>JADWQK010001257.1:0-1200000 GCA_017933935.1 Sesamia nonagrioides | reverse complement strand
CAGTGGCGCTCCGTATTTGAGTAGGTACGTGACATTAATGTTGGACATTCTGGAATGTTACAACACTAGTTATTTCAGTGGCGCTCCGTATTTGAGTAGGTACGTGACATTAATGTTGACATTCTGGAATGTTACAACACTAGTTATTTCAGTGTGGCGCTCCGTATTTGAGTAGGTACGTGACATTAATGTTGGACATTCTGGAATGTTACAACACTAGTTATTTCAGTGGCGCTCAATATTTGAGTAGTACGTGACATTAATGGACATTCTGGAATGTTACAACACTAGTTATTTCAGTGGCGCCCGTATTTGAGAGTAGTGACGTGACATTAATGTTGGACATTCTGGAATGTTACAACACTAGTTATTTCAGTGGCGCTCCGTATTTGAGTAGGTACGTACATTAATGTTGGACATTCTGGAATGTTAACACTAGTTTTCAGTGGCGCCGTATTTGAGTAGGTACGTGATGTTGGACATTCTACAACACGTGACATTAAGTGGCGCTCCGTATTTTGGGGACATTAATCTGGACATTCTGGAATGTTACAACACTAGTTATTTCAGTGGCGCTCCGTATTTGAGTAGGTACGTGACATTAATGTTGGACATTCTTGGAATGTTACAACACTAGTTATTTCAGTGGCGCTCCGTATTTGAGTAGGCTGTGACATTAATGTTGGACATTCTGAATGTTACAACACTGTTATTTCAGTGGCGCTCCACGTGTGTTGGACGTTCTGGATGTTTGAAAAGCACTAGTTATTTCAGTGGCGCTCCGTATTTGAGTAGGTACAGTTATTTCAGTGGCGCTCCGTATTTGAGTAGGTACGTGACATTAATGTTGGACATTCTGGAATGTTACAACACTAGTTATTTCAGTGGCGCTCCGTATTTGAGTAGGTACGTGACATTAATGTTGGACATTCTGGAATGTTACAACACTAGTTATTTCAGTGGCGCTCCGTATTTGAGTAGGTACGTGACATTAATGTTGGACATTCTGGAATGTTACAACACTAGTTATTTCAGTGGCGCTCCGTATTTGCTTAACGAAACCTATAAGAAAATAGCTTGTGCTTGACCATTTACGGGCGATAAGGTGTTGTGGTGCCTCGAAGAGGCCCATGACCACCAGTGGACTGCGGTCGGCTGAGTTGATTAGTAACGCGTTACTAAGTATGTACCTATATATTTTTTTAATAATTATAAACTACAGCTTGACAGCCATCCTGCCTGTTGGCAGTTTTTAAGTGATTAAAAACTTAGTGAATACGAAGGAAGACGGCATTTGAGTAAGGTTATGCAACGATGCTGCGCCAGAGGGAGATTGATCTGGAGACCCTTCAAGACCAAACTCCCGACACAACAACATTTGGCACATCGCACCCGGCACACATCGCAACACAACTGCTCAGACCCGTCCTCCGTACGGCTTCACCAGACATCATGCAGGCAGCATCGTATAGGACCGCCATTGATATACGTACTAGTGCTGTGACTTTTTGGCTCGTCCATAGTTTGAGTTTCAATTTTGTTACTTTGGAATAGTGTAGTCCTATGTGGACATTGGCTTTTAGAATCAAACTCAGTTAAAGATTTTTCTGGTTGGACGTCATCAACCAGACATTATGCCAAGCCGTGCTTTGAAAATACTGTGTAACTACACATAGCCGAATTTTTAGACAACACTGACATATTGCCGTAGACACACTAAGAATATTTTTTAAGCATTGCTGCAGTGGCTGTACCCACATTTTATTATAAGCCCGAGGTAACACTCCTATTACACAAAATCGTTTTTAAATTACAAATGAAACAAAATGCCTGCTACGAGGAAGCGAATGATTTCCTCCAAATATGCGTCACATAATATTCGACCATGTTCATTTTTATTCAGTCAATCACTGTGACAATGGATAACCTTGTAAAGGGACTGTTCCCAGGCCGTTCACTCTTGCACATGTCAAAATACGAGTTTATAATGATTTTAATAGGCGTTGAGAAATAACTCATGGGTCTTTTATTATATTTGTCAGTATATTATTATGGGAAATCAATTTGTTAGTACAATGTGAGAGATTTGGAAATGTAAAGGCGGTTGATTGGACTTGAAATTTTAAGCATAACTAGCGGAGAGTGGGTGTGGAGGAAGTATGTCTTTGGTCGATAGCCTAACCTTTCCGAGGAATACAAGGTTGATGTTATATTTCTGTAAAATCCATTATGAAGATCAAATAGTCTGACAGAGTGCGAAATACCGAAGTCCTGCGACGAGTCAATGCTGGTGGCATTGAGGCTTATTTAATGCGTCGACAGCTTCGGTGGTGCGGACACGTATCACGTATGGCGGACGAAAGAGTTGCGAAGCGCATCTTCTTCTCTGAGCTGGAGGAGGGCAAGCGAAAGCATGGCGGACAACTCCTCCGGTTCAAGGATGTCTTAAAACGACACATGAAGAGATGCAGTATAGAACCCGCTGAATGGGAGCGTTTGGCAGCAAAGCAGTCAGAATTGCGCAGAATGGTGTATCTACGGACAAGTACGCGAGTTTGAGGAGCAGCGCGAAGCTGGCCTCGATGCCAAACGTGACCAATTAAAGGCTCGCCCACCTGCTGCCATCACATACAACTACATCGACGGCGTGCTTACGTGCCCTCAGTGTGTACGAAGTTTCGCCGCCAAGATAGGCTACATAAGCCATCTTCGGGCGCATGATCATCGCCAAATCATCAGCTAGGCAAGTCAAAGTGGTCGCCGTGGCCGAAATCGGTCGGGAACATCATCATCATCATGTAAAATGGATGACAGGATCTACTTATGCTAGTTTGTCGGTAGTGTTATCCTCACACGAATGCTACTGCATAGCGTAAGTAGAGTTTACCGCTCGACTAGCTCACTGACCACAACAGCTACAGGTCGAAGTATTCTCTATTTTTTTTTTGAGTTGTACGGATGTTGTCCTTCCAAATGAAAGAATCGTCCTGTATTTCATATCCTGAACTTTACATCCTATTCCTCATACCTCTATACTAGCTTTGTTAGAACACAATCAATATAGAATTTACTGGTTTACAGATATTGCGTTATTTTGTGACCCTTTTAATGAATTCCCAATTTGACGACTGACGATCAGCAGGGTAATTACACTATCAGTAACTATTTGACAGACACATTTCTATAAGGTATGGAGCAATGGACTAGCTATTAATTAATATATATAAGTACTTCAAAAAGATTGGAATTTATTTTAAGAGTAGATATATTACGCAATTAGGTTGCTGGTCTAGTTTGCCCTGCAATGTGCCTTTTATATTATAAATAAACCTTTCTCAAGATTTTTTCTTAATATTCTTTTGTATCATCATCGACTTGTCAAATTAGTTGGGTTTAGTAGAGTGCCACATTAAGTGCAGCATCAGTAGCGTTTCCACGAGAGACGGTGTGAGGATTTTTATTAATTCTGGTGAAACAGTGAAGATATAATATGTTGGTCCAAGTAAAACCTACCAGCAAAAGCAGACGCAATAGCAGCAACCAAAAAGCTGATACAAACTGCCGGACCGGCGACAGTTTTAGCGACCGCTCCAGCCAGCACGTAGACTCCCAGACCGAGGGTGCTGCCGACACCCAGGGCCGTCAAATCTAGAAGACCGAGGCATCTGTCCAGTTGTGTGGTTGTATCGCCATCTTCCAGCTGCTTGCAGCGGCGTAAAGCGTTAAATATTCTACTGCAGCCCATCTGGAAAGAAGAAAATATATTTTTAGAATTCATTCATTCACTAACATGGGAATTAACCTCTAACTTTCTTATATGTATTAAGAAAGCTTTTGTAGTTCCTACAATCCAGTTACTGAACAATACGGTTATTAGATTTTAGAACTTCTGTCTACCGAGAATAAATTAAAATCATTCTGTCCAATATCCCAACAATTCGAATTATGACATTGCTAAATTGACGAGTAAGTACATGCAACTGTGATAATTATTGAAGTGCATCATCATCACAACCTTTTTATCGTCCTATTGCTGGCCACAGGTCTCCTCTCATACAGAGAAGGATTGAGCGTAATCACCAAGCTTGCTCCATGCGGGTTGGCAATTTCAGACTTAAAGTCCAGGTTTCGTCAAGATGTCTTCCTTCACCTTCAGTCCTTGGTCGTGGTGGCCTAGTGGCTAAAACACCAGTCTCTCAAGTATGAGTGTGCGGGTTCGATTCCAGGTAAGGCAAGTACCAATGCAACTTTTCTAAAGTTATATATATTTTCTAAGAATATCTTGAAGTGCATAACTGGTATTATGTTTAGTCGGTTAACTAAATCACGTGGTTTTTTGTTTACCTTACAAACTTACATTAACTAAGCCAACTCCACATAATTCTAGGAAGAAAAAATCTCTATTGTTGTAAATCATCTGAAACATAAATATTACGAAACGAAATGTAACTGTAGTTCCAGACTCAAACTTTGAATCAGTATTTGTATTTCGAATTTTATTGAGGTTAAGTCAATTCTAATATCGTTTTAATACAAAAGTGATAACTTAATAACGAACTGTAATTTTTATACAAAGAGATGCATAATTCAATAACCATATAGGTGGTTTAAACCTGAACCCTAATTGCGAAACGCGCTATCTATAAGTTGGAATCATTTCGAAGCAAATTGCCAATCCATTGCTTCATAAATGTTCACAAATGTGTCTGCGTAAAAACGTAAATAACGCAATGAATGTTGTTGAACTGTCAAAATGAAACCCATTGCTACTGTTAGTGTACTACGAAACGCTACCGATCTAAATAAAAATATCTATGTATTACTTACTATTATTGACTAACGTTGTTCTCACGAATATATAGGTACTTAAGTAGGTATATTTGGTAGCATAGCCTTGGAGAAGTTATTTGTCAAAGAAAAGTCGAGAAGGTGTAAAATATGTCTTTGTATATTGGTTGCAGTCATGCCTGATTAGTTTACAAAGTAAGACTAATTATTAGCAACAAATGTTATGTTAAGTAATTTGCTTCTTATTGTATTTACCACTGCTTACCATCAGGCCGGATCGCGGTGAAGCACTAGTTTTAAAAAAATAATAATAAAAAAGAACACTTGTCGTCTACCTATGTTTAAACTACTGATAGATACTACGGGTAGAGTAGAAATTATTCATAAACCCGCCCAATATTCATTTCGAAGTAAAAATTAATTTGCTGATAACTGCTCTGTCCACACAGAGAGCAGTAGTGGCCAGTGGTAATGTCCGGGGCTTACTCTGTATGTCGTAGGTTCAAACCCCGACAGGCAGTTTCATCATCAAACTTTTATCGTCCCACTACTGGGCACAGATCTAATCTCATACAGAGAAGGGTTGAGCATAATCACCACGCTTTATGTGACTTTATGTCAAATGATCAAGCGTGGTTTCCAGGTTTCCTCAAGATGTTTTCCTTCACCTTTGCCACACTTCACTTTACTTTGACAGGCAGTCTACGTTCTGCAAATTATTACATTACTAATGCTCTTAAAGCGGTTAATATGTACTGTATTTATAATTTAAAACAACCATCGTCTCCGGTTTACACCTGTTAATGACAACTGCTATCTTTAGCTGTGCAGTTACCGTATAAAGAGCAAGAATTTACTTTTTTTGGTCATTACTTCGTCCAGTTCCATACTTTATTTGGCCATTAACCCAAGTTGAGAGGACTAACGCACCTGACTTCATCACCAAGGTCACCAGTGTCTATGTCCTGAGCATAACGATAGATTCGACCATTAATTAAATTAACCGTTTCCAATGCGTGTTTCCGATTACGTAACGTTCCGACTCATTGCTCTAATATAAACATGTATACAATGCATTATCCACACGAGTGACGTCATGACATTGTGTGGCACGTCCTTGATCGTGACGGGTTGACATTGCAGTATGCTTGCGTCTTATAGAACATGTTCGATATTGTGTCAAATTTGGTATTTAGAGTAACACAGATTTTGCAAAAGACGCTGCATAGTTTTTACTTGGCAAAACTAAGCAGCTTTAATGATAACAAAAATGCAAGATAGTTTATTTAGAGTTTCTCGGTGGTAGGCCATAACATCGGCTGCCGGCAGAAGTTACCACCCACCAGACAAACTCTTGCCGCCAAAAGATTCGTCGTGTTCATGATGTCTGGTGAAGCCGTACTGAGGTCGGGTCTGAGCAGTTGTGTTGCGATGTGTGCTGGGTACGATGCGCCAAATGTTGTTGTGTCGGGAGTTTGGTCGTGGGAAGGGTCTCCAGATCAATCTCCCTCTGGCGCAGCATCGTGTTGTTGGGTTTAACATTGGATAACTTCCCTCAACTGCCCTGTTCCTTCCTATTCACTTTTATTGAGTGAATGAGCTCTTAATAAACTAGCGCGCTTTGGCATCAACGATTGCAGCACTGTTTACCATCAGGCGGGAATGCAGTCAAGCACTCGTTTTTATTTATAAAAAAGACCTAAATCACCGATTAAGTTTTAAATGTCAAAAATCCATTTCGGCAACGTTAAAAAGTTGAAAATAGAAAAACATGTATCAATCTTGTCATAGAAAATTATTTCAGACGAATTAAGGTAGGTACTTACTAAATAAAAAGCCTGGTTGAGAAAAAATCTGGAATTATTTTCGGGACATATTCGTAATATCATCCGTATTGCAATTATCACCAATGAAAACCATGGGCCTCCGAATGACCGCTAGCTCTAACAGTTTCATGTCAATTTGCCATAATCACAGGTTTGTGATTTGTTGTTAATAATATGCAGGAAATCACAATGAAGCCTAAATTATTTATGACATTATAAATTGCTAACTAAAAAAAGCTTCGGATGCGACTGGGATTAATGATGAATGATGAGATGATGATGATGAATATAAATTGCTAACTCAGATGCTATTTAGTATCGTTGTAATTCATTGTCAAATTGAGGAGTACAATAATTTTCAACAACAATGCTAATCCTTTGCTATATGGTGTTCGATAAATGTGTCTTCTCAGCAACGCAAATAACGCAATGAATGTTGTTGAACAGTCAAATGCAACCTAATAATAATAATAATGATAATGTGAACATAATACCCTGCTGGTATTACGTCTTTCGTTACCTTTGGTTAACTAACTAAACTAATAGAGAATACAACAGATAAGCAACCATGGAGTAACAAAGGAGAATTTGATTGAAATGCAGCGTGCCAGATTAATGTCACGGGCCGTGACGCTGAAATGAAGCAGCGCAGTAATGAGCTGAACAATAATGAAATAATCACGGTCCACAGAGCGTGGCGGAACACGGAGGCGACAGGAGGTATGGAGTGACGGATTTGTGCTCAGACGACACTCTTTATTGAATTATGTTGTGGCTTATTCGCATGTTTTAGATCATTAATCATCATTTCAACCGAATGACGTCTACCGCTGGAAATAGGGCTCCCCCAAGGATGTCCACGACGACCGGTCCTACGACTCCTGCATCTAGCGATTTCCCGCGACCTTCACTAGGTCGTCAGTCTACCTTGTAGGACCCCCCACCCCCATCCCCCATGCCCCATCGGGCATTGGTCCTACGGGCAATGTTCCTGGCCCACTGCCAATTAAGTGCTGCAGTTCTTCGGGCTATGTCGGTTACTCTCGTTTTTCTGGGGATCTCTTCATCTCTGATTTGATCACGCAGTGAAACCTCAAGCATATCCCTCTCCATTGCCCATTGAGTAACCTTGAGCTTTCTTATAAGGCCCATGTTTTTGATGGGACTATAATAATATTCGTATGCTCTTTATCATTATCTGGCTACTTTTTCTCAGCTAACCGAATGCAGTTAAATACTAATTTTACCTGGAGCGTACCTATCTGACGGATACAGTCCACTAACGTTGTAACAGTATACCTCTTGGTAAGACTGGTTGCTATACTTTCAGACTATGCTATACCTTACCTGGAAATTACACGTAAGTAGTCAAACATGAGGTTATTTAAGTTTTTGCAGTGGTTATGACGGGTGTCACTGCGGTCTTCTTTTGCGTCATAATAATTATTAGCATATCTGGTATCCTTTTCAGTGTTACTGATGTGTTACTTGTGTAAGTCAATACTGTTGTAGGTAGAATCAAAACTCGTGACGTGTAAGATCGTCTGTTGGCGTGATATCTTAGCTTGTGGAGCAAAATAGTAGCCAGCAGGTGGCAACAGCTTTTTACTGGTTATAATAGAATACGATTGTTCATATCAGTGCATCTACATAGTAACAGCAAAAACATAGGAAACCAGCAAAGCAGCAAACTTGTAGGTTACTGGTCCACTGTTCTTACGGTTTAGATAATATCAATAGGTTATCATCATACGGTGGTATAATGTGAGGGAAATATAATACATGTCATGTTAAGCATGGATGTATGATTATCACGCGTCGTGACGAAGTGTGGTCGTCGCGTTAATTCACGATTATTGCGTTGATAAATCTTTTTTTGTTCGTTCCACCAGAATACTGAGACTTCGTGCAGTTTTCCAAAAAACTGTTGACATGAATACGAGGATCGCACATTCGCACGACATTGGATTTTTTACGATGCGCCGATTCGTTTAGGGTCTTTGACCGTAAAATTGATTTGACCATCATCGTTTCAGCTAAATCTGTCACAAGTGGATGGAAGGCTATGCCTCATCTATGACGAATTATACTATTATTTGACGAGGTGATGAGTAAGTCCATTTTATTTATTATCACGCTCTAATGAATAAGTAAAACTTATCAAACTATCTTCAGCCTTCGATAATCAACTGTATATGTGGATGGTGAGCCTCTAAGGTTCTTGTTCCGGCACCGCTAAGATGAATAAAAAATAGAGAAAACTTTGTGTAGGTAAGTTTTTTCATTAATGCAGAAACTGCAAAAAGAACTTTATTTCCGTAAGAAGTTTATCGTAAACCTCATTGTTTCATATAGAGTGTAAAAATTTATTACACGTATCGGCTATTACGGTTAGTAAACCGTAATAGCCGACACGTGTCATAAATTCATGTTAATATAAGACAGGTATTATGTAAACACTATGTACTATTTTCTAACCTGCTCTGCGTATGCGAATATCACAATCCCTTTTTATGAATTTATACTAATTTTTGGATTTCACTTAATCAAAAACGTTTTGTGCGATTCATTTTATTTATTTTAATTTAATTATAATTAAAATAAATAAAAAGGTAAAATAAATTATTTGATATAAATGCTTTGCTTAAACGGTTATTTGAATAACTTTTAAATAATTTTACATCTCTCATACTTTATTTCAGTGTATCAACGTGTGAATTTTAATGTGCATCTCTTACTACTAAGTAATGGCTATTAAATCGTGCTGTCTCAAGAAAAAATACCAAAAAAATGTGTGACATCATTATAAACACTTTTATCATAGAATAAAGAGAGGGAAGTAGGTTATCTCCGACCCAATCCGCGATTTAATTGCCTACTGTCTTAGGGTTGTCTCGTTTAGCAAAATTTTAATTCAGTGTCTATAAATTGGCAAAGGTCGGAAAGTTGACGACTGTTCACGCTTCGTCGGATTCGGTTGTCACCGAACCCGCTAACAAATATTTATAGACTAAGAGCTTATATTTAAATTATTTGCTTAGTATTTAGTATACATATAGTCATACACACTACACAGTTTTTTTGTATTTTTTATTTAGTAATTTATTAGTAGTTTTGTACACATAAAGGACCATATTTATTTTTATTTTTAATTAATACAAATATAAATAACACAAACATATCTATTGAATCACACATTTATTACAAAATTACAAATTAGCCACAGAAAAATACTTTCTTCGGTGTCGTTTATTACGAAACGCCTTATTATTAAACTTTAATGTGTAATATATCCGCATCCTTATAAATAACTTTTGCAAATATAATCTCGGAAAGCATGGGCAGGGCGCTGAAAAATGTAAATCTTTTATTTGTTCATAAATAGACATTCCAACTTTGCAGTTTATGTGATCATTTTTAAATACTTTTTGGAACATCTGCTCCATCCTCTTAATATTTTCTACAAAGTCGTCAGGTGGAACCACTAATAAAATTTCTCCTGCGATAATCACACATTGTTCTTTAATTTAGCTACGTAGTATTCTGTAATCTGTGTTATAGCGAATGTGCCGAAAAGCCGTGACGCGCGAACCTCGTTCCGTGCTAGCCGCGACTAGCGCAGTCATAGGCACTCTAATATTGTGTTTAGGTGTGCGTGCGGCGACGCATAGATACTATGGCGCACACATACAAGCCGCGCGCGGTCCGTTTGTATGAAGATAACGTACTTCCCTCTCTTTATTCTATGCTTTTATCGTACCTAAACAAAAAGCAAAGTTTCCGACTGCGTTTGTTTAAGATAATTTTACAGACAACGCATTTATTGTAAAAATAAACAATGTTTGCTGTTTATCTAAATTAAACCCAGTAGGGTAATTGCGTAGGCTATCACATATAATGACAATTTAGCCCAGTTTCTATCATTTTGAGAGTTCAACTACGTCCATTTCGTTATTTAATAAACAAATATTATATGTAGTACATCTAAAATTTACAATTCAAGCTGGATTGTAGTCAAACAAAATGTGCAAAGTTACTGACTAAATAAATTGAATTTTTCAAACTAATAACGAATTAGAAATTTTCTTCAAAACCGTTGAATTGTGATAATAAGGGTGCTGGTTGATCTCAACGTCCTCACGCCTCTAGCCGCCGCAGGAGACGCCCTGGTGGGGAGACAACATCGGACTCCCAGCCACCGTAAGCGCCGGCTTGCGGGTGGGTAGTCAGCAGTGGGTAGCTCGCCATTATAAAGAACAGGCCCGGGTCGACGGCGCGTTGTGTGTCATGCACGTCTCAAAGAGATGTCAGCACATCGTGACGGGGTCCACGAAGACTGATAACTGAGCCAGGGTTGCGGGTTGTTTGAAAGAGAAACCGTAGCCCTGGCGCACAGCCAAGTGAAACAACACGGGTGGGTATAAGTCAGTATAAGTCTGAACTTGCCGTTACTATGGAGACATTAAGAAAAACAAATAAATAGGGCTAGCCGGTTAACAACATAAAATAGTTCGTACGGCGTACCTCATTTGAAAATCACCGCCTGCGCAGCTCGCGGACATAAGGCTCTCTCTCTCTCCTTCAATTCACTTACTCTTTGCTCATTATTCGTTTAAATTTCATTGATTCGATGATAACATGATGCCTAGAATGACCCCTGCCTGCGCTACAGTTTTGTGAGTATAGGTTGCTCCAAGATGAGATTTTAATGAATTGTAAATAATTAAATAGATAATATAGTTTAATGAAATTAAAATATGTTCATAAAACGAAAACAGGAAATTGTAAACGTGTGTCAAATTCACGTCGCCATTATAGCGACACGCTGAGTAACAAAACATTATAAACTAAACAAATATTGTTTTCTGACAAAGATAAAGTTAAAACTTGGCTTATCATCTGGACAATCAATGTGAAAATAAAGTAATTAGACTTGATCTTGGTGTAATTAATTATTTCCACATATCATGAAGTAGGTACTTTGATTCATCTCATAGGTACGTGATTTTCTGTCATAATTTTTTGAATGGTAAACCGTTCATATTGGTGCCCAAGATATAGGCTTGCCTATTTTGGAGCTAATGAAAAATCTCTATAATCTTTTGAGCAATAAAGTTTATTATACAATGTTAGTTTTTGTTTATGCGAAACCAAAATATTGTAGTTTGTTTAAAATAAGCGACTGAACCGATTCCAATAATTTTTACACCATGTTATATTTTTTCCTAAATACATTTAGAAATTGTTGCATGTGTTTACCGAGCGCCCCACGCAGCTTACGATAGATCATAGTACTGCGCACGCCCGCGCAGCAGCTGGCTCCAGAGGTCAACGCACCGGTCGCCCGCCTGAGCGGAGCGTGGGCCATATTTTGGTTAGGACAGCCAAGTACGATAATTTTGTACATAGATTCTTTACTTAAAAATACTGGACACGTGTTTGGGTTTCGCAGAAACAAAAAGTAATGGTATATTTAATTCTTCGCAATGTCTACTTGAAAAGTTAAGATATTTAATTACATAGTTTAAGGCACCGTAGGAGTGGTACGTTAACAATGGCTGCACACGTCGATGTGTTGACGAAGAACATGCAGAATACGAGTAACACCATCATTTACAAACGTCACAATAATTGGAAGGTGAGAAAAAGAGCGCGCGCGCGTGTTTGACGTTCGCCAGAGTTGACAAATATCAATCGATATAATTACAAGAAGACAAGTAAAAGAGAAGATTTAACAACACTAAGTAATTATTAACAATTTGTAGTTCTTACATTTATAGTTATGTACGAACGCACAAGGGAAAAAACATATCAGTCAAATATACTTCAAGATTTTTTGCTAAGAATGAGAGACATAAAAACAACATGATAAACGAAATAAACTCACCATTTTAGAATATTTATTAAGACCAGAACTAGACTGTAAATCAAAGAATTAATTAATTAAAAATAAAAGTGAATTGAAAGCAGCCAGTCACTCCACACCAAATAATGACGATGTAAAATGAGTGATTACAACCATGTTTCCTCCGTATCTCTGTTATCACCAGCCGATGGTAATCCGTATGCAAATTGAAAGAAACCTATGTCTTAGCTGATGATTTGTGCGTTTGTCTGTGATTTTAAGCAGTAGACGATGAAGCACCTCTCCTTGATTGTCCACTGCTTAAAATCCCAACTAACAACCACGGATCAAAATACCGGCCCTAACTCATCAATTAGCGCCGCTTTTTTGATCCGTAGTAAAATTCAACCAATTGTTAAGAATAGTAATTATACTGCAACGGTTTAGTGTAGTGACTGGTATTACGTTCAGTTGGTTAAATAAATCATCATCATCTCAGCGTTAATCCCAGTGGCATCCGAAGCTTTTTCAGCTTTGGAGTTTTTGTTTGTTTACCTTCAGTTAATTAAGTAAATCGACAAAATATAGCAGCACTGGAGGAGGTATACAGGCATATCGAAGCACAACCTGTTATGACTCAGTAATGATTTTTAACGCCTCTGCGTTGAAATGACAAGTGGGTTACTTAAAAACCACGTGCTTTTCCATAAGTTTTTGTTTGTATAAAAAACTTAAGTAGGTTCTTCATAACTGTCCAAGGGCAAATCGTAACATTAGGCTCTAAATATAACTGCGTAGTTGAAGACTATACAAGTCCAAAATGCAAAAAAAAAGTATATAAAAAAGAACATATCCTTAGCGTGTCTATAGCATTCTAAATGGACTTTGCTCAGAACTCGGCTACATGTTTTGCGCCATCACGATATTAATTAGTGACTTATCGTTTGTGGAACAGCTCCATATTTACACTTCAAGGAGGATTCGTTTATGGATCTCCAACTTACGAGGTTTTTTTGCTTCGACCAACCTGGGTTCGGAGTCCGGTGAAAGACTTCAAGGCTACCAGTGGGTGGAACAAATAGCTGATGTAAGGAAGCACCGTCTCGCAAGAGCTTCTGGTTTTCTTGCGATCGTGCGCCAGTGAGTTGGACGATACACTTTAAAAAACTGTAACGGTTTGAAAGCCTTAAAAGGCTTTGTGGCACAATGATGTTGTTGTTTAAAGTATGTCGTGTGTCTGAGACCATTTGGACTCTTACGCTAGAGCTTGACACCGCTCTACGAACCGATAAGAAGAAAAGAACATAATCTAAGTAGGTCTGCAGAACGAACGTTAAACAATGTTTATGAGAGAATCTGAAGAATGTGTCATAAATAGAACTTTCTTTTCCACACAAACAGGATCAGAATAACAGGGTTCATCGTTTCGTAATTCCAAACTATTTCGCCACTTCAATCATTTACAAGGTAGGACATTACAAAACAATATAAAAAAAACTGGATCGCGTGACGATTCTATTCAGACATAAACTAAGTAGATCAACAACGAAAAAACAAGTTCTTTACAACCAATAGCATTCTTATATTGCTCGTGTAACCTTCCTTGTAAATACATTGGAGAAGGTATTATAATTTAACAATTTAATAAGACATACCCTAATAAAGAAACTGAAAGTGTAAAGTCATATACCCTCCCATGCCACCATCATCATCATCAACCTTTTTATCGTTCCACTGCTGGTCACAAGTCTCCTCTCATACAGAGGTTCAATGCGGGATGGCGATTTCAACAAGATATTTTCTTTCACCTTGTAATCAGTCATTGGTGTCCAAGATATACGATGAACGTACATATAACTTAGAAAAGTTACATTGGTACTTGCCTGACCTGGAATCGAACCCGCACACTCATACTTGAGAGGCTGGTGTTTTAACTACTAGGCCACCACGATTACTCATTACATCGCATCGTCGTAACATCAAAGATGATGCCAGAGGTTGGTAATCGATATAAAAATGGTTACAATCGGAGAGGTTTTTACTAGCAGTGGTAATTCTGTAATCACCTGATCGTGAAAACTTAGATAAATTGAGCATGGAGTGAGTTGTCATTCTATTATAATTAATATTAGGGATTGACTAGTATTGGCCATTCTCTTTTGGCTTACTTCACCTAACATAACCCATTGAGATTTTTATAAAATCGATCGGCTGTTGACGGCAAAATACAGAACGAAAAAGGATAATAAAAAGTAAAAAAACTAAAACCCAACTACGACAAAAAACGACGCTGAAAAAGTATAAAACAAGATTTTCAGAATACTGAACTGAACAAAGTTGCTAATATAGTTGCTAGTAAATGGACACAGTAGACTCTACCAAGATGCCTTCGTTGTAAATTGACAATAATGTCTTACGATACTATTCTGAAGTATGCAATATTCACTATTTAGAGATAAATTTTCATGTTTGGAAAACCGCAGTCACACGTTATCAAAGTGCTACGGTAGGTAGGTATATGTAACGTGTGACTACGCCTTTCCAAACATGAAAATTTACAACGAAGGCATCTTGGTAGAGTCTACTGTGTCCATTTACTTGCAACTACATTAGCAACTTTGTTCAGTTCAGTATTCTGAAAATCTTGTTTTATACTTTTTCAGCGTCGTTTTTTGTCGTAGTTGGGTTTTATTTTTTTACTTTTTATTATTTGTACTATTTTGGTGTTAGTGTATTTGTGGCGCATAATATTAATAAAAGTTAAATTGATGAACTAAAAAGTAGGTAGTTAACATAGGACATCTCTTTTGACTTATGTATCGGCGTATAGTAATATGTAGAGATGTCCTATTTTACTATTTCGTAGCGCTTGGAGCGTAGCGCGTATAGCAACGGTTTTCCCGCATGAAGCTCCCGGTTTTTCGTGGTAGCGACGCACATTTGCGTCGATGGCACCGAATGGGTCATGAATTAGTGGATGAGGCCGTTAGTATAAATAGATTGGATGTTTTTCTAACGGTGGTAGGCCATAACATCGGCTGCCGGCAGAAGTTACCACCCACCAGACAAAGTCTTGCCGCCAAGCGATTCGTCGTGTTCCAGCATGATGTCTGGTGAAGCCGTACGGAGGACACGTCTGAGCACTTTGTGTTGCGTTGTGTGGCGAGTACGATGCGCCAAATGTTGTTGTGTCGGGAGTTTGGTCGTGGAGAGTCTCCAGATGAATCTCCCTCTGGCGCAGCATGGTTGGTCGTGTTGGTCTTGGATTTAACATTGCATCACCTGGCTCAACTGCCGTCATCCTTGCTATTCCTAAGTTTTTTAAGTGAATAGGCTTAATAAACTAGTGCGCTTTACCATCAACGATTGCGTCACTGCTTACCATCAGGCGGGATTGCAGTCAAGCGCTGGTTTATAATTATTAAAAAAAAAAAACATATATTAAGAGGACCTGGGAAGATTTCTTAATCTATCTAATTCTGCTAACGATCGACTGTCATGTGGATTTTTAAGTAATTTATTATGATCCAAGGCACTTATAAATAATCCCTCTATGGTTTTAACTCTACTGAGAGCGACATAGGCCTGTTCTTTAGCAAACAATGACTTTCCTAGATCTGTAACTTTTTTATCTAGAGTACAACCTTGTAATTTATGTACAGTACAACCCCAAGAAAGAATCAGCGGGAGTATTTTACGCTGAATTTGCCCAGAACCCCTCAAGCCGTCAAATTCAGTGAGGCAAGGCTCGATTTTAATAAGTTCGTTAGTATCTGCTTTTATGGATGCGTCGTCAAATTGTATGAGAACAGCGCTTGGCTGTTCTCCTGTTCCAACTGATCGCACCGAAGAGCAGGCAATTCGAAGGCCTTCACCACTCCCATCGCTCCGTTTACCAAACCCTGGTTTACATTCAAATTTCTACGAAGCATTACTAGGGATTATGTACAAACATAAAGTACTCGTGAAGCTCTTTCAGATGATACCAAATACGGTATATTTATTTTAATTTTATATTAACATAGAAATTTTTGTCCGCTAGAGGGCGTAATACTAAATTTGGTGACAAGCTTTATAGCTCATAACCAACAGAATATCAAAGCCCTTCTAATGGGTTCTGCAGTGGTCTTATTCTGATAAGTAGTAAAGAAGCTATCTATGAACGAAAAGATGTGAATTATATGCAATCAGCCCATGAATACAGGTAAAGTCACAAGCAAATGCTAGTAATTTATATATATTCAAAATGTACAAGTTAAGCCCTTTCAAATGATACCAAACACGGCATATTTATCTTAACTTTATTTTTTTACTCTGTATATTTTGTCCGCTAGAGGGCGCCACGTTATATTTTGTGAAACTCCATATAGCCTATAACCAGCAGACAATTAAGACGCTTCTAATGATATGTCATTTATCGAATTCGAATAAGTAGTTTAGAAGTTACGAGGGAACAGATGAACATACATACATACATACATACATACATACATAGCCTGTCAAAATCATAACCCTCCTTTTGCTTTGCCGTAGTCGGGTAAAAAGAGAAATAGAGCCTGGACTTAATAAATACAATCTAATTGTAGCAACATTCTCAGAATGGTCGCAGGTTGCGTAAGATGACCAAGTTAAATATAAACAACATTCGCAATGAGAATGTCTCGAGAATGGTATAAAGGTATTGACATACAAAGTATTTGCTGTTGATTTCTTAAGAGCTTATTAAGGAAATCCGGCATTACAGTAGGACCCACTACCAATATAACACTTGGCACCTTTTAATTACGATATTTTCGTGTAATAACGAATGCAAGGTAGAAATAAGATTCATTGCCTAAAGCTAAGTTCGAAAATGTTACAATATATTTGTCACAGCGTTTTGAATAAAACCGAATGTACGACTGATTATGCAACCAAGGCTAAGGTGAAACTTCAGGACCAGGTTACAAAGTTTCCAAGATATTACAGTAAGACAGTAAAAGTGCGACTAAGGCCCTACACCAACCACGTGAGTTGTTCGAAAGGCATACCGTGGCGCCTGACGCCTATGCAATTAATGAAACACGGGTGGGTTTTGTTCAGTAAAACTCTTACACGGCCTTCCGCTCCGCTGAGCGGGAGAGGCCTTTTTGTGATTTCCCATCCGAAAAAACGCCATACGACTTCAAAATGCTTTTATTTTAAAGATTACGAAAGTATGAATTGTACAAATAAATGAAGAAACCTTTGGCGATATGAACAAAGGCGATACAAACATTACATTCATATGATAAAAAAATAGTTTTATTGCAGAAACTTGTACGACTTTTACGGTTAACATACACAGAGACCCCCTTTTAAATAATAGAAATTTATTAAAGTAAATAGACTCTATAAACAGTAAACATGTAACCGAATTCACAACTGAAGATCTTTTGAACTGAAGACCTCCAAAAAGTAAGCAGGAAAATCCAGCTTCACCTTCTAGTTATAACATCATAAAAATGCACATGTCTGCAAACAATGATGGAGATGACAATTATAACAAAGAACTGTTTTATCATTGTGTGCAGAGGATTTGGAGGATTCCAGAAATCTGATCATCATTTAGTGATAAGAACGTTGACCTTACTTCATTGGTTCACTGGTTTTTAATGGGGTGATAAAGTCTGTGTCTGTTACTAAGTAGTGATGTGCTGTGACAGTGGAAACTGGGATTTCCGTTGATAAGAATTTGGTGCATATTGATACTATACTGTAGAGGGATAGCTCGTTATCAGACGTTATTCAGTGAATGATTGCAGTGGTTATGGAAGTGTTTTTGGCTTAGGTTCGGGTAGACGCGTCCATTAGACTCTTACTGGCCCAAATATAAAGGAGTTTCAAAAAAATAGAGCTGAACCGCAATCCCGACTTATGATGAGGAGTGATGCAATCATTGATGTTTAGGTGCACTAGTTTATTAAGAGCCTATTCACTCTAACCTCGAAGACACTTAAATTGTTATCAGACGGCATGACCGACGCAGGCTAATTGTTTCAGTCCCTCGATGTACGCGGTATAAAAGACGAGGCTTGCTTTTCTAACTAGCTTTCGCCAGGTTTCGCTGCCTAATATTATACTGGGTCCCGTCAGGCCGTCATGTGTGGCCATATCCAAATGAACCAAGCTTGGATTTAGATTTTGTTGCCCCCCGCTACTACTACTACTACTAGCTACTACTAGCTGCGCCCCGCGGTTTCACCCGCATAAATAGTATTGACATAAAAAGTAAATATAAACCTATTCTCATGCCTAGCGAATGTATATACGAAATTTCATGAGAATCGGTCAAGCGGTTTCGGAGGAGTATGGGAACGAAAACTGTGACACGAGAATTTTATATATAAGACTAGCTGCCGCTAGCAACTTCGTTCGCGTTCTTTAGTTATGCTCCGCTCCTATTGGTTGCAGCGTGATGTTATATAGCCTAAAGCCTTCCTGGATTAATAGGCTATCCAACGCAAAAAGAATTTTTCAAATCGGACCAGTACTTCCCGAGATTAGCGCGAACAAACAAACAAACAAACAAACTCTTCAGCTTTATATATTAGTATAGATTATCTTTCCAAGCTTATACAATTCTGTTCACCTTACAATGTATATAATGTAAAGGATGGACAAGGACACATGGTTAAGCCTTATCTGTGTTGAGGATATCAGGTTTAAATGTTATTCCCCAAACAGGTAAAAATATTGAGTATCTTCTGACCTTATAGCGCTCGCGAGCAACGGCTGACAAAATGCAAAAAATGTTTTTATACTGACGCTAATGAAGGACATTGGGTATTAATAACACCAGTAGGTGTATGGAAAAATCATGACTAGGTATATTAACTTTCTTGCAATTTTATTTATCTTTTTTTAACACCCTTGCTCGTATAGCTGATGTAATTCCACCGGTTTTAAATATGTAAAGCAGGCCATAACAAACGCGGGTGTTATCAAAGCAAATAGTTAAGGCGATTAGTAACGACGATGACCTTGCGCATCTGGGCGGGGCTAGGCAAAAAGCCCCGCGCACCCCGCATTATATTTACGTGCACATTTCCTACTCGCTTGCTTCGAGCGCGGACGTCTCGCAACAAACGTAGAATGCCATACCATGTCTATAAAGTATACTATTCTGTCTAAAAAGTACCTAATATAGAATTACGTGGTATCAAAACTCATGCCCTAAAGTGAAACATATTACGTAATTACTTTTATTATGTTGTTTTTGATACTGCGTTGCAGGGATTTTTTTATTTAAAAAAGGGAAAACAAATATTAATTTATAAAAATGATTAATGCAAAATGGGAACCGGTTTATTCTTTTTTATTTATAGTTATTATTTAGCATTTAGCGTTTTTGGTATAATTCCCATTGATACTTACCAGGACTTAAAAAAAAAATCCCGGAAACTCCATCATCTAAATAAAACTCACAGGTCAGACTTAAATAGGTGCATTTTATTTAGAATACATATTGTTTAAAAATTTAGCTGACCATATTTTAGGTAATGAACACCTGAGACTAATGAACTTAAAGAATGAAAAAAAGAAATTGTTTTGATTTACCTACTAGAAAAAAATTGGGGAAATTTAATCAAGTTTCATACGGATTAAATTACAAGTATCAATTATATATTTTTTAAGGGAAGGAAAATATTATTGTTTTGGACTTAGCAAAAACTTGACGATTTTTTTTGAGATGTTCTTAATTTTTATTGAAGGAATGAACAGGGTGTGGCCTTAGAAATAGGGCATGCAATTAGCGTAATTTTTATTTTACCGGTAAAAAACGATAATTGAAATATTTTTACCGGTAAACCGGTAAAAACGATAAATTTATATATTTTTTTCAAAAATATTAATAATGTGATTAGGTAGTCTTAAAGCAGAAAATAAGTAAGTATACCAGGTAGGGGTCGCAATACCGAACCATTTAAGCAAACCCGGTATTTTCGGTATTGGCTCCAGACCAATACCGATAATCCGGTATTTTTGATATTTTCGTGATTAAGCAAAAGTTTGCAAATGTAGTATAATAAAGTTAGGTTAGGTTAAGGAGGAATACTTAGTAAGTAGTTACCTAAGCGCAGAATGAAATAGTAAGAAAAAAACCGTGTGTGGATAACAAAAACAAACCACAACACCAACAAAACACGCAATGACGTGAAAATAGTTGAAATAGAAATTTTGATACTTGTCGGTCGCAACTAAGTTCAACTCACGTACATCGTTCGCGCCACACCATAGGCTAGTTCGATAATCATTGCGCGGGAAGATCGGCTATCGCCGTTTTTTTTTTTTATAATAATTATAATCTAGTGCTTTACCGCAATCCCGCCTGATGGTAAGCAGTGATGCAATCGTTGAAGGTAAAGCGCGGTAGTTTATTAAGAGCCTATTCAATCTAGCCTAGAAGACACTTAAATTGTAGTTAGACTGAAATACCGTCGCTTGAAAATTGTTTCTGTCCGTCGATGTACGCGGTATAAAAGGCGAGGCCAAACGCTTTGTCCGGATTGTAGAGGGGTGAACAACATAAGCGTGGATACTCGCCGTACGACGAGTTGTCCGATGATGGAACGGAGAAGGGGAATTAAATCATGCAATGCCCTCGTGCACTCTCCAAAATGCATCTTATAGATTATAGAACACCGACAGGCTGGCCACTCTTAGCTTGTACTCCAGGCTTAGGAGACCGTTTTGAACCAAATCTTGGTCACCAATTAGCCTCTTCGTATGTCTCTTCACTGAATCCAAAGTTTCCAGGTGGCATTTTGCAGCATCAGCCAACAAATGCGGCAGTATTCCACACCACATAAACGCACCTGCGCCAAGATGAACGGGCTCTTTTTGGCGGTGAATAGACGCTTGTGTTTTGGCAGGCATTGAATGCCACAAGATTGGCTTCGCCCCATTCGGAGGCTGCCTGTAGTGCAACATTCGTATGCTCTACCATAGCCTCTTTCGGACCGGATTGCTTCCTTACCAGCCCCACCCAGCAGATATCTGCTCTCCACAACTGTACCGTCATCTGCATACTCATAGATACCGGGCATCAGCAGATCGTTTATATACAGCAGGAACAGAGATGCAAGAGAACAGACCCCTGAGGAACACCGGCATTAGTCGACATGAGCTCCGATGAGCACCCGTCGACGGCGACTCGGAGGGACCATTCAGTCAGGATGTCTTTTACTGTGTAGTCAGGTCAGGAGAAATTCCGTACGCTGGAAGCTCACTCAAAAGGCCAGCGTACCATAGCCGGTCGAAGGCCTTCGAGACATCTAGGGAGATGGCAATCGTTCCCGCATTTTTCTCGAGGGCCTCACCTCACAAGTGTGTGTCATACACTAGTAGTTCCCCAGTTGACCGACTGCGGCGAAACCTGTACTGTTGGCCACTGAGGAAATCGATACCTTCCAGATATGTCAAGAGGCAACAGTTCAATACACGCTCCATAATTTAGCAGGGTATGGAGGTTATTGAAATCGGTTGACAGTTGGAAGGATCGGCACGACTTTCGTTTCTGGGCTCGGTCTGCACGTTGGAAAGCTTCCAATACTTGGGCACTACACCAGTTCTAAATGAGAATCGATACAAGCGCGTCAATACAGGAGACAACTCGGGCGCACAATCGCTAACACGCCTTTAGACACGCGTCCAGACGACACAGTACTCTCAGAACCTCCTTGTTTCTAATGCGAACCTCGGGCATTGAAGTGGCGAAGTGAAGAAAATTCAAGGAGTAGCACTACTAGAGTATCAAGACGTGAATTGTAACCAAAGAGAGATGCAAAGAGACCTGCTTTCTTTCTCGCCGTAATAGTCAGAGTTCTATCGGGCTTAACCAGCGAAGGCGTGTGATTTGCGCGCACGTATTTTGAATTAGATAGAGCATAACTTTATCTCTTTGTATTTATTTTACTAAAACCGAAAATACCGAATATCCCAGTTTTTGTAAAATGAATACCGGTATTAATAAGACCTAAATTTGGCCCGGTATTCCGGTATTTTCGAAATTCGGTATACCGGTTTGCGACCCCTAATACCAGGTACAATGGTAGTGAACATGTTACATATTGCTTAAAATGAGCATACAAACACAATTTTTAAAACCATGACCTTTCCTTTGGCGCAGTGAAGCGTAAATTTTCATTTTCAAAACGCGGCCAGCCAACGGATGCTGGTAAATCTACATCATGCCCGTGGAGAACCCGGAAATAACCTCATTGTAGCTTGCTAAACCTCCATGCGATCTTTAGTGTCAAGTAGGTATACTGGCTTGCACCAGTTCTTTTTAGCCAATGCAAGGAGAGCGGAGTGAGTCCCTTGTCAACCGCGCCCACATCTCGATGCATTCCCACGTCGGTTTTTAGGAAATATTCCCTGCATATCTCGCGATTGTGGAGGGTCTTAACATTTAAAAAGCTTCAACTTTCACTTTTTCGCGGGGTATACACTAATACAGCCTCATAACCGATGTCAGTGGGTGTTGCAATTGAATTGTAGTCAGCACCGTACGGACCCTCCTATCCAGGATGTCGACCGAGTCCATTTTAGTATGCTGAAAGAGTACATAAAATCGGGATGATCCAAACGTTGAAGGCTCGTACCTTATTTCCGCTTAATAGAAGACTATTTATTACTTTTTTCAGCGATGTGAAGATGGATATGAGATGCGAAACGTTTCTTCAGCGATTGGTTCATACCAGTAACATTGATACGTTGGGTATCAATGTTACTGGTATAAAGCATTCCACGGTTTCAGATGCAGAGAGCGCTCTAAGGTTTACGGAACGTGAGTTGGGTTCCCATGGATGCCGCAATCTCTCCTCGCTTTACATGCATGACCCACATTTATCCACACAAAATTCCATCCTGATAACGCTACTGAAAGTTTCAGTAATTTTCAGTAGCTCCTTCAGTTGAAATTTGTGGGGAGCAATGAATTTTAAGTCACTCATGTAAAGGAGGTGCGATATAACTTGATCACCTCTCCTCAGCCGATAGTCTAGACGTGTATTCTCCAGCAGTGTACTTAGAGGATTCAAGGCTAAGCAAAATCAAAGTGGACTCAAAGTATCGCCCTGGAATAGACCTGGCTCGGATCGCTATTCCCATGAATATCTCGATATCCAGGATAGCGAAGGACCGTCCTCCATTAGCCATACACGTCATCAAGATGGTGTGCAGAGTTGCATCAACTTTATAGAACTCCATCACCCGCATGAGCCTTGTATGTGGCACCAAGTCATAATAGGCCTTATTATATAATAATAATTATTATTATTCATTTATTTCTCCTCACAATGTTTTGTTTATAGCTAAAACCGTACAATTACTCAGTCTAGTATTTGTTACATATGTGAGGAGCTGGTGTGCGAGAAAGGCAATATAAAAAAAAAAAACTATTCAACATGTCGATAGATCTTTTTGGGAACGACGAACTTGTTGGGTAATGGCCATGTTATTAAGGAGTAGCTCCTTAGTACCGCGGGAGCCGCTCCTACATCCATTTTGAGAGGCAGACATGATGAGTTGCTGTCAATATGTTTGTTAATTTTAACTTTAAAATTGGATGTAAGAACTATAAAGATGGTCGGTAAACAAGTGATGGGCCTATAATTTTTGGGTTCCGCAGTGCTACCTGATTTACGGAGCAGGTGGGTTACTCTAGTTGTTAGGAACTGAGGTAGCGAACCAGACTCAAGCGAGCGTGCAACCTTGAAAACCATTTGATCCAAAAAAGCGACAGGCACAAAACAGATACTGCGCCAGAATGAACACATGGCATCGTCATCCAGAAGTTAAGTGTCAGCCACCTTGGTCTGGTCGATAAACCCACCTTTCATTGTTTTAGAAAGTGCGATTCTGGGTGTACCGTACATTTTCTGCTTCAGGAAGTAGATGTGCTCTCTGAAACGGGTCGCATAATCCTGTAGGTTGGTATTTGTACCTGAAAATACCCGCCTTACAAAGCGTATCACTCTAGGACGAGTATCACATTCCCTGAAGCAGATTAGTTTACCGATAAGTGCTCTGGCCCCACCAATACGGTATTCAATCCTGCACTGCCAAGCTAGTAAGACTGGCTACGTTCGTCTAGCTCGTTGTACAGTACAGTTATACAAACTAATGAATGACACGAATCGTCACAAACGCTTACGTCAAAGCTACTGTCAAGTGTCAAACATTACATATAATGGAAAGTTTGACGTTTGCGTGAATAAATGAACAACGTTGCCCAAAAACATAAAACCGGTAAATTACCGGTTTTATATTTTTTACCGGTAATTTTATAGTTACGAAAAAAAAACGAAAGGAGAAAAGGCGGTAAAAATGAAAACCGGTAAACCGGTATTGCATGTCCTACTTAGAAATAACTTTAACCCGAAGGAATCTGGAAGCGCGATATAACCGAATCATACTAATATTATAAATGGGAAAGTGAGTTTGTTTGTTTGTTTGTTCTGCTTTCACACTGTAACTACTGAACCGATTGCTTTGTAATTTTGTAGACGTAAAGTTAGAAATCCGGATTAAAAGATAGGATACTTCTTATCCCAGAAAAATTTGGTGTTCCTGAAGGAAATCTGAAAAGCACGATATAATCGAACACCACGCGGGCGAAGCCGCGGGCGGAAAGCTAGTATCAAAATAAAACATCATATAAAATCACGTAAAGCGTTCCAGCGCGGCAATAAATGCAAACATTCAATAATTATACACAAAATCACTAAAAATACTTCGTTGCACTCGAAGTACATACTTTTACATTACATCTTGCGCTTCCCGCTCATCTATGAAGCTATACTTAGTTTCATAATTATTTTATATTGATCGTATTGCGTAATTATTTATGTTAATTTAAATTTATTATGATTACTTTAAATTACTTGGGAGGATTTTAAAACCTTAGTTTATTCTAAAATCACACTTGGAAGTACACTTCCGGTCTTTCAGTCATTAATTTATTAATTTTAGAATTGTTGATGCAACTTCCGATTACCGCCAACTTTTATTATAAAATCCTATCGAGCATTAGTCTTCCCGCCCATCGGATATTTATTTATTGAATCAAGCATTGTTCAACTAAATAAATCTATACAACTTTCGATATTTTAGGTTAATCCAAATATCTGTACACAATTATTGATAATTACTAGCGTTACTATTAACTTTTTCTTAATTTTATTCAATACCTGATAATTTCCGTTTCCGTTGTCTATTAGTTTTGTGACTATTCGTTAGTGTTTTGACTCAATGGTGTATAAAAGCTACTGATGTCTGTGCTGTTGATCATTAATTAAACAGACTTGTACTGGATCATACTACGTCGTTATTATTTTCTACGCTTCTGAAGCATGTCTTTACATTAGTATCCAAGGGTGCACGGAGCAAAAAGTGACACAGCCTCCTCTCACGAGCGCTGGCGCGAGACTGCCGGCCGACCCGCGCCCGCGTCCCGCATAGAGCCCCTCTGAACCTCGCAAGGCGGAAACTCGTACGGACACTCATTTTTATTACTTTTCTTATTAAATATTTCATCAATTTTAAAATAGAACTATGATTCTATAGTTCTTACAGATACACGTTACTGCGAGTAAGAATATTTTAAAAAGTCTAAGCGCTTTAAGAGAAATATCGATTTAAAAGTTAAAAAACGCCGTGTAGAAATATTTTTCTTTTGACGTAAATATAGGCCGTATAGAAAATAATAAACACTAAATATGTTGTGCTTGAATCTATGATTATAATATATTTTTTTCAAAATTTTTGATCAAGGCATTCTGGAGGAATAAACTTTGAAAGATGAGCGTTTTTGGCCGCTCGAGGGTATCTATCCCCTTAAGTTATAGTCCATACAAATTCCATAACAGCATTATTTTCCATTTCAAGTAATTATGGAACTGAACGCCGCCGCACGGCTCGCGCTGCGCGCTGTTCCATATTTGAAATGGCAAATAATAATACTAATGGCGGGAAAGCAACAGTGTGCATTTACAGATTGAGTTTATTTAAAATGAACAAAATATAAAATACTTTTTTCTGTTTCCTCGCAAGTGTGTTAAAAAATGTCGTACGATATACGTGCGTATTGGTCAGTGGCGAAGGGTGAAATTTTGACAAAGGGAAGCCGGTCCAAAAAAATAAACACTTACCTACTGCAGGATATCTTGGCAAATTATACACAATCACAACGTTATTTATATTGTAATGCAATGCGTCTGTTTTTTTTTTTAACAAAATGAGCTAAAATGTTGTTATAAAAATTCGGATTACTTTTCATTTTATTAAGCAATTTTTTTTCAATTGACATGATAGCCAAATCAGACAATCTCTGCTCTTTTTGGCAGTTTCGCACATATGTGTGAATGCGTTTTAAAGCAGAAAATGACCGCTCAGCTGAAGCTACTGAAATGGGGAGGGTCAGAATTAAACTGCAAAGAGTCGAAACTTGAGAAAATGCGTCTTTCAAAGACGTATTCTGGAGCTGTAAAAAAAGCTCATAGGTGTCCAATTTATTTAACGACGCTGACGTAAGACTTTAAGTTCATTCAGCAGTTAGTCTGTTGAGCAGCACTCTATATGAATTAAAGCCATAATAACAAACAAAATCCACAGTATTTAACCAAATCTGCGATTAAATTACCTTACAGAATCAGTCACAGTTTAAATAACACAAATATTAAAATATAACAAACGAAAAACACGAAAAACGAACACATGTCACATACTAACAATAATTTATTTTCAACCAAACGAAATGGAACACGAAAATATGCCAAAATAAAAAGAATATGACTTGCGAAGGATTTCATTATAACGCTAATTCTTTTTAATTTTGTCGTGTTCTTTCTCTCGTGCCGTGGTTTGAGTGGTTTCTTTGTCTCTTTCTAATAGAGGAGAGGAGAGAACTGCAAGCCGGTCGGCATTAGCCTATCTTTTATCAAAAATTACGGACGGTTAGCGAGCATTAGAAAGAGATGGTCTGACACGCTCTGTCTCTTTTCGCCTCATAGTAAAACGTTTGACCGAGGTAGGCTGTAATTCGTCGAGTTGCCTTTAATGTAATGTACGAAAAATTTAAGCGCTGATTAATTTACGACTATAAAATGAAATGTGATACTTAGGGTATTGCTAAGAATTACTTCTTCCTCCCTCAGCCTATAGATGTCCACTGCTGGACAAAGGCCTCCCCCAAGGCTTTCCACGATGACCGGTCTTGTGCTGCCCGCATCCATCGGCTTCCCGCGACCTTCACCAGGTCATCGGTCCACCTTGTTGGGGGTCTCCCTACGCCGCGTCTTCCAGTACGTGGCCGCCACTCCAGAACCTTGCTGCCCCATCGGCCATCGGTTCTACGAGTAATGTGCCCTGCCCACTGCCACTTAAGTTTAGCGACTCGCAGAGCTATGTCGGTGACTTTGGTTCTTCTGCGGATCTCCTCATTTCTGATTCGATCACGCAGAGAAACTCCTAGCATAGCTCTTTCCATTGCCTTTTGTGTGACTCTGAGCCTTCGTATGAGACCCATTGTGAGCGACCACGTTTCAGTTCCGTAAGTCATCACTGGCAACACACACTGGTCAAAGACTTTAGTCTTGAGACACTGTGGTATCTTGGACGACGAGAAGATGTAGCGTAGCTTCCCGAACGCTGCCCAACCGAGCTGGATTCGCCGAGACACCTCTTCCTCGAAGTTGGACCTACCTAGTTGGACTTTCTGTCCCAGGTATATATACTCGTCAACAACTTAGAGTGCAGAGCAACCAACTACAATTGGAGTGGGTGCGACATGAGAGTTCGACATGATCTTCGTCTTATCCATGTTCATTTTTAGACCCACTTGTTGGGAAGCTCTGCTGAGGTCATTGAGCATTTTGCCCAAGTCTTCCAGGGTCTTAGCCATGACCACGATATCATCTGCGAAGCGGAGATTAGTGATGTACTCGCCGTTGATGTTGATGCCAAGTCCTTTCCAGTCCAGGAGCTTGAAGACTTCTTCCAACGCAGCAGTGAACAATTTAGGAGATATGACATCTCCTTGTCTCACTCCACGCTGCAGTTGGATAGGTTTCGAGTCCTGATCCTGGAGACGGACTGACATGGTGGCGTTTTTGTACAAACACTTTATCACCTCAATGTATCGATGGTCAATTTGGCACCGCTGGAGAGACTGTAGCACCGCCCAAGTCTCAATCGAATCGAAGGCCTTCTCATAGTCCACAAACGCTAAGCATAGTGGTTTGTTATACTCCTCGGACTTCTGTATAACTTGCCGCAGCGTATGAATGTGGTCTATGGTGCTAAAGCCTTTTCGGAAGCCTGCTTGTTCGGGAGACTGGAAGTCGTCGAACCTGCGAGCGAGACGATTCGTGATGACCCTAGAAAACAGCTTGTAGACATGGCTCAGGAGGGATATCGGTCTGTAGTTTTTCAGGAGGGTATTGTCACCTTTTTTGAAAAACAACACCACCACGCTCCTGTGCCACGCCTTAGGCGTTTAGCCTTTAAGAATGCCGGAATTAAATAGCTTCTGAAGTGCTTTAAGAACTGGTTTGCCACCCGCTTTCAGAAGCTCAGCCGTAATTCCATCATCTCCAGCCGCCTTATCGTTCTTGAGCTGTTTCAGGGCCATACCAATCTCGTACAGGCTGACGTCCGGGATATCGTTGGTGTAGTGTCGGGTTAGTCTGGCTCTAGGATCATTAGCCAGGCTTACAACAGGTGCGTGTGTTGATGTGTATAACTCTCCGTAGAATTTCTCCATCTCACCCAAAAGCTCGGGCTTGGAAGTGACGATCCTGCCATCCCCAGTCTTCAGCTTCGCAAGTAGACTCTGTCCAACAGACAATTCTCGTGCGAACACTTTGGAGCCTTTGTTCCGCTCGATAGCCTCTTTAATACAATTTGTATTAAATTGGCGTATATCGCGAGTCAGAGACTTTGAGATCTGTCTGTTAAGGCATCTGATGCGCGAAGCGTCATCAGGGGATTTTAAGATCACCTCCCGTCTTTCTTCCATTAGCCGGCGGGTGGGACCGGGGATCTTCTTCTGTCTTTTTGAACGGAGGGTTTTGTAGAACTTAGACCCTTCCGTTTGGAGAGTTTCCACAAACCTGTTGTTGTAGTCGTCCACATCTACGCATTCACCGAGGCATTCGAAGCGGTTTTGTAGTTCGATCTGAAAGCTCTCGGGGTTTTGGAGTTGTGTTGACGCTGGACGGAGCGTAGACTTCATAAGTCGAGAGCGTTCGAGCCTAATGTTGAGGTTCAAGATGCCTCTAACAATACGGTGATCACTCCCGGTTTTTACCGCATGGATCACGGAGACATCGTTGAACACTTGCCTTCTCGTTGACATTATGAAGTCTATCTCGGACTAAGAATTACTATTGCTATTGTAAATCGCGCAGGCATTTGATTAATAATTAAATAATACTTTGTTAATGAAATAGAATGTAAATACTTTTGTATGAATATGGAATTGATTTTTGAAAGGTAACCCGGTGGGAATCGGCTTGTATGGACTCTTCGCCACTGGTATTGGTTATAACATGCTCGACTCAATTACACCCTCGCCTTCGGCTCGGGCTGAAATTCCGCCTCGCATGTTATAACCATCATTACGCACTAATATCGTAATGTACTATTAAAACATCACAAAAAAGGCTTACCTAATACAATAGTGTAGTTATACCTAGTAGATTGCAAAGAAACAATTATTACCAACAATTGTTTGGATTCCGTGGAAATAAAAAGTATTCTGTATGTTGTCCATTTTTTTTTATATTCTTGTTATTTGTTGTATGTTTCGTGTCATATATTTTAATTTTCAAACCTGCAATTACTGTGTAAGTGTAAAACATCTCTTAAGACATGACTTAATATTCCTTTTAACCAGTTAAACACGTTTTTTAATTAAACAAAATGAGTATCGAGAAAACTTCAATAAATTGCACTTTATGCTTATTTTTATATACCAATTATTAAGTTTTACAGCAACAACCATAATATTTTAGTGCAGTCTTAAACTGTTTCGTAAAGTTTGTGCAGATATCCTACCTACCATACCTTTATATTTATATGAGACCATCTGATTTACATGCACATACCTAATACCTCGTCGTTTTAAAAGCGAAACCGTTCGTGAGGGTATTTTTCACAAACTTCTGATTATATCGTAAAAAACACAGATTGCATGCATCACCTAACTCCCGTGATTGGCATAATAATTGCCAAATAAGTATATATAAAATTCACTGATCGCACTTAATGTTGATAAGTGAAAGTTACGACCAGAATGGTCGCGAATAACTAAGTAAGTACTAGTATGTTTCTTATAAAGCGGTTGCATAATGTCTGCGGTTACAAATCAAATATATCGGAAATATATCATTACGTACTTGAATGCTAGGCTGACAATTATTATACTTATTAGTAGGTTATTTGCGCCTGAAATCAACGGAAGTAATATTGTATCAGAAGTTGTTACACAACCACCGACGCACGGCAACCACGGTCCACGCGCAATGGTCCACTTGACGGGCAGTGCGGGCACCAAACCCGTAATACAGAACATATATCAGAAGCATCAACAATCATTATACCAGTGTGGCTACCGTGAGTTTTTATTATGAAGACTCGATCAGGTTGTAAGAACTCCAAACGCGGTCGATGCGTATGATCAAGCCTCGTCATGGTAGCCACACCACACTGTACCTATTCAGGAGGCAGACTACACCAATGTGATTCTGTAACTAATTCTTGCAAACTTAAGTATGTGAATAAAGCGTGCAATGCGCTGGTTATTCTTCTTGAATAGATTTATGTTAATAACAACGCTGAACATAGTTGTATTCTGTACTAGACGCGCTCTACAGTCGCTCATAATAACAATCTATATCGATGTATATTTTTATCAGTCTAGAATCTGTGCACGGTCGCTCTTCTTCTCAAACTGTAAGGAAATAGAGATGTCTTAACAACTAAGAATTGAAATTATTAGTTGTCAAAACATTCCTTGTGTATGTAATATTAAAATGCCGATTATAAATGTTTGTTTGGTCATTCCCTAGAATCAGTGCGATGAGTCTGTCAGCTCACTCCATGCTTTATTTGTTTTCCCGGAGAAATTTTTACAAAGTCAACCGGCTATAATACCCAACTAATCTTGCCGGCTGTAATCGAGTCAGTGGTCAGCAGCGAGAGTCCTGGGATGCGATGGTTTCCTTTCTTTCCTGGGAAAGGGAGAGGTAGATCTCGTCCACTCACCCGGCCCTCAGCCCTCAGTCTGTCGCCCCCCAAACAGTAGGATCCCAGCTGGCGAAGACGTCACGACGTCACTCTTAGACGTCACGAGGTGAGTCATACACCTCACTCCCCCCCCTGACTCGAGGAGGCCCACAATGGCGGGCACCAGGGGGGGGTTGCGGAAGAAATGTTCGTTCTCGCAACCCCCGGTGCAGGTAAGAGCTGGAACACCGGGGTGGTTTTTAATCAGTAAGAGTCTGATAGAAAAGGACGGACGGCGGACATCCATGAATATTTTCCACCCAGGGAAACAAAAAAAGAACTGACACATTTGACAGCTTACTGTAGGCTCTCTCCACGTAGCTTTTGACGGTGAGATTATTGCAGAAACAATCAGCTGTACACCTACATTTGGCCACTTATGATAACCCCTATGTAAAACAAGGAATTGGGCTGTTATTAAAACTGTCCCGATGGAAAAACTCGAAAACAATTTGCACAGGATCTCAGTCTTATATGTAATTGAGCTTTTAACTACCAATGTTTAACACAAATCAGACATTGTTTGTTATGTTACATAATTACCTATTATTCCAAGTGCTGCAGTAGCACTATGCGGAAATACGTTCAGTAAAACCGTGTGTGTGTTTGAGCGTTTGTATGTTTTCTATTGGATGTTTGCTTGCGTGTATGAGTGCATGTTTGGGTGTTTGTATCGTTTAAAATTAATTATGCAAGTTTAGAGGTCTGATTTTGAATTTCATTATATTTTCGGCCTTCTGAAGACTCGTGACAATAGTTAATCACTAATGACTGCCAGGAGCAATAGCTATCGTGCTTTCTGAGGCACAGAAGGGTGTTGGTTTGTAAAGATAACCTGTCCACGGACCAGCCGCACAAGCTTAGCTTAACCTGATGTAGCGACCCGTGCGACTGTCCTTGAGCCTTCGTATGAGACCCATGTTTCAGTTCCGTATGTCATCTCTGACAACACACACTGATCAAAGACATAAGTCTTAAGACACTGTGGTATCTTGGACGACGAGAAGATGTAGCGTAGCTTCCCTAACGCTGCCTAGCCGAGCTGGATACTTGTATAATATGACCATAATGTGAGAAAAATAAGTAACTTTTCAATTTTCTATACGTGTCAAGACTTAAGGATATACAATGTGTAATAGAAAGCATATTGATATCCTTAACCACTAAAGATAACAGCTGATATAGAATCACTATACATAGTTTTAACTCAAAATAGAATACTCTAAGAATTGATGTCGGTTTTATATTTCTTAAATACAAATCATAACAAACGTGTCTTTCCACGTGACTTGCCAATATCTCAATAATTGATATTAATATATAATATTGATGTGTTTATATGAATTAAAAAAAAATGGATTCTGGTATTAATGTATTAAAAGTTCTTATAATTTCTGAACATGTAGAGATAGGATTAAAAATCCTTACACTAGATATCGTATGACATTATCATTCAAATAAATAAAAATAAATCCTTGTTATGTGGCCCCTTCCACGGTTTTCCATTTCAATGACTTCATTTCCTCACATTTTCACCAGGTCTTGTTTTATATCACAGCCAATGTTTAAATTAACTACTACATCATACATCGACTATGAATTGATTGCCATACCTATAAAACTAATAGAAGCTCGTGAATCTTCGTCAGTTATGAGAATGATAACAATGGATGTCGTAGGTAAGTGCCAATTGTTCTCGTGAACATATTTTTTCAATAATGTGTTCATATCTATGTTTCGACTGCTTGGTAAGTATGTGATAGTTAAGTTGTTAAACATGGGTCTTTTTAGACAATTCAACAGTGTTCATCGCTACTTCAATGTTAGCGTTGAGACGATTCTCTGTTTCCCTCAACTGACTGAAAGTGATGTCAGAAGTAAGTAGATAACTTTGGACATCTTAAAATAAAAAAAAAACTAGGCATTGCTTCATCATCATCATCATATCAGCCGAAAGACGTCCACTGCTGGACATAGACCTCCCCCAATGATCTCCACGACGACCGCTCCTGCGCTTCCCGCTGTTGCGCTTCGCAGCTAACCTTCACCAGGTCCTTCGTCGGTCCACCTTGTCGGGGGCCTACCCACGCTGCGTCTTACGGTGCGTGGTCGCCACTCGAGAACACTGCCACTTAAGGGATGCAATTCTTCTTCGGTATTGCTTTAAAAATTGACAACTGCCGTGATCTTTAATACCATGGAAACATGGTATAAGGAAATTCATATATTATTATAAGGGCTAAATATAAAAAAAAACTGGTTTATTAGAAATTGGGAATACTTATGAATGTGTAAATAAATATTTACACTAACAAATATACCGTTTACCTGAGTCGGAAAAAAATACAGGTTTTACAAGTAAAACAACATATTGATAACGGTCAAATTGTGGTTCTAAGGAAAGTGGTTTTAATGTAAATCAACCTCTCTATCAGAAGTGATTTGATGCCTTATCTCTACGTGCAATAAAGCAGAAAATTGCATAAAATAAATGCAACCTTCAGCAGGGGAATAACATTATTACATTGTGTTTAAATTATTTGTTTGATTTTATATTGAAAAAGTTTTGCAAACATAGACACAATGAAAAATATTGTTAATTAAGTAAATAGTCTTCCATTTTGTCGTGATATTTAGTTATCTTAAAATAATATAGATACCACAAAGAAAATTCCATTTTGTTACTAAGCAACATCAAAGAAGATTGAAGATTTTTGTACAGCAGAAATAAAAACTAAAGTCAACTAACTTGTTGAAGTTTTTTAATTCTAAATGGCGGCCATGCGAGAAACTTGAGTAGAAACCGAAGCTGACATCAAAGTAAACAAGCTGTCATACTTGGTAACAATAAAAAAAGGCAGATAAAGAAAATAATAAAATTGAGGATCTACTTATATGTATGTATGGATGAATGTTTGTTACTCTTTCCCGTAAAAACTACTGAATCGAATTTAATGAAAGGCACACAGAGGGGGTTATAAACTTACTAGCCTTCCGCCTGCGGCTTTGCCCGCGTGGAGTTCGGTTATATCGCGCTTTTTAGATTTCCCTCGGGAATATCAAATTTTTCCGAAATAAAAGGTAGCCTATGTTCTTTCTCAGGGTCTAAAGATTGTCTGTGCCAAATTTCATTAAAATCGGTTGAGAGGTTTAAGCGGGAAAGCGTAACAGACAGACAGAGTTACTTTCGCATTTATAATATTAGTATGGATAACGAAGATTAACATTGTGAGATATGTTTTATCTCTCACGTGATCGACACTAATTTAAAAATAATATGGTCGTTGACGACACGTGTCGTTTTAGACACTTAAATAAGTAGTTGTAGAAAGTCAGCGGTTATTATTATTTACAAAAAAATAGAATGGCGTTGATTTTCTTGTCCACAAACTAAACCTATAAAAGTGTATCCTTTTCTTTTCATTTCATTTATAAAAGGACAGAATATAAATATTCGTTTGCTTTGTATAAATATAAGTTACTGTGTGAATTCATTTTACGCGAACCCGGACTTGTGTCCAAGAAAAAAAATCACTATGAACTTGACTTAATCAGTCTTTAAGTACTAAGATATTATCTTAAATAAACATCGTATAATTTATTTCCTGGTGGCTGTTTTTGTCAAATTATTATAATTATGATTTATTTTTAATTGGCTCTTGCTTTTAACACTTGTTCCTTACATTGTTAAGACAAAGTCCGCCCAGCAATTCGTTAGCTCATTATGTATCTAATATTTTAGTAATTAAATGGAGTTTCATCCACGTTATGCCGTTATCTCGATGGTCGCGTCTCTGGAACTTTGGCACTGCACAGGAGCTGGAGAAACGCCATCGCTCGTTGAACGCCAGTGTGATAGCTGCCTAAGAGAAACGCACTGTATGTCTTTATGGGCATTACAGCATAAAACCTTTTAGACACCTGCTTTATTTATATTTATACATCATTGACGGCAAAACACAGTGAAGTGAAAAATGTGCAGTGTTGGACCCCTACACTGTTTCAAGTTTAACAAATATCAACTCGGTGGTAGGCCATAACATCGGCTGACGGCAGAAGTTAGGTACCACCCACCAGTCAAAGTCTTGCCGTCAATCGATTCGTCGTGTCGGCATGATGTCTGGTGAAGCAGTACGGAGGACGGGTCTGAGCAGTTGTGTTGCGATGTGTGCCGGGTACGATGCGCACAAAGACATTAAAATTTTTGGATGCGCCAAATGTTGTTGTGTCGGGAGTTTGGTCGTGGAGGGTCTCCAGATCAATCTCCCTCTGGCTCTGCATCTTTGACCGTGTTGTTGGGTTTTAACATTGCATCAACTCACTCAACTGCCGTTTTCCTTCCTATTCACTCAGTTTATTTGAATGAATAGGCTCTTAATAAACTAGCGCTCTTTACCATCAACGATTGCATCACTGGTTACCATCAGGCGGGATTGCGGTCAAGCACTAGTTTAAAAAGAATAAAATATTTCAGTGGTATTAAGATTTCAGAGTGACCAGCACCATTGAAAAAGTTATAAAAATGATTAAAGTTACATTGTAAACTGAACTTTATTGTGAAGGAATTAAAGTATTTTTTTCATAAACTTATACCTATTTGTTTACATTTCTGGAGATTAAATAAAGAACGCATAACATACATATTTTATTTACAACACCTGCTTTTAAGTAAGAAAGCTTATATGGGTTTTTAAAAGTCTTAGACACGTTATGAGTACTGAGCTACTGAATAAAATATACATTGCACTAGCCCAATCAGTAATTATCTATTGCATTTCGGTATGGGGAGGTGCAGCTCAGTTATATTTTATAGATCTAGAGAGGGCGCAACGATCTTTGATTAAAGTTATGTACTGTAAGCCGTTTAGGTTTCCGACTAAATCCTTATATGCAATTTCTAAGCTTTTCTCCGTCAGGAAACTATACACGCTGGAATTTTAATGGTTGTTTTCCCGCGGCCAAACGATTTGCTTTAAGGAGTACTTTCGATGAATAGAGTAAAAAACAAAACTGTTTGTATTATAAAATAATTAAAAAAGTAAATAAAAAAAAATCATCACGTCGAAAAAGTGAGAAAAGTTAATTACGCTAGATACAACTTGTAGGTACTACCCGTACTACTCGGAATGTACATGAAACCGCCTCAAAGGAAAGCAATGTATTTAATGTTCAAACCATAATAAGCTCCCGTGCGTTTTTTTTATCACTATGTTAAATCTGCCATTTCAAGTTTCTAATATTTAATTTCATGATGAAACGATTGTATTACTAAGACAAAACCGTTTCGCTGCGGGAAAACAACCATTAAAATTCCACGCTGTACATATATCCTACACATGACACATAGGTATCACACAACATTACCTTTCGACTATGCCAAACTTAGGAAAAGACGGTGCGATATAGTTGCCCCTACACATCCCACTCGTACTGTCTTTGCTAGTCGACAAAATTTGGCTCAAGCCCCCCGTGTTTATAATAAAATTAACCGTATCCTTAATATATACCCCATGCAATGGTATGAGTGCAAGAAAAAACTTACTGAATGGCTCCTTACTCTAAATTATGAAGATGTGGAGGAAATCCTATTTACATTACAATAGCTTGAATTTGATACATGCTTAATGTACTCACATACCACACGTAAAGAATTTATAGGGTTATGTGGCCAAAATAAACTACCATCCACACATACACACACGCGCGCACACTCACACACACACACACACACCCCACATTAACACACTCACACACTCAAACACACACTTCACGCTTCTTTTTAATTTTTAAGGAACTTTTGGTTTTATTATTGTTACTCATGGTCTAGTAAGTCTAAATTTATGTTTCCACCGGTAGAGCGAGGCTTTCCCAACACAAGTATCATATGATAACTTTCTGGGAAGCCCCGACAACTTATATGTAAAACTTACTGTAATAAAGACTCACATAAGTATTAAAAACAAAAATTTGGATGATAGTATGTAGTGTCAGTTGTAGTCACACATACTTTATATTTATATGTATACAAATTTTATAAAACTGAAGAGTTTATTTCCTCTCAGCAACTCGGTTCGAATTAAAAAATTATTTTATTTGGATAATCCATTTTTCAAGGAAAGCTTTGGGTTAAGTAATAACATTACGCTGCGACCAATAGGAGCCAAGAATTAGTGGAAAATGTGGAAAAAACGGGGAAAATTATTTATCAAAAAGGGCTCCCGTTGCGTGCGCTGCGGAACATAAATGTTCTATTATATAAAATTCTCCTGTCACGGAGTTAGTCCTCGAATTCTTCCAAAACGGCTGAACCGATTTTAATGAAATTTCGTATATACATTCAACCGTGGGGCGCAGCTAATATTTCATAAAGCTTCTTAATCGCAATCATCGTAGTAAAAAAATAAAATGACGACCTTTTCCATTAACTCTATTTTTTTATAAACTAGTAGATATTACTTTTTTTTAAACTGTTAAATTAAACAGAATTAAATTATGTTTAAAGAAGGTAAAAGAAGAGTGGTACCACGACAAATAGCAGATTTATGACTCGAATAATCCACAGAGAGATCAAGGTTGATTATATTAATTCATAAACAAGTTACATTTTTTATGCAACGGACGGCATTGCATAAAAAATTGTTCAAACTTGTTTTTATTGATTTGTTACAAGAATTAATAGAACGCATACTGTGTGTTTTTCTATTATAATTTATTGCCAATGCGTGATATATTAATTAATGCAACAGCAGATGCTGCAAACCATATTTTGTTCCTTCCATCTCTCTATATTTATGAAACTTGAACTTTTATTAAGAAATTGAATATGCCCAAATTTGAAATACTTAATACTAGACGCCACCAAAGCACACTAAAGACAAAAAACACAGCACTGCACTTTTTCCAAAGGGTTGTCTCGGCATGGGTCCAAATTTTTTTAATAAACTCTTTAGAGTTTATTAAAAAAATTAGTCATACTTTTTAAAGTATGACTAACATAAATCGCTTAAGAAATTATTGATTGACAAAGTTTACTATACCATTAATGAGTTTTTAGACGACAAGAGTATAAAATAAAAAAGTGTTCAATTGTTAATTTAAATGTCTAATATTGTTCTTAAATAATTATTATAATATAAACAATTGTTTATATTATAATATAAACAATTGTTTATATTATAATATAAACAATTGTTTATATTATAATATAAACAAGGCAAAACTTAGTGATACACACAAATTTTATACAATATTACCCATGTTTCACAAATAAAATACTTTGACTTTGACTTTGAGTTTAATAAATACCACTCAAAGTGATCGTACTCCAGTTTGTTAACAGATACAAAGATTTACCGACGCTGTTGTAAATGCATCTCTAGAGATACATTTACAAAAAGTATCACATGACTCATGAAAATAACCCGCTCTAAGTCCATCTACCTTAAAGGTTAAGCTGTGGTTGCCACATTGAGCCCTTCGATGGGTGTCTGTTACGTACTTATTCCTCACAGGAGGAGCCCTGGTCTAGAGTTAACAAAATTTCCAATGTTGGGAGTAGTGGGAATTTTATTAGGTGAAGTTCCTAAGCTATGATACAGAAGTATTGATACTTATATTTATGATATAGAATACTATTAGATACGAATGCGACCATATCAAAGAATCAACTGATATATGAATACATATTTAGATAGGTATTTTTTTTAAATCATTTTTCATCAAAACAAGATCTTTAATCTATTATTAGAAAACTTTATTAGCTTCAAATAGGTATGAATTGGATTTGATGAATGATTTGCATTAATAATAAATAATGAACTAGGTTCTCATTTTTATTAAAGAAACTTAGACACTTACCTACACACTTCTTATATCTTCGAAACTATACATTATTTGAGTACATATATGTTTACCTTCACAACCATGGACACCAGATATAGACTGTATAACTAACTATTTAATGAAAGTATCATGTATTAAAACATCAATCAATAATAAAACTACAATGTATCGTAGTATTCGTAGATTGTTACGGACGACGAATGACTTTATGTGCAGTGTTGATGTGTACAAGTGCTTACTTAAGCGTGTGCCTAGCGCTATTATTAAAAGCAAAAGTGTTAGATATAAGTCAACTTAGAATTTAATAAGTTTTGTTATACTTTGCTAATGTTCGTTGCCTCGTTATAGCATCGCTTTGTCATATGTATAGCTCGCACTACGTAGATACCTTTATCTGTCCGGGAGGGCAGAGGAGCGCGGGCAGGAGTACAGCACCCTCCCGAACGTCGCCATATAAGGTAAGGAAAGCTTTCACGCGTTGCCATTGGCTATGGTTTAGTAAGCCGTTTTGTTCCTATATTTGGTAAGGTACTCGCAAATCCGCTGAGTTTATAAGCGGGTCACCCGGCGAGGCACTCTCAGTTCTGTCTGGTTCTGCTATGAGTTAAGTTCTGTTTTGTTCTGACGTGAGGTTAGTTCAGTTCTGTCGTGAGACTCTATCGGGCTTACGTGAATGAAAGCTTTCCACACTGTTGCGTTAAGTTCAGTTTATCTTGCTCTGTCAATTATTGTGTAAATAGTAAGTAATTGTAAAGTAACTTGTGTATTCCGTTTGTGTATAGTTTAGTGTTAGGACTTTGTGTTGTGGTGATGTAAATAGTTAGGTTAGGATAGTTCGGTTGCAAATAAATTACTGTAAAAAGGGTCAGTGATTTTATTAAACCTAGTGAAAAGATAGGTCCTGTAGGTTGGCTAGGGACGCTAGGTTAGGCCGCAAGCTATCCCCCGCGTCATCAACAACACCGCCGGCGCAGAAGGCCGGCAAAAGTCCACACCGCTGTTGGCTCCCCACCCACCAATTCCTGGCCTCTAGAGCCGGGTCGTCAACAGTTTCTGGTCCTTCGAGTTTAGTTTCTGGTCCTTCGACCCAAGATCAGAGAAGAGGCCAGATCACCAATAGTTTCTGGTCCTTCGATCCAAGATCAGCGAAGATGGTCGTCACACGCAGCCAGTGTGGGGAGGAGCGATGTCAGCTCGAGGAGGCACCAAGGTCAGCAGAGACCACGTCGACTACCAGGTATGATCGGCGAGGTGCTATCACGACAACAGGAAAAGAACAAGCACCAGCAGAACTCACACAGCTCGCGCCAGGTGGTACGCACGGTCCATGTACGGGGCTGCGTAGGACACCACCGGCGCCAGTATCGGTCAGGTCGACCGCCAGCACGGCGCTACAGGTGCGCCAAGCAGAGCTCCCGCCAGGTGGTACGCGCGGTCCATGTAGGGGGCTGCGTAGGACACCATCGGCGCCAGCATCAGTTAAGTCGACCACCAGCACGGCGCAACGGGTGCGCCAAGCAGAGCTCGAGGCCGAAGAGCGGCTTATGGAGATTCGACGACGTGAACGCCGTAGAGAACAAGAGCTCAAGAAACTCCTGATGGAACAGGAGATGTTGCATCAAGAACTCCGCATGGAAGAGGAGTTTGTAAAGAAGCAGCTTGAGTTGAAGGTCATGGCTATCGAAGTAGAAGGTAGTCAACGAGACCCTGTTGAACCCCTCGCAATTGACCCTGTGGAGGACAGGGTCAATACATGGCTTACGAAAAGTGAACAATATGCTCCCAGCACGGAGCGGGCGCCGCCGCCACCCTCCGCGCACTCCGCACAGAGGCGGACGCTGCCGCAGCCGGAGCGGGCGCCGCAGATGCCGCTGCCAACCCCCGCGCGCCCCGCGGAGAGGGCGACGCCGTCCCGGCCGGCGTGCGCGCGTTCCTGTCAGTCACTCGAGGAGCCCGCGCGAGACGCACGCTGTAGCGAGCGCGCACACGTCGCTGATAGATTATTACGCGTATAAGCCCCGCACGATGATATTGCGATTGGCGGCCATCTTGGTGACGTAGTCCAACTCGCACCGTCGGTACCGTTCGCAAGTTCAGTCCGCGCTTACCCACTTACGCACATCGAATATTTTTGTTAGCTTTTTGTTTTTGTTATCCTGTTTTATTGTTGTTCTTGAGTTTTGTTGTTTAGTTTTGTTAACTGTTACTCGTTAAAATGAGTAAGAAATTAATTAATAGTCGTGCTCGTGAAATTATAATTAAAATGGACAATTATTTTGTTAAAGAGAAAGAGGATTGTAAGTTAGTTCTTAAAAATATAAACCGTGCTTTAAAAAGTGCTTCGGACATTTTAATACCGAAGCAACTGCTTACTTATTAAAAATATTTTGCAAAATTCTATCAAAGTCACGGAGTGTGTGGCATGTGCCACAGGCGTTGCAAAAAATACTGTGACGAAATTGAGACGAGAGCATGAGTCAGCAACAGCCAGTGGCAGCAAAATGAGAACTCCTACTTAAGGAAAAAGACAAAAGAAGAAATATTTCGACGGGGTTTCCTTAACAGCTTTAAGAAATATTATAGATTCAATGTGTACGGTGAGGAGAGAAATACCCACAATGCGCAAAATTTTGGCGGCTTCAAAAGTAGACCTTAATTATACTGGTAGTGAAACTACATTAAGAAAAATAATTAAATGTGATTTAGGCTACCAATTTAAACGATGCTACCAAAAAGACTGGCCCTAATTCAAAGACCCCAAATTCAAGCGTGGAGGGCTAAATATTTACGACGTATGAAAGAAAATGACTCGCTTGGTAATAACAAAAGATCCGTTATTTATCTCGACGAAACGTGGATACATGCACACTACACGGTAGAAAAATGTTGGCAAACAGCAACCGACGGAGTGAGACGGAACGACAGCCCCGGCCGCCGATGGATAATAGTTCACGCGGGAAGTTAAAGCGGTTTAGTTGACAATGCCCTTTTAATGTTTAAAGCAGATACCAAAACGGGGGATTACTATGATCAAATGAATGCTGAGAATTTCACCAAGTGGCTTACAGAAAAATAGTACCCAACATACCACGCAACTCCAAAATTGTGATGGACAACGCCCCTTATCACAGTTATAGGGATGAGAATAGGCCACCAAGTACGAACAATAAAAAACAGTTGATTGTTGAGACTTTCCCAACGACAGTACAAAACCTGAACTGTATTTATTAATTAAACGGCACAGACCGCCGAAAAATTATAAAATTGACAATTTAGTAGCTGGCTATGGCCATGAAGTCGTTAGATTACCACCTTACAACTGCGACCTCAACCCCATTGAGTTACATCTGGAACCTGGTAAAGATGAGGGTGTCAGAAAAGAATGTGGAGCAGTTGGAAAGTCGCATTGAAGCTCTGACGTTGGAGTCGTTGGCGTCAATAACTCCAGATGACTGGCGAAAGGAAGTCAATCATGTTAAACGGCTTGAAGAGGAATACCTATTGGAATAAAGATCGAATAATTGACGAGTTATTTGTCATAAATACGGCGACGACAGTGAATCGGAAACGACAGACACAGAAAACAGTTATGATTCGGAAGACTATATACATTTTTTACATATTATCCTGGTTTTATTTATAAACTGATAGATGTAGGTAGTAATTAAAACATGACTACTACACAGTGGACTCTGGTTCAATTCCCGCTCGCAAATTAACAGAAATGTAGTTAGAAAAACATAGTATACATGTAAGAAAGATGTACGAATAAGTATATTTTTCTTACGTCTACAAAAATTATTTCCTTGAAATTTTTAATAATGAAAGTTTATTTGTCAGAATATGGGTGAGTAGGTATACCTAAGAAAGAATGTTAATTATTTAATTAATATTAATTTTATTATACATACACTCTTTATAAAGGGTGTAATAAAATTATAAAATACAAATAAACCCTTAACCCTAATATTAATTTATACATACTCTTTATAAAGAGTGTAATAAAATAATAAAATACAAATAAACCCTTAACCCTAATATTAATTTTGCATTTAACATTCTTTTGCTAGCTGTCCTTTTGTGTGACAGATGACGTCACAACGCTGTTATTGTGACAAGGTTCCATCGCAATATCATCGTGCGGGGCTAGTACATGAGTGTTCCCCGACACCAATGCAGCAGGAAAGTTCACCTATCGAACAGCTAGCAGAGGCGATAAGAAGTATGGGACACCACCGGCCACCGCCACGACAGGTGATTGATCTACCGGTATTCAGCGGATCACCATCAGAATGGCTTGCATTTAAATCAGCCATGAGAGACAGCACACGACTGTACAGCTTCTCACCAATAGAAAACATAGCACGCCTTCGTAATTGTCTACGGGGGGAGGCCCGCGATTGTGTAGCGGCCTTATTACATACCACGAGTGATCCTGAGATCGTGATGAGGGCACTGGAACAGTCCTTTGGAAGGCCAGAAGTCATCGTGGATCGCGCCCTCGACGACATAAAGAAATTACCGCGCCCAGGAACGTCCAGTGTCGAGTTAAATAGTTTTGCAGTGAAATTACAAAACATTGTGTGCATGTTACAAAACATTGATCAACGTAACTATCTAAATAATCCAATGTTAGTGCGTGAAGTTGTAAATAAACTTAGGCCGCATATACAGTCTCGGTGAGCTGATTACGCGGAAGAATTCGGTTGTTTTGAAGTGCCGGAGATAGTGACCTTGAGTGACTTTCTGACGCGCGAAGCGGACCGCGGACTAAAACATGCATATTCTAAACCCACTACGCAAGATGATAACGCGCGTAAGGACTGTATGCAGTTAAAATGTAAAACAAAATGTAATGACAGTTCGAGTCATGTACGATCGAAAACTCTCGCCAAACGAGCGAGCTTTAACGTCACCGCGAGTGAAAAACTGTGTACATTATGTAAACAGGGCCACGAATTGCCCAAGTGCGAACAATTTTTAAAAATGAACACTAGTGAACGTTGGAAATTAGTGAAAGACAATCGTGTGTGTTACAAGTGCTTAGTGAAAACTCATAGGCGCAATGAGTGTAAAGCGAAAGGATGCTGTGTACAAAATTGTGACCGGCCACATCACAAACTCCTTCACTATGTAAGTAACCAACCACAATTAGATGCACCAGAGTCGCCCGCAGCCCAGGAGACAGTAATGACTGCTACCATAAGTTCTAGAGTCTTACTGAAAGTCTGTCCGGTAAGATTGTACGGTCCGCGCGGTGAGATGAGTACGTATGCCTTGCTTGACGAAGGATCGACAGTCACGCTCATCGAAAAGGATACAGCCGCCGCAATAGGAGCTGATGGACCTACCAGCAAGCTCACCATCTACGGGGTAAGCACAGCCGCGGGAGAGGTCGACAGCAAGGTGGTTGAGGTCAAGGTCAGAGGTCATGCATCCGACTCGCATCGAATAAAGGCTCGCACAGTGAAATCATTGACGAACTATAGTCAATCAGTGCCAGCGAGTGTTTTAGAGTTGCCGCATTTACGTAAATTACGTCACACAGAGGTATGTTATGAAAACGCACGCCCAACTATATTAATAGGTGCAGACAATTGGTCTCTCATTGTGACCCGACAGCTGAGACACGGAAAGAAGTCGCAACCTGTCGCCTCACGTACCACGCTCGGGTGGGTGGTACTAGGTAATTTACCTACGAGTATTATCGACAGTGAAAACAATGGAGTTCATCATACACATTTTAGTCACTCGGCAAATGACCAATCATTAGAAGTCTTGCAAGGCATAGACACAGAGAGGCGAGCCAAGGCGTTACAGCAGTATTTACCTGGTAATAATGGAGATGGCATGGAAAAAACATTGGGTTTGGTATGGAGCTCACAGAGTGACGAGCTTATGTTTAATACTAAAATGGCGCGCGTTCCCAGAGAAGTCGTAGAAATGACCCGCGCGCCGACTAAGCGCGAAATGTTAAGTGCAGTTATGTCTATTTATGACCCACTGGGTCTTTTAAGCCCATATACAATTGTCGCAAAATTATTATTACAAAGTTTATGGCGGTTGGATATAAATTGGGACGAGCGTATCCCCGCCGATGAGGCAAGGCAGTTCAATGAGTGGCTGCAAGGATTACGGGAGGTCAGTGACCTGCGAATACCCCGGCAATATTTTAATACACGTGATATTATCGACAGGGAACTGCACGTGTTTTGTGACGCGAGCGAAGTTGCGTTCGCAACAGCTGTTTATTGGCGCGTTACATCAACCAGTGGAGATGTCGACGTGTCACTGGCAGCGTCAAAGGCGAAGGTGGCCCCACTGAGAGGTGTTACAATACCGCGCATGGAGTTGCAAGCGGCGGTAATTGGAGTGCGTCTGGCAGACACCGTGAAGAAAGGACACAGGTGGCAGGTAAACAAAGTTACCTACTGGACAGACTCACGTACGGTGCTCGCTTGGATACGAACAAATGCGAAGAAGTACTCGCCATACGTCGCTCACAGGTTAGGCGAGATCGCTGAGTGTACAAGCATAGACCAATGGAGGTGGGTGCCAACTAAACATAACATAGCAGACGACGCAACTCGCAATACTTACGTGAATGGGCCACGCCCTGAATGGCTAAGGGGGCCTGCCTTTTTACGAGAGTCTCCTGAGTCATGGCCGACACAACTCGACTACGACAGTCAACCCGCAGACGACGCAACGGTGAGTCACGTGACTGTCGTTAAAGCGCCAGCGCATTGGAACACAATGCCAGTCGCCGAACGTGTATCAAAGTGGGATACATTGTTACGAATAACTGCAAGGATATTAATGATTGTTGAAAAATGGTTGCACAAATGTAGTGAACTAGAGGTACGCCATATTCAAAAAGCGGAAAAGCTGTGGTTCGAGCGAACGCAGGTAGAGAATTTTTCTGAAGAAATTAAATTGCTACAAGAAGGCAAGTACATACCGAAATCGAGTCGATTGTACAGACTCGACCCATTTGTAGGCAAGGATGGCCTGCTGAGGGCGCGCGGGCGTATTGGAGCCGCGCACCTGCCCGAAGAAATGAAGTGCCCTATTATTTTAGATGGGCGAAATCTAGTAATACAAAAACTTATTGGGAAGCATCATGAACTCGCGGCTCATGCGGGCAATGAACGCGTGGTCAATGACCTCCGACAGTTTTACTGGATACTGCATTTGCGACCGTCGGTAAAATTTGTTGCAAGAAATTGTCAGTGGTGTAAAATAAGAAAGAGTAAACCACTGATACCTAGCCTGGGTGACCTACCCAGTGCCCGTATTAATCCTTTTTGTAAACCTTTTACAAGTACAGGTGTTGACTACTTCGGGCCGATGTTAGTGACCGTCGGCCGGCGCCACGAGAAGAGGTGGGGCGCACTATTCACATGCCTCACGACGCGGGCAGTCCACCTGGAGCTGGTGGCCAGCCTGTCCACCGACTCCGCGATCATGGCGCTGCGGCGGATGGCGGCGCGGCGCGGCTGGCCGCGCGTCATCTATAGCGACAACGGCACCAACTTCCGGGGTGCCGACGCCGAGCTACGAGCCGCGACTCTAGAGTGGGCAGAAGCATTGAAGAGCTTCTGCCTCTCGCGGCAGGTCGAGTGGCGATTCATCCCTCCTGGCGCGCCCAACCAAGGCGGCGCGTGGGAGCGACTGGTGCGCTCAGTGAAAACAGCACTGGGCGCCGTACTACACGAGAAGTATCCGCGCGACGAGGTACTGCACACACTACTGACTGAGGCTGAGCACACTATCAACGCTCGGCCTCTCACCCACGTGTCAGTAGACATCAGCGATCCTGAGGCGTTAACCCCAAACCACTTCCTGTTGGGGTCATCATCGGGCCTTCCTGTCACGGGGCCATGCCAGCCGAGCGACAGACGCGCTTGGCGAGCGGCGCAAGCGCTGGCCGACGAGTTTTGGCGGCGCTGGGTGCGAGAGTACCTACCCACTCTCGTGCCCCGAGGAGACTCTGCGGCGGGACGACGCCAGCTTCAAGAAGGTGATCTGGTCGTCGTGGTCGACGCAGCCCTGCCGCGGAACGTGTGGCCTAGGGGTGTGGTCGAGAGGATCTACCCCGGGCCTGACGGCGAGGTGCGCAGTGCAGACATCCGCACGAGTGGGGGTGTCTTCCGGCGGCCTACGAGAAAGGTCGTCGTCCTCCCGGTTGGAAGTGAGGCTGCGACTGGGAGTCTTCGCCGGGGGGAGAATGTTACGGACGACGAATGACTTTATGTGCAGTGTTGATGTGTGCAAGTGCTTACTTAAGCGTGTGCCTAGCGCTATTATTAAAAGCAAAAGTGTTAGATATAAGTCAACTTAGAATTTAATAAGTTTTGTTATACTTTGCTAAAGTTCGTCGCCCCGTTATAGCATCGCCTTGTCATATGTATAGCTCGCACTACGTAGATACCTTTATCTGTCCGGGAGGGCAGAGGGGCGCGGGCGGGAGTACAGCACCCTCCCGAACGTCGCCATATAAGGTAAGGAAAGCTTTCACGCGTTGCCATTGGCTATGGTTTATAAGCCGTTTTTTACTATATTTGGTAAGGTGCTCGCGAATCCGCTGAGTTTATAAGCGGGTCAGCCGGCGAGGCACTCTCAGTTCTGTCTGGTTCTGCTATGAGTTAAGTTCTGTTTTGTTCTGACGTGAGGTTAGTTCAGTTCTGTCGTGAGACTCTATCGGGCTTACGTGAATGAATTATGAAAGCTTTCCACACTGTTGCGTTAAGTTCAGTTTATCTTGCTCTGTTAATTATTGTGTAAATAGTAAGTAATTGTAAAGTAACTTGTGTATTCCGTTTGTGTATAGTGTAATGTTAGGACTTTGTGTTGTGGTGATGTAAATAGTTAGGTTAGGATAGTTCGGTTGCAAATAAATTACTGTAAAAAGGGTCAGTGATTTTATTAAACCTAGTGAAAAGATAGGTCCTGTAGGTTGGCTAGGGACGCTAGGTTAGGCCGCAAGCTATCCCCCGCGTCATCAACAACACCGCCGGCGCAGAAGGCCGGCAAAAGTCCACACCGCTGTTGGCTCCCCACCCACCAATTCCTGGCCTCTAGAGCCGGGTCGTCAATAGTTTCTGGTTCTTCGAGGCCGGAACGTCAATATAGATATAGTTACTCAATCCGCATGCGCACGCGTCGTCGCCTCAAGGTTCTGACGTTAAGGTCGAGAACGAAATGAAAAGTTTTCCTCTTAGAACAAGTTTTTTTTTTCTAAATCAATTAGAATGAGTAAAATTGAAGTTTTTGCTAGCAAGTGGTTGAGCCGGGAGGCTTGTGTAGACGAACAATAACACAAAATGATTCGATAATGAGTTTTTTTTAAAGCTAAGAGCTAATGATGAAGGATAGAAAGAATCCGAGTTCTATTCTTTAATGAAATATCGTTATGGTTTCTATTTTAATAAAACATTTTGCTCAGTAATTAAGATTACGAAAACTAAAGTAATTCATCATCATCATTATCATCATCTCAGCCACATGAAGTTCACTGCTGGACATAGGCCTCCCCCAAGGATTTCCAAAAAGAACGGTTGGACGCGGCCTGCATCCAGCGCTTTCCTGCGATTTTGGACAGGTCTTCCGACCACCTAGTCGGTGGGAGCCCGACGCTGCGCTTGCCGACACGTAATCGCCATTCAGGAGCCTTTCTGCCCCATCGGCCATCGGCTCTACGTACCAAGTGCCCCGCCCACTGCCACTTCAGAGAGCTAATCCGCTGGGCTATGTCGGCGACTTTCGTTCTTCTACGAATCTCCTCATTCCTGATTCGATCACGTAGAGAAACACCTAGCATATACCTCTTCATAGCTCTCTGTGCGACCAGAGATCAGAAACGTGGCCCCTCACTTTGGGCCTCATAACTAAGTGATTATTAATCAACATTTATTGCTGGCTGGACCCACAATATCGAATGAGGCTGGTTATATTCCCTTCGAGAAAACAAGCATTACTTTGTTTTTTTATCAAGCAAGATGTACTTTTAGTAAGAGCCTCTTGAAGCAATAACAGCTCTTCAAGGTAGACTTTGCCATTTCCAACGACTTGCCTTTGAACCTTTTGGCCTCGTACTTAAATGACTGTCTGATATTTTTTTCTGTTTGTATTCTGATAACTTTTAATTTGACTTTTCTTTTTTTTAAATGAGTTTTTTTTTTTAATTTTATGATCATCTTGTAGGAGTCGCAATATACTTTTTTTTAAATTATTCTGTGTATGTATATTTATTGTAGTTGTTTATACTATATAGGTACTTTAGTTGGGATGTTGTGGTAACAAGATCAGAAGCACGTGTATAATGTGATGTGACAGGTTGTTCGCTCACTGCCTAACTTGGAAATACTTAATTATTATCATAAAATATGTTGCTTTTATCGAGTGCGTCTCATGATTCTCTTGGCCTTGCCCTTGCTCCGGCGCAGCATGTCAATTAAACTTACAGCTTTAGTGTCGTCAATTTGAAAAGTTCTCGAACCCATTTACGTTTTATCATCGGAAGACTCGTCGTACGACGAGTATCAACCCTTACGTTATTGACACCACTACGACCCGGACGAAGCGTTTCGCCTCCTCTTTTATACCGCGTACATCGAGGGACTGAAACAATTTGCCTACTTTGACTACAATTTAAGTGTCTGAATCAACGATTGCATCACTGCTGACTATCAGGCGTGATTGCGGTCAAGCACTAGATAGTTTACCTACTGAGTATTAAAAAAAAAGAAGCAAAAATAAAATAAATCACATACTAACAAGTTGCATACCAAAGAAAAACTTCTCAACATTTTTTTAAACTTCTTTAAACTATTTGTGAATAAATCAAGCTTGTCATCTTAGCACACCTTATTGAACATTCGATTTTTCATCTGTACTACCCTGTTAGTTGTCATCTCAGAAGACACTCACTTATTATCATACATTATATCCATCGTTTCATTGGTTTTTCCCTTCTCTTATAGTCATTTTACTCAAAACTCTCCTCACTACATTTTCCTCATTTCTCCGTAACACATACCACATTCGGACTTCCTCCTCTGTACCTATTATTTTTTTATCCTTTTATATAACACCATTATACATATACCCTACATATATATTTAAAAAGATTTTTTTTTCAAATTCAGTGCAATTAATTAATAAAAGTGTATTTGATTAATTTTATCGTGTTTGCAAACGGAATCTTAATTATACAGGGAAACTTTTTTTCGAGTGCGCAAAAAAAATGGGTGGCTCAGAATCAATAACAGAACAAATCTGCATTATTAGTTTAAAATAAAAAATCATGTTTTTGTCCGCCCTATAATCAGTAAATGAGAGACAATTATTCATATCAATTTCGTAGTATTAGCATATGGCCGCGTAGTGAACATGCGGGCGGCGCGGGCGCGCGGGGGTCCTGTGATGTCATAGAATAAAGAGAGGAAGTAGGTTATCTGCGACCCAATCCGCGATTTAATTGCCTACTGTCTTAGGGTTGACGACTGTCCGCGCTTCGTCGGTTACGGTTGTCGTCCAAACCGCTAACAAATATTTATAGACTAAGAGCTTATGTTTAAATTATTTGCTTAGTATTTAGTTTACATATACTAGTCAGTTTTTTTTTGTAAGTAATTTTTATTTTTAGTTTTGTACACATAAAGAACCATATTTATTTTTATTTTTAATTAATACAAATATAAATAATACAAACATAACATCTATTGAATCCCACATTTAATACAAAATTACAAATTAGCTACAGAAAAATACCTACTTTCTTCGGTTTCGACTATTACGAAACGCGTTGTTATTAAACTTTAATGTGTAATATATCCGTATCCTTGTAAATAACTTTTAGAAATATAATTTGAAAAATATAAGTCTTTTATTTGTTCATAAATAGACATACCAACTTTGCAGTTTATGTGATCATTTTTTAAAAGCTAATGTGCCGAAAAGCCGTGACGCGCGAACCTCGTTCCGTGCTAGTCGCGACTAGCGCAGTCATAGGCACTCTAATATTGTGTTTAGGTGTGCGTGCGGCGACGCATAGATACTATGGCGCACACATACAAGCCGCGCGCGGTCCGTTTGTATGAAGATAACGTACTTCCCTCTCTTTATTCTATGCCTGTGATGTTCCCGCCGTCCCCACTCCGCCGAACATGAATGGGACCGCGTGCGGTGACCATAACATCGATTTCATAATAAACATCTTTCGTTATCAATAACTATTTTTTTGTACTAAAACATATCAAAGTAATAATATTTTTATCTATAAAACTTATTTAGCTATAAATTGACAAAGTTTGCGCACTGGATAAAATTTTATCGTGTATATCTCTCATCGTATGCGTATCGAAACCTAGCAAACTATACGTATTTGTTCCATGTCTTGATCAATTAATTTAATGTAGACGTAGTTTTTATCATTTCTGAAGACGAGTAATAAGCTAAATGGTCTGTCTGTTGTTTTTATATAAATTCGGTAGGTATGGAGGTACACAGGTAAGGTAAACAAATTAACAATTCAGTATTATATTTATATACTTCTGATCACTGCAGAAATACCCAAATTAGCATAAAAAATTCGTATTATAGACATCGGTACTCATTACCATATTATAAAGGGTGTATCTGACATCGACGCACAAACGAGTACCATGGATTCAGTACATGATTCTGGACCCCCCAGTGGTGGAATTTTTCGTCGGCTTTTAACTGATTAAAAAAAAAAACTGTTTTTTTTTACTTTAGACCGTTCATAATTGCTATACTTTTTTTATTTGATTATCTAATAAGATTTTAAAGTAAAAATTAATTAATTCGCTAATTATACAAAAAGCGCTATATGAAAAAACTCGAAAAACAATCCTATCAGCTGATTTAATAAAGTTCACATCAGGGGTCAACGTCATACCTACAAACAAGCGCGGCGGCACGCTTGCAACGTTCAAAGGCCGAGCCGACACTTTTTTTTAAACACCATGATTTCTGTAATCGCTCATTAACGACATAAATGACTATCATAATTTTATTAACCTTTTCCAAACTGTTGCGATCGGCTTTTAGTCTCAGCTGAACACCAGAATTTTACATGGAGGGACTCTGACCTCCGCAGCCCAGTTACTGGGTTCTAGTTAGAACCCAGTCGTTACGAGTAGTTACTCGTAACGACTGTCAAAGATCTATAATTTACAATTGGGACAAACGGCTTTACGTGCTCTACTAACCACGAAGGGGTCTTGGTATAAAAAGATGTAGCGGTACCTACAAACAACCCGTTATACTGACATCACACGAATTCTACATCTCGCAAGTAGAGTTTACCATGAAACCAGCATACATACAACTACCAAACGTCAACCGTTGGGCAAGTGCCCGCCTGACATAACACCCGTCTGGTCTGAGGGTCCTCTCTTTTCTATGAGCATGAGTCCCCGTGTGGTATCGGGCTTAGAATAGTACCAACCCATATCCTCCCGTGGGTGTCATAAGAGGCGACTAAGAGAACTCTCACCAGGGAAGCGGGCAGCAGCTCTCCTGTGGAATATCAAATTACTGAGATCCTCAACCCGCCTGCCAAGCGTGGGGATTGTGGCAAACCATCCCAAAGCAATAAAAGCCTTGGGGGAGGCCTTTGTCCAGCAGTGTACCGCTATAGGCTGAAGAAGAAGAGTGAACTTTATTCCCTGTTCCTCATGCCTCAATATTGGTGACCCCGACGTGATCGGCAGTGCAGCCATCGTTCAAGACATATGTAACTAACTAGTAGGTATAGCTTAATATAATAAATCGAGCTGTGCGGTTGAGCTATTTAACTACGGGCTATTACTATATTTAGACATAGAATGCTTTAGTTAATAACATAAATGCGTTGCGTGTCTATTTTTTGAATTTTGTGTAACAAATAATAAAAAGATTCTAGTAGATATTAAGTTCTTGCCTCTTTCAACTTCGTCTGACATTGATTCATTTATTCATTCATTCATTGAGGTGCATTCTTTTTATTTCAACTTGCTTCCGGACACAAAGCTACAGCGAACTGTTCAAGGCAAACAACACCTTTTTTTACAAAGCATGTAGTGGCACACACCAGAGAATTTAATCAAGTAATTTTGTGGAACGAGATCACAGTACGAGCCTTTATTCAGGAATCATTTTAACACTCCATAGTTGCCGAAAGTTTTGTTGTAGTTGTCGAAATGACGATCCGGTTAAATAATAATAAATTTGTTTCTGTCAACTAAAGCTCATGTATCATCATCATCTCAACCATATGAAGTCCACTGCTGGACATAGACCACCCCCAACGATTTCCAAAAATAACGGTTGGACGCGGCCTGATCCTGATGCGGCGGTTCGTGGTCGCCATTCAAGAGCCTTTCTGCGCCACCGGCCATCGACTCTATGAGCTATGTGCCCTTCCCACTGCCACTTCAGAGAGCTGATCCGCTGGGCTATTTCGTCGACTTCAGTTCTTCTACGAATCTCCTCATTCCTGTGCTCCTCAAGCTCATGTATAAAATATACAAAATACCTTATAGGTACGATAATAAACCAATACTGTACATACAAAATAATTTTTCTACAAATTAGTTAACTACGTTGGGACGGCGACGTGTAATGTGTGTCGACTGTCGAGGTGTCATGTAAGCCTGCCGTAGAAGCTACAATACTCGATACCCATCGGCTAAAATTCCTCGTTCACGAAAGCCTCCTTAGCAATATAGACGGGATATGAGCTACGTCAATGGAACAGCAGGACGCAGGAACATGTTCCAATGTGGAACACACACTGATTGCAAACAAGTGTATAATATACCTATCTATGAACACTTTTTTTTACAACAGGCTGGTGATATAAGCAATCCAATTAATACAAAGGAATAATATATTATCTCAACACTGATGTTTGGATATAGTATGAGAGATTTCAGTATCAGAGGAAGCTACCAACGCCACAGTGCGATTTCCTTAATGGCAATGAAGCCACTGATGAGCCTTAAACCAACTATGTTATTAGCCTGACTTGGTCAGATACCATCACAAAAACCGGTCTGTAGCTTGAAATGGGGAGAAATACTGAATCCCAGCATATCAAAGCATAAAATTTATATACCCATGAGCATACTGAACGATCTTTACCTAATACAAACTCAGTTAAAATAAATAAGTTTGAATTTGCTCTATACGCTATTAGCATAACTACTTTCTAGCACTCAGTAAGGCCGGCTACAAACGAGTAAAACCTGTAGATTAGAACACTAACGAGCGGACACTTAAGTATGTTATCGATTCGTTCGCTTATTTATACCCTTCGAAGGAAATCTTGATTGTTAATATATATTTGTAAAGTTTCTCTGTTGACTGGGCAAGCTATTTTTATCAGGTAATTTCAGCAAAAACGTTACTTTTTTAGTTCTTAAATTAACTAGTGCGCTTTACCATCAACGATTGCGTCACTGCTTACCATCAGGCGGGATTGCGGTCAACCGCTAGTTTATAATTTATAAAAAAAAATATATATGTATACACATATTGGACCGGTTTTGCGTCTCCCTTAAGGGAGACATTTTTTGTGCGAATGAGGTTATAATATTTAATGCATCATCATTATTTTCTTTGTCAATTTTAGCAGGTTGCTTTAAAGTTACATTATTGGCTGTATTTTAGGACTTACCAGTGTTGTCAGACTTTCTCATCTCTTGATAACAGTCACTAATGTTTTCCCTTATGTGCAATGCTAGTCCATTTACCTGCGGACCCTTCGGTATAAACTCGAAACTACCAGTCGGTTATTATTTTTTTTTTTTTACACACTATAAACCAGCGCTTGACCGCAATCCTGCCTGATGGTAAGCAGTGACGCAATCGTTGATGGTAAAGGGCACTAGTTTATTAAGAGCCTATTCACTCTAGCCTTGAAGACACTCAAATTGTAGTCCGACGGAAACACCGCCGCTGGCAAATTGTTCCAGTCCCTCGATGTACGCGGTATAAAGGAGGAGGCGAAACGCTTCGTCCGGATCGTAGTGGTGTTAACAACGTAAGGGTGGAAACCAGCCGTACGACGGGTCGTCCGCTGGTGGAACGGAGATGGGGAATTAAATCATGCAATTCCATCGCACACTCCCCGAAATGCATCCTATAGAACACCGAAAGGCTGGCTACTCTACGCCTGTGCTCTAGGCTTTGGAGACAAACTCGAGTTAGATCAGGGTCACCAATCAGCCTCTTTGCACGTCTCTCCACTGAATCCAAAGTGGCCAGGTGACACTTGGCAGCACCAGCCCAAATGTGGCTGCAGTACTCCACACACGAACGGACCTGTGCTTTGTATAACATTAGAAGCTGCCCAGGTGTGAAGTTGAAATTATTTGGCAAGGGCCATTGAAAACGAGTAATTATTATTTATGTATGTATATAGGGTATATAAATATTCAGCCTGTTAGAAAAGCTCACTCAAAATGTTTTTGTTGATATTTTTTTTTGCATACAATTCTATCGACCATGGCAGAGGCCGTCCCACGCAACACATTCATAAATATGTTACAAAAAGTTTAGCATATTAAATTGAAAAATGATGATAATCAATAAGAAAAAGGTAATACTGTTAGGATTGTAACGGGAAATTCTATTGTATTGTATGAAAAGGATAGGTGAGGCCTTCTTTTTCTGTTTGAGTCAATAGTCATTGGAACATATTATTATGATGTTAACACACATAATGACAACATCAATGGCATTTTTGGGTCCTACGAAGTGGAGGTTTCAGACCTATTGGGCACTCCACTTTGTGGAAAATGCTTTAGTAGGGAGCATCGCATTCCCACTAGGTGTTAGTGGAGTTTATAATTCCCCACTTTTTTTGCGTTGTTTTGCGTGTAGCAATCAAGTTGGATCTGCAGTCAATTGACTTTCACAACGTAGATATAGCGGAAAGGCTTTATATATGGCAAAAGCACGGGTATTTGGATGATATATTGGAATGGTCTCAACTCAAAATAAAATATTTAAATATTCGGTTACATTAATTGTTTTGTTTTTAATTTAAATCACAAAAACACGTGTCACCTCACTACGTATATCAACAACAACACGTTGCAGGTCACGTGTCTTACCAATATCACTGTAAATCTCTTACGAAATTCTGCGCGAATTAATTGTGTTCTTAGTACTTTGGCGCAGGCGATTTACTTTGCCATAATTTCTATATGTAGAGATAGAATTAAAAAACTTTTTCAACATCGTTTGATATTATCTAAAGAACCTATGCCCTTAGTATATACCTAATACTAACGACGCCTTGCGATTTCACCCGCGTAGGTTTCGATACTTATGTTTTTTTATATGCTCCTCTCCTATTGGTCGTAGTGTGGTGTTCATCATCATCATCATCTCAGCGTATAATCCCGGTCGCATCCGCGGCTTTCGCTTTGGAGTCCTTTTTTTTTTTATACGAGTGTAAATGCCTTACGCACCGTACCCGCCGCTAGCTAGGCGACAGGCGTGTGTGGGACTCGCCCGGCCGGAGCCGGGAATACCCACTAAAAACACTCGGTTCCCTCGAGCCCTGCGTTGAGAGTGACCCGGGCTCGGCCCGAAGATCTGACTCCGGGCCACTCTCAGGGCTTACCGGCCTAATGTAGGCCGGTTTCCGCGCCTAGGGAGGATTACCCGGGAATGGATAATCCCCAGACGTGGTGACCAGTGCAATACGCGTGCGGGAGCTACCCACACACGCTGGTCACACTCGGGGGCTAAAGGAGACGGGGGTTCGTCCCCCGCCTTCTTCGCCCCGCCCGTCTACGCCGGATGGGAGCGGCAAGAGCATTCTCTTCCCGCTCCCTCTCCGCTGCCTCCTTCTGCCTTCTTGGATTAATGAGCTATCCAACAAAAAAAGAATTTATCAAATTGGACTAGTAGTTCCTGAGATTAGCGCGTTCAAACAAACAAACAAACTCTTCAGCTTTATACATATATTAGTAGAGATATACCGTTAGACGTTAGCGCTATACGTTGCAGATACTGATACAACTCTTGTCAATATTGTAAAACAAGTAGGTACATGTGTGACATGGAACAATGGATCTCAAGCTATTGAGTAGTGTGAACTGAAGTAACAGTTAGATAAACTAAACACAATCACTTATTGTATAGAGAAACATATCTAGAGCGATTTTATAATTTATTAGACTAGCTGTGCCTCGGTCACGTGGCCGTATTCTATTTGAATTGATCGCAGATTGGAATTATAAGGTAACGGGAAAGTGAAGGCACAATATGACTATTCAAACTAGATACATAATAATTATATATTTGATTGTATAGTAAGATTGAAAAAGTTGATATTTCATGTGTGATTGACGAAATGAAACAGAACTTAGTGTGTGTGTGTGTTGCGGTAGATCAAGTTTAAAATAACAGTGAATAAAATAACAGAAATTGCATGACACCATTGATAAAATATTAAACTAAAGTAGATATGTCATTAGCGCACTGAAAATGAAGCGTACAAAACGAAGGAAAGTCCTGCATCTCGCCTTAGTCACTCTCGATACACTCGTAAAAACGACAAACTCTAGCCATCTTTTCCTTCTCTTTGCTTTAGATTGTGCCCCATCTCACTCACACTGTACCAATGTATGCCGAATAAAAATATGCATGTGTGCTGCTGCTGTGTTCGGCACATTTTTTTTGGTCAGTTTGTTAGAATATATCGTATCTGTTTAATATTTTATCAATGCATGACACACTATTATGATCAATTGGAATAATTTAGAAGAATTAATCAGTCGTGGTGGCCTAGTGGTTAAAACAATAGTCTCTCAAGTATGAGTGTGTGGGTTCGATTCCAGGTCAGTCAAGTACCAATGTAACTTTTCTAAGTTATATTACTGTAATATCTAAGTATATCTTGGACACCAACAACTGATTACAAGGTGAATGAAAACATCTTGAGGACTTGGACTTTAAGTCTGAAATCGCCAAACCGCACTAAGCAAGCGTGGTGATTACGCTCAATCCTTCTCTGTATGAGAGGAGGCCTGTGCCCGACAGTGGGACGATAATAAAAAGGTTGATGATGATGATGTTACTACTCCATTGCCCCATATGTTCAAAAAAACCGGCCAAATGCGAGTCAGACTCGCACACCGAGGGTTCCGCTGTACAAACGTAGCGGTTTACAATTTATGACGTACTAGCTTTCCGCCAGCGGCTTCGCCCGCGTGGAGTTAGGTTATATCGCGCTGTTTAAATTCCCCTCGGGAACATCAAATTTTTCCGGGATAAAAGGTAGCCTATGTTCTTTCTTAGGGTCTAAAGATTGTCTGTGCCAAACTTCATCAAAATCGGTTGAGAGGTTTAGGCGGGAAAGCGTAACAGACAGACAGAATTATTTTCGCATTTATAATTATTAGCATTGATTTAGAATTTTTCACAGTTTAGAGGCAATTAGATTTAAGAAGTGTTTGATATGAATTTCAACTTTAATATCTCTACGCGTTCATGTGAAAAAGGGTAGGTAGTAAGTTTATAATTATTAAAAAATATTTTATGTCATGTAAGCAAAAATAATATTTTATGTAACTTCAAATTTATCATTTTCACAATTTTTCCGTTATCTGTCTGTACTATAATATAACGTTGCTTCGTGCCGAATTTCAAGATTCTGAGTTCACGGGAAGTACCTTGTAGGCAAAGAGATTTAAGATATATAGAGAATCAAAATGGCATAGAAAAACTGTGATCCCATGGCTCAGTTCCGCCATCTAGTACAATATAGCAAAATTAGATCGACAATTGGAGACATCAAATAGTAAAAATGAAATAAGTTTATATAAAATATATTCAGCTATTGCCCGGTAGGTGGCCAGTGTGGTCTATGTTGCCAGATCCGATTTAATACCCTAGTATAGTTCAAATCGGGTAAATAAATATTGAAAAGTAAATAAATTAAGTGAAACTTGTCTTGTACAAACAAAAACTGTTTTAGAATTTTATTCGCTACTATTCATTTACCGTGACACCGTCTATTGGCATTTTAGATGTTTTATGCTTACGAATTATTTTAACGCTCAGTTTATTGCGATTTTTGAGTGTAATAGACCTTTTAGGCCATAAAGCGCATTTTGTTTTGCAATTTTCGTTTGCATTTCGTTTTTAGCAAAATTATTCTTTTTACACGTTTGTTTGCAAATATTTTTAAATGGCAATGCAAAAAACTGTGGTAGGGTTTGTATCATTTCGATATAAAGTTATCGATAATATTCAAAGAAGTTACTACGACGATGTTTTTCGCATTATGATAGCTTGAAACAAAAAATTAGGAAGCAGAATAATTATGGGTAATTTCAAGTTCACAAGTTTCTTATTTATATAATTCTTTTAATATAATAGGCGTTAAAGTTTAAAATTGCCGATTAGTACTGAAAATCTAAATAATTGCTTATTTTTTAATTTTTAAATAATTCATTTATAATCACTATATAGGAAGGTCGTTTATGCCTTTGTGATAGAACTCTGAGGATCTAGACTGCACAAACTGTGTGAAAGCAGAACTGCCTCCTGGGAAGAAAACTTCTTGTCACGTAGATAATTGTCCAAATCACGACAAAATGGTAGTCTGCTGGAGCAAGACCTGTACAAGATTCGTACGCCATTATCTTTAAAAACGGCAGAAAAATCACGGTTATTGTATGGGAGCCCGCCTTCAGTATTTATTTTATTTTAATTATTTATTTGTAATTTGAATATATAACCAAATATTCTGTGAACATTTTAAGCGTCTATCTGTTTCCGTTATTAATATGGAGCAAAAAACGGCAAAAATTCACGTTTGTTGTATGGGAGCCCCCTTAAATATTTTATTATTTTTATTCTTAGTACTTGTTGTTATAGCGGCAACAGAAATACTAACACAATCTCTGGAAATTACAACTATCTCGCTATTACGGTTTATGAGATACAGCCTGGTGACAGACGGACAGACGAACAGAGAAGTCTCATGAATAGGGTTCGTTTTACCTTTTAGGTACGGAATCCTCAAAATCACAAAGTAGCTCGCAATCATTGTACTACATATACGTACCTACATATTTTATGAATATATTTCATTATAAATAAGTTATGTAATCTATGTATTTATCCACTTAACCGTAAATTTTATTCCAATTTTTACGGTTAAGTAGAAAAGTACTGAAATTAATAACTTACTATTTCATTTCTAATACAAGGTACCGATTCTTTTTTTTTTTAATTTGATCGACAAGTCTTTCCAAAGTAGATAACTTCTCTTTTAAAATGCATTGAGCATAATTTCGACGAATGAGACGGAAGCCAATTTTCTTCTCTACGGTCTATCTGGACAAATCGTATCCACTTTTTCCCTACGACATTATTTTTATTCGGAAACCAAAAATAACAAAAACCTAGATAAATGAATAGTAATTGTTCATTCAATTTTGTTTATTAATATGATATGATTATGTTTAAATAGAGTTAATAATAAATAAACTTGAAATATAGTAATATTTTAAGTTTATTTAGCTATATTTTAAATGTCAATGAAATACAACAAAATGTATTCATCTTAATAAGTATTATCGATAACTAAATCGATAAACAACATTACTACATCTCTACAAGAAAATAGTAAAACTACACAACAATAGAGGGCGCTTATTACAATAATGGAAAATTTTCTAGAACTAAGATTTTTTTTAAATTTGAATTGCAGACGAAATATAAATAATTCATAGAAAAACATTCCGAAGTTAGGTCCAGTCGTACTTAAAGGGACAATAGACCTAGGTATTTGGTATAAATTTCAATTTGATACCTTTATTCGTGAGAAATAAGGTAGTAAGTTTCATTTTATTAAAATATGTTTATTATATTATATAACTAAAAAAATGTGATTTTCGCAATTTTTCCTATATTTGCATTATATGTCAATCCTTCATGCCAAATTTCAAGATTCTGAGTTTACGGGAAGTATCCTGTAGGTTTTGATTCCTTTGCGAGTGTCGAAAATTTGTTGAAAATATCGACATATCGGCTGTATCTTTTGATTGGCTTGGCTTAGAAGTTTGATATTTTCACAGCTTAAAGGGACAATAGACCTAGGTATTTGGTGTAAATTCCAATTTGATAACTTTATTCGATCGTGAGAAATAAGGTAGTAAGTTCCATTTTATTAAAATATGTTTATTATATTATATAACTGAAAAAATGTGATTTTCGCAATTTTTCCTATATTTGCATTATATGACAATCCTTCATGCCAAATTTCAAGATTCTGAGTTTACGGGAAGTATCCTGTAGGTTTTGATTCCTTTGCGAGTGTCGAAAATTTGTTGAAAATATCGACATATCGGCTGTATCTTTTGATTGGCTTGGCTTAGAAGTTTGATATTTTCACAGCTTAAAGGGACAATAGACCTAGGTATTTGGTATAAATTTCAATTTGATAACTTTATTCGATCGTGAGAAATAAGGTAGTAAGTTCCATTTTATTAAAATATGTTTATTATATTATATAACTGAAAAAATGTGATTTTCGCAATTTTTCCTATATTTGCATTATATGACAATCCTTCATGCCAAATTTCAAGATTCTGAGTTTACGGGAAGTATCCTGTAGGTTTTGATTCCTTTGCCAGTGTCGAAAATTTGTTGAAAATATCGACATATCGGCTGTATCTTTTGATTGGCTTAGCTTAGAAGTTTGTTATTTTCACAGCTTAAAGGGACAATAGACCTAGGTATTTGGTATAAATTTCAATTTGATAACTTTATCCGTTCGTGAGAAATAAGGTAGTAAGTTCCATTTTATTAAAATATGTTTATTATATTATGTAACTAAAAAAATGTGATTTTCGCAATTTTTCCTATATTTGCATTATATGACAATGCTTCATGCCAATTTTCAAGATTCTGAGTTTACGGGAAGTATCCTGTAGGTTTTGATTCCTTTGCGAGTGTCGAAAATTTGTTGAAAATATCGACATAATCGGCTGTATCTTTTGATTGGCTTGGCTTAGAAGTTTGATATTTTCACAGCTTAAAGGGGCAATAGACCCGAGTATTTCATGTGAATTTCAGCTTGATACGTCCACGCGTTCTTGAGATAAAGGGTGGTGACAGACAGACAGACAGACAGACAGACGGACAACAAAGTGATCCTATAAGGGTTCCGTTTTTTCCTTTTGAGGTACGGAACCCTAAAAATGTGTCCGGTCAACAACAAAAATAACGCAATGAATGTTCTTAAATATCAGAAATAATTCCTACTGATATCGTGTTACGCAATTACTCTATTGATTCTGTACTGTTCACATCTAGCTGATTCCTTTCCTGAGACACTTGATTTGATGAAAACTTTATACTTAATAGCTGGAGCTGTTTATTACTTAAAAAATATTATACAGAGTGGTGCTGATAATACGACAATAAATGAAAACACAGACTATGCTGGTTCATAGGAAAAATCCTAAAGCATAGAAAAAAACCTAGCATCAAAAATAAAAAAAATGAAAATTTCAAACAAACTAAATCGCATAAAATTGCAAACGGAATAGAACATCCTTTAAAATATTGGTTCACTGACCTCCGATCGGCGGCAGCGCGGTCCTGTATCGACTTGCTTTTTTCGCGCCATTATTATTAAAGTTTAGTACCGCTGAATGCGGCGGTCATTAACATAAGTGCTCCCTTATCAACATGTACATCATGTAGAAAATGAAAAACAATTTCCTGTGACTAAACTAATGGACATATTTATATAATTTTTTTATGTGTAGACTGAGAATGTGTTGAGGTACACGATGTTTAATTTATTGTCGTATTGTCAGCACCACTCTGTATATCTAGGTATGGAGTTTAAGAAGTATTTGAAAGCGGTATAACGATTCTATTTCCATGCGTATTAATATGAAAATAAACTGCACTAATCAGCGAATTATAAGGTCTATTAAAGCGAATTATTAGAGCCGCTTGCATAATCCATTATTGTTATAATGATATTTAGTAGTTGCGCCGCGCGAATGCAATTGATTAACAATAACCTTCAAAATGCTTCAGATTGACATCGATATTGTGAAGGCAATTAGAGTGCTGGGGTCATGTTTACATTAGGGCTATCTTCAGCAGTATTCCCTTAATTATAATGTCATTGCTATCCTCATAATATTTGCCTCTATGACAAAGTTTTTCATCATCTTCATCATTTCAGCCGAAATATGTCCACTGCTGCACATAGGGGGAGGCCCCAAGGAGGCCTCCTCCACGACGTCCGGTCCAGCGCCTCCCGCATCCAGCGGTGACCCGCAACCTTCACCAGGTTGTGGGTCCATCTTGTCTGGGGCCTACCCACGCTGCAGAGTATGCATTTATAATATCGTAGATAAGTACACGGGCAACGTTTTCTTCCAACAATATTGATCAAATGCTTATCGATTCGCATTGTTGTTCTAGCCGTGAATTGTACTCGGTTTAGTCTTATAAGCAATCACTGTGAAAATCACAGCGGGCGGTTTTTTTTTTTACTTTGTTTCTTTTTCTAATTGTCGCAACATACTTCGTTATGTTTCAACCAACTTAAGAAAATTGAAGGACGACAAATTTTATTTTCGGTGGAATTAAAAAAAAAAACAAGGTAGTTTTTGATAGCCCATAACTCTATGGTATGAATGAGACCACATCAACGAATCAACTGGCATATGAATTATTTCTCAATTAAGTATACTTTTTCTGCTTTTTTTTCTTTCAAAATAATTCTACAAGTTCTTTTTTAATATAACACAACCTTGCGTGAAATATAACATCGTGGCATTTTATTAGTTTGTAATATCAATCTTTGGTTTGCATAAACCTTTTTTTTTTGTTATTGAAACAATTACCACTATGAATTTCTCCTGTATCGTAGGTGCGTTTACTTACATTTAAAATTTGAAAAAATTGAAGGGTATTTTAATATCCTTCGCAATCTGTAGTTAAAAGTTGAGCCCTTGAAATGATGCAAAATAACATCATAATTATTATTGATACGAATACTTAAACTCGAATATTGATATACAAGTTTAAGTTGGTACAGTGAGCGACAAAAGTTGATCGAAACTAAGGTTTTGAATCATAATTATTGAGATAAATATTAGTAGTAATGACATTTGCTATTACGGTCATTGAAACAAAAATCAGAATATCTTTGTTGCAGTATTGCTGTTATTAAGATAATTGTCGTAAATATCTCCAAATATAATACAAAAACTGTTATGCGACAATTAATTAATCTATACTAATATATAAAGCTGAAGAGTTTGTTTGTTTGTTTGTGCGCGCAGATCTCAGGAACTACTGGTCCGATTTGAAAAATTCTTTTTGCGTTGGATAGCCCATTAATCCAGGAAGGCTTTAGGCTTTATAACATCACGCTGCGACCAATGGGAGCGGAGCATAACTAACTCCACGCGAACGAAGTCGCTGGCGGCCGCTAGTTATTTATAAAACCCGTTGCGACACTGTTGGGGCATTTGCATGATCAAGGCAAATAAGACTACCTACTATTCTCACATTTTTTACTTTAATAGATACTTACTGCTTCACGGTGATCAGTTCCGGTAACTTACAACAAGATCGCCGGTTGGAATATGCTACTTCATGTTGCAAATCCATACTGTTTCGAGCCATCTGTTCGGAGTTGCGGACTTTTTCTTTAAAAATATTCATGTTCTTGGCGGCAAATCTAATTTTCTACTGCTTTAAAAATGACCTGCAAGTGTTTACGTAAAAAAAAAGTCGTGGTGGCCTAGTGGTTAAAACACCAGCCTCTCAAGTATGAGTGTGCGGGTTCGATTCCAGGTCAGGCAGGTACCAATCTAACTTTTAGTATAGTCTTTTAGTTTAGTATAGTATATCTTGGACACCGATGACTGATTACAAGGTGAAGGAAAACATCTTGAGGAAACCTGGACTTTAAGTCTGAAATCGCCAACCCGCATTGAGCAAGCGTGGTGATTACGCTCAATCTTTCTCTGTATAAGAGGAGACCTGTGCCCAGCAGTGGAATGATAAAAATGATGATGATTAGATATAATTAGATGGACGATGTGTAAAAGTAGCAGTGTTAATCTAGGCGTGTGTCAGCTGATATCTATAGGGCAAACCAAATTGTTTGGTGGTTTGTGACTACTTACCTATTGCTTACATGTTAATTACTTTGCATACTGTTGCAAAGGTACATTACATTCTTATAACTGAACAGACAGCTTTTCTGCTGGGGAGATTGTTGGGAGAGAGGGATTATTGGGTTGTTTTCTAGCGAAATAGTAGACAGGCCCAGCTGGACTCCTACGAGTATGCTAAAATTTTTGTTGACACTTTACAGGCCTGAAGACAGAGAGTTAGAAGAGTAGGTTTTCTTTCCCAGCATTGGGATATTAAGAGCTAATAAAAGTAGTGGGTAAAAAGTAATAGCGCAGCGTGGGAAGGCCCCCGACAAGGTGGACCGACGACCTGGTGAAGGCCACGCGAAACCGCTGGATACGGGAGGCGCAGGACCGGTCGTCGTGGAGATCCTTTGGGAAGGCCTATGTCCACCAGTGGACGTTTTTCGGCTGAAATGATGATGATGAGTGTTTTAAGGGACTGTGTTATGTAATTTTGACATTTGAAAAGAGCTGCTTGTCCTTCTAATTTGATTCATTTTGACTTTTTGAATCGGCTTGTATCGCTGACCGTACCCACATACTGCATAACATTTCGGCTCCTCAGTTCACCTTGCTGCGTTGCGTGCGCGCATCGAAGTTGCCATGTTTTTTTATGTCAATGTCGCGCGGCAGTCAGTGGCAGGCTATTACCATAAATTCTGCTGTTATGATGATAAGCCCGCTGCTATTTAATTAACGGTATTTTTGCAGTTGTCGAGGTAAACGTTTAGTTGGGACAGACAACTAGTTATATAAAATACAAAGCTTATGGAGAGGCATTATAGAATGGGGTACTTGTCCGGGCAAGTCCAAATGTGTTTTTTTTTTCAATATACACTTAATACGTAATTTTAATGTATTTTTTCCTGTACGGGTTGTTTTTCCAACGCCTGATAATGACATCCAAGGAAAAATTTTGAATTTTTGACAGGTGTTCCATAAAAAAACTGTATTTTAGAAATTATATTTTATGAAAAAAAAAAAAACGTTCTATTGAAAATCAGCTCTAGGTTTATACAAACACTCATAATTATTCGACTTACAATGAATAAAGCGCAAAATATAAGTAAGTGTACTCAAATAATATATTAATTTCAAATTGACGTTATAACAAATTAAGCACACAATACTTTATTCCTAAGTTACGTTTCAAAGTCAAGTTAAGTGACGGGGTAGCGTAAGCTGAACTATATTGTGTTGGAATTAAAGTAATTTTTTCATAAACTCTTATTTCTTAACAATTTTGGCGAATATTTCGTGATAATATTTTAAGTTTGTGGTTTAAAAGTTTCTTAAGCTATGATGACTGTTGTAGATCTCTTCAAGATATTGTTTTACCTATTCTGTTTCTCATTCGGGGTGACGTCAATGCAAGTTCAACATTGCAACTAGCAAGGACTTCTTTCTATGTGATTAGTGATTACAACTTTCGGTTATCAGTTGTTTGATGCCCTTTCTCCTTTAACTGTTTATTGAAGCCTCTATGTTGCAGTTTGTACCGACAACATTTTACAGCACTTTCCAAAGTATTTTACTTAATGTAATCTCTGCAAAAGACAGTCGAGATAAGGGCATACATGTACTTATTTAACTTAATGTTCTCGTGTCACCAATAATGTAGTGTGCGGAACCTGTGGCGATAAAGGATAAGTACAGACGACAGCACATCAAGCTACTACAATCTGTCAATTTCCTTATTAGATTTTCAACTTTATCTCTAAAGTATTAAGGCTCAAGGTTGATTGTGAATATCTGACAGTTTGGGGTAGCTTGACCTGCAGCTGTCGTCCGTACCTATAACTTTAGGATTTTACAGGACCTCTTTTTTATATAGGTACAGCAAGAGCAGAGTGATTATGTTTAAATAGAGTTAATAATAAATAAACTTGAAATATAGTAATATTTTAAGTTTATTTAGCTATATTTTAAATGTCAATAAAATACAACAAAATGTATTCATCTTAATAAGTATTATCGATAACTAAATCGATAAACAACATTACTACATCTCTACAAGAAAATAGTAAAACTACTCAACAATAGAGGGCGCTTATTACAATAATGGAAAATTTTCTAGAACTAAGATTTTTTTTAAATTTGAATTGCAGACGAAATATAAATAATTCATAGAAAACATTCCGAAGTTAGGTCCAGTCGTTTTACTATAACGAGATGTACAGTAACGCAAAGCGCAACATGGCATATTTCCTTAGAAAATGTTTATTCTTGGTGGACACAAATTACGTCCTGACGCGTAGACTAGACTGAGCGACTTTTAACCAAGTCGATAAAAGTATTGGCTTACGATTTTGTTCGTGATGTCCTGTGTATTGTAAATATAATTTTAATGTCTTTGCTTGTAGGTTTTGATTCCCTAGCGTGTGACGGAAATTCGTCTAAGGTGTCGGTATAAACTGCTGTATCTTTTGATCGCTTTAACTTAGAAGTTTGATTTTTTCACTGCTTAAAGGGACAATAGACCTAGGTATTTGGTATAAATTTCAATTTGATACCTTTATTAGTTCGTGAGAAATAAGGTAGTAAGTTTCATTTTATTAAAATATGTTTATTATATTATATAAGTAAAAAAATGTGATTTTCGCAATTTTTCCTATATTTGCATTATATGAAAATCCTTCATGCCAAATTTCAAGATTCTGAGTTTACGGGAAGTATCCTGTAGGTTTTGATTCCTTTGCGAGTGTCGAAAATTTGTTGAAAATATCGACATATCGGCTGTATCTTTTGATTGGCTTGGCTTAGAAGTTTGATATTTTCACAGCTTAAATAATAATGGTGAAAATTGTTGCAGAAATAACTCTAGCATTGGTAATATTAGGTATAAAAATGATTGAATTTGTAGTTAAACTAAACTTTATTATGTAGAAATTAGAAATATTTTTCCAAAAATTCATATTTTTGTACAATTTTGGCGAATTTATGACGCTTTGAAGCTTCGCGTAGGATATAGAGTTAAACCTACTATGAAGGCAAAATCGCAGACAGAAACGAGTTACTTTTTAAATGTCGAAGCATTATGCTGAGATAGAAGCCCTTTGGCCTTGTAAAGGGCTTTCTGATGTTTTGTTACTTTTTTATATAATTATAATTTGTTTTTATTTTTAATGGTGTTTAATTTATTTTAGTTTAAGGATCTACCTGTAGGAGTCATTTTTCGTTCTTTCTTTTAACATGTAACAAGAATCTTTCTCCTCCATGTCAAGTTATAGATAACTAGCTTTCCGCCCGGGCTTCGCTCACGTGGTGTTCGGTTATATCGCGCTTTTTAGATTTCCCTTGGGAACATCACATTTTTCCGGGATAAAAGGTAGCCTATGTTCTTCTTCAGGGTCTAAAGATTGTCTGTGCCAAATTTCATCAAAATCGGTTCAGAGGTTTAAACGGGAAAGCGTAACAGACCGACAGACAGACAGACAGAGTTACTTTTGCATTTATAATATTAGTATGGATACTAGCTGCCGCCAGCGATTTCCTTCGCGTGGAGTTAGTTATACTCTGCTCCTATTGGTCGCAGCGTGATGTTACATAGCCTGAAGCCTTCTTGGATTAATGGGCTAACCATCGCAAAAAAAAATCGATATTTTTAAATCAGACCAATAGTTCCTGAAAAAAGCGCGTTCAAACAAACAAACAAACTCCTCAGCTTTACATATTAGTATAGATAATTTGAAACTAGACGTACTACAGGTTGTCACGAATCTAGGCTTCTAGTTAGCAGTTTGAGCAACTTTCACTGCACCGCAGACATAACACGTCAAGTTCTCTTAAGTTGCATCAGATATTCTATGTCCACGGCTGGGAATAGACAGTGACAAGAGTAGTAGTGACGTACATGTTCTTAAAGACTACAATGTCACTGACTTGTATTGCAAATATTGTAATACCTATGGGGAAACTAATTATAGGTAATTTACCTCTATAGTAAGTAAGTAGTTTCATTTTATTGTACATAGATGAGTTATTTCTGCAACAATTTTCACCATTATTATTTGTTATTAATAAATATAACAAACAACAACAGTTTGCCTTATCTCACTAATGATAATATTATATTTTTATTATTTACAAACAAAATATTTAAGGACATACCTACCTACCTACACTACACAGTTCAATAAGCTCAAATTTTTAAAATTATGATACAAGTAAATAAAAGGGAAGGGAAATATTATCTAGTAAAAGCGCCCAAAAGGCTGCCCGCATTGCTAGAAATATGGTAAAATTTTTATTTATGCGAATTCCTCAAGAATTCGGCACAACTTTCATAGCAAATAAACCGGTAACGTGCGGCACCGTTGGTTGTGATTACACTTTATTATACTAATCAATCCAATAAAAAAAAAACTGACGAGCATAATATTATTTATTTACAAACATCCACTGTTGTAGTAACTAATCGCGAAATTGTGATACCTGATAATTGTTTTTCATTTTTTAAGAATTATGAACCTTTTATTACTTTCCTTTATTGGACAGCGACAACTACTAAAAAAGTAAGAATAAAATAAACAATAAACACTCACCTTTTTGAATAAATTAAACAATAATATCCGAAAATTCACTCACACACACAACACTCTTACCACAAAATAAATAAAGTTCTACCGTTCTACAAACAGAATGATCGATGTATTTCGTCCGACTCCTGCGCAACTAACTGTGCGCGCGCTCCTTGTAACAACTGCCCGCCAACTGTCGTTTACCTTACCTTGTTTCCACTTCAGGCTGCTTCAGTGATAAATCATTATGATGATTTACAAAACTACGTTGTATACAAAGCAATTTTGTGGTAAGTTGTGACGTTGGTTTGAAACTCCAGGGGAAAATGTGAGACGGGCTGCTTATCTACGTCATAGGTTTTGATCCCTTCATGTTTTTTGTAAATACAGGTAAAAGAACTATTGTTATATTGTTTTCCTTACCTAAACATAAAATTGTTTGTACTTTTTTTGCCAATAGTTTAGCAGTTCATCTTATTAGCGGCATTGGTTGTGTGATAATATTGTATTGTTCTACATTTGGTTAACGTGAAAACTACATATTTCATTAGGAATACCGCGTGACTAAAAATCTGCTTTCTGTAATTGGAGGTGTCTACATCTGGTAGATTAAAGGGTGTCTTTTCGAGAATCTATGTTAGCTATTCTATAGGACTTTGGGTCTGTAATTGCCAACCCGCATTGAGCAAGCATGGTGATTACGACCAATCCTTCTCTGTATGATAGGAGACCTGTGCCCAGCAGTGGGACGATAAACAGGTTGATAATGATGATGATTCTGATGCATTTTGGACAGAGTGCGTACCCTTACGTTGTTGACACCACTACGATGCGGACGAAGCGTTTTGCCTTGCCTTTTATACTGCGTACATCGAGTCATCGAAGGCCTGGAACAATTTGCCTGCGGCGGTATTTCCGTCAGACTACTAAATCTCTCAGTCTTCAAGGCTAGAGTGACTGTTAATAAACTAGCGCTCTTTACCATCAACGATTCCATCACAGCTTACCTTCAGGCGGAATCGCGGACAAGCACTGTTTTATAATGTTTAAAAAAAACTATATCTGCTGAGTTAAAGGCTCTTTCTTCTAAAAGTGGAACATATTGATCTCAGCATTCTCAGCGCGTGTTGCAATCATTGAAGTTTTGTCTCCAAATATACAGTAAGTATCTGTAAGGGGCATTGAAGAGACTGAAAGTTTATTCTGGTAGGATAACTGAAGTTTCAGTGGACCTTTGTGATTATAGCTCAAAATAAATATACTTCTACACCATTTCTTACATTTGTTCTACGTTGTCTAACTTTCTGTATGATTCAGTAGCGATACCCTATGTTCAGTGTTTTTTCTCAGAATTGTTAAATAGGATATACCGACCTTAACTAGTTTTAAAAGAGCTTCATCATGTTTTTAAGCAAAGATGGAACTAACACCATTAGGTACTTACTTACCTTTAAGAATTTAGAATAGGGTTATCCATACTAATATTATAAATGCGAAAGTAACTCTGTCTGTCGGTCTGTCTGTCTGTCTGTCTGTCTGTTACGCTTTCCCGCTTAAACCTCTCAACCGATTTTGATGAAATTTGGCACAGACAATCTTTAGACCTTGAGAAAGAACATAGGCTACCTTTTATCCCGGAAAAATTTGATGTTCCCGAGGGAAATCTAAAAAGCGCGATATAACCGAACTCCACGCGGGCGAAGCCGCGGGCGGAAAGCTAGTGTTATATAAGTCAATGACGTATGCTGTGGTTAGCGACGCTGGTCAAATGTATAAGGGGGAATTACCGATATTCTGAGGTAATATTGGTTCGGTACTGAGACTTAAACTTTCCTGTTACAGGTAATAATTTACAGAATTCTACGACGGTGCAATCTACGGGTAGGTACATTGGTGTGGTTGAAGAGTGACCGATAGAATACTAGCTAAAAAACTCACAAATTAATACTGTTCCTAAGCGTGTTAGTCTCAAGACCGAGATGGACTATGTTTAGTGTCAGAAGTTAATAAGTAATACACGTCCATTATATACGATGAACGGTGAAAAGCAAGCAGCAAACTATCTATATACCGACAGTTGAGCTGAGATCGTCTTTGCAGTAAGTATCCATGGGGTTTCTTGCTCGTTCTTCTCTACTCTCAACTACGAATTGGAATGGACAAGTAACTAATTTTTTCTGCCTGATCGACTTCTATAGGTAGTTCGAAAGTGCCTGTTGGTAAATAGATTTCTTGATATCAATGAGTACGTCATTTAAATCATACATTTCGTGAAGAAATTATAGTGTAGCGGTGTCTACAACGTTACATTCGAACAACACATCATACTGACGGCACGCAAATCCTACGTCTCGTAAGCACAGTTTACCATGCAACTAGTATGCATACAAGTTCGCGACATCAACGGGCGGACAAGTGCCTCCAGACAATCCCAGTCTGGTCGGAGGAGCCTCCTTTCTCTATGGATGATGAGTGAACTTGACACCCTGTTCCACCACAATGGAAATATGGGGAGAACGAAGAATTATGTTCTCTTACTGTCTAAAACCCTAATGTTCCTTATACTACCTCTTGGTAGTACTTGGTAGACTCTTATCTGGCGACTTGCCTAACGGGCGCCATCACCGGGAGACTGATTCCACGGCCGCACATCTATACTAATATATAAAGCTGAAGAGTTTGTTTGTTTGAAGGCGCTAAACTCAGGAACTGCTAGACCGATTTGAAAAAATATTTTTTGCGTTGAATAACCCTTTATAACATCACGCTGCAACCAATAGAAGCAGAGCATAACTAACTCCACGCGAACGAAGTCGCTGGCGGCCGCTAGTCCTCCTATAAAGGCGCACATTTATTATTACGTGTCAACCCTATGGGTTATTGGTCACATCTTCGTACACAATATCTTCATAATCAGCCTCTAACATTCCCACCGCTGGGATACAGGTCTCCTCTCTGAGACAGGGAACTAGACGTAAGCAACTCCGCGATCCCAGGTAGGTAGTCGTCCCGTGCCTATGAATGTTTGGTTCTAGGTTATGCTATTTCCTTAATATGTTTTCCTTCCGCATTTTTGAGAACAATGGTTTAATCGCGTGATTAAGTCACGTGTTTTTTTTGTACCTCTACCTTTAGTTAACCTATATGGAGTATAAGTGCGAATTTCGAACCCATGATATTTAACTCAGAGGGTACCACTGTTCTCATACAATATGCAAGGCCCTTTATTTCGATTACCACTGATGACACCACAACCTAAATGGTTTCAAGGGTAATGTGTACTATCAAACCCATGCACGTAGCTTCAATAGTCAACAGTACAGCCATAGAGAGGAAAAATAAAACATTTCCTGTTTGTTAAGCTCGTCACAACAGGATTAAAACAACGACGTATACAATGAATAATGACGTCATTGATAAGTCATATTTTCTTTCCCATAGGTGAAATTTGACATGTGCGTAACAGGGATTTTTATAAGGATATATTAATGTAATGTTCTGTTACTAATCAATGGACAATGCTAAATTACCTATGAGGAAAGAGGCGAGACATAATTCTTGGTTCCCTTTCTCTTTGTATTTGATTTGGCGTTCTTTGTAAATGGTCACAAAAATGATCGGAGAGTTAAAGGAAATTAAATGACAGGATAACAAAAGATTTCGTCAAATCAAGAATCAAGTTGAAGTATACTTGTTCAGAGATAATATTGTAATGCAATATTATGCCTTAGGCACTTGTATATAGACAGAGGCATGTCGCCAGCCTCTCTTGCTTACTTGAACCGATATGCCGAAAAATCTAAATCGGACAAAGATTATATTATCAATTGACTATTGTTCATGGCGAATTTGTGTCATGACTGATGGCCACGACTGCCGTATGTCCAGTAAGCTGTGGGCCAAAATACCTTCACACAGCTAGAAGACGTCGTGAAAGACCCCTCAGAAGATGGCGGGATGAGCTGGGAAAAACAAACGACCAGTGATCTACTTTATTTCTGGATCGAAAGACCTGGAAGTCAGAGGAGAGGCCTTTGTCCACTAGAGACGGTTTCAATTAAGAACATTAATAACTAGAGAAATTCTGCGTTAATTCAGTAATTGACCCAAATCGTGGAGTATTTTAGTACAGTGAGTGCGTTGTGTTTGCATTTTAATTTTATTCATCATCATCTCAGCGTTTATCCCGGTTGCATCCGCGGCTTTCGCGTTGGAGCCCATCATCATCCCAGCGTTAATCCCAGTCGCATCCGAAGCCTTTTCAGCTTTGGAGTCTGGGGTTCATCTTACCAGTCCAACTGCTGATATGGCTAAACTTCGACATTTTCTATGAAGCGACTGCCGTCTGACCTCCACAACCCGAAGGCGACATCGAAGCATTGCAGTTAGACAAATTGTAGGACTTTTGAGGGCTCCAACAACCCGTAACGACTGCCACTAGATGTTCGTAGGGCAACCGGGACCAACGGCTTAACGTGCTTTCCGAGGCACGACCAGACCAGTACAAATATTCATATTCATGCATACAAATACTTGCACTGTGCGGGGATCGAACCCGCGCCACCTTGCGTAGCGGCCGCGTCCGCTACCGCTACGCCACGGAGGCTGTCACGCGCCTCAATAAGATGTCAGAACATAATGACGGGACAATGCTGGCCAGAGCTGCGGATTTTTCGACAGAGATAGGAGGGTGGGTTTTAGTCAGTAAAAACCTGACATGTCCCTCCCGCATAGAGTGGGAGGAATCATTTATCGATTATCCACCCAAAAAAATGGTGATGCGGCAACGAGATCCAGTATACATACCTATTATTTGCATTTTAATTTTATTAGTCATGTTTATTTCGCCTTCTCAGGATTTTCAGCTGAATCCACAATGTCTGAGTGACGTGATCACGTGACACGTGTTTACTTGCGTATAATGAACATTTTTGTAAATTTACTTATCTAAAGAAAGGCTCCTACACAAAAGCAGCTGATGTAAACACACACGGCGGAGTTTTTTGTTATTGTGAGAATCGCATAATCACATGTTTTCCAGGCCCAAAATTGATTTCGTTATTTATGGAGCATATAAATTAATTATAAAAGAAGGAACCTGATCTGTTGTCCTGTGCACGGGGCACAGGACAACAGATCAGGTCAAGCTATGCTTGCCTCGATTGGTCTGTGGATGGGTAATAATTTTTATACACCGAGCGAGTCCTTCGTGCCTCGAAAAGCTTTGATAAGACAATAAGGGTCAGAAGCCCGAAAGATAGGTAGTCGATCAGATAGGTAGTCACTCAATGTGAAATACTGGTGTTAAGCTGAGTTTGGGTAGACTGGAAGCCATTCATGGAGCATTCAACTACTGTGCTGCGTGTCGCTGGTTCGATCCCTGCACGCAACAAATATTTGTATGGCTTACAGCTAGTTGTTTCGAGTCTGGCTTTTTGTGTATGTGACTTTAAATGTTTGTAAACGCACTCACGATACAGGAGTTATTCCTAGTGTAGGGAGACTTTTTTTTTAATTGCTAGTAAAAGGCTGTACCATAACAAGGAAGTCCTGATGTGTTGTCAATGTGCAAAAAAAACCTTAGAAGCTGGGGAATACTATAAGCGAGAGGAAAATAAAATAATACCGTTGTATGACATCATGGTAATATTCATGAGCGTTAAGTTTACTTTCACTTGATATTTTGGTAGCTGGTAGACTACATAACCTGACTAAAGTTTTTAGGGTTCCGTACCTAAAGGGTAATAACGACCTGACCAGACCGTGTTTCAAGAACTGTGATAATTAGACAGTTGAAATTTTCATAGAGGGAGTATTTCTATTTATGTTTTACTCGCTTGACGCCCAACGAGTGCCCAAGTCGCAGTTGGTCGGTTTTTAGGGTTCCGTACCTCAAAAGGAAAAAACGGAACCCTTATAGGATCACTTTGTTGTCCGTCTGTCTGTCTGTCTGTCTGTCTGTCAAGACCCTTTATCTCAAGAACGCGTGGATGTATCAAGCTGAAATTCACATGAAATACTCGGGTCTATTGTCCCTTTAAGCTGTGAAAATATCAAACTTCTAAGCCAAGCCAATCAAAAGATACAGCCGATTATGTCGATATTATCAACAAATTTTCGACACTCGCAAAGGAATCAAAACCTACAGGATACTTCCTGTAAACTCAGAATCTTGAAAATTGGCATGAAGCATTGTCATATAATGCAAATATAGGAAAAATTGCGAAAATTACATTTTTTTAGTTATATAATATAATAAACATATTTTAATAAAATGGAACTTACTACCTTATTTCTCACGAACGAATAAAGTTATCAAATTGAAATTTATACCAAATACCTAGATCTATTGTCCCTTTAAGCTGTGAAAATATCAAACTTCTAAGCCAAGCCAATCAAAAGATACAGCCGATTATGTCGATATTTTCAACAAATTTCGACACTCGCAAAGGAATCAAAACCTACAGGATACTTCCCGTAAACTCAGAATCTTGAAAATTGGCATGAAGCATTGTCATATAATGTAAATATAGGAAAAATTGCGAAAATCACATTTTTTTAGTTATATAATATAATAAACATGTTTTAATAAAATGAAACTTACTACCTTATTTCTCACGAACGAATAAAGTTATCAAATTGAAATTTATACCAAATACCTAGGTCTATTGTCCCTTTAAGCTGTGAAAATATCAAACTTCTAAGCCAAGCCAATCAAAAGATACAGCCGATATGTCGATAATTTCAACAAATTTTCGACACTCGTAAAGGAATCAAAACCTACAGGATACTTCCCGTAAACTCAGAATCTTGAAATTTGGCATGAAGGATTGTCATATAATGCAAATATAGGAAAAATTGCGAAAATCACATTTTTTTAGTTATATAATATAATAAACATCCATACTATAATATTATAAATGCGAAAGTAACTCTGTCTGTCTGTCTGTCTGTCTGTCTGTCTGTTACGCTTTCCCGCTTAAACCTCTCAACCGATTTTGATGAAATTTGGCACATACAATCTTTAGACCCTGAGAAAGAACATAGGCTACCTTTTATCCCGGAAAATTTTGATATTCCCGAGGGAAATCTAAAACGCGCGATATAACCGAACTCCACGCGGGCGAAGCCACGGGCGAAAAGCTAGTATTTTAATAAAATGAAACTTACTACCTTATTTCTCACGAACTAATAAAGGTATCAAATTGAAATTTATACCAAATACCTAGGTCTATTGTCCCTTTAAGCAGTGAAAAATCAAACTTCTAAGTTAAAGCGATCAAAAGATACAGCAGTTTATACCGACACCTTAGACGAATTTCCGTCACACGCTAGGGAATCAAAACCTACAAGCAAAGACATTAAAATTATATTTACAATAGACAGGACATCACGAACAAAATCGTAAGCCAATACTTTTATCGACTTCGTTAAAAGTCGCTCGGTATAGTCTGCGCGTCAGGACGTAATTTGTGTTCACCAAGAATAAACATTTTCTAAGGAAATATGCCATGTTGCGCTTTGTGTTACTGTACATCTCGTTATAGTAAAAAGACTGGACCTAACTTCGGAATGTTTTTCTATGAATTATTTATATTTCGTCTGCAATTCAAATTTAAAAAAAATCTTAGTTCTAGAAAATTTTCCATTATTGTAATAAGCGCCCTCTATTGTTGAGTAGTTTTACTATTTTCTTGTAGAGATGTAGTAATGTTGTTTATCGATTTAATTATCGATAATACTTATTAAGATGAATACATTTTGTTGTATTTTATTGACGTTTAAAATATAGCTAAATAAACTTAAAATATTACTATATTTCAAGTTTATTTATTATTAACTCTATTTAAACATAATCATATCATATTAATAAACAAAATTGAATGAACAATTACTATTCATTTATCTGGGTTTTTGTTATTTTTGGTTTCCGAATAAAAATAATGTTGTAGGGAAAAAGTGGATACGATTTGTCCAGATAGACCGTAGAGAAGAAAATTGGCTTCCGTCTCATTCGTCGAAATTATGCTCAATGCATTTTAAAAGAGAAGTTATCTACTTTGGAAAGACTTGTCGATCAAATTAAAAGTGGTTAAGTGGATAAGTAGGTAGATAGATTACATAACTTATGTATAATGAAATATATTCATAAAATATGTAGTACAATGATTGCGAGCTACTTTGTGATTTTGAGGATTCCGTACCTAAAAGGTAAAACGAACCCTATTCATGAGACTTCTCTGTTCGTCTGTCCGTCTGTCACCAGGCTGTATCTCATAAACCGTAATAGCGAGACAGTTGTAATTTCCAGAGATTGTGTTAGTATTTCTGTTGCCGCTATAACAACAAGTACTAAGAATAAAAATAATAAAATATTTAAGGGGGCTCCCATACAACAAACGTGAATTTTTGCCGTTTTTTGCTCCATATTAATAACGGAAACAGATAGACGCTTAAAATGTTCACAGAATATTTGGTTATATATTCAAATTACAAATAAATAATTAAAATAAAATAAATACTGAAGGCGGGCTCCCATACAATAACCGTGATTTTTTTGCCGTTTTTAAAGATAATGGCGTACGAATCTTGTAAAGGTCTTGCTCCAGCAGACTACCATTTTTATCGTGATTTGGACAATTATCTACGTGACAAGAAGTTTTCTTCCCAGGTGGCAGTTCTGCTTTCACACAGTTTGTGCAGCCTAGATCCTCAGAGTTCTATTACAAAGGCATAAACGACCTTCCTATATATTGATTATAAATGAATTATTAAAAATTAAAAAATAAGCAATTATTTAGATTTTCAGAACTAATCGGCAATTTTAAACTTTAACGCCTATTATATTAAAAGAATTATATAAATAAGAAACTTGTAAACTTGAAATTACCCATAATTATTCTGCTTCCTAATTTTTTGTTTCAAGCTATCATAATGCGAAAAAACATCGTCGTAGTAACTTCTTTGAATATTATCGATAACTTTATATCGAAATGATACAAACCCTACCACAGTTTTTGCATTGCCATTTAAAAATATTTGCAAACAAACGTGTAAAAAGAATAATTTTGCTAAAAACGAAATGCAAACGAAAATTGCAAAACAAAATGCGCTTTATGGCCTAAAAGGTCTATTACACTCAAAAATCGCAATAAACTGAGCGTTAAAAAATTCGTAAGCATAAAACATCTAAAATGCCAATAGACGGTGTCACGGTAAATGAATAGTAGCGAATAAAATTCTAAAACAGTTTTTGTTTGTACAAGACAAGTTTCACTTAATTTATTTACTTTTCAATATTTATTTACCCGATTTGAACTATACTAGGGTATTAAATCGGATCTGGCAACATAGACCACACTGGCCACCTACCGGGCAATAGCTGAATACATTTTATATAAACTTATTTCATTTTTACTATTTGATGTCTCCAATTGTCGATCTAATTTTGCTTTATTGTACTAGATGGCGGAACTGAGCCATGGGCTCACAGTTTTTCTATGCCATTTTGACACATGTCCTCTCTATATTTAAATCTCTTTGCCTACAAGGTACTTCCCGTGAACTCAGAATCTTGAAATTCGGCACGAAGCAACGTTATATTATAGTACAGACAGATAAAGGAAAAAATGTGAAAATGATAAATTTGAAGTTACATAAAATATTAAAATATTAGTTTTGCTTACATGACATAAAATATTTTTTTAATAATTATAAACTTACTACCTACCCTTTTTCACATGAACGCATAGAGATATTAAAGTTCATATTAAACACTTCTTAAATCTATATGCCTTTAAACTGTGAAAAATTCTAAATCAATGCTAGTATTATAAATGCGAAAATAACTCTGTCTGTCTGTTACGCTTTCCCGCCTAAACCTCTCAACCGATTTTGATGAAGTTTGGCACAGACAATCTTTAGACCCTGAGAAAGAACATAGGCTACCTTTTATCTCGGAAAAATTTGATGTTCCCGAGGGGAATTTAAACAGCGCGATATAACCGAACTCCACGCGGGCGAAGCCGCTGGCGGAAAGTACGTCATAGATTGTAAACCGCTACGTTTGTACGGCGGAACCCTCGGTGTGCGAGTCCGACTCGCATTTGGCCGGTTTTTTTTATAATACCTAGCTGCGTCCCGCGGTTTCACCCACCTAAGTAGTAACACATATACAAAGTTTTAATGAAAATCGGTTCAACCGTTTTGAGAATTTTATATAATAGAATATTGGTATATATAGTATGGCATATATACTTCGAAATAATTAAACATATTTAGTCAATACGTGGCAATGAAGAGAAAAGTACACAAACACAGTCAAACACTCTCAAGGCTGAATGAAAATTATTACTACAAATACATCATTATTTTAATTATACAGGATGGGTAATTCACGGTGGACAGTATGTTATTTTGCCAGTAGGTTATACTTATAAGTTTTCCTACATACTTGTATAATAACTACTAGAATCATACAGAGCAAGATCCCAGGGCCCCCAGACGTTACCTTACAAGCTAGCAGGTATGCACACACTCAAAGTACGTACCTACTAACACTACTCTAGTCCATTTATATTTTTTGTGAGAAAGTAAGTAACGTCAGGGGGCCCTAGGATCTTGGACTATAAGTAACGTCTGGGGGCCCTGGGATCTTGGACTAATATTCACATTGACCTCGATTCCCTTGTTTATAAATTAAACTAAATTTAATTTAACTGGCAAATTAAGATATTCCATAGAAAGTTAAGACGCTAATAAAAAAATGGCGATTAAAATACGTCAATTTACGCCAAGTGTCAGCCCACCGTAAATATTAGTTTTGGTTTTTTGGCGGGAAGCTAATATGAATGTCACGCTCATTTTTCATTGAACTTTTAAATTATTTATAGTGTCGTTTACTAAATAAGCGCGATTAATGTAGTATAAATGTGCATTCAGTGAATAATTCCTAAAGAACATTGAAATATCGCAGCATAGTGGCCACATCATGGCTTTACATCAAATCTCCTAGTAGTCGGCTCACGCGGCCGTTTTTTCAACTGTCATTGGCGATATCCGCCATTATTGTGAAATAATTTTTTTTAAAGAATTTCTATAATTTGTCACACGTGTTATTGGCAAAATTGTGGTATCTAACCACAGAAGCCATTGAAGAGTTGAAGTAGTATTCACTGTAAAGAAAAGAAATATTAGTTTTCTTCTTCGTCTTTAGCCTATAGAGGTCCACTGGTCCACACACCAACGCATTGCCATAATCCCCACGCTTGTTCGTCGGGTTGGGGATGCCAGTAATTTGATATTCCAGAGAAAAAGCGCTACTGCCCGCTTCCCTGGTGAGAGTTCCCTTAGTCGCCTCTTACGACACCCTCGGGAAGATATGGGATGGTGGGTGGTCCCGTGTGATACCGGGCTTAGAATAGAATATTAGTTTGTATTTTTTTTTGCTTAATATGAATAATAAACGGCTGAGAATATTGAATAAAAGTAATCAATACGACCATGATAACTGTTGGTCGCAGTATTAATATCATTGACATTGGTATATAGTTGAGGTATTTCCTGTTCTCGTCACTTATGCCTGCATTTTAATTTAACTAGTATTGATCTAGCATAGATTTGATCAATTAAAAAATTCTGTAAGACTGCAGATAAAACTGTAGCACTATATGTAATACTGCAGTTAAATGATAACAGACTGAGTTAACTTATTCTTTTTGTGGGTCTGAAATCCTTATGGATGTCCGCCGCTCTGGGGAGGGCGACGGGGACTGTTTGACTCTTACCGGCTATAAATCACTCTGGTGTTCCATCTTACTCCTATTTTGGGGATCGCAAGAACGAATTATATATTTGCAACCCCTGCTCCTGCTGCGTGCCGGATGAGAGGACGAGATCTCCCTCTCCCTTTCCGCAGCACCCTTCTGCGAAACGACTGTTTGGAAGAAGGAAACCACCGCATCCCAAGACTCTTCGCTACCGACCATCAACTCGATTACGGCTGGTGCGACAGGTCACTACAGACCTACTACAGGCCTATTTCAGAGATGAGGGCACGGCCCCAAGCTCCTCCCAAGCGGCACACTGTGCCAGCATATGCTGCGCCGTGTCCTCCCGGCAGTGGACGCAGTGGTGACACGTGACACCGGGCTTTCGGCTCCCTGTTTATGTATCACAGGTAATTTCCTGTGTCATCCGAAACGTCAGAGAGCCGTACTTTTACCCGAGCCAGTCCACCAGTACTGGCCGGTTGGTCTCGATAGTGGTGAGGCGTGAAAGCCTGTCCCGCCATTCCGCCACCTGGACCTCGCTGAGCTGCGGCGAACACTTCTCAATCTGACGCAGCATCGGCCGTTCGCCCCGCTCTCGCGCCTCTCACGCCAACGGTACAGTGACGCGAGGCTCTTTGGCTCCAGGTCCCAGGGCTGGGATCCAGCCAGTAGGCAGACCGCCTCATAGGAGATCGTGTGATACCCACGTACCTATGACTCTGCCGGCCATCACTCTCTGCGGTTTCCGTAGTACAGCGATGATAGAAGCTGAAGCACGAGCTGATTTTACTTAAGGTAACTTGTAACTGCAAGTGTGCTCATTTACATTCTATGCTATTTATTTTCTATTAGGCACCTTTTGGTCCTATTTAAATATTACTAGACTTTTAGAGACCTTATTCAAATGTAAGACATGAAAAATGTAAGGATTAACAAGGGAAGCGGAGGCGACAACCAAAATAAACTAGAAAAAAGGAGTTTTAAATAAAAATTGGGATTGTTGTTAACCAACTGAATGTTATCTACTACAAATGATTACCTAATAAATAATGTTTTTCTATGCCAAAATCCGCTGGCACACATGAGGCTATGTAAATGATATTATTTAACTTATTTCTGGTTTCGCACACTCTGATAGATTCAAAACCTTGAACAGTGGAGGAATCTAATGCAAATTTTTAATATACTACGAAAATTAAATGCCACAGTAAACACAAATTGTGAAGTTTGCGACAAGATTGTTAGTAAAAGAATTTCATCAGGCGCTTCACAATATTCAGCTTCAAAACGGTCCACTTCCGACAGTATGATACTTCTGAAAGTAATCATTATTTAATTACGAAAGAAGGAAGTTCCTGAAATGATTTGGAATGTAGAAAATCGATCCGAAAATGTTGACATAAAGACGAATTGTAAGATATTTCTAAAGCAGTAAATGTTTTTCAAACACAACTTTCCTTCTTTGATACTTAATGAAGGAAAGTAGTGTTTAAAAAGAAAGGTAAATAAACTGCAATCGCTTTCACAATTCTAACTACATTAACGCCAACTTTCGACTCTCACCTAAACTACAAAAAAGAATTTGGTACGTACTTTATCAGCTCGTGCGGTATTTTTTATAAAATGCTAATTAACTTACTTATAAACTGCGTGTAGATAACAAATCTACAAGATTATCGGTGATTGTTATCAATAACCTCAACTATATCGTGGCGACCGGTCTGGTGGTCAAAAAAATGTTGTGATGCATAATCATCATTGTGAGTGTGAGAAAATTTGGTCACCACTATTTATAAAGAAAGACAAACAATAAGGAAAAAGTAATATTCAGTGAAACTTGAAAATAAAATGTCTTTGTGATCATGAAAAAACATTAACTGTCCCATTTTCTTTATATTATTTATGTATTAATAAGGACAAACTAATTAATCCATACTAATATTATAAATGCGAAAGTATCTCTGTCTGTCTGTCCTGCTTTCACGCCAAAACTACTGAACCGATTGTAATGAAATTTGGTACACAGATAGTCTAGAGCCTGAGAAAGGACATAGGCTGTAAAACATCCCGCTATGACCAATAAGAGCAGAGCAGGAACAGAAAATGTTGCGAAAACGGGAGCAAACACGAACGTACACATTGCTCCCATTATTTTAACAGGCGCTTATTTTATATCAACTGAGCTCTTTTAGGTTCGAAGCTTACGCGGGTGAAACCGCGGGGCACAGCTAGTAATTAATAAGGATAAACTACGAGTCCTCTTTCACCGGCTTCATAACTTCTTTGTTGGCTTGGTAAGTATAACCTTTTTTAGTAATCTTTAATTTTATTTGATTGCATGGTTAACTTTTTTCACAAAGTAGAGATTAATAATTATTAATACATATTTATTAATGGGATATTATTTTATCATCATTCGCCGCCACGTCAAGATATTACAATGTATCATTTTTTTTAAATAATTTCCCAGATTTAACTCGAAACGGTCTCCAAAGCCTGGAGCACAGAGTAGCCAGCCTTTCGGTCTTCTATAGGATGGATTCTGGTGAGTGTGCAAGGGAATTGCATGATTTAATTCCCCCATCTCCGTTCCACCATCGGACGACCCGTCGCGCGTCGTACGGTGACTTTCCACCCTCACGTTGTTAACACCACTACGATCCGGACGAAGTGTTTTGCTTCCTCTTTTATTCCGCGTACATCGAGGGACTGGAACAATTTGCCAGCGACGGTATTTCCGTCACACTACAATTTGAGTGTCTTCAAGGCTAGATTGAATAGGCTCTTAATAGACTAGCACGCTTTACCATCAACGATCGCATCACTTCTTACCATCAGGCGAGATTGCGGTCAAGCGCTAGTTTATAACATATATAAAAAAAAATCCAACTTTATTGCTTACGCATTAAGTTCAAGATTGATTGGGAATATTTGACCGCTACTAAAAACCGAACCGATGGCCGATGGGGCAGCAAGGTTCTGGAGTGGCGGCCACGTACTGGAAGATGCAGCGTAGGGAGACCCCCAACAAGGTGGACCGATGACCTGGTGAAGGTCGCGGGAAGCCGATGGATGCGGGCAGCACAAGACCGGTCATCGTGGAAAGCCTTTGGGGAGGCCTTTGTCCAGCAGTGGACATCTATAGGCTGAGGAAGAAGAAGACTAAAAAAAAAAAAAACAGAGTTATTGTCGAGCTCTGGCACCCCATGTAAGATTAAACTTGTGTTTAAGGTGCCAGCGTCTTCGCCCAATCATTGTACATATTAGTTGCAGGACGAGCACAGTACGTCATCATATGTGTTTATGTAACTTTGTGTGTGTGTGTGTGTGTCTGAATGTGTATGTGAATATATTGTCTGTGTTTTTAGGTGTGTTTGTGTGATAAAAACTATGGGAACCTTTATATGTTCAATTAATGAATATATTAACTTATTTATAATATCAGCTACTGGTAGCTTAACCTGCTGTCATCTATACGTACACACAAATACAACATGTGCTCTCACATCTATGTACATGTTTAAATAACCTATTTTGTTCAATATACATGACGACGTCAGCGACGGCGAAGCGATAGGGTCATCAGCATCTTGATGCGCTGGTAAGGGTTCATTTCGTAGGTGGAGTTTGTAAATATATCCTCCAATATTGGCAATAACAATTTTAATAGGCAAACCGACAGTTTCGCCCCGGAGAAGTACCCTGATTCGCGTCTCAATCCGAAGTGACCGTTCGACAGTCCCCATTTTCCAAAATGACTATCAATGCCGCCATCACAAAATAACGCCATAGCGTTTGCCCCACTACAACGTAAATGAAATGAGCAAGCTCCATCAAAAGTATACCGACGATCCACAACATACATATTATTTAGTCTAGATGATACTTATAAACATCAGCCTTTATATGAAATGAATTGAAAGTTATTTACATAGATCTCTAGAGAGAAGTGTTTCCTCGGTGGTAGGCCATATCATCGGCTGCCGGCAGAAGCACCTGCCAGACGAAGTCTTACCGCCAAGCGATTCGTCGTGTTTCTGGCATGATGTATGGTGAAGCCGTACGGAGGACGGGCCTGAGCAGTTGTGTTGCGATGTGTATCGGGTACGATGCGCCAAATGTTGTTGTGTTGGGAGTTTGGTCGTGGAGGGTCTCTAGATCGATTTCTCTCTGGCGCAAAATCGTTGGTCGTATTGTTGGGTTTAAAATTGTATCACCTCGCTCAACTGCCGGCTCCCCTTTCTATTCACTCAGTTTTTTTTTATTGAATAGGCTATTAATAAACATTAGGCTGCATTGCGGTCAAACACTAGTTTAGATATCATATACATAGATAGAAATTCCTTTGAAATTAAGTTCGAATCAATGATAATTAAGCATTTATCACCAAAGGACCAAAAACCTAATCAAGCAGGTATGACGAACGATAAAATACATGTTCTGCCAATTTGCCTGAGTATACACACTAAAACAAAGATAATAGCAGGCAATCGTCGGCACTATCTGATAACAGCATCAGTGTGGCTACACTTTCCGAAGCAAACGCCGACTTTTTAGTTCAAAAAGGACCAGAAATGTGTTTGTGGCGGTTTTGAAGTGATAATTGTTAAAAGTGTCACGCATTGTGGATCAGTGAATTCGTGTGCTTTTTTCTTTGGAACTGAGTTCTTTTTAAGGTAACGTTTTGTGGAAATGTGAACGTGTTTTTGGTCATGTAATATAGATCAATTGTTTTGTGGTTAAAGATTACCTACATGATAATGGGTTACAAAGGTTCTAGTATACGCATACAACAAATGCTTCTTGTTTGTTTGACCTACAATGTTACCTTCATCTGCCTCGCCTTTTCCCATCTATGTTGGAGTCAGCTTCCAGTCTGACCGGAATCTGATTATCATTATTTTACATGGAGCGACTACCTATCTGACCGCTACAGCCGCACGGGTCGGACGATGAGATTAAGCTATGCTTGCTGAAGTTAGTCCCTGGTTGGGTGCATATCTTCACATATTTGGACTCCATGATTCGGAAAGCATGTTAAGCCTGATCTTCGAATGACCGTCGCTATACTCTTAAGAAGTCCGAAAGTCTGACTCCCAGTCTTAGCATGAGGTATCGTATTACTAAGTCGTTGGGTTATGGACATCAGATAGAGATAGATGAGGTTCAGTTTAAGACACTTAATTCATATTCTTTAAGTCGAAGTAAAGGATTTGATATTTTATAATACTACCAAACATCACCCGAACTTCTTCGTTTTGAGACATTTTGGGGTACAATATGGGAGAGCTGAATTTCAGCCTATTTTGATTAAATTGCTGGATTTTGATAATCAACTCTGGAAACAATTATTAATGTTGAACAAGGTAGGATTGTGAAAAATCAAATACCTGTTCAGTTATGTTTGTTAACAGAATGTGTAGGTAAGCCATTATTACCTTTTATCTCAATTCTATGACTAAATCTTATCATTACCAGATAAGAATACTACGTAACTAAATTAGTAGGAATTTTTAAGAGAACTTCATTAATTTTATGACAATCTTGGAAAATGCTCCTTATGTTGGTAGCGGTTTTAATACAACGAAAAAGTTTAGATTTTCATTCAGATAGGTCACAATTAGTTTTTAATACAGCTGGATAGGAACATTCATGTCATTCATGTTTATATCGCTTTGCTTTCTCAGCTCACAAGCGGGTCATCACAGTTCTAACCTTAGCCTTTTACTCAGAGTACCCTGGCTTAGTTACTGCGACCAATCGGCTCACACGCGATTGTTTACAGTTTCAATCTAAACTACGATTTATTGAATAGGTACCCGTTGTCAGTAACAGTTGGCTGCGACATCATCAACAAAACGACGATGTAGAACTTGGACATGGAACCCTTTTAAAGAGTATAAACGGATTAAGTAAACTTCCTTAAAAAAAATATGTAGGTATTATCATCAACCTTTTTATCGTCCCACTGTTGGGTATAGGTCTCCTCTCATATACAGAAGGATATGTAGGCATATTGATAGAATACACCGTTTTTCATTTCTGGGCATAACCCTCCCGTTTTTAACCGACTTCAAAAAGAAGGAGGTTACTTTTATGTTTATTTGCGCATAACTTTGTCGTTTATGAACCGATTTTGGTAACTCTTTTTCTGTTGGAAAGAAGACATTTCCAAGGTGGGCCCATGATAAGGACATTAGGGTTTGATGATCTGGTTTGATGAGAAATCAAAGGAAACGTTCAAAAATTGTAGGGACGGCTAGTGCATTTGTATGTTTTTTCGTTATTTAGTGGTATTTCAAAGCACTACAATTTAATAAGAGTCTGGAGTAGATCTGATGATGGAACCGGGAGACAGGTGATGGAACTCCTCAACGATTCACAGCAGCAAACTTGTGTTTGTGCTTGATTTATTTGCGTTGATCAGAACCTTACGTCCAGATAGATAGGTTGTAACTGTCATTAGGGAGCTGATGATGAAGACAAAGGCCAGTTCAGGGAACTCCTCAACAATTTACAGTAAGTAATTACCTACCTTGTGTTTCGAATCCGGGTAAAATGTGGGTTATAACGAAATTCTGCAGTAGATCCGATAATAAAAACCATGGACAGTCGAGGGAAGTCCTTAACAATTTACAGCATTGAAGTTTAACGTGGGACAACCACTGCTACTCGCCATGCTGATGCGACAATCGAAAAAAATCAAGAGGGTAAAATTAAGTCGCGTAATCGTGTCATCTTTAGCAGTGCTCATACATTCCGTCCGGTCCCAGAGAAATTTTATAAAAATCGGTTCAGTAGTCTGGTATTTAAACCTAAATTACGGGTAAAGATTCAATAAAAAGGCATCATTTGCTTGCTAGCCTATTCTCAACTATGTTGGCGGCAGCGTCCGGTCTGACCAGATGCAGCTGAACAGTAGGTACTTTTTGTAACTAAAAATTGTAAAATAATTTTTTTTTACAAAAAAAAAACGACGGACTTCCGCAAAAAAAAGCACTACAAAGTGAAAAATAACCAATTTCGGAAGTCGGTGGCAAAAACGAATATACAAAAACCAAAGACACCATGACCATGAACATGTATATTCATTTTTGCCACCGATAATTTCCCAGTCTATGATCTCCAGCCATTTGCCCAGTGGACGTCACCAGACCGTCACACCACCTTCGGCGTGGTCTACCTCGTAGGCCATGTCCTCTCTCAGGCGTCGAGCAAGTTAAAATCCTTGTCCATTTCTCTGCATATGTTTCTCACAGGAAAGAATACATAAAAGATAAACGAATCGATACAATGTGTTAGGTACTCCACCCACGAGATTACACTTTTTTATCTTTATCTCAATTTCAACACCTATTGGGTTGGATGCAACTAAGAATAATATGCAAAACGGTCGTCCAGTGTTTCCTGGGCACTAAGCCGTGCTACCATTCGCTGATTGGCGAATCTTTTTACCTAGACAAGAACTACCACACACTCACCAACCCACATTGGGTCCTATAGTAAATTACTCCTTTTCACATAGAGCAGGCTTCTCTATCCTAGATACAGCGTAGGTGGTAAAGGGCGCTAGTTTATTAAGAGCGTATTAAAGCCTACTAAAAACCCAAAAACTAAGTGTATGGGAAGGAAGACGGCAGTTGAGAGAGGTGATGCAATATTAAATCCAACAAAACGACCAATGATGCTGCGCACGAGGGAGATTGATCTGGAAATCCTCCACGACTAAACTCCCGACATAACAACATTTGGCGCATCGTACCTGATACTCATCGCTCAGACCCAATCTCCGTACGACCTCATGACAGAACACGACGAATCGTTTGGCTGAAAGATTTTACTGGTGGGTGGTAACTTCTGCCGGCAGCAGATGTAATAGCCTACTACCGACACCACTGGAGTTTCTTGCCGGCTCTTCACCATAGGAAATGACTAATTGGAACCGTGCTCCTAGCTTCTGACGTTTCATGAGTTTCATGAGTTTTATATTGATTTATGCGAAAGAAAATCGTTTAGTTTGAAAACGCAGGAATTATAGTGAACCTCCTACTTAAGTGATTAAAGAAGTTACACACAGCGATAATAATCGTTAATGATGAAACCAAATCTCATCCTCTCTTTATATGTGTATACAGTATACACTAAATGACGACTAAGATAAACAATATTCTTACTAGTCAAGTATCTCGGTAAAGTAAGTTAAAAGATCTTTTGATTATTTTTTTTATCTTATCACGGAGACCTCATTGTTATCTGCTGTTTAGTTACGCGGTGTGCGCGGGCGCAGTGTCACGTTTACATTCCCCTGTTGAGAAAATGTGTGGACAAGTGTGAAGGATTTTGGGGTGAGTTTGGGTGGGGGTGAAAAGCGAAGGGATGAAAGGGGTTAAATGAAATGTTTTCTTTTGTGCGAGATAGGGATATGGTTATCAGCGATTCTAAGGTAGCGCTTCTGTAGGCGATGTGTAATTTTTATGAAATAGTATAAGAACAGGTTCCTTATTTTTCTTGTAATTGGAAATCATAAAATGACTTCTCCCGCTCTGGGCGGAGTGGAAGGGCGTGTCAGACTTTTACTGACTAAAACCCACCCGTGTTTCTACACTTGCCTGTGGGACGGCCAGGGCCACGATTTCTTGTTTAACCAACCTGCAACCCTGACCCAGGAGGCATCGGTCTTCGTGGACCCCGTCACGATGTGCTGACATCTCTTTGAGGCGCTCGTGGAACACGACGCGCCGTCGACTCGGGCCTGGTCCTTACCGGGCGGCGAGCTGCCCTCTGCTCACCGCCCGCAGGCCCGCATCTACGGTGGCTGGGAGTTTGGTGTCATCTCTCGACCAGGGCGTCTCCTGCGGCGGCTAGTGGCGTGAGGGCGCTGGGATTCCCGTTGCCTCCTCCTTTGCCAGCATTACTGCTTCCCAGAAGGAGGTGACGGCCTGCCATGCACTCTCGTTCCGGACCATGGCCTGGACCAGGGTCAGACTCAGGAGATCGCCGCCGATTGCCGCTACGAGGACACGGCGGTGCTCTACCCAAGCCGGGCAGACATCCACCATATGCTCCACCGTGTCCTCAGGGCGATCCACACAATGGTGACACCCTGGCGTTTCCTCCCGCATTATACGGAACAGGAACCTCCCGAAACAACCGTGTCCGGTGAGGACCTGCGTCAGGCGGAAGGTGAGGGTGCCGTGGCGCCTCTGTAGCCACTCCTCAAAGGGGGGAGTTACCGCCGCTATTGTGGCGTGCCCAGAACTGGGTTGCGACAATCGCACTCTGCATCTTGCCATGAGATCCCACCGGAGCTCTGTCCACCGTACCGCGATTTCTCGCGGCTGCGGAAAGAACAGGTTCCTTGGAAAAGTGCCCTTGTTTAGTTTTATCCATGAAATTTTTGACTTATAGCGTGTTTTCCATAATCAATGTTAGCGTTTTAATTAGATGAGTAAGTGTATAAAGAGATGGCTGAGCTGATTATGCACTAAACCCACAATGCGTATTTTTTTGCTGTTGAAGATAACATTACGTGAGATACTGAGTCAATGATTATAAATACAGCTGAATGTTGAGTACATAATAGGAAAAGGAACTGTAATTAAACTCAGTAAAAGCGCAGCGCAGCACACCCCCGCATTGTTTCAAGTTAAAGTTTAATTTAATGATAATTTAGTATATTTCGGAATGTCTAGGATTATTGTAGGTGGTTCCGGTGGTCATTATTGTGGGTGGTTCCGGTGATCAATTTTTGTGCGCTTATATAACGTTATTTTTTGTTTAATGCGAAACCCGAATGTAGTTTGTTCAGAATAAGCAACTGAATCGATTCTTTACACGATAATTTTTACACGATGTTATATTTTTTCCCAAATACATTTTGAAATTGTTGCAGTGTGGTTATCGAGCGCGCCACGCAGGTTATGATAGCGCACGCCCGCGCAACAGCTGACGCCCGCCCGAGCGGAGCGTGGACCATATTTTTGTTGGGAAAGCCAAGTAAGATAACAAGTCATGTCATGATATCTTTTTGAAATTTTGTACATAGATTCTTTATTTAAAATACTGAACACATGTTTTGGGTTTCCTATAAACCAAAAATAATGCTGTATTATAATTTGTACTGAATTCTACATTTCAATATTTTTGAGAGCTCTTTCCGGAAATCAAAGAATTTGCATAAAAAGATTTTAATACTTGTCACTGTATCCAGTAACTATAATATACACAAACATGCTTGTTGACATTAAATAAATGTTTTTCTTTAAAAAATACATCACAACCGTCATGGTAATTTTCTCAATTTTCCACATATTTAATGTTAGGGAATTTAATAGAAACGTGCTATTAATATAACCATACGTGTACAGGTACACGTGAACAGCATAATCAGATGCCGCAGCGTCTACTTCGTCTACTTCTAGGTATCTCTTTGTTCGAAGATTGAACACATAAAAATAAATACAATAGGTAATAAAATATGTTCATATTAGTAAATACAGTTTTCAGTAAATATATATAAAATTCTCGAGAGTTGTATGCCTGAACAAGTAGTCCAATTATTTTCAAAACAGTAGGCGTGGAGTTACTTGCCGTACCTTCTCCAAGCGATCGATTGCAACAGTGCACCATGCATCTGACATTTCTTAAGTGTCTATGAAGGTTTACTTGATATAAAATATTACTACGCCCTGTAATTTACCAGTGGTATTTGCTTTGGCTTATCTAGCAATAAGTTTGCGAGTTCAGACTGAGACCGGCTCCAAATACCAATTATATATAAATAGTAATTAGGTTGATTTTACGATGACTAATACTATGGATAAAGTTATTAAAATGGAAAAAATTATAAAAACGTTTGGACATGTAACGTACACTGAACTTTATTCCTTACTTGCAATGAGAGTTTTTTTTCCGTAAGCCATGCGTATGCCCGTCGTTAATTCTGCCACAATTTAAAGTAAACGCTAGCGATAAAACCCATGCTATGACAATTGCTTCTTAGATGTGAATTAAGATAGTGTTCAGCAAACTAACGTGTTTTTAAGAAAATGAAGTACGTATTAAGGTTTTTAACTGGACAAAAACGTCTTCTCCTTTAATGACTCATGAGGTTTTGCGATAATTTAGCCCAAGGGGTTTATAGCGTGGTCAATTGCCCCTAATACATAGGGCACATATATTAAAGTAGGTATTGTCAGTTATTGAAACTGTAAAATACTCAGAACACAAACAAGAAATCGATTTGAATTCTGCAAAGTTATTTCCTACCGTTAAGAGTTTTTCTTTCATTGCTGATAATCAGTAACTGGCTATCAGAATTGTGAAACGCTCTGGAACGTAAGCATAGAATAAAGAGAGGGAAGTACGTTATCTTCATACAAACGGACCGCGCGCGGCTTGTATGTGTGCGCCATAGTATCTATGCGTCGCCGCACGCACACCTAAACACAATATTAGAGTGCCTATGACTGCGCTAGTCGCGGCTAGCACGGAACGAGGTTCGCGCGTCACGGCTTTTCGGCACATTAGCTTTTAAAAAATGATCACATAAACTGCAAAGTTGGTATGTCTATTTATGAACAAATAAAAGACTTATATTTTTCAAATTATATTTCTAAAAGTTATTTACAAGGATACGGATATATTACACATTAAAGTTTAATAACAACGCGTTTCGTAATAGTCGAAACCGAAGAAAGTAGGTATTTTCTGTAGCTAATTTGTAATTTTGTATTAAATGTGTGATTCAATAGATGTTATGTTTGTATTATTTATATTTGTATTAATTAAAAATAAAAATAAATATGGTTCTTTATGTGTACAAAACTAAAAATAAAAATTACAAAAAAAAAACTGACTAGTATATGTAAACTAAATACTAAGCAAATAATTTAAACATAAGCTCTTAGTCTATAAATATTTGTTAGCGGTTTGGGCGACAACCGTAACCGACGAAGCGCGGACAGTCGTCAACCCTAAGACAGTAGGCAATTAAATCGCGGATTGGGTCGCAGATAACCTACTTCCCCTCTTTATTCTATGACGTAAGGTTACCGCGAGTTAACCAAGAGATAAGATGCAGATTATGTGAACGTAGATTACACAGTTACACTATCTGTTTGTTTTATACATTGTTGCTTCAGTACGGAAGCGGGGTAGGCAGAGATAATTGGAAAACTCAGTCAGTATTACCTCACTATGTAAAGCAGTGTCCAAACTACATGAGACTCAGGGCCTATAAAAATAAAATAAAGGTTTTATAGGTGTCATATTTTTATTTTCTTATATTTTTTTTAATTTGTATTTTACAATTCTGTCAATGAAGAACCAGTATTTCTATGCAAACTTCATTGTTGAATATGCACTTTCACAAAATTTGGTACAATCATCGAGGCCTATTTAGTCTGAGATTCGTCAATTTAAGGAATCAATTCAACAAGAAGCCTAAGCGTTAAAAATTCAATTTCTGTTTCTATACTGCCCTTGTAAAAAAGGGTCTGATTGCAAATTACATAGGTAGTTCTAGTTGATATCAATCTTAAGATTCTCGATTGCGATTGTTAATGGATAAATAAGGAGTAATCTACCACTGTATTTTTTTTAAATCAGCAATACGCTGCTTATAATCGACGATTATTTCGTCCATATAATTAAGATGATCCAAAATACTGCATGCTTCGAAATTTTTCACTCTCTAAATAATGTTCTTTACAACTTGGAATAAAGAAAATTCATTTTGTAGTACAGACGTTTCAAACCATTTCAGATTGCTTGCTTACAAGTTGAATGTAGTATGATTTTTGTGAATTCCCCGAGTTGTCGAAGTCAGCGAATAGTGACGTATATACGGTGTAATCGAATACATACCCGAAACTTTTGAATTTCGTCGCGAGAAAAGTAATTTTTCATTAATGTATTTAAACAAAGAAGATAAAAACATTCTGATTCTAAAAACATTGCAATGCGACACGATCTTCGTAGGATTACTCATGGTCCTGCGAAGATCGTTCTTCGCCTAACCTAGCAATACAACTCCTCAATTTAAAATAAATAAAAGTAGACTACGATAGAGTAAAACCTTCCTTCACACAAGTTTGGAAAATGTAGGATCTCATTATCTTTACGCTGTTTTACCGTCAGACTTGTCAAACGGCCGTTTACAAACTGTCACAAAATTGTTCAAATTATCTCCGCAAAAGTCTTCATATGTGCTCAAATGTCTGCATCAGCTGATCTTTGGTCGTTAGTTGATCGTGATCTGTTCCAGGTGTTCGGCGTGAGTCCAAATGCGGCAGAAGAGGATCACCCTGATCAATGGCTGAGGGGAAGTGGCGAAACATCTGCAGGATCGTTTGGAGGAAACGAGTGTTTCAACCTGAACGGTCAGATCCAGGGAATCTAAAGAGGTGAGCAGGATAGGCAGTGCCCCGCTTGTGTCTTGCTTGTGTTGTGCCTTGTGGTAGATTCGAACCCCAACCGCAGGAGACACCCTGGTCATCACCACTATTCTCAAAACGGCGAAAGAAAAAATCGTGAGGAAACCCGCTCGTCATAGAGCAAAAAAAACTTCGAAGACATGTGACATCTACCAACCCGCACTGGTCTCGCGTGGTAGATTACAGCCTATTCCTTCTCATCGAGAGAAGGCTTGTGTCCCAAAAAGAGGGAACATTATAGGCTGATTATGTTATGTACGTAGTTATAAGTTGCAGCTATACAATTACACAATTATTTTGAATACCTATTTTATGATGTCTGTATGAATATGGGGTAGAGTGGAGCAGAGAAGTCGAGTGTAGAGGGGCTGGTGGCAAAGTAATAATAGTCGCGCAGGTCGATCGATCAGGTTAACCTATGCTTCTCGCGCTTGGTCCGGGGATGGGTAACCATCTTTATATTCCAAGACCTCTCCGTGCCTCGGAAAGTACGTTAAGCCGTTGGTCCCGACTGCCATTTGTAGGTCTTTGACAGTCGTTACGGGTTCTTATGACCCTGAAAATCTAAAATCAGTTTAATCAAGGGATCATTATCATATCAGCTGAAAGACGTCCACTGTTGGACATAGCCATCCCCCAATTATCTTCACGATGACCGGTTCTGCGCCTCCCGCATCCAAGGGCTTCCCGCGATCTCCACCAGGTCGTCTGTCCACCTTGTCGGGGGCCTACCCACGCTGCGTCTTCTGGTGCGTAATCGTCACTCGAGAACCCGTCGGTTCCATCGGGCATCGGTCCTACGGGCAATGAGCCTGGCCCACTGCCACTAAAGTGTTGCAATTCTTCGGGCTATGTCGGTCACTCTCGTTCTTCTGCGGATCTCCTCATTTCTGATTTGATCACGCAGTGTAACCCCAAGCATAGCCCTCTCCATTGCCCTTTGAGTGAACTTGAGCTTTCTCAGAGCCCTTTGTCAGCGACCACGTCTCAGTTCCATAAACTGGTCGAAGACTAAAAGAATCAAGAGGTATACCCAGGAATTGGGTTGTGGAGGTTATATAGGCAGTCGCTCCATGTAACTGACTGACTGGGAGACGACTCCCAACATAGTCGTCAAAAAGTTGGCTGATGATGCCGTGGAGTGTAGTAGGCTAATAGATTACCTAATATATTATTGGTTTCACTTGAATTTTGGGAGGAAGAATGGCATGAATTTGTTAAAACGGAAATGTCAGCTCCTGAGACACCAGCTAATACGAATCTCACGCGAATCTTTCGCCGATGGGTGGCCGATGATTCTGTGACCTACAACGTTGATGAACTTGTATATCTAAACTTTTATATGTATGTTTAGCTATTTCTTTCACTCGATCAGGGAAAAATAGTAGAATTAGCTAACGATCAAGCAAATCCTCAAGCAAGTCTTAATTCACCAATGACGACGGGTTCATTTATGCTCATCAATGCTTCGGAACAATTTATTAATACCTTCAACAAGTTAAGCAATTCGTCAAGCTTTACAAGTTTAATATGGATCCACAGATCAAAAGCAGTTTATGGTAAATGGGCTGAAATGCGAGTAAGATTCTCGCACGGATGGTTTCTTACCATTGTCTAAAAAAATATTATTACACAATTAATATTGTTATATATAAATAATAAATAAATAATAAAAACTTTATTGTTCAGAAAAAACATTACAATATTTAAATAGCACTAACCTCCACACTAGGATTAGGTACCTACCTGTGTCGTGGAGACTAGTCTCCTTCGTCCAACAACAATATTAGATAGGTTCATACATAGCATCGGTCGGTATTGATTAATTATTATTGATGTGTCAAAAACAGGTTGTTCTTCCAAATAAATTATACTAAAACATATGTATCAACTTATTTAGTGTGTATTATTTAGGATTTTGAAATTTTATGGTGTACCGTGTATTGTATGGATGTGTGATGAATGAGCTAAGGTGGGCTTAGATCAATCGAACGAAGTCCTCATATCACCCCCCCCCCCTGCCATCCATATTATTCCTAGTCCTAGCGACATAAGAAATACATGATATGTGAAAATTTGAACTATCTAGCTCAAACAATCACTGTTCAGGTACAGCTTGGTGACAGACAGACAGACAGATTTTGATGCAAAAATAATAATAAATATTGGGGTCTCCCCATACTTAGAACTGAAACTCAAAAAAATTTATAATAAATACTATACAAACTACACAAATACCATACAAACTACCAACGAAAATTATTTTGAACGAGATCTAGTAAGTAGTTTTTTTTTTAATACTCGTAAATCGTAAACCGTTTATTACCGCGTAATCTTTCATACAAATAACTTAAATCCTTTAATTTCATAAATCAATGGTACGGAACCGTTTGTGCGTGAGTCCGACACGCACTTGGCCGGTTTTTAACATCTTAATTAATTTCTTACCCGGCACCCAAACTGGATAACATACTATGGTGCGTATTACAGAACGTTACTCAAGCATTGATCTCTGCTTAAGCATTACTTAAAACTAGTTTCAACCAATCAAAAGGCTTGAAACGAGACTTAAGTAGAGCTTGAGTTTGAGTGACGTTCTGTAATACGGACCTATGACTATCAATTTTCATCATATTGCATTACTCCGTATCTTTGAATTATGCGTCTGATAAAAAGGTCAATAAAGCAATGAATATAACTGAATTACCAAAAACTATTGCTACTGTGTGTTATGTAATTACTCAATGTCTAAAATATTCCTTACCCCATCCCCAGATGTTTGAACTGCTGGGATTTGACGTCGCTGGGCGTGGGCAGCACGCTGGGCATCGGCGTGTATGTGCTGGTGGGGGCAGTGGCGCTGAAGACGGCCGGGCCCTCAATCCTGCTGTCTTTTCTCATCGCTGCCGTCACCTCGCTATTTGCAGGTAAATGCTTGCTAGGATTTTTTCATTTAAAAAAAAAACAACGCTGTATAAAACAGTTGCAAAAATACATCATAATTGGCATTCGTAGAAGCTTTCATAGTTCAAGTTTCCAATGGTTGAACGTTGAAGACATGGGAGGGTGACACCTGAGGGGTAATCCACGTAATTTCAAGAACTTACACAGTCTAATCTATCAAAAATACCCCGTATCTACTTTTCCCCTTTCTACTCCTCTCCATCTTGAGCTAGTGCAGACCAATTTATTCTGTCTCTAGGCTCGCCATTTTCTATTAGACCGGATTGGAGACCCTACTATCTAAGGCTTTGGTAGATATACTTAGTAAAAAAAAAAGAATAGGTACTTTGATTTGGAGAACAGTTTTAATCGGATAACCTAGCATTTGTCACTACTCGAATGTCATGGAATCCTATTGTAAACTTATTCGCATTGTAATCACTTCAGATGGCTTTGTTTGTGCCGGCACACCCGAAATAGATAACGTTTTATATATAATTTATTATATATAAGCAGAAGATAATTTTAAACAGGGATATTCTATCAATTACAGTACTGGTGTATTAAGTAGAGGTGTGTTGCGAAGGGTTTGTTGCTATTTTCGTTCTTACTTCAATCTGAACTGTAATGTAACTGATAGAGAGGAGGAGTTATAGGATATTTTAATACACAAATCATTTCATTTTCGTGATAACTTAGGAATTACTTCTTATCAGATAATTAATACTATCGATTTAAATGTTTATATATCTTTAATAGAGATCGAATACCTAGTGTGCAGATATTAAAATGTATTCGTTTATACATACAACTTGCTTTTTTAGTTTCTAATATGTAAGGCAGTTGTGTGAAATACGAGAAATAAGAGTAATTGATTTTCATGAAAACCAGTCGACAAACTAAATTCATATTTATAGCTAATAAATGCGATGTTATCATATCTTATGAAAGGATGTTTCATTAATAATATACTTTGTCGAATTATTTTTTTATGTTAAATGAGAACAATAATAAAATGATAATTCATAATTATGCCAGTTGATACTCTAATATGCTCTCATTCATACCCTAGAGTTGTGGGCTTATAAAAAAACACGAGACGGACGCGAGAGATTGCCGCCGATGGCCGCCACGAGGACACGGCGGTGCTCTACCCAAGCCCGGCAGACCTCTACCGTATGCTCCACCGTCTTCAGGGCGATCCACACAATGGTGACACCCTGGCGTTTCCTCCGGAAGAGGAACCTCCCGAAACAGCCGTGTCTGGTGAGGACTTGCGCCAGGCGGAAGGCGAGGGCGCCGTGGTGCCTCTCTATCCACTCCTTAAATAAGGCACTTACCGCCGCTATTGTGGCGTCCCCAGTGTGATACCCCCTTGGATAGGAAAGCGTTAACTGTTAAGCCGTTGGCTCTTGAGCTGAACATGTACGGTCATGTCGAATAACCGTCCTGTCACATCGGATTATGAGTGTTTGGGAAGAGGGACTGTACTTGCGTGTATGCACTCACCTGTATGCTATAATATCTCCTGCCGAAAGGGTAGTCTCCGTTGAGATTGTCCGGCATCGCTGTGGCCGAGGCCAATATATGGATAATTGTGGAATTTTACTTATAATCGAAGTCGCTACTTATAATGATAACAAATATTGTTTTGTTTATACGTTATCGCGTTGCAAACAGGACGATATTAATGCGTCGGTCACCTGTTTAAAAGATAAAACAAACTAGCTTTCCGCCCGCGGCATCGCTCGCGTGGAGTCCGGTTATATCGCGCTTTTTAGATTTCCCTCGGGAATATCAAATTTTTCCGGGATAAAAAGTAGCCTATGTCCTGTCTCAGGGTCTAAAGATTGTCTGTGCCAAATTTCATCAAAATCGATTGAGAGGTTTACGCGGGAAAGCGTAACAGACAGACAGACAGACAGAGTTACTTTCGCATTTATAATATATTAGTATGGATTTGTAGTACAGTCATTGATTCATTCTTATTTTTGATTTCGTATATTATTATCCTTAAGTTATCAATGTTATTAAAGTACGGACTCATATCTTTAGCAGTCTAGTTATTGCTCATTGTTATAGGTTCTTCCATATTGCATTGCGTTTGGTCGAGTGATTCATCATTACACAAATTTGTCGTCACCAGTGTAGGTAATATCACTAGTTTACATTTTATCAACCTGAATTTGTTCTAAACACTACTTTTCGTAAAACGACAGCAATAACAGCCTCCGTGGCGTAGCGGTAGCGGACGCGGCCGCTATGTATGCATGAATATGAATATTTGTACTGGTCAGGTCGTGCCTCGGAAAGCACGTTAAGCCGTTGGTCCCGGTTGCCATACGAACATCTAGTGGCAGTCGTTACGGGTTGTTGGAGCCCTCAAAAGTCCAACAATTGGTCTAACTGCAATGCTTCAACGTCGCCTTCGGGTTGTGGAGGTCAGACGTTAGTCGCTTCACGGAAAATGTTGAAGTTTAGCCATATCAGCAGTTGGACTGGTAAAGCGGACCCCAGACTCCAAAGCTGAAATGGCTTCGGATGCGACTGGGATTAACGCTGGATGATGATGACTACTTTTCGTAAAACAAGAACATAGGTTGCCATAATCCGTAATCAAAGGGTTTGACTAAAAAAAATTACACGTGTTTAACGCTTGTCTAGTGTCAGTGTCACGTCAAAGTTGTACGGTACGCCGTACGGAGGACGGGTCTGAGCAGTTGTGTTGCGTTGTGTAGCGGGTACGATGTACCAAATGATGTTGTGTCTGGAGTTTTGTCGTGGAGGGTCTCCAGATCAATCTCCCTCTGGCTCAGCAGCGTTGGCCGTGTTATTTTGTCTTTCCTCCTATTCACTAAGTTTTAATATACTAGCGCGCTTTACCATCAACGATTGCAACACTGCTTACCATCAGGCGGGATTGCAGTCAAGCACTAGTTTATAATTATTAAAATATTGTTTGATGGGTGTTTAGCCAAAATAACTGATTAACACGTTTTTGTGGTAGTAAGGTATATGTTTGTGGGTCGTTTTTTCTTTGTAGACCAGTATTATATTACACTAATTGCGCCCCACGGTTTCATATGCATAAGTTTGGATCTCATGGGAATATCGGAATAAAATATGTTATTCCTAATTATAAACTATTCATGTGATAAATTTCATCCAAATCCGTCCAGCCGTTTGAGCATGAAGAAGTATTAACTATACTAACACACACACCCCCTCTTCCAAATTTTCGTCTGTATGATATTATTGTGATTAATTTGTAATATGTGGTGTTTCAGGACTATGTTACGCGGAGTTAGGAGCCAGGGTCCCGCTGGCAGGGTCAGCGTTCATCTACACCTACGTCACCGTTGGAGAAATGGTCGCTTTCATGGTTGGCTGGAACAATATTCTTGAGTTTATATTTGGTGAGTTGGATCAGAGAGTAATGACAAATTCACTAGGTAAACTCTCAGTAATTTTAACATTGTGAACAAAGTTCAACTTATGGATAGCGAGAAAGAAAATATCAGAGGTTCGAAATTTTAGGAACATTCACTCTGCTCTCAGTGTCAGTTAGTCAAAAATATATTTCCTGTAATTTCCTTACATTTTCTTAGCTTTAGACGTTTGTTTGGCGTCTAGCAGAGACTGCGACTACATTTAGAACTTATATAACCAGAATTGATCTTCTGACCCCAAAATAAGTCTCTTTCCACGTGCCTGTGTGCGTAATCCTACGTTATTTTGTCCTGACGAACGAAGGACTAGAATTCGACGCCAGAGCTTCTTCTTCATTCTTCTCAAGTGTTTTCAGTTAGCAACGTTACAATTACAATCATGACGTTGCTAAATAATTGACGAGTAGGTAGAACTGTGACGTATAAAGACAACTGAAGTCACTGGTATTATGTTAACTTGATTAACTAAATCACGTGGTTTTTGTTTATAAATGATTTATTTCTGTAAGTAGATTTGGACACACAATCTTGCAAGTTAATCATATTTTTTTTTAATTAGTTGAGTTTTGCGTTTCTTATCCGACTATTTTGCGGAAGAAGGCCGAAACAAACTCGGTTTACCTTTAGTTAAATACCTACCTAAACCGATGGAGTTTAGCGGCTATTATGGCTTTATCAGATGGACTAATAGAGAAATACGTATTAATACAATATGTAGATAGTAATACAGCTCACAGCTGAAATTCTCATTTTTGGGTTTACCCTAGACGATAGTTTAGAACTTAAACTAATAACTTATACTACTAACTTAAGCTACCAAGAGGAGGCCTATATCCCAAGAGTTGGAACAATATAGGCTGATTATAATAATTATGATAGTATAAATAGTAATGCCCTTGCGAAATCACTCAAACAATAGCTCTGGTAAGGGATTTATTGGCAAGCAGTTTAGTTCTGGCTGTAGGTACCTGTAGCAGTAGAAACACCTTCACCAAGTACGAGTATGTAATATGAAAGAAGATATGCTGCGCTGTGAAGTGATCAGGAGAGGACTGTCATAGAATGTATCAAAGAAGACCTACACCTAGATACACCTGATATAAAATCCACCCTTCCAAAATTCCAGGGTCAGCGAGCGTAGCGCGTGGTCTGAGCTCATACATCGACGTGGTGGCAGACCACAGCATGTCCCGATGGTTCCTGGCGGCCATGCCCATCCCTGAAAATTTCGGTATCTCCCACTACTTCGACCTCTTCTCCTTTCTCTTCGTTTTATTAATGGGAAGTAAGTATCTGTTACCGAAACTTGTTTCTTTGTCTTTTGGGTTTTCTGGCTCAGCGAAAATATGGAGACTAATATCTCATGTCTCAAAATCTATCGATACATAATAAAACTAGAGGTAGAATTTCAGTACAAAGAAAAAAACGCTAAGAGCATAGTCAGAGGGTTGTAAGAAATGAAATAGACCTAATTTAGATTGGGTTTTATATTTATTCTCTGTTTGATTGTTTGTACGGGTTAGTCTCCAAAATGACTGGAATGATTTAAATGAAATATTACGTGATGGTAGCTTATGTATATCCCTTGTTAGGGACGTAATTGAAGGCTTTTAAATAATAAAAGGGCGACTATAAACACTTGTTGTTGCTGCGTGTTGCGGGCATGGCGATTAGCGTCAGCTGTATGTCGCACGGTCAGCCCCATGTAGCTTTCTCCCTTGTAGGTCAACAACCAATTTATGTGTCCATGTTCTAAATCAGTTGATAGAATTTCGTATATGAAGTAACATTATAAAGTATTGCAACACATAAAATTTCAATTGAAGGAATACCTATCGATTTTGTTACTAAAATCTGAAATTCGGATATATAATGTAGGTTTGCTGAATTTTTGCACGATAAGCATACCTATCTGTTATATTTCTGAAAGAATGCACAGTAGCATTTAACTTTCCATTAAGAACAAGATGTACAATCAGCTGTAGAAGTCCATTCCCACCTTAAAGACTACTGTCGCCTGCGCTAAACCGGCCACGCACACCAACGCATTATTTTTATTTTCGCAGTCTTCATCTTTCTTTAAAGTGATGCAAAATATCGTTACTTCTTTTGAAGTTAAGTTAGCGGCCGCACTTAACAATGGTCTATCATAAGCGAGCGATTGTGGGTTCGATCCTTAATAATGGCAAATCTTTTTGTTGTTTCATATAATTTAAAATTATGATAACTGATTTGTATTTTAAAGTAAAAATGTTTGCAAAGAATATTTAAACGAATAGGAAAATTTACTGAATATTTATACCAAAATAGGATTTTATTATATGTTTTAGTTTACTATAGATGTAATATAATAAAAAATATATAAAAATAAAACAATAAGCATATTATAATGCAATATATTATAAAGTTATATATTATTCGGTATAGATATACTTATACTAATAAATGAAACAAACGTTGAAATGGCAGCATTGTAATATTTTATATAAAAGTAATCCTTGACAAACTTATGATATTATTATGGTAAAAAATATAAAAAACATTTTTGATTTTTAGATATGAAAGTTATAGTATTATATGTTATCATTAAAGAGGTTATAGCTTAATTATTCATTTTCTTAAAGAAAAGAGGATTGAAGCTTAACCTGAATATTATTACAATCATAAAATAATCTATACTTAGAACACAAAACAGTGCTTATTACATTTACAATTTTTTTGCGTGTATAGCATGGCTGCCATCCTGCAGTGCCTTTTTTCGGAGTTTGAAGGCATGAGATTATAATCTTCAAGCGCTTTCTTAGTTCAAAAGTAAACGAAGTTATTTCTTATCGAATTCCGAAATTATTGTTTTTATAATTTACCAAAAGTAATTTGTATTGAAACTGCAAAAGGCGACATCTGTTAGCCATTAAGCCAACCGAACATATTACTGTCACTTAGCTAAATTACTTTACGAGTTGGTTTAGAGTCCGTTATTAGGATATATAATTTTATTTAAAACACTCTGTAGGACACTTCTGCACTGTGATTGTTATAAATTGTTTTTTTTTGTTTTTGTTTAGCTCGATAAGTGTCCACCGGTCTCGCCAGTTTATTTTTAAACCACAAATGCAACCTCCCTTCTTCGCATGATTTAAAAGTTTATTCAACGGTAAATATTGTTGTATCGTTCCACTTGTGCCACACATAGCCACCTTCGTCTTCCAACCTCTTGACTTTGGCTTACAGTATTTCTCTAAAATAATAAAAAATTTATTACACACTTACAACAAACGATTGGTTTGCACCTTGCCCAAATAATAATAAAAACAACTTACACAAAAGCCGGTTTCATATATGATATTTGAGATATATTGCTGCATATGCCTGCATATTGATAAAAAAAAATAAAACTAATAACACGAACTCGTAACTACATATATGTTCACCAACCAACAACAGCTAAGTAATATTATTTGAGTTATTGTAGTTAATAATAGTTATTGTAGGTAGTGGAATATTTTTTGTTCAGTTTGCTTCAAATCTACCGTCAACTTTTTATAACGACTCTAATATAGAAAAATCTTAAAATAAAGTATCATCGTTAAGTTGCGGATCGGTATTTTTACATATTTTTGTTGTCAGAATTCATAATTCATCAATAAAAATTTCAAAAATATTTTGTAAGTTATTGGATTTGAACTCGAACCACCTTGAATGCCTATCAAGGCGAGGACCGCTAGGCTATTGGCGCTACACTTACTGTGAACGTTGAAATTAGTAAGTAGTACCTAACAATCATAAGCGGGCAGTAAGTTATCAATGTGTATCAAACTTTATTATAGAAGAAGGTCGTAACTACAACTATTATTGCTTGGGCATAGTTTTGTGAGATTGTAACTCGACTTTTGGTCTTGACTGTACATCTTGCTACTAATACTGTACCTACAGATGACGACACATCTGTACATTTACCAGGTGCTTGACAATGAAGCTTACCTTTCGCAGTTTTGCTGTCATTCGGCGTGCGCGAGTCTTCCGCAGTCAACAACTTGTTCTCGGCTATCAACATTGCGGTAATCATCTTCATTATCATCGCTGGAGCTTTTAAAGGTTAGTTCAACTTTCTACACTGTATACATAGATAGTACTGTAAATTATAACCAAGAGTGTGGCTTCTTTAGATGATAACAAACGATATTGGAAAGGTGTTATTATATTTCAATCTCTACATACTACAACTATTTTAAGTCTTGAAGTCCCCCTAACCCTTTCGACCCTTTCTAACATTTTGGTTTTCTTCTCGTCCTTTAATAGAAAATGATAAAGCAATCAACCTGGTTCGAATTCGAAACTCAAGGCATGGAAAAAAAGCGTAGTGGTTGTGTTTTTCAAGAAAGGTGATAAATCCTTACTGAAGAACTGTAGACCCGTTTCGCTTTTGAGCCATGTCTACAAGTTGTTTCCGAGAGTGATCACGAACCGACTAGCGCGCAGACTCGACGAAATCCAGCCGCCTAAGCAGGCCGGGTTTCGAGGAGGATTCAGTACCATAGACCACATACACACAGTGAGGCAGATTATACAGAAGAAGGGAAGAGTACAATCAACTTGACTCCATCAAGACCTGGTCTGTTCTAGAATCTTTGCAGCGATGCCATGTCAATTGGTGATATATCCAAGGGATGAGATGTCTAAATTTACGATACCGCCACAATGTCTGTCCAAGTCCAGAACCAGCACACTAAACATATAAACGCTCTTAAGCGAGGAGTGAGACAAGGGGACGTTATTTTCCCCACATTATTCTCCAATGCCCTCGAGGATATGTTTAAGACGCTAGATTGGCAGGGTCGGGGCATTAACATCAATGGCGAGTACATCTCACACTTGCGATTTGCGGAAGATGTCGTCAGCATGGCGGAAACGCAGCAAGAGCTGTAACAAATGCTGAACAACTTAGCTGAATCCTCCCAACGAATCGCTCACCGGATGAACTTAGACAAGACCAAAATTATGTTCAATGAACGAGTCACTCCGGGACCGGTTGCCGTAAACGGAATGCCGCTCGAAGTTGTTTCAGGATATGTATACCTCGGGGAAATGTTGCAATTAGGGAAAAATAACTTCGAGAAGGAGACAAATAGAAGGATCCGGGATGAGGGAAGGAACTGCTACATAGTTGTCTGACATTTATGCTGAACTGGACCTATTTGGTGCAACCGTTGGACTCACATTTGTGGATTGTCTTTTTTTATCTGTTTCTCTTTTTTATTTTTTATTATGTTTTCTTTGTCTGTTTAAAATTATTATTAGTGTACTACTAGTGTTACTACATATATACTGTATGTATTTATAAGGGTGTGCCTGTGCGCCAAATAAACGGTTTCTTTCTTTCTTTCTTTTCTGGGATGGGCAGCATTTGGGAAACTTTCGTCGCCCATACCCCAATGTTTGAAGACTAAAATCTTAAGCTAGTGCGTCCTACCCGTCATGACTTATGGAGCCGAGACGTGGACACTAACGGCCAGACTAGTCTATAAGTTTAAAGCCGCTCAGTGAGCTATGGACCGGGCTATGTTGGGCGTCTCTCTAAAGGACCGCACCAGAAATGAGGTGATCCGACAGAGGACCTAAGTCACCGACATAGCTGAGAGGCCATGGGCTGGTCACATATGCCGCAGGGTCGACAACTGTTGGGGTAAACGAGTCCTCGAGTGAAGACCGCGTCACGGCGAACGTAGCGTAGGATACCGTTGGGCGAGATGGAGCGACGACATCAAAAAGGTGCCTGGTAGTGGCTGGCGGAGAACTGCTTCGTGCTTCAACAGCTTCGAGCTTGTTGACGTGCCATGGAAGAGACCTATGTCCAGCAGTGGACGAGTAGAGGCTGATGTTGATGATGATGATGATGATGATGAATCAAACTATATCTATGCAGGCATTTTAAAAACTTATAAAATTAAATTTACACAAATGAAAAGGGGGTTTTTAATCTTGGGTATATACACTGTTTTATAAATTAGAACTTACCATGTGTAATACAACCGCTTTATGTAAATAAAACTGTATCACAAATTCGTTTTCCAGTGAACCCCGACAACTGGAGCATACCCCCAGAACAGGTGCCCCCTGGCTATGGGGTCGGCGGGTTCTTCCCGTACGGCGTGTGGGGTATGCTCAAAGGTGCTGCTATCTGCTTCTATGGGTTCGTCGGTTTTGACGTCATCAACGCCTCAGGAGAAGAAGTGAGTGGTTATGTTACTAAGGAGGAATTTAATGAAAACTTTCGCAAGGGTATTTGGCTTCCGTAAAATTCAGTTACCAGATTCGAGAGGCTGTTGCCGAGTACTGTATAAATTAGGCACACAGCTTCAGAATATCGTAGTTAATCCGCAAAACGATCGCGGTCACAGTTTTCTCGACTATAATTAATGTCGTTCCGAGTGTATTTTTCTTATGAAACATCGCTGATTTATACAACATTTGTCGGAGTAGTTATAGCATTTCAAGATTGGAGGACTTTGCCATAAATTATGTGTTTATTTAATAATGGTAAAAAGCTATGCTGAGTTTAAGTTATCAATCATAATACTTACTTAATTATTTAATTGATATGCTGTTTATTGAAAAAAAAAAACCTGGTTAGGATTTCGGCGGTCGTAGCATTATGAAAAGCCATGATCTTTTTGCCAGAATGATGTATATTTTTTGTGTTAGTGTTCTTTCTATGTGTTATATGTATTTACTGCAACTAAAAGTTGTATTCTTTCTTCTTTGTGTTTTCTGCCTGCTAGCTTTGACGACAGACCGAGCATCTGACACGGGTTTAGTTATGTTAGGAAATAAAATGAATAGGAACGTTATTGCAATAGTTATAGAACAGTGTTTCCTACATTTCAGGTTAAAGAGCCGAGCAAGACGATACCTATAGCGATCCTATCCTGTCTGTGCATAGTGTTCACTGCGTATGCTAGCGTGAGCATCGTCGTTACTATGATGGTCCCTTATTATGAGATGGTGAGTTACTATTCAATATTGAGTTAAATACCAGGGCTCCAATCCTCGTACTTAATTAAAAACTTTCAAAATCTTGCGACAGTCTCATCTCGGCGACAAACAGTTGTCAGAAACTTGTCAAAATGTAGGGAAATTAGACGCATTTTTTTTAACACATTGGGAATAAATAAGATTTGACTCAACGTTCTTAAAATAAGTAGAATTATCCCTCAGGTCATTGAGGTCAATGAAGTTGCATTAAACCTCTTCCAACCTGTAGCCTTAATGCATACACACTTTATATTACTCTTAATTTGAATGCGCGAATGCTAAGTTTAGTTCATAAGGAACTGGACCAAACAGTTCCACAGGGGCCAACCATCTCTGTCAAAATGAAACAATTGCTACTGATAGTGGCTGCTGGCTTTTAGCTCCGACACACGATTACACGATGAACACGATTACATTTTTTAAACTTTACGTATACCTACAACGTTATTTTTTGTCTATGTATGCGAAACACGAACACGTTTCTATTATTTTTATGTACGCCGAGAGGTGCGTTGACCTGTGGCGTTTTGTTTTTGAGCTGTTGCGCGGGCAAGCGTACGCGCCATGTACTATGATCTACCGTAAACTGAACTCGAGCGCTCGGTAACCACACTGCAACAATTTCTAAATGTATTTGGGAAAAAATGGTGTAAAAATGATTGGAATCGATTTAGTTGCTTAATCTGAACAAACTGTATTCAGGTTTCGTATAAAGGAAACGTATATTTATTGTATAAGGTAAATAGTAGGTACACCGTGGACTAACTACACTACTTGTCTATCCAAGCAGTGAAAATGATTCTCGTAGTGCAAGTGTTTCATTTTTTTCAATATTGAAAGCAGACTATGTCCTATTGTAAACTGCAATAGTCGCAGTTAATAACAATGATATCAAGCTTTTCTCATAATTCTAGGCATCTGTTGCCTCAGTGGCGACGGCGTTCAATCAAGTGGGATGGGAGTGGGCGCGGTGGGTAGTCACTGTGGGAGCTGTCTTCGGGATTTCCACAAGGTAAGCCAAAAATTTGGGGATTTTGAATGATCTCGGAAACCTTTGAATGTTGTTCATTTGGTATCTAAAATGCATGCTTGGTAGCGATTTAGATAGCAGTTTCGATCTGATTTTGAGAAATAATTTCTTATAAGGGCTTAAGTATATGTTTCCATTCATACATTCTAACAATCTTAACTTCTGAATTAGGTAATTTGTAAAAGTATTGATAAGATTGCATGCATTATTTTACTATTTTATTGCCTTTTTTTTTTTTTTTTATACGAATGAAAATGCGTTACGCACCGTACCCGCCGCTAGCTAGGCGACAGGCGTGTGTGGGACTCGCCCGGCCGGAGCCGGGAATACCCACTAAAAACACTCGATTCCCTCGAGCCCTGCGTTGAGAGTGACCCGGGCTCGGCCCGAAGATCTGACTCCGGGCCACTCTCAGGGCTTACCGGCCTAATTTAGGCCGGTTTCCGCGCCTAGGGAGGATTACCCGGGAACGGATAATCCCCAGACGTGGTGACCAGTGCAATGCGCGTGCGGGAGCTACCCACACACGCTGGTCACACTCGGGGGCTAAAGGAGACGGGGGTTCGTCCCCAGCCTTCTTCGCCCCGCCCGTCTACGCCGGATGGGAGCGGCCAGAGCATTCTCTTCCCGCTCCCTCTCCGCTGCCTCCTTCTGTAAGAGGACGGTCTCGCAGAAGGAGGCGGCAGCCTCCCATGCACTCTCTCTTTCAACCATGGCTCGCACCATGGTTGCCAGGGAGAGGCTTCCGCCTCCGAGCGCCGCATCGAGATCGCGGCGCTCGTTTCGCCAGGCCGGGCACTCCACCAAGGTGTGCTCGGCCGTGTCGTCGAGAGAGTCACAGTGGTGACACCGCGGCGACTCCTCCCGACGGGCGACACGGTGCAGGTAGTGACCGAAGCACCCATGTCCGGTCAGTACCTGCACCAAGCGGTAGGTGAGGCTGCCATGCCGGCGCCCAACCCATCCCTCCAACACCGGACGAATCGCTCCAATCGTCCGGTGGCCGGCAGCTGGTGTGCGGAGTGCCTCCCTCCACCGACTCAGGGCCTCCCCCTGAGCCGCTATTCGGACCCGCCTTACCTCCTCGAAGGCGGGTCGTTCCCCCCATTCCCGGGCCGCGACACGGTGTCGATGCACCTGGGACAGAACCAGGGCATCGACCTCCCACGGCGGCGTGCCCGCGAGCACGCAGGCAGCCCCATGGCTGACCGTGCGGTATGCCCGCACGGTCCGTGTCGCGATGACCCTCTGCGGCTTCCGCAGCAGGGCCACTGTGCGCCGGGAAAGGCACTCCGCCCACACCGGGGCTCCGTAGAGTGCCATCGACCGCACCACACCATGGTACAGCCGACGGCACGCCGAATTCGGCCCCCCCAAATTGGGGAGGAGCCGTCCGAGGGCGGCTGCGACAGAACACAGCCGCGGGGCGAGGAGCCTAAAGTGCTCCTCGAAATCCCAACGGGGATCCAGGATCAGGCCGAGGTACTTGATGTGCACCTCGACGGGAACCTGGACCCCCTCCACCCGGATACGGAGCCCCGGTGGGGTTCTGCGTCGCGGGGCGTGGAATGTCATGGCCCTCGTTTTCTCGAGGGCCACTTCCAGCCCCAGGAGGCGGATGCGTCGGACGACCAGAGAGGTGCCGACCGACGCGAGGTGGACCGCCTCCTCCCACTCGCGCGCCCTCACCGCGACCATGGTGTCGTCCGCGAAACAGACCACATCCATTCGCGGCAAGAGCGCGCCACGCAGAACCCAGTTGTACCCCAGGTTCCAGAGCAGGGGACCAAGCACTGATCCCTGGGGTACTCCTACCTTCATGGTCCACGACTGGACGCGACCCTCTGCGTCCTCGTATAGGACCTTCCTCTCGCAGAGGTAGTCCGACACGAGGGCGCAGAGGTAGAGGGGCACTTCGTGAAATTTTAGTGCCGCCTCTATGCATTTGTGAGGGAGGGTGTTGAACGCGTTCGCGATGTCTAACGACACTGCGACGACACCCTCACCCCTTGCTGTCGCCGCCTCAGTCCACCTCTTGAGGCGAGCCACCGCGTCCATCGTGGACCGGCCGGTCCGAAAGCCGTACTGGCAGTCCGCCAGCTGCGGTCCCCTGCTTTCCAGGTGCTCCTGGATGCGAGCGGCGAGAATCCTCTCGAAGCATTTGCCGCTCTCATCCAGGAGCACGACCGGCCTATAGCCCGACGGTGAGTCGGGGGGACGTCCGTCCTTGCGAAGGAGGCACAGCCTGCCCACCCTCCATCTCCTGGGGAAGCGGCCCGTCGCGATGCATGTATTCATGACCGCTCGGAGCCGATCCCCCAGGTGCTCCATGGCTAGCGCCAACACCTTCGCAGGGACGCCGTCCGGGCCCGGAGCCTTGTTCTTGGCTCTGAGCCTCTCCCTGACGGAGTCCAACTCACCGTCGGTTACGGGAGGCCCATCGGTCCACACCTCCAGAATAGATGATCTGGAGGCGGGCATCCTGGGGGGCGTGAAGGGTCCCGGGTCCGGAAACAGAGTTTCCAGGACCCTTCTCAATAGGGCTGGCTCCATACAGGAGATGGGGGGTGCCGCTCCCTGCAGCTTCCCCCTCACCACCCTGTACGGCCTCCCCCAGGGGTCGCTGTCGAGGAGTGCCAGAAACTCCTCAGCAGCAGCGACCTTTGCCCTGCATATGGCGGTACGCAGGGCTCGATGGGCCTCTCTGTACGCCCGGCGAAGACCGTCCTCTTCGCCGGGCCCCCTTACGGCGCGCCTCCTGCACCTCAGGTAGGCGCGCCGTGCAGCCATACTGGCGGTACGTAGGTGAGCGAGTTCCTGCGTCCACCAGTATGTCTGCTTCCTCCGGCGGTAGCCCCGGGCCCTCGGCATGGCGGCGCTGCAGACCACTTCCAGGTCCTCAGCGAGGAGGTCCGCCATACCGTCCGCGTCTCCAGTGAGGTGGGCCGGCGGTTCAGCCCACGCTCGGAACACCGCCGCCTCCTCGGCGACGTCCCTGCGGAGGTGCGCAAGCGCCCACCTCGGGAATGAAGAGGCGCCTGCCGCGGGGCCCAGGTGGAGGGGGGACGCAGGACCCGCCGTGGAGATCTCGAACCGGACGTACCTGTGATCCGAGATCTCCACCGCCGTCTCTACCCGCCAGTTCCGGATTCGGTTGGCCAGGGTCGAGGTGGCCAGGGTGATATCCACTATCGATTCACCCTGCCACCTCACGCACGTCGGGGTGTTGCCCCGGTTGAGGACCTGGAGACCCAAGCAGTGGGCCCATTCCACCAGGTCCTCACCGAAACCGTTCGTGACGGGAGACCCCCACGCGCCATGCTTGGCGTTGAAGTCTCCCGCCACCAACACGGGGCGTGGAGCCGCCCTCTGGACCGTTCCCTCGACGGCCACCAAAAAGTGATCAAATTCGGCCCGGCTGCGATTGGGGGAGAAGTAGGTGGAGATGACCACTAATCCCCCCCACTGCGCCGCAACAAACCCCGGACCCCTCTCCCTAAGAACGATAGGGGGACCGGTGCTCGCGGCTGGTCTTGCGATCGCAGCCAGGCCATCCGATGACCCCAGCCAACCGGCCGACGCCGGAATAAAATAAGGCTCTGACACCACCGCCAAATCCGCCCCCCACTCCGCCATGTTTTGGCACAACAGGTCCTGCGACCTGGCGCAGTGGTTGGCGTTGACTTGTAATATGACACCGATGGACCTACTGGGCATTAGCAGTGTCCATCGGTGTCCCCTCTATTGCGGTGGCCGTAGATTCTCCTGCTGTGGTGGTCGCAGAGCCGGCCGCTGGCGGTTCCACTGCGGAGCGGCCCCGAACCGGTGGGGCATTGCAGGCGGAGCCGGCCATTCTGTGGCCGCTGGGTAGGCCCCTGTCCGTGCATACCGCACACTTCACAGGGGCCCTGCAGCCCATGGCCATATGGCCCGCCTGACCGCACCGGAAGCAGAGGCCGCTCCTATCCGTTTTGGACGGGCAGAGCGCCGCGGTGTGCCCCCCCTCTAGGCACCTGCGGCAGCGCATGGGGCGCTGCTCCAGTAGGTGGATTGAAGCAACACTCCAACCCACCACCACTTTGCCCCGCTCTGCCAGCCCCTTCGCGGCCTCTACGGGGCAGGATACTCGGACCGAGCCCGTGCCCCTCGCCCCCAGGGCTATGGTGCCTACCCGAATCTGGTCGGGAGGGCACTTGGCCGCCTCTGCCAGGACGCCCTTCAGCTCCTCAGCCGTTATCGACTCATCGAGCCCTGCCATCCGGATCTCCGCCATCTTCGTAGGTCGGGAGACCTCGGCCACCTCCCCGAGCACCTCTGCCATTTTTTTGGCTAGGGTGTCGGCCTGGGAGGGGGAGGTCTCCTTCGCGAGCTCTAGGAGGCAGGCTCCGGTCATTGTCCTCCTGACCTTTTGTGGCGTCACCCCTAGCTCCGCCATATTGATGGCCGCCTTTGCCCTTTTGAGGGCATCCACATAAGTGGTGCCCTCTCTCACCGCCTCCGGCTTGAGGGCCACGAGGACGGCAGGCCTCTTCGGCACCTTAGGGACCTTCTTCTTGGGGCCCGCCGGTTTGGACCCCTTTGGCTTCGGGCCCGGAGTGGGAGCACGGGCAGCGGCAGTCTTCTTCCTCCCTTTGCGGACTACCGTGGCCCACGACTGCTCCTCCAGAACCAGAGGCTGCACCGCCTTGGAGCCTCCGGCGACTTGCTCCCGCGCGCGTTTTGGCTCGGGGGCCTCTGCCCCTCCGCGCCCGCTCGGTCCCTTGGGCCCCCCAACCTTGACCGGCCTGGCCTCTTTAGGCATGTTAGCCGGCGGCATAAGTGTCGCCGGCCCTGCCTCCCGTCTCTCCCCCGCCGGGGGCTGACCCAATCGCCTGTCGGCCGCTAGGGAGGGGCGATGAGACTTAGCCGGCAAGAGGCGGCCGTCCTTTTCGAGGCCCTCCAGCCGCGCGGTCATGATCCCCCCAAAATGGTTCATAAGCTCGCGCTGAAGGACCTCTATTCCTCGGGTAAAGTCGTCCCACGTAAAACCCTCGGAATGGTGCTGCGGGACCGGCTCCGGGGCCGGGTCCTGTGACCGCTTCTTCTTGCCGCGAGGGCTTCCCCTTTCGGAGAAAGCCCTGCGCAGCTCGGCCACCTCCTTCCGTAGGGCCGCAAGCTGCCCCTGCAGGCGCTTATTATCGGCCCTCAGCCGCCTCACCTCTTCATCCTCTTTCCGGGAGGCCAGGGATCTGACGGCTTCGAGCATTTTGCTCGAAGCATCCCTAATCTCCCGGATGCACGTCCCCTTAATGTTCTTGGACTTCTTCAGAACCCCCTCAATGGCCGCCGCCCCCTCCTCAGCCTTCGCCCGAAGGTCTTTGGGTGCAACCACCGAGAGGTCAGTCCCCTTGGTACGTCCTTTCTTTCGTTGGGATTCCGTCTCGGAGGCAGTCAAAGTGGACTCCGAGTCCGACGGTCCATCCCGCAAAAACCGCCTGGCCTGGGAGAGCCCCACCGAGTGTTGGGACTTACCCCTGCCAGCTCCCGTCCTGAGGATCTTGGAAGCTGGTCTCTCCGGGTTTCCGGATCCAGCTCCCTCACCTTCTGACGCGCCGCTTGACCAGTGCTTCCGTGTGGCCTTTCTGCTTTCCCCCACGGAACCACTTTGGGCAGACATTGCGTCGCGTGCCCCCTCACTTGATGCCACCGTGATCACCGACGACCGTCCGGTCGCACAGGTGGCATCAGTCTCCTTCCTCTCCGATTCGTTGCCGTCCGTGTTGCAAATCAGGTCCGTTATTGCTCGCCTTAAGTCGTTATTTTTATTTTGGTCGGTCCGTTTTTTGTTGTTTTGTTTTAAGTTCTCCATATCAAGTCCCACGATAATTAGCGTTTTGTCGTCAACACATGAGCAGAGCGTCGTACTCAAGGTAAGCCTACATACTGTAGAGGGCGGCAGGTATCTACAGTGGGGAGCTCTAACGACTGGACTTCCTCCAGCCATTCATCCTCTCGCCGAGCCCCCAAAACTTAGGATTAGATTGCAATTTTCGACGGATTACTAGTCCGTCAGGTCTGCAATAACCTAGAGACGGGATATGCCGCCCGTGGTTCGGCCGTTTTATAGAGGTGTCCCCTCGTGGCCCGGACAAACGCCCCGACAGCCCCCGGTCCCCTGAGGGATTACGTTGCTGTATATGATAAGGTCGACTTTTACTTGTTCGGGTTTTTGAATGAAACGACGTGTGGTTTGTACAAAGTTCTATTGGACACTACTTAACACTGCTTAGAAACTAAAGATGCGTAACATAAACATACGAAGATATAGCTAGCTATAGGCGACAATTTTTAACCGAACATACCGCCCACCAAAGGCTTAAAGGCCTTTTCTAACATAACAATGACATCATGCTACCGTATACTAACTTACTACAAATACATATAAGAGAAATAACAAGCTTTACAATTAAAGCAAAACTGATAGTTTGAAACTCAAAAGTTGAATAAAATTACTTATTACTATAAACTTAACAATAATGAAAGATAAAGCATGAATTTGTGATTCGACTTATGAATGATAATAAAGCAAACGTTATTACTAAAGGTACATAAACATGGCATTACACACAAAATAATTAATTAATCTAGTTTTCAGTATTAATTGGTAACGCACATAAGTGTGAAATTGATCTCTGTATGAGTTTACCATTGTGACGTACTGTATATACTCTAGTTATTCCATCTTGTCCAGGATGTTTTTCTGCTATCCGTGCCAATGCCCACTTGCTAGGAGGCATATTTACGGTTTTAAGTAGTACAATGTCGCCGACCTTGAACTCTTTTGTTCTTTTCAGCCACTTTGTCCTTTGGTTTAGGCGCGACAAGTATTCTGTTTGCCATCGTTTCCAAAATCCTTGCACGAGTCTTTGGATATATTGCCATCTGGATAACTGATTCATATTGGCCGTGGTATAGTCACGGTCAGGTACAGTAATTAGTGCTTCTCCGATGAGAAAATGTCCAGGTGTGAGTACTTGTATGTCATCCATCGAGTCGACATCAGTATTAATCGGCGTTAAAGGGCGAGAATTGAGGCAGGCTTCTATCTGTGTAAGCACTGTGGTGAATTCTTCAAAGGTTAAATTCCTAGTCAATATTTTTCGTAGATGTTGTTTGACAGACTTAACGCCAGCTTCCCAGAGCCCTCCAAAGTTTGGGCTATATGGTGGTGTGAAGTGCCACTGTGTTCCTTCATTTGCCAATTGATCAGCTATAGAACTGGGTAATTGTAATCCAGCCTCCTTCAACATTCTATCTAATTCCTTGTTAGATGACACGAAGTTTGTGCCATTATCGCTCCAGATCTCTTTACATGTTCCTCTCCTGGCCACGAAACGTTTGAAAGCTGCAATGAATGCATCCGTCGTTAGATCGTTTACCAGCTCTAAATGTATGGCCTTTACTGCCATGCAGACAAAGATGCAAATGTATGCCTTGCGGGTTTTCGACCCTCTTCCTTTAGAATTTAAAATATATACAGGGCCAGCGAAATCCACTCCACTTCGAGAAAAGGGACGGGAAGGAGTCACCCGAGCTTCAGGTAAGTCACCCATTATTTGTTGTCTACAAGCAGCTCGTTGTCGCGCACAGGTAAGACATCCGTGAATATACTTCTTCACCAGACGTTTGCAGCTAAAGATCCAGTATTTACTCATAAGGTAAGTAATCATCAAGTTTACTCCACCATGTAGTGTTTTCAGGTGTGCATCAGCCAACACTAGTGATACAAAGTTGCTTTTCTTGCCCAGTATCACAGGATGTTTTACGTTTTCATCGGCGTCTGCGTTTCTCAATCTTCCGCCCACCCTTAGGATATTTTCGCTATCAACGAATGGGTTTAGTGACTTCAGAATGCTAGTGGTTTTTACATTCCCATTTTGTTTTATTCCTTTAATTTCATCTGAAAATTCCTCTAGTACTTTGTCATATTCTTCTCTCAGTTCAGGTTCCTTTTGAAGCCTCCTTTCTTGTGTGGTTAAGCGATTCATTGCAATTTGTCTCGTGTTCCCACCCGCTGCCTTTGGTTTATTAATTCGAAATGGGAGTTTCACAACGTACTGTCCATTGCTGTTTCTTCTATGTGTGTTTTCATAGAAGGATTCACACTCCTTCTCTTCCTTTGTGTATACCCTCTTCAAATCTGGTTCTATCTCCCAGAGTGTTTTTAATAAATCTTCACACATGATTTCATGATGCATAACCAGCATCGACTCTGTTCGTTGCATTCTTCTGCCTTTATCTTCTACTCTTCCGAATAAAATCCAGCCAAGGTTTGTTTTGTGCGCACATGGTGACCCTGGCGGACCTTTGATTAACTGGTTCTGTACAATTTGTGCATACACGTCGACACCCAGAAGTAAGTCAATAGACCCTGGCTGACAGTAATTGGGATCAGCCAGGACTAATCCTTCTAGATGAGGCTAATAGCCTGTATTGATTGTGCGGGATGGTATTTTAGTAGTCAGAGGTTTGGACATAACATAGGTTCTAACTTCCAAGTTGAAATCTTCACACCTTGATTGTACATTAATCTGAACTACTTGTTTGATATCTTCTCGCGTTGATCCCACACCTACAACTGTACCTTTGATAGGATATCGCTTGGCCATGAGTTGTTGAACCGCTCGTTCGCTGATAAAACTTGCTTGTGAGCCTTGGTCGATTAAAGCTCGTAATATTGTTGTCTGATTGTCTTCACTTCTCACTTTTACTATTGCCGTTGCTAGCAACGATGTGCTTTGTTTCGTAGAAATGTGAGATGTCACCATTGTAATGTCCTTCTCTGTTTCTTCAATCTTCTCCACGTTGGTATGTAGTGTCACTTCGGGTTGTTTTGTTTGTTTGTTTTCAGTGTTGCCCGTCGTGGTTGGTTTTATTGTGTTATCTTCTCTATTTTCATGAAGAAGTGAATGATGACGTCTTTTACATATTCTACAGCTTGTTGGTATGCGACAATGCCTTACAGAGTGTCCGGGTGCAAAGCAATTGAAGCATAAATTGTTGATTTTTATAAACTCACTTCTTTGTTTTGGTGATTGTTTTGCAAACTCCTTACAATGACTAAGTGTATGGTTTTCTTTACACATTTGACATACTTTACTATTCTCCACATTAGTTGCTGCGTGAAATGACTTTTCTCGAACATTAATTGAACTTGCCTTTTGTTTTGTTGGTTCTGTAAGTTGCAACGTACGAAATCGGGAATCCAGGAATTTCCGAAACATATCGAGGGAGGGGAGCCTGTCAGGTTCTTCACAATTGCTGCTCACATAATTCTCCCAATCTTTGTGGGTTTCACAGTCTAATTTTTGCACTATTACGAATATTATCAAAGGATCCCAGTTGTTAGTCTGCACATTCATATTTTGAAATTGATGTAAACATTCAAATGTTGTATCCAGTAAACTTTTGATAGAACTGGAATTACACACATTCATTTTTTTCAGAGAAAAGAATCTTTTCATAACTGCGTCGACATTTATACGTTTGTTGCCATACCTTCCTTTTAGAATGTTCCAGGCTTGATGGTAGTTCGAATCTGTTACTTGTATATGTTTTAATATCGATGCCGCTTCTCCAGTAAGACTTGTTTTCAAATAATGCAGTTTTTGTACATTACTTAATGACTCGTTCTTATGCACAAGTGTATGAAATAAATCATGGAACGATAACCACTCTTCATATTGTCCACTATACGTAGGTAGTTGTATTTTCGGTAAAATCACTCGTATTTGTTGAGTCTCACTAGGCAATTCACTAACGTTAACTGGTTGAGAATCCAATAAATCCCTTAAATCCGTCATCAAACTTAAATACAGCTCTTCATGTTCAAAATATTCTTCATTTGTTATGTAGGGTATTTTGTCACGTTTCTCCTTAGATACGCTTCGCATTATTTCACCGTAAGCTTGTTTATATTCACTCCAATAATCTTCTACGCACTTGATGCGAGCTTCAACATAATGTTTTTGGGTTAATCTAGACTTCGGGCTCTTCTTTAGATTGATCTGGGTCTTCTTTAAAGTATATGCAAGGTTTTCCACGACATTTAACGCTTTTTCCACTTCCAAAGCCATCGTAAGTATGTAATAACTTCAACTTCAATCGTAGCAAACGTAATAAATGAATAAGTTTTTATAACTATAAACTTCGCACAAAATAACTCGAACACGGGTCGTCTTACTCGTCTTATCGCGATCTCTTTGTTCTCAAGCGGCCGGCGATGTCGGCAGCGAGGACTGGTATCCGGCTCGAAGGACCATATGTTGTATATGATAAGGTCGACTTTTACTTGTTCGGGTTTTTGAATGAAACGACGTGTGGTTTGTACAAAGTTCTATTGGACACTACTTAACACTGCTTAGAAACTAAAGATGCGTAACATAAACATACGAAGATATAGCTAGCTATAGGCGACAATTTTTAACCGAACAGTATACCCCAGCATGCATCCACTTCGACTCTGCTTAACAGAGTGGAAGCGGATGCATGCGAACCCCTATAGGCCAGGTTCCCATCAACGACCATCAAAGATGATCGGTGATTGAAACCTGGCCCTTCCCCGTGTGAAGTATTTGCCGCCAGACCCAAGAGTCCACCAGAACTCGGTGGGCAGTTGGGGCTGGCGTTGCCCAGGGTGCGCCACGTGGAGGCTCTTCGACTAGCACCCCACTATTTTATTGCCTAGTGCTATATATTTTATGGTAAAATGAACCTCTACAAGAATGGTAGTGGCGGGTAGAAAATATTATATTATAAAGGTATTTACCTAAGTTGTATGCTCCAGCATCAACAGTTCAATGACTAGAATGACGCTATCATTGATTAGGGCTTGCTGTTGTTAAATAAAAAAGATAAAAAAAAGAAAAATAAACAAAATGACGGCATAACTTCTACTTTTGACCGCGCGCCAAAAGGTTTTTGTACAACTCTGCCATAATACACTATTACTTCTTTTTCCAGTTTATTCGGTGCTCTGTTTCCCTTGCCACGGCTGCTATACTCCATGGCGAAAGATGGATTGTTCATACATTGGTTCTCTAAAGTCAGCGCAACAAGACAGTCGCCCATAATCGCCACTATTGTACCTACTGTATTTATTGGTAAGGGAATAATTTTAAGCAGTTTTTTTTTGCAAGTTCCCGTTCGTCATTACGATGAAGCCAGCACGCAGACTGTGTATTTTTTACATATGAACTACGTTCAACATTTTGTTTGGCGCGTGATGCTGTAAGAGCCGATGGAAATGAAGAATGTAATTGGCATTCTTGTAGCATTGACCACACAATTACGAGTCTAATTAGTAACATTAAAGCATCATATTAAAATAACTTGCAACAGACGAACTTACGACTGCATACAAAACCAGATGAGATCGGTCACGGAGTGTTATTTTGAAAGGATTTATGAAGGGCACAATCTCTCCTTGTCAAAATATTTTAGAACAAGTTCAAATGTAGACAAAATATTGTTTGGCTTATGACCAAAATTAATGCCAACATAAGGTGAAATTTTATCTTTGTCAATGGCGCCGATTCTCCTGTTCACAAAATAAACTAATTTTAAGTTCAATGCATTCTGTTTCTACTCCATTTAGAAAAGCACTGAAGATAAACTATTAGTTTAGTGCTGTTCAATTAAGATATTTCATAGACAGTTTAGACAGTGATTAAAATCATGGCGTCCGAAAATACTTTAGTTTACGTCAGACACTGACTAATTTGACAGGACTAAGTTATAGTATTTAACAGCAACATCTCTATAATATTTAATATTTGTCTTCTGTCCTTTTCTTAACGAAGAAGAAAGAAAAAGATGCAATGAAATTAAGTTTAGTTTGTGAACTAGGGAATCGGGGCCATTGTCTATTTATTTACTACCAGTGTTGGGAAAAGCTTTTTGGGAAATTCTTTTGGATTACGATACACAAAAGTATGTACAGACGAGAGCACGTCAAGCTGTCATATTTCTTTATTAAATTTTTAACTTTATTCCTAAATAAATAAGGTTTAAGATTGATTGGGTATATTTGACAGTTTAGGGCAGCTTGACCTGCTGTCGTCCGTACGAAAATACGAAATAGTGACCGAAAATCATTGTCGACTTCCCTGAAGTCAGACCTGGATATAGACCTCTCCTATTGTGCACGATTCAACTCGATTTTCGGTAACTCTAATTCAGCTAGCTAATATCCTGTGAAGATCGTCGTTCTACATATATGCAGAGGAATATCTTCTTTTATAATAAAACCTTTTAATATTTACAAATATTTGATTCAGTATCAGGTAAAATATTTATATACCATATTTCCAGCACTGCTGGCCGCCTTTCTAGACCTGGAGCAGCTGGTTCTGATGATGTGCATTGGAACACTTTGCTCCTACACCATTGTCGCAACCTGTGTTGTGTTGCTCAGGTACGTGTTCTCATTCAATCGCGACGAAACCAAAAAGAGGTTGTTTTCTTTAACAAAGACACGAACATTATTTTTTTTCATGTGAACTTACAGGTTATAAGAGAAATATTATTTCTTATGGCTTTATTCAGTAGAATATTTTTCTTCTTTGAAATAAGTTGTTGAGACTCCTGTTCTCTCTCGGTCTCCATTTTAGAAAATGAAGAATAATAGTGGTTATACTGATACTATTCTAAGGTCTTATGAATTTACTTCGATAGAAGTTAGATGCAGTAAATATTTCTCATCTCTTACCACATATTATAAAAGAAAGGAATCGCACGAGACACTATATTTAGGTGTTAATTTGGCGTCTCTCTCGATGCCATGACTCTTATTTTAGTCTATAAATCAGAATTGTTAATTATACTTACAATGTTTAATACGTTTGTAATTAATGAATAGCTATAAATTCAAGACTTAACATTTCCCTAAGTATTCTTCTACTACTACCCACAGCCAGACGTTTTCGACTTTATTTTAATTTTAATGAGAACTTTCTGAAATACTCTGAAAATTTTAGGTAGGTAGGTACTACTTATTACTGTTAACGCTCTACCACTATATTCAAAGTTTTATCTATTTTTGAAGATGTGTATTATTCGAAATAAGATAAGAAAGTTAAACAATCGTATTTAGTGTTCGTCGGATCGATTTTGACTTCTATTCCAGAGGCATAAGGATGGCATAAAAAATAATAGTTGTTTAAATACCAACTATTAACTGCAGCTGCCGTTTTTCATGTCACTAAGGAAATAAAAGTCAAAATTAGTTAAAAGGGCTATAAAAATAGTTTCACTTAAATGTTTAATCTTGTTCCAAGTAACGTTTAGATGCAGAGTTTACGAATGAATTCAATGTTTCAGATACTGTTCGGAATACGAGTCAGAAACTTCGTCGAGTATGATATGGCAGCTCCTCGGGCGAGGGGACAAAAAGGTTACCAGAACCACCTCCAGAATCATCAACACAGCCATGTTTTTGTTTGGTAAGCTGTGTGCCATGTTTAGTCTTTGCATCACTCTTAAGTTGGAAGAGATTGCCTTAGGCTTTAAGTCTATATTAGGAGATTCTAAGCTTTTGAGTAATTTGCTTACTGCATTCAAGATGGTCTATTATTTTTAAGTCTGCTAGATAAACATAATTTTTATGATGTCAGTCGATACATTTTGGATCGTACTAGCAAATTCCCCAATAACTTTTGCCTTTCATTTGACATTTTTCTCAGTACCTTCAGATTCATCGCGCCGTCGTTTCCTGGTCGTCTCTCGCATTATTGTGGAATTGAAATAGATCCTAGAAAGATCTATAAAGTCTTCGAATTTTATTTTATTTCACACTCAACGTATGCCCGGTGTTATTTCTCGCCTGGAAATTCTATTTAGATTTATCCATTGCTGTTCCTTTTATTAAATGTATGTTTTTCATTTTCTAGTCAACGTGGCAAAATATAAATTTAAATGTCAAAGAAGAAATCTTAATGTCAAAATACAAATTATTGTTTGAGTAGCGGTGGCCTAGTGGTAACGGCCGTAACTTATAAGTGGTAGGTCGTAGGTTCGAACCTCATCAGGCGCTTTATTTTGTGTACATTTGTTCATCACCATTGCTCTCAAAACGGCCAAGGAAAACATCGTGAGGAAAGCGGCATGTCCTAGCAAAACTTTGAAGACAAGTGACATCTACCAACCTGCACTGGCCCGTCGTAGAATACGGCCCATTCCCTTTCACCGAGAGGAGGCCTGTGTCCCATGGGTGGGAACATTATAGACTGATTGTGTTAAATTATGTAAATTACATTTCCGTGAATTCATAATTATGTCAGTTATTATCATTACTAGTGTCATTATTAAGATCTTCATTACAATATCTAAAAGAATTATTTAAAATTTATAGACGAAAAAAATTTTCTTTTGTTTCAGTCTGCGTGTGTGTAACGATAGCTCTGGTGGTGGTCAACGCGTCTGAGCCTCTGATCCCCGCCATCATTCTGCATGTGGTCGCTCTACTCATCGTCATTGTCATGGCCTTACAACCCAGCAGCCGTGAGAAACTCGCTTTCAGGGTAAGTTCTCGTCTTCAATAGAAGAAAAAACTTTTAATAAATGCAATTTTTTCTCTTGACTGGGGGAAGAATATTTAACAGTAACTAACCTAACAAGGTTTACTAGTATGCATATACAAAAAGAAAAACATTGATACTCAACCGAAAGGATGAAAGCACAACTCACAAAAAATATTCTTTACGTATGTGTTACCTTTTTTTGGCTTGAATCGTTTTCCTAGGTATACACACAATACATTGAATAAATAATATACGTACAGCATTAGTAATGCAAGCAAGCAGCATGCAAGCAGCATTGTAAGGAGCCAATTGCATAACTGAAAATATATATTCCTAGGCAACTGTCAAAAAACAGATACTTTATGGTCCTTATATACTCTGTACTAGCTACTCGTCATTTTCGATTTAGTCTTTTCCCCACTCTGCAGATTAGACTTTAAAAATGGAATCACGCATAACTTGATTATAGAGCTACGAGGTTACCGAAATGCTTCATTGTGGTGCCCAAGTTGGGCAAGTGCAATTAGATTTTTCTATCAGAACCTAGGATGATTTCCAATATTTAGACCTTATAAAGCCTTTAAAAAATATATGACTTAGCCCTGTAGCTGCATATTCTGAGTAGTTATGGCACTTTCCATACATTGTTGGCCAAAAAAAAAAAATTGCGCGGTCAGACTCAGAAATAAAACCTAACTTGTTGAAAGATACAATTACAACAGAAGACGAGCACAATTCAGACTTATGTCCGTAGATATGCCAGAGTTTAAGGACTTAAGACTTTTTACATTTTTTTCTTAACTAAATAACTACTCAGAATATGCCGTAAAGGTCTTAATAAGGCCTAGATATTGGAAATAATTCTAGGTTTGGCCGCGCAATCGTTTTTTTTTAAAGTACCTGATGTCCTTTTTCAGTAGCAGCCCGGAGTCTGGATTTGTTCTTTGTTGATGGCAATAGGTTCGCCCCCTTTTACGTAGGACACCTCTGCCTGGCCTACCAGCGCCCTTTTGTCAACGTCATTCGTACTACAAAGATCCTTGTACGAGTGTATTTGATCACTGAGTAGGAATTTATGTAACTACTCTTGCCGAGCGCAGGTGCCCCATCATCTTTGTACACGAGATTTCGATGAGCATTAGGAGTCGCATCGTCTAAATTGCATTCATCACACTCTCTAAATGTACGGGTCCTGATAACGTCATGCTTGTTTACTGATATGGACATAACCATGCGGGGTTTGTTTTTGCGACACGCGGAAACACTTTACATATGCGGAAATAATTGCGAACTTGCATAGACTGCGTGGGAAGTGGATCCTGCCACACACTACGTCAATCATATAATGTGAATGTAATTTGAAGCTTCAAGTAAACATTTCAAATAAAACTTGTGCCTATCACATTTTGGACACATACATCAAAAGTTAGGGTATTATTTTTAGATATTACACGCTGAGCCAACAAACAATTTTTGCCGGATTAGCTACTTTTAAGTAAGAAATGTGTGTTTGGTTCCTTGCATGTGTACATTTATACAATTATTTTCAGACACCGCTGGTTCCATTCATTCCCTGCATCAGCATATACACTAACTTGCATCTAATGGTACTCATCAATTTTCATACGTGGATCAGGGTTATGTTGTGGATTTTAATAGGTAAGAAGATAGTGCCATGTGAATTGAATTATTCATCGACTATTCTTCATTAAAAATAATATTACTTTTTGTAAATTTCAGGAATTCCAATTTATTTTATATGCATATGCTGCTATAAACAAACCGCGGGAAACATTATATCACAAGATTCAAATAATAAACCGCATGCTAATAAAAATGGAAAATCACCGATGGTGCAAATCGTAGTGGAATCACCCACCCCTCCTCATACATTAGGGCGATCAGATGAGCCTGTAGCACTACATGACGATGCAAATCAAATACATCAGGAATTAAGAGATAAAGCCAAAGATTCGAAGAAAGTTGAAGAAATTATTGTACAACAAATACAAATCGAAAATAATGAAGAAAAAGAAGCAAAAATAATAGACTTACTGGATCAAGTATTACAAGCTGAGGAAGATACTTATGGAGACGATATTAGCTTAAAGGAGAGCAAAGAAGACGATACTGTAACACAAGAAACTGGCATCCCTCATAGAAAGTCTTTAAGCGATCTGTCAGATGCAGGTTCCGATGCGTCATTAGGTAATCAAGGATTATCTAAATACGACGTGATTGCACAAGTACACAGAGAAGACTTGCCAAAAGTAAGCGAGGAAGAGGAAAGGTTAGGCAGCAATGAAGACGTTGATAATTTGGAAGATGAGGAAATAACTGCATTTAACGACAGTGATACAAATTCACGAACAGACGAATCTGGATATTCAGACACAATTGACAGACAGGCATTAAGTGAATCATTAGATGACATACAGGAGTCTACAATACCAGTGCCGCCACCACCACCACCACCCCCTCTAGATGAAAACTATTTTAAGCCTAACAATACTACTAATAAACTTTATATAGTAAATTATAAACATACTGAACCAGAATTGCCACAAGAAATTGAAGATAACGAACCCAGTGAACCTAGAGTAAGCATACAGTCAAGCAATTCACACGGAGATGGTAATATGAGATTCGGAAGTGATCGACAAATTAAATTCATGTCGAAGTTGAACGATATTTTCCAGAAAACAATAGAACCTGGTGAAGAGGAAGACGAACCTAGGAAAAGATCCCATTCAACCGGAAACTATCCTGATGCACCACTGACAGTGAGCCGCGACCGACCATCGATGTTTGAAGATTTAAAGAAAGAATTGTTATCTAGAGAGGCAGCACAAAATTTGCGGCCTATCAATACAGAAGAAAAAACTCCAGAATCTGACCCACCTGAATCCGAAGAAGAAGAAGATGTGTCGCTGAGTAGACAAGAGTTAAAGCATAAATTAGAAGGTATATTCGCAGTAGGTGGTCCACAGCTTATGAAGCCGCGACTAATGAAATCAAGTTCTGCAACACCAGAAGATTCAAACCAATCTGGCAATAATTCTAGTTCAGAAAATATAGCTAAGTTACCAAAAGTTGACAAAAATGATACTTTAAAGAGACAAAGAGCAAAATTCGGTTTAGTTTTGAATTCAATTCGGTTAAGTATGAATCAAGACGATAAAGTGTAGTTTGTTTAGAAAGTGATATTAAGTGAAACAGTACTAGTTGTTCGGACATATGTATTTTTTAACGAATTAAGTGGTTTATTCTTAAAATTAGAATTGAAGTTTGAGCCAATTCGGATTGTCTTATAATTCAACTATCTTTTCAAATATTTTGATACCCGGGTATAACACCTAGTCGTATAATAAGTGCCTTATTTTATACAGATATGTATGTATGAACGAATTCACGATTTCCAATATAATTACGAAGGGACTGAATGGCAAAACATTGACTTTTTGAAATGTGTTTTACTGTACAGTGACTATTTTGTAGACGGATACGAATTTTAGTTTGTAAGTAGTGTGTTTTCGAAGTACAGAGAATCATGATCACTAAGACTGACATAACCATTTTATACGACATGTCGATAAATTCAACAGTAAAGAGTGTATGTAGTCGCCAATTTAAATAAAAATACTTATTAAGTTTAACCTTCTTTTATTACACAATTTGGGCCTTTACAGGTAAACAGATATATTAAAATAAAAGTATCAAATCCACACTGGGCAATAGTTTCATCGCTTTCTTGCACATACGATTAGACGCAGCTCGTTTCAGTTTTGTACAGTTCTTGTATCATTTCTTGGAGCTCCATCTTCGACACGCAGTTTAGCAGGAGCTCGTCAATTATCTGTTCGGAGACCCTGGGAAAGAAATAAAAAAAAAAATCATGCTTGTGCCATCTAGGATACATATTTGGTATGGTTCTAAAATCCCACTCTTTTCTACAGGCACGTCTTCGCGATCTAATCCTGTCTTCGCGATCTAATCCTTGCCAATAGTCCCTGTAGCATCATGGACCCTTATCTCAATTTATTTGGTGTAGGTAGGCGCAATATGTCATCTGTACTTCCTTATTAATCATCTTTTGTATCTCCTCCCCTTTCTAGCTATATCAATATTCAGTTGGGAAGAGGAGGTTCTCTAATTGCACTCCAAAAAACTTAGGTAAAACTACCACACTTAACGCAAAGGAAGCAGTTTTTCGGTTCATGTACATGGTGACCCATAATTTGACAGGCGTTTAGTATTTTAAATTCGTATTTAACAGAAAACTACGATTTATTAAATCTGACTTCTTCCAGTCCATCTCAAGTTAATGAAACCTTTGGCCATATACCACACAAGAAACATCAGAACGTCCTGTTTAGTTTCAGCACTTACATGCATGAATCCATACTAATATTATAAATGCGAAAGTAACTCTGTCTGCCTGTCTGTCTGTCTGTCTGTCTGTTACGCTTTCCCGCCTAAACCTCAACCTCAACCGATTTTGATGAAATTTGGCACAGACAATCTTTGGACCCTGAGAAAAAACATAGGCTACCTGTTATCCCGGAAAAATTTGATATTCCCGAGGGAAATCTAAAAAGCGCGATATAACCGAACACCACGCGAGCGAAGGCGTGGGCGGAAAGCACACAATCTTTAGACCCTAAGAAAGGACATAGGCTACCTTTTATCCCGGAAAAATTTGATGTTCCCGAGGGAAATCTAAAAAGCGCGATATAACCGCAATTTACGCGGGCGAAGCCGCGGGCGGAAAGCTAGTTAACTTATAAACTCATGCTTTTAACCCATTGATCAATGCATTGATACCTATAACGGTTTGGTAGAAACAACAAAAAGCTATTTTCCAAAAACGTTTGTAAATCTAGTCGCAGTGATATCTCGGCGACAAAATAAAAAAATGTTGGGAAACTAGTATAATTTGAAAATTCAGATCAAACTGCGAATGATTTTAAAATTGCGATAATTGTTTCTCTGAACGCCTCGTTTTGCTTCGTTCACATGCATAAATGGATTGTATAATGACTGTAACCATAATTGACAATGCGAATTAATTAATATGCGCCGTAATGATTCTAACAATAACATCTATCAAAACGAAAAACACAGGTTAAATAAATTATAGGCATCCAAAACAAATCTCAAACGTCAGGGATGTAATATTTTTTACTACATAACCATAAGGTAGACTTCGAAAGGGATGGATACAAGGGCAGACAGCCCGTGACGTCATTGTCCGTCCCCTAAATACTCTTCTCGATCACGTTTTCTCATTAAATGGATATTTTATGACTTAGTAATGTGGTAAGTATTAAGTGCATAACCTCTTGACATTGGATGCCCTTCAATGAAATTTCCATTTAGAATTTATCTAATGTGCTAAACTGCCTACTTGTGTGCTTCAAGCCGTTTTTATACTCCTTGTAATATTGGCTGAACAACCAAAACCTGGTCAGGTGTAGATACATAGACGTCTCCGCTTTGGAGTGTAAATGTGGTGCTGTTCCACAAACGATGTAACCTTTAATAACCTGTCCTGCGTCTCCTCTCAGCTGCATGTTACAGGAACTGAACGCTGGTGAAGGCGCCAAACAAGTAGCCGAATTCTGGACCGAGTCCATTTAGACTGCTATAGACATGTTTAGAAGAACGGGTTTTTTATATATAAAAGTTAAATCAAGTACCTACAATATTCTTATCTCAATGTTTTATAAAAAGAACCACTTTCTGCTACTAACTGGTTTAGGATTAATTTGGAAGCTGTTAGCAGCTAATCGAATAAGATTGCCGAGATCGCTAATTTATTTATTTATTGAATTGCTGTTCGTTAGTCTCGCTAAAACTCGAGAACGGCTGGGCCGATTGAGCTGATTTTGGTTTTAAAATGTTTGTCGTAGTCCAGGGTAGGTCTAAACGGTGAGAAAGTAAGGAAAAAATGATTTAATAATAATGATGTATGAGCTTCATTGTTTTTACTTCTTCTCTACACTTTAGTGCTGCCCTGGTACCCTGCACCTCCAAAAAGGAGACAAAATCAAACTCACAAGAGCAATGGGAGAATGGCAATGATAAATGTCACAACAATACAATATTAGTTTGAAGTTGAAGTTGGCTTTGTGGCTTTTTATTAGAAACTTTAAACCGGGAGAGAGTATTTCTTGCTTTAAACGAATGCATCAACGGCTGAGACTTTTTTTTTATGTACGGTGTATGGTACCAGGGTAGCACAAAAGTGTAGAGTCGAAACAGTAAAGCTCATTCATCATTATTAATCTAATATTACATCGATGAAGTTATTTTGCCTACTTTGAGGAGTTACAAGGTACCAGGATCGCAAAAAAGTGTAGGAGAAGTCGAAACAATGAAGTTCATTCATTCACACAGGAACAACGGGAACGGGATAAAAAGGATATCCTATATCCTTCTCCCAGTTCTTAGCTACCTCCCTACCAATTTTCAGCCAAATCGGTTCAGCCGTTCTTAAGTTATAAATAGTGTAACTAACACGACTTTCTTCTATATATATACAGATTATCCTAATTTAAAATAGTAGTAGTAGTAAATGAGATCATGTCATATTGCCTTTAGGGCGGAACAAAGTTCGCCGGGACACTTTTGTGCTACCCTGGTACATAGCACCTCTACAAACTAGGCACAATAAAAGTTCTTTGATGTAATTATTATGGTTTAATGATGAATGAGCTTCACTGTTTCGGCTTCTCCTACACTTTTGTGCTGCCCTGGTACCTTACACCTCCACAAAGTAGAGAAAATCAAATTTATTCTATGTATTGATTTAATGATGAATGCAAAGCCGATTACAAAGTGAAGGAAAACATTTTAAGGAAACCTGGCCTTTTGTAAGTCTGAAATCGCCAACCCGCATTGAGCAAGCGTGGTGATTACGCTCAGTCGTTCTCCTCTCTAGCTATCCCCAGCAGGGGGACGATAAAAAAGGCTGATGATGATGATGATGAGCTTCATTGTTTCGATTTCTCCTACACTTTTGTGCTGCCCTAATTATCCTAATTTAAAAACTAAAAAATAAGATCATGTGATATTTATTGCCTTTAAGGCGGAACAAAGTTCGCCGGGTCAGCTAGCGGGTCTTCTAGCTGACCTTGCGAACTTTGTTCCGCCTTAAAAGCAATATGACATGATCTTATTTACTACTTTTTAAATTAGGATAATCTATATATATAAAAGAAGTCGTGTTAGTTTCACTATTCATAACTCAAGAACGGCCGAACCGATTTGGCTGAAAATTGGTAGGGAGGTAGCTAAGAACTGGAAGAAGGACAGGATATCCTTTTTAAACCGTTCCAGTCATTCCTGTGTGAATGAGTGAACTTCATTGTTTCGGCTTCTCCTACATTTTTGTGCTACCCTGGTACCTTGCACCTCCTCAAAGTAGGCAAAATAAAACTTCATCCATGTAATATTAGATTAATAATGATGAATGAGCTTCATTGTTTCGACTTCTCCTACACTTTTGTGCTACCCTGGTACCATACACCGTACATCTTTAAAAAAAAAAGTCTCACCCGTTGATGCATTCGGTTAAAGCAAGAAATCCATACTAATATTATAAATGCGAAAGTAACTCTGTCTGTCTGTCTGTCTATCTGTCTGTCTGTCTGTCTGTCTGTTACGCTTTCCCGCTTAAACCTCTCAACCGATTTTGATGAAATTTGGCACAGACAATCTTTAGACCCTGAGAAAGAACATAGGCTACCTTTTATCCCGGAAAAGTTTGATGTTCCCGAGGGAAATCTAAAAAGCGCGATATAACCGAACTCCACGCGGGCGAAGCCGCGGGCGGACAGCCAGCTGACCCGGCGAACTTTGTTCCGCCTTAAAGGCAATATGACATGTTTTTATTTACTACTTTTTAAATTAGGATAATCTATTTATATAAAAGAAAGTCGTGTTAGTTACACTATTTATAACTCAAGAACGGCTAAACCGATTTGGCTGAAAGTTAGGTAGGGAGGTAGTTAAGAACTGTGAGAACTGGGAGAAGGACATAGGATATCCTTTTTATTCCGTTCCCGTCGTGAATTAATGAACTTCATTGTTTCGACTTCTCCAACACTTTTGTGCTACCCTGGTACCATACACCGTACCTCTTAAAAAACAAGTCTCACTCGTTGATGCATTCGTTTAAAGCAAGGAATATATGTACTCTCTGCCGGTTTAAATTTTCTAATAAAAAGCCACAAAGCCAACTTCAACTCCAAACTTTCTACTATTGTATTCTAATATTGTATTGCTGTGCCATTTATCATTGCCATTCTCCCATTGCTCTTCTGAGTGAGTTTTATTTTGCCTACTTTTTGGATGTGCAGGGTACCAGGGTAGCACAAAAGTGTAGAGGAGAAGTCGAAACAATGAAGCACATTCATCATTATTATTAAATCATGTTTCCTTATTTGCTCACCGTTTAGACCCACCCTGGACTACGACAAACATTTTAAAACCAAAATCAGCTCAATCGGCCCAGCCGTTCTCGAATTTTAACCAGACTAACGAACAACAATTCATTTTTATTTATATAGATTAAACAAGGTACAACTATTATTACAGGTGAACCTAATGCAATAATGTAAGACTTAAAATATTCTGCAACCACTAATTAAAACATCTACAAATATGTAATTATGCATGTTACGCACAAATGTCCTCTAAGTTACAATAAGCAGCCCGTGTGAATACACTCAAGAGTACAACTGAAGATGTCGACTTGTTGTGACACCGCATTGAGCGCGCGCAGCGCACGCGTAAGCGGCGCGCGCTGCAGCAGGTAGGTACGCGCGGGCGGCACGCACAGCAGCGGGGGTCGCCGCCTTCTCCCCATGTACCCATCAGGCACAAACAAGCCAACCGACTGCAGAACGCCTGGGTTGTGTATTTCACCACGCATAACCTTTAATAGGTAAGTAGCGAGAGCTACTTCCCTCCTCACTTCTAACTTATAGTATCCCACCATGCCAAGTAAAAACAACGTAGGATACAACAGTGGATATCCCGGGTACACACCATACTGTTTTAAATACAGGAACCTAACAAATTTGTTTTGTATGCGTTCTAACATTATTTTGTACTTGATCGCCTGTGGCGACCAAACAACCGCATTGCATTCCAGATGACTTTTTACAAGCGCTTCGTACAACGATTTCAGAGCTCTGATGTTCGTGAAACTGTTTGCTAGCCGTAACACCAACCCTATGTTGCGGTATGCTTTTTTACAAACTTCAGTTATATGCAAACGAAAATTTAAATCAGAAGTAAAACGCACGCCTAAGTCTTTAACCTCCGAGACCCTTTGCAACTGTGTTCTATCCATACTATACTGAAAATGGTCCGGGTCGCGCGCGCGAGTAAATAATAGCACCGAGCATTTGGCTACATTAAATGCATGGACTGATGCCCTCTGATTGTGATCGTGCATGATACTTAAAGAGGTATGCCATGATATGTACCGGTCTTGTATGATACACAAGCCCTGGTATATTGCATTCGGAATAAGACTAGGCAATTAATTAAAACTTTAGCCCGTTCAACCCATTTTGACTTCTATTCCTATTCTGACATAAGGATGCCATTAAAAGAGGAAAAGTGGTTGTAATGCCAACTATTTACTACAGTTGTCATTTGTCATGCAAAGCATTAGAAGTCAAAATTGTTTAAAGGTATAAATCTTATTTCGAACGGAGTTTTGGTTAGTGGAAACTTATTTTCTGATCATCTAGTAAACTTACTTTCCGATCATCTCCCAAGGCTTTCCAACAGCGCTATTCGCGTACATCGCGCTGGTCAGCATGTGCTGGACAAACTTGGTGCGGTACTGGAACAGTGAGTCGGCCGTCTTCTCGCCGACGTTGAACTGCAGTCGGTACCGGTCCAGGCCTCGCGCCGGCACCGGATTCTGGAAGAGCGGCTTCGGGATTTTCTTCTTTATTGTTTCTTCTAGTATCTGTTAGACAAAATGTTAAATGATAAGGAACAGCATAATATACTTTATTCAACAAGAATATTGTAGTACATAATGCTAATTTATGTATCGTTTATAGTGTAAAAATATAACGTGGTGGGTGAGGTGTTGTATTCCTAGCTAGCTTGAAATAGATCCTTTATTAAAAGTAAAGCTTCCCAGGAAAGAAACAATAAAATCGTTCACATTGTAGGACCGTTGATGACCGGCAGGTCAAACAATCCGAAATGAAACTTTTAAAGATTTTCAATCAACCTTGAGCGTTAATACTTTAGCGATAAAGTTGAAAATCTATTAAAGAAATCTAACAGATTGTAGTAGCTTGATGTCGTCTGTACTTACTAAAAATATTCTGGTATACAGATGCAGCGAACTTAAATTTAGGTCAGTTTGTGAACTAGTCAATCGGCGCCAAAGGCATCAATCAGCATCGATTTGTTTTTTATTAAGGGTAATATTTCATCGGGATACCATGGTGGCGCAACCAGTCGCCGCTACTGATAAAATGTATACAGCTCTATAGAGAGTTACTTACCTGCCCTCTAATCGGCGAACACCATTTTTGTCAAATGATTGCGACTAGTTGAAATTGTTTGGACCGAACGGACCAATGGGCGGGTCGAACGATCCCAACTGATCCCAACTAGTCGCAATCATTTGACAAAAATGTGTTCGCCGATTAGGGGGCTGGTGTTCGTTTGGTTGTGCAACCCTGTATACATTTTGTTGGTAGCGGCGACTGGTTGCGCCACCATGGTGTCCCGGTGAAATATAGCCCTAAAAGTGAGCTATCAATAGAGTTACTTCCCAACATCAGGTAGAAAGACAGCTCCCTTGAAGCTCATTTTACCTAAGTTTTCACGTTAATATTTTACAGAATAGGCCGGTAGTCCCTCTTACTCTTAGCAGCTGTGGAGTGCTCGGCTGTCGCGGACTGTTGCCGCTCATGTAGACCAGCTGAGCATTCTTAGTCCCCATTACTCGTTCAGTTCGGCTGCAGAAACAAAAAGAAAATCATTAAATGCGCCTTGGCGAAAGTTAACGGAAGTGCAGGATCGGTCGCTGCTTGAATTTTCATTTCGACTTCGCTATTAGTATTAGTTTAGTATCAAATGACCTCTCCCGCTTTTGGTGGAGCGGAAGGGCGTGACAGACTCTTACTACCTAAAACCCACTCATGCTTCTTCACTTGCCTGTGTAACAGGGGCCACAGTATCTCTTGCGATCCGTGGCAGCACCTATTTGCCTTACAATCGAAAACCATGAAAATAACAGTCATGATGAAAAATATCCCCACCGTCATTTTTTGACCTTGAATTCTCTTTATGACCTCACTATCGGCTTCAGTGCCCTTGTAAGTCATGAAAACTTATGACCTCGACATATCAAGGAAATAAAAAGATAGCTGGAGTAATGGTAATCTGAATATATCATGAAAAAATCCTAAAAATCCTATCACGGCACTTTGGACGTGTCTTTGGCTCATGCTGTTTTACTGTCAGGGGAATTTTTAATTAACTAAACGAAGTATTATTTGAGTTCTTTGATCAAATCACACTAGGTTTGTTAGATGGTGTTTTTTATTAGCCTATATTGTTATTCTCCTATTTTGTTAGCCTCCTTTCTTTATTTATTTTTTTTGTTAGTATTATGTCGATCTTAGGTGAAAATATTACATGTAGAACACAATGCTTAGAACGTAATAATTTAGGGCCAAAATGGTTCACCTCTTGAGAGCAACATTTGAAACAAACCTGGGGTAATAGTAACGCCTGTACATTTTAATCAGATTTATTTCGTTATTTGCACTGTCGCATGTCGATCAGAATTCTTCAGACATACGAAGCAAACTTATAGATCAGAATAATATTTAACATACCTATCTAGCTTTTCTAGTTCGTGTCAAACAGAACTTAGTACTTATTAATCTACTAATTGAAAACCCCATTAGCAGAGGGCACTCTAATGATAATTGTAAGGGTGCATTTAGACCGTGCGGCCGGCAATGAGTAACTCGCCGCCCGGGAAGGACCAGGCCCTGGTCGAAGGCACGTTGTGATCCTCGCGCGCCTCAATAAGATCATCATCATCATCCCAGCGTTAATCCCAGTCGCATCCGAAGCCTTTTCAGCTCGCTTTCGCTTTACCAGTCCAACTGTTGATATGGCTAAACTTCAACATTTTCCGTGAAGCGACTGCCGTCTGACCTCCACAACCCGAAGGCGACATCGAAGCATTGCAGTTAGACCAATTGTTGGACTTTTGAGGGCGCCAACAACCCGTAACGACTGCCACTAGATGTTCGTATGGCAACCGGGACCAACGGCTCAACGTGCTTTCCGAGGCACGACCAGACCAGTGCAAATATTCATAATCATGCATATAAATACTTGCACTGTGCGGGGATCGAACCCGCGCCACCTTGCGCAGCGGCCGCATCCGCTACCGCTACGCCACGAAGGCTGTCACGCGCCTCAATAAGATGTCAGAACATAATGACGGCACAATGCTGGTCAGAGCTGCGGATTTTTCGACAGAGATAGGAGGGTGGGTTTTAGTCAGTAAAAACCTGACATGTCCCTCCCGCATAGAGTGGGAGGAATCATTTATCGATTATCCACCCAAAAAAATGGTGATGCGGCAACGAGATCCAGTATACATACTTATGTATGTATGTATGTACTTATGAAAACACCCCAATGCAGACCAGGACATCAGAAGGGCATGTGACATGACGTATAGAGGGAGACACCCTAAAGCGCCGCCGTCTAGACAACAAGTATAAAAACATCGCTCTGTGTTTGATGTCACTTAAAGGTTGTGTCAAGTTAGCAAAATGTGTTTGTTAAATGTGTAACAGATATCTAACAAAATTCACATTTTCAGGTCTGTTTTCAGCATGAGCGGAAAGTATTCATAAATATTTCACAAGGCCAATCTTTTGATCCGTAGTTACTGAATCAATTGGTAAAAATAGTAAGTCTTCATCATCAACCTTTTATCGTCCCACTGTTGGGCACAGGTGTCTTCTCATACAGAGAAGGATTGAGAGATTTGTGGTGATTCCACGCTTGGACAATGCGGGTTGGTATTTCAGACTTAAAGTCCAGGTTTCCTCAAGATGTTTTCCTTCACCTTTTAATCAGTCATTAGTGTCCAAGATATACTTAGAAAGTACATAAATAACTTTGGAAAAGTACTTGCCTGACCTGGTATCGAAGCCACATACTCATACTTGAGAGGCTGGTGTTTTAACCACTAGGCCACCACAACTTGTGTTAATTTGCAAATAGTAAGTAATTTTTATTTATTTGTAAAATTAGTTTTTTAACCAATTTATAGTTTGTCTAATGCTACGATATCATTAGTAATGGTCAAATAGTTAAAAAGAGAATTTTGCACTGTAATTAAATTTGTTTAAGTTTGTGCACAAGGGAATTGGAGCCTTTCGCTATCCAATTGTTATATCTGCGACACCAATCAAAAACCGAAGCAAATTAACCAATGTACAGCAGTATGCTATCAATGTTTCTTCTACCTTTACAGGTTGCAGAAAGGACACATACCTACCTTTCAAAAACTTCACATATAATAAAATTTAATAAAAACAATTGTAATAAAATTTAAGCAATTAAAGAAAAAAATACAATAAATAATATTAAAATATCACTATTCAGTAGGGTAATTAAGCAACACACCAATAGCAATGTGTTTCACTTTGACAGCTCAACAATATTTTTTGCGTTATTTACGTTTATGCACCAAACGCATTTTTTTTTCGAAGACCATTTGGCGATTTGCTTAATACATAACCATAAGTCATATTTCAATAGTACTCATTCCTGCCAAGTCGTGTTACAATGACCATATGAAAAATAACAAACATGAAAAATGTTTCCTTGTTTCAATACCCTTGCGTGTTCCCAACTCGGTACCAACCCGTTCCTAGCCCCAGAACACCACGCTTCCCTTTTTATCCTCCAAGGTCACGGCCAAGGTCATACTTCCGAATATTGGAAGCGATTCGCGTTTGTAGCCTTCGTGACCTACCTGCATTAATCATAGACTGACTATCTGTTCCGTTGTTGGCAATTTCTTATCGAACGTAAAGGTTATATGGAGAGTTTTAACAGTCGGTTATTTGTGATTTTCGGTTATGGAAAGGCTTAGATTTTTTTAGAGTGATACGTTGCGTGTTGCTTTTATATTAGGCGCGAGTTGTTTGGTGTTCTGCCCTGCTTGTAAAGAATTATAATTTATCGTTTTTCTCAATAAGTGTAGCCTATTTTTATTCAGGTACCTTCTCTGCTTGATAGATTAAATAAAATTAAAACATTTCGTCACACTTCTGGGATGGCTCGGTATTGTTCAACCGTATGAAAAAATTATGATTTTTTTACCTACAATTCTACCACTATTTTTGTACACGTTGTCACGAAAAAAATATGTATGCACTCGGCTTTATTAAAAAATGATTCACTTCGCCTTTATTTTTAATGCAATTTGTATGTCACATAGCATTTCCGAACATATAATTTATTTAATGTCTAGTATTTCAACGTTCCATATCTTATTTCACGAAAAAATCGCAATTAACACTTGCCAAGTGTTGCCTTGTTGCTCGTGAGTGCATATATTACTCACTCAATACCAACACTATTTTAGTCCATATAGGTTTGTTACAAAACAATAAATCATTTAATCTAAATCTCTCATGTCTACAAAAATAACTCTTCTGCAACAATTTCAGTTTGGGCCATAAAACTGTTTGCTCAAAACTGGTGACATCAACTCCCAAGGTCTTCTCAATCTGCTGCAACGAACGATGATTATCTCATCATACTCGCATCTTTTCAATTAATGAATCTGGATTGAAGAATTATGTAATATGTCTGGAAGTGGATCACCTACAGGGGAAGTAAAGTATTTAAAACCAAAAACAGCAAAGTCCATTGATCGAGCCAAACTCAGTTTTTGGCAGTTTGTTTTATCGGATTGGTTGCATCGTCTTTAAAGGCGCAAATAAAATAAACCATAACGTTTATAAATGAATACATATCCCAAGAGACACTTGAATACAAATTTTGTTGCCCTTTATACAAAATAATGAACATGTATCTAGTGTTGCCCAAATTCAGTCTTGGTCTTGCAGTCTTGGTCTTGTTCTTACGTTTTTGCAAGACCAAGACCAAGAACAAGACCGCGTATTTTTAGCAAGACCAAGACCAAGACCAAGACTGATCGTGCAAGACTTGAGCAAGAACAAGACATAGCCTGCAAGACTCTTGCGTCTTGCAGCTAGGACTTAACGCTATTTCACTGAGTAGTTAGGTGTAACAGTTCAGTGTATAGGTAGGTACGCTTAGGAATTCTATGAGACGCAAAAAACTGTATCAAAGAATATGAAAAACTGGACCTATGCGCATTACGACTAATACCATAAACATAGCGAATAAAAAAATATCTATTAAAATCAAACTGAGTGCATGCATAGTTATGTTTTAACCATCGGCACTTTGATAATGCGGCATCAAAGGTTTTGTCATAGAATAAAGAGAGGGAAGTACGTTATCTTCATACAAACGGACCGCGCGCGGCTTGTATGTTTGCGCCATAGTATCTATGCGTCGCCGCACGCACACCTAAACACAATATTAGAGTGCCTATGACTGCGCTAGTCGCGGCTAGCACGGAACGAGGTTCGCGCGTCACGGCTTTTCGGCACAGTAGCTTTTAAAAAATGATCACATAAACTGCAAAGTTGGTATGTCTATTTATGAACAAATAAAAGACTTATATTTTTCAAATTATATTTCTAAAAGTTATTTACAAGGATACGGATATATTACACATTAAAGTTTAATAACAACGCGTTTCGTAATAGTCGAAACCGAAGAAAGTAGGTATTTTTCTGTAGCTAATTTGTAATTTTGTATTAAATGTGTGATTCAATAGATGTTATGTTTGTATTATTTATATTTGTATTAATTAAAAATAAAAATAAATATGGTTCTTTATGTGTACAAAACTAAAAATAAAAATTACAAAAAAAAAAACTGACTAGTATATGTAAACTAAATACTAAGCAAATAATTGAAACATAAGCTCTTAGTCTATAAATATTTGTTAGCGGTTTGGGCGACAACCGTAACCGACGAAGCGCGGACAGTTGTCAACCCTAAGACAGTAGGCAATTAAATCGCGGATTGGGTCGCAGATAACCTACTTCCCTTCTTTATTCTATGGTTTGGGTGTCTTAATAATTCATCGATTTCAGAATTGTCTCTGTTCAGATTACAGTAGGTAGGTAATAGAGCAGGCAAGGTAAGCAAGTCACTTATTATTTTAGCATTATAATTTTTACTTATGATGAGATAGGTATCTACCTAGGAACTTACTTATTTCTTGTTGTAAGTATTAGTTTTCTATCAGATAGGGAAAGTAGGTAGGCCTGTTTTCGTACTAGAATTTATTATTCACACAAATCAATGATTAAAGGTACTTTTGATCTGTCAGTTGATTTGCCGCTAGCGCTACTGCTTTGTTTACATTTAGTTATGCCGATTTCTCAGTACCTATTGTAGGTAGGTATAGTAACTACCTACTTACAGTTATAAAATCGTTATTAAAAATAAGTAAGTACCTAATTGACTATTTGTGAATCAGATAAATAAAGTTCAGATCTTAACAACAGAAATGATTAGTCAAAGAGGCAGTTGTTAGTATTTTTATGTTGTTTTACGATTTTTAGGGTTCCGAAGCTAAACAGCAAAAAACGGAACCCTTATAAATTCGTTCTGTCTGTCTGTCTGTCCGTCCGTCCGTCTGTCTGTCTGTTCGTTTGTCTGTCTGTCTGTCTATCTGTCTGACTGTTTGTCCGTGTGTCACAGCCATTTTATTCCGAAACTACACACATCAAAAGTGTCTAGGGATCAAGCATTTTTATGCGGATTTCTTGAGATTGAGATGTGGCTTTGTAATAAATTTATGATTTTATAAATTTATATGGATCCTTTTTGGTGCATTTCATAATTTGAATCAGGAACTGTGAATCAAATTCGAGTAAAAGATGAAAATCAGCTGTCAATATTTTCCCTATAAAAACATACAACGCATTGAAGACATTATTAGTGCTACTGTTTCCCTACTACTGATTAAAACCAACGTTATTATGGAGCGGCGACGTCATTTAAGCAGGGAAGAAATGCTCAGAGCCGTGGGAATGATAGAAGCTGGTTCCCGGCAACGTACTGTGGCTTTAGCTCTGAATACAAGTCAGAGTGTTATCAGTCGACTTTGGACACGTTACCGAAGCACTGGTACCGTGGCTGAGCGCCATGGAGGACGGTATCGCTGCACCACACGGAGACAAGACCGATACATTCAAATCTTAACTCGAAGAGCTCCAACAATAACCGCCATGATGTTAGCCGTGAGGCTTCATCACTCTTCAGGGAACTTAATTAGCGACCAAACAGTCAGAAACCGCTTGCATGAAGTGAACCTTCATTCCCGAAGACCGCTACGGGTACCACCTATAGCAATGCACAATCGTAGGATTCGATATCAATGGGCTCTTGAACACAGAAATTGGGCAGAAGAACAATGGCGTTTCGTGTGCTTTTCTGATGAGTCTCGTTTTGGTATGAGACCGGATACAAGACGTATACGACACTGGAGAACCCCTGGACGCCAACAGCGATTAAAATCCTGCCAGGAAGTCCATCCTTATAGTGGTGGAACCATCATGGTATGGGCGGGTATTTGGATCGGCGGAAGAACTGAGTTGATTTGGATCAGAGGCAACCTCAACGCTCAAATTTATGCTGAAACGATTGTATCAGACGTCATCGTTCCTCTACAAGTGCAAATCGGTCCCTTATTTCAGTTAATGCATGATAATGCACGACCGCACACCGCAAGAGTTGTAAGACAGACTCTCGCCGCAGCTAACATCAATGTCCTGCCCTGGCCTGCTCAGTCGCCAGACTTGAACCCGATTGAGCATGCATGGGATATGCTACAGAGAAGAGCTCTGCCGAATATGGAGGGTATCCAGTCGCAAGAAGACCTTTTTTGTTGTTGCAACGAACATGGGCGGCCATTCCACAGCGTGATTTGGATGAACTCATTTTGAGTATGCCAAACCGATGTTCTTGTGTTGTTAGTGTTCGCGGTAGAAACACGGATTATTAATTGTTTAAGTTACCCAATAAAATTTTAGAGAAAACTGTTATTTCAGTCTTTTTTTCGAACTTTTGTGTTAGTGGTTCAAATGTCAAATATCCCTTTATTAGGAAAATGGCAAATTTCTTTATTAATGCAAAGGTGACTTGGTTTATCGTTACTGTGACAAACGAAAACACTTTATTTGATGAATCCTTAAAGAAAATTTTAATTAATATCAATCAGGAGAAAAGTTATTGCAAAAATATATGTTGATCCCTAGACACTTTTGATGTGTGTATTAGGACTACACTGTTGAAACTTAGTAGGTAGATGTATTAAAAATAAAAATAAATATGGTCCTCTATGTGTACAAAACTACTAATAAATCACTAAATAAATGATGAAAAAAACTGACCAGTATATGACTATATGTACCTATACTAAATACTAAGCAAATAATTTAAATATAAGCTCTTAGTCTATAAATATTTATTAGCGGCTTCGGTGACAACCGAATCCGACGAAGTGCGAACAGTCGTCAACTTTTAGACCTTTGCCAATTTATAGACATTGAATTAAAATTTAGCTAAACGTGACAACCCTAAGACAGTAGGCAATTAAATCGCGGATTGGGTCGGAGATAACCTACTTCCCTCTCTTTATTCTATGGTTTTGTACTTACTTCTTAAAGAAATTTGCCGCTTTTCGGAAGTACATGGTTATGATACACGCGCCGGCGGCGGCTTCTTTTGAAATCTAAAACAATCGTTGCCGCCACGCCGAAATCATAACATTTGACACTATTTGATTGCCGCCATAGGGCGTAGGTATACTCATGCTGCATGCAAAATAATTTCGAATTTTAAGAGTACCTACAGGTGTTCCAAAGAATAAATAAGTTTCAGAGTGCTTAGAATGAAAATGAATACATTATACTGATCACGCAAGTAGTATTATGATTAGGATAAAATGGTAAGGATAGGTAGTAGATGTCATATTAATTCATTCTAGTAAGTATACATATATTATAATATTGATTACTTATATGGTTTTAAACTAATTACGTAGGTACTATTATTGTACATTTAGTCATTATATTTCTTAAGTTTTCCTGACAATGTGGGGGAAGCAACTTAAAACAGAAAGTCTGCGCAAGTTCAATGAACTTTATGAAGAATATAAAAGTCTACACTCACTGAACAAATCTCTGGAATTACCAGAAAAAGAAAATAAAGTATGTGATGAAGATGAAGACGTAATAGACTTTGATAAACTCTATGAATGTCCCTCGACGTCATCTGGATCTTGTCTTCAAGGCTTAGTGATAGACGAGTTGGAGGAGTACCTGAGAAAACCAAGAACTGCCAGCTCGGAAGACATTTTAGATTGGTGGAGGACGCATGAGACAGAGTATCCGATTTTATCGAAAATGGCCCGTGATTTTCTCTCAATACCTGCAACTTCAGTACCTGCTGAGAGGTTATTTTCTAAAGCATCATTAGTAATTAGAAAACATAGAAATAGGTTAAGTGATGAGTCAGCCAGATGGTTAATTTGTATTAATTCTTGGTCAAAAAAATTGATATAAAGTATCATAACCTAATGATAAAGCTGTTGATTTGTGTTGTATTTTATTTTTTATTCAAATAAATGATAAATCGTAAAACTCTTTTATTAAATTTCTTATAAGTTGAGGGTTCAATCTCTTTCTAGACAGATAAGTATTGTTCTTTAAAATACAGTCAAGTTATTGTAATTAATTTGTTTTTTTACATGTTTTAGCAAATGTAAGCTTATAAATCATAAATGTTTATTATGAAACAGTTACTTCCATGGAAAACGACATATAGGTCAGTTGATTTTTCGAATTTCTTCTCAAATCTTCAGTTATTTATTAATCTGCTTGATCTTTACTATGGCTATGTTAATTCAAGCTCACAATGTTCCAATTCTAATACGTTTTTCTAAGATTTAAAGTAAACTTTAATAAATAGTAATAGACTAATAAGTAATTGCAAGACTTGCAAGACTCTTGCTGCAAGACCAAGACAAAGACCAAGACTGGGAGCGCAAGACCAAGACCAAGACCAAGACCAGGTGTATTGGCGCAAGACCAAGACCAAGACTGGCTAAGTCTCGTCTTGTTCTTGCATTTGGGCAACACTACATGTATCACATGACATGGCAACATTTCAATGACTGATACTGAAGACTTATGCTGACGTAGAATTGTTGCTGCAAACAATAGAGTTGAACGGGCACATATACATACACACAGACATACCCTCATCCTCACTCACACATAAATACATGCACATACCCTCTCCCTCCCACACACACTCTCTCACACTATTTCCCTAGAAAGCTGATGTGATGCAGTGGAGTTGTTGGACTTACAGGTATAATTTTGAGCGCATTACAATGTAACCGGTATTCCGAAGTAAGTGTGGTCTATTGTTAAGATATAATCTGGAATTAACGTAAGCGAAGAAGAAAAGTATACAAGGATCATAGCCGGTGTATTTTTTTAGTTTCTGCCTTTCTCAAAGGGAAGAAGGCATGAGTTTATGTATACAACGTGTAACATAAAGGGTATATACATACCAAGGGTATGGCATCTTTCCATGATATCAAACGATATAGGAAGGGTTTCAACTCAACATAAAATACTCAAAAAATTCATAACAAATTTTTGGTTTCGTGTGTTTCTAAAACCAAATCATAACGGACGTGGCACCACACTACATACGTTAATAACTACTCGTTACACGTCACATTACTTGCCAAAATCACAATAAACGTCTTCAATAATTCCATGTGCCTAGTATGGTAGTATCCTATCACAGGCGGTATTTTCCTCATAACTTCCTACAATAAGAGATAGGTTTAAAAAAACCCTTTTAATATCGTTTGATATCATGTAAAGATGCCATGCCCTTGGTATGTATATACCCTTTTTGTTACACGTTGTATAGAAGTTTGCTTCGCAATTGCAAAATCAAGTCTCTGGTTTCTTAAATCTTCAGCTACAAATAGTTAATTATAAGTTCAAATACATGATAAACCGATATCACGCACATTTCCCATTGGTGTAAAAGGTTAAAGAATATCACCTGCTATAATTATTTTTATATACCTCTTTCGTTACCTTAAGATCAAATAATATCTATTAAAAACAGACTACACGACTTCTAAAAATCGTTGTAATTGTAATGTAATAAAAAAGTCACCTGCAAATTTAAGGCCTGTCATAAAACCGAACAACTCTACTACATCACCTACCTACCCCGGGAAAAATTATGTAAGCACATAGGTACCTAATTAGCTAAGTACCGAGAGATGGGTCGTCCTTCAATCGTAATGGCGTGATTAGCATGGAGGCACATACACACACAGCATGGCAGCATCAGTAATAGGTGCAGTGTAATGCAGTGACCTAATCGCACGTGAGAATGGCCGTGTTATTGTGATATGGCTTAAGAAAATAGGGAAAAATAAAATGGCGAAACCAGATACAGAACTCAAAATGTTTTTGAAGAAGCGCAAAGATAATAAATGATGTAGGATCCGTCGATAGCCATATCCTAAGTAATTTTATAAATGCGATTTTAAAGTAAGCTTGTTTGTTACGCTGTCACGCTAAAACGGCTGCACAGATTTGGATGAAATTTAGCTCATGGTCAGGCTATGGTTTTAAAAAGTACACAACCTACTTTTCATCCTGGATCAGCTAGCACAACTAAACAAATAAAAAATAAAATAAAATTTATAATAATATAAACTCACATACCCAAACACCGGACCCAGAAAAACTGCTTGTAGGTCATACAAATATTTGTTCCGTGTGGGAATCGAACCGGCGACACGCAGCGCGGTTTGCTACTGCCGTGCTTCTCCTCAACTTATTTGCTGAATAGATCAGATGTAATCAAAAAGTCCTGTATTATCATACATACCATCACCTGTCTTTCCCCCGCAGAGTTAGGAAGATACCATAGTACACCCACATTTCCATTTTATTGAAACGAATTTCTTTATTTCTGCTTGTGGTAGAAGTTTATTAATAGAAATGACACGCAATGAAAAAGCGTTATGCGACATTCTTAGAGGAGAAAAACAGATAGTTTTCATGGTTTTCAAGGGTGCTCAAGTCAAAAGGGAAATCCAAGATGGCGACAAGTTTATGAGCGCCTCTAAATACTTAAACTAGATGGCTATTACATTTCAAATTCCTCTCTCTCCGTCTCTTTCAAGTACATTTGTGTGTGTGTGTGCATGCCAATATAGTGTGAGGCACTTCGTACCTGACGGGGATCTCCCAACCGATTTATTTTTTCATTTTCTTTATTTAGCTACACGATAAGACACTTTATGTCTTATATTGACCAACACCAAGTAATATGTACTATTATGTCTCTGAAAACAATGGGATGTAACGACCATAATTGCAGTCACATAAAGAGTCACGAAAGGCAGCAGTGGCCATAAGTATCGTAACGGTACGTGATACACCATGGTGCCGTATCGCAATGCCATCAGAACTCCGTGATGTCATCAGGCCACGGGTGTCATGGTGCCAATTGAAACTGTTACGTGCACTTGTAACTAAATCTACAGGTTGCAAAAATCGGGAATCGTTGTTTTACTTTTGGAAACTTCCGTTACTTATCGTAATATAAATATATATAATAAGAACAACTAACAAATAGCACCCAGGTATCCTAAGTTAAATTAACTCTTAAAATAATTAATTAATCTATTCCACTCTATTTTATATAACGAACAGGGTGTAAAGTTCGCTCATCCTTCATCCAGAGAAGGAGAGGGAAATTGTTTATATGATAGTTGCACGGTAAATTCTGCTTTCGAGATGTGAGATCTGTGTGTCGTCAGCATGACGAGCCGTTTGTAAGTGACGTTTGTAGACACCGCTATAGTATTGTTTTCATTGAATGGTTCTCAGTGATATTTGACTTTTTAATTTAAAAAGAATCATATGGCCGCCAGCATATAAACATCATGATAATTTGAAAAATAATGATATTCCTTAATACTGATACTTATTTCATTTTTGTTTTTTAAATAATGATAATGACGTGCAGTAGACACTGACCGTAAAAAGACAAGTAATAAGGAAATTATAACATTGATTGAAATCTGATAGCCAAAATTATTTGTAATAATGCACATGTTGCTATCATTTCACTATTTATGGAAACGGGCCTGGCAACCGCCCTTGAGAGCGATAGGTTTTCGAGAAAAGTGCAATCAGACAGATTATTATCTAAGTTTCGGTGAAATATTGATAAGTGAATACATTACAATGTATGTATATACTATTGATATTGGGAATTCCAAATTGATAGCGAGTGCGCGAAAGATTGTTTCCGCCAATAGCGACCTTTACACACACAATCTATCGCGCATGAAATAGCAATCGTGCGCGAAAGAACGCACATATAAGCCCCGCACGATGATATTGCGACTGGCGGCCATCTTGATGACGTAGGCGAACTCGCACCGTCGGTACCGTTCGCATGTTCAGTCCGCGCTTAGCCACTTACAAGCCCCGCACGATGATATTGCGATTGGCGGCCATCTTGGTGACGTAGTCGAACTCGCACCGTCGGTACCGTTCGCAAGTTCAGTCCGCGCTTACCCACTTACGCACATCGAATATTTTTGTTAGCTTTTTGTTTTTGTTATCCTGTTTTATTGTTGTTCTTGAGTTTTGTTGTTTAGTTTTGTTAGTTGTTACTCGTTAAAATGAGTAAGAAATTAATTAATAGTCGTGCTCGCGAAATTATAATTAAAGTGGACAATTATTTTGTTGAAGAGAAAGAGGATTATAAGTTAGTTCTTGAAAGTATAAACCGTGCTATAAAAAGTGCTTCGGACATTTTAATACCGAAGCAACTGCTTACAGTTATTAAAAATATTTTGCAAAATTCTATCAAAGTCACGGAGTGTGTGGCATGTGCCACAGGCTTTGCAAAAAATACTGTGACGAAATTGAGACGAGAGCATGAGTCAGCAACAGCCAGTGGCAGCAAAATGAAAACTCCTACTAAAGGAAAAAGACCAAAGAAGAAATATTTCGACGGGTTTTCCTTAACAGCTTTAAGAAATATTATAGATTCAATGTATACGGTGAGGAGAGAAATACCCACAATGCGCAAAATCTTGGCAGCTTCAAAAGTAGACCTTAATTATACTGGTAGTGAAACTACATTATGATAAATAATTAAATGTGATTTAGGCTACCAATTTAAACGATGCTACCAAAAAAGACTGGCCCTAATTCAAAGACCCCAAATTCAAGCGTGGAGGGCTAAATATTTACGACGTATGAAAGAAAATGACTCGCTTGGTAATAACAAAAGACCCGTTATTTATCTCGACGAAACGTGGATACACGCACACTACACGGTAGAAAAATGTTGGCAAACAGCAACCGATGGAGTGAGACGGAACGACAGCCCCGGCCGCGGGAAGTTAAAGCGGTTTTGTTGACAATGCCCTTTTAATGTTTAAAGCAGACACCAAAACGGGGGATTACTATGATCAAATGAATGCTGAGAATTTCACCAAGTGGCTTACAGAAAAATTAATACCCAACATACCACGCAACTCCAAAATTGTGATGGACAACGCCCCTTATCACAGTAGGGATGAGAATAGGCCACCAAGTATGAACCATAAAAAACAGTTGATTGTTGAGTGGCTACAAGCTCACAACATCGACTTTCCCAACGACAGTACAAAACCTGAACTGTATTTATTAATTAAACGGCACAGACCGCCGAAAAATTATAAAATTGATAATTTATTAGCTGGCAATGGCCATGAAGTCGTTAGATTACCACCTTACAACTGCGACCTCAACCCCATTGAGTACATCTGGAACCTAGTAAAGATGAGGGTGTCAGAAAAGAATGTGGAGCAGTTGGAAAGTTGCATTGAAGCTCTGACGTTGGAGGCGTTGGCGTCAATAACTCCAGATGACTGGCGAAAGGAAGTCAATCATGTTAAACGGCTTGAAGAGGAATATTGGAATAAAGATCGAATAACTGACGGGTTATTTGTCATAAATACGGCGACGACAGTGAATCGGAAACGACAGACACAGAAAGCAGTTCTGATTCGGAAGACTATATACATTTTTTTACATATTATCGTGGTTTTATTTATAAGCTGATAGATGTAGGTAGTAATTAAAACATGACTGCTACACAGTGGACTCTGGTTCAATTCCCGCTCGCAAATTAACAGAAATGAAGTTAGAAAAAAATAGTATACATGTAAGAAAGATATACGAATAAGTATATTTTTCTTAAGTCTACAAAAATTATTTCCTTGAAATTTTTAATAATGAAAGTTTATTTGTCAGAATATGGGTGAGTAGGTATACCTACGAAAGAATGTTAAATGCAAAATTAATATTAACGCTAATATTAATTTATACATACACTCTTTATAAAGAGTGTAATAAAATTATAAAATACAAATAAACCCTTAACCCTAATATTAATTTTGCATTTAACATTCTTTTGCTAGCTGTCCTTTTATGTGACAGATGACGTCACAACGCTGTTATTGTGACAAGGTTCCATCGCAATATCATCGTGCGGGGCTTATATAAAGGGTGGGGAAGGGAAAGGGAAAGACCACGCGCCGAAAGAAAGGCAGCGGAAATATAACCGGGTAATCGCGCGTGCATGAGCGTGCAGGCTTTCCCGCGCGCAATCCTGTACGCTCCTAAGAATGCGCGGAAGAGTGTATGTGTAAAGGCCGCTATTGGTGAAGGTCTATAATGCCATTATATTGATATCAATAGCTGCTAAGAGTTATCTTATACTAGGTAAAAGTGACAATATATCCTATAAAGGCACACACCTCAAATATCGTTGAACATACAAAATACACAGAATATTAATAATCTAAATCTAAACAATATAATGATAAGGTAATCGGTACAGATAGCAACCAAAAATGATCACCACGTCAAGAATAAAGGCAAAGTTCTCACACTATGTACCCCCGCACTCATTATCAGATTACAGATTACATTTAGTAGAACAAATAACACAATTATAACAAATGTATGTACTATTAACTCTATTTACCACATGTGACCATATCTTAGGATTACAAGTGTATTTACACTTCAGATAGAAAACGAATTCCTAGGAATTATTGTTACTCGATTGTTCTATTAAAATGTAAATTGTTATCGTTTGGTTATTAATAATACCAAGTAGGTAAGTTGTAAACGATAACGCTATACTTAGCGTAAATTATTATCATCACCACTTCTCTCAAAACGGTGAAGAAAAACTTCGTGAGGACAACGGTATTTGCTTGAAAGCACGGAACCATTGATATAATATTAAACAGATATGATATGCTCTAACAAATTAACCAAAATAAATGTGCCGATCGAAGCAGCAGCACACACTTGCAATTTTTTTATTCTGCGTACATTTCACACGTTGGCACAGTGTGAGTGAGATGGGGCGTAATCTAAATCATAGAGAAGAAAAAGATGGCTAGTGTTTGTCGTTTGCGCTTAAATAGAATCGACGAAACTAAAGCGACTTGCTGGACTTACCTCCTTTTGTACGCTTCATTTTCAGTGCGCTAGTGACGTATCTACCTTAGTTTAATATTATATCAAAGCACGGAACAGATAAAATTCTCTATTCCGTGCTTCAACGAAACATTTAAATATGTACATGAGATATCTACTCGTACTAACACGCAGTGGGCCCGCTTGTGGATTACGAACTACTCCCGCGCATACTGGAGGTCTGTGTCCTAAAAGTGAGCATATAATAGGCTGATAAATTGATAGATTTATTGACTTGGAGGCCAAGGAAGAAGAAAATTAAGAGGGCCCAGTAGGTAGTTGTTGCGAAACACGCTATCGTAGTAGCAATGGGTTTTATTTTGACAGTTTGACAACATTCATTGCGTTATTTATTCTGTACAGAAGACGCATTTTTCAAATACAATGTATTAGGAACATGCTTTAAAATTATTCAAATTGATTTCATTAGTGTGTTAGGTACGCAATTTGTGTGCTAATATAGCCCAAATAATTAAAGAAAGAATATGCTTCCAAAATGATATTTGGAAACAAATATGGGTAATATAACAGTTTAACTTGCTTTCCAAGCCATAGTGAGGTCTTTTTATGCGAAGATGCATATCCATCCACGGATCCACTGAAGCAAACGTAAGCTACGTTAACGTAACGTAACTAACGTGAATGATCAAACTGTGTGGCCACAAGCCAACACGAAAATGTGTAACGAAATTAGGGTGCTGCTTTCAGCCAGCTTCAACAAAGCTCACAGCTCTGCCTTTTACAAATTGGACCAGGGCTAGTCCAGGGCAGTCTGCTATTTTTATAAATTTGTCATTCGAACACGATTCCATTGTCATTGTGTTTAAAATTTCGTAATCTGCTAAACTCATAATGATCGATCAATTATGACAGTCGTCTCGTAATGGAATGGTAATAGAATGACATTGCCATATTGCTATTATTAAAAAACCTGTTAGTAGAAATGATTTTCAGAAAACTACTCATTTTTAACATTTTCCTTGGTGGTAGGGCCATAACATCGGTTGCCGGCAGAAGTAACAACCCACTAGACAAAGTCTTGCTGCTAAGCGATTCGTCGTGTTCCGGCATGATGTCTGGTGAAGCCGTACGGAGGACTGTTCTGAGCAGTTGTGTTGCGATGTGTGCCAGGTACGATGCGCCAAATGTTGTTGTGTCGGGAGTTTGGTCGTGGAGGGTCAACAGATCAATCTCCCTCTGGCGCAGCATTGTTAGTCGTGTTGTTGGGTTTAACATTGCATCAACTCACTCAACTGCCGTCTTCCTTCCACTTATGATTTTTTTTTTTAAAGAATAGGCTCTTAATAAATTAGCGCGCTTTACCATCAACGATTCTGGACAAGCACTAGTTTAAAATTATAAAAAAAAATACTAATATGGAGTGGAAAGTCAATGATTAACCACTGGAAAGTCATAATGACGCCATTTTGTTAGTAGATTACGAAACTTGACAAAATGGATCATTATGAGATCACTGATTGAACATTTTGACGCTATTGTAGTATCACACTACGGCCCCAGAAGGAAAACAAAAAAAGACAATTTAGGAAAAGATCAGCACAAAGCTAGCTGGTATACTGAACATCCGTTATAAATACTGTGGGTGTGGCTTGTCATGCTCCAAGTACTCAAACTGAGAGGCTCAACCCACTTCACTATTACTTTTTATTGTGATTTTCGAAAAAAATGGTGCGGACGGCTCAATGCTGACAAATCATGGTTTAGCTTAAGTATTGAGGTTCCGTCGGTCTGAATCTCCGCGACTTAACCGCGTTTGAACCTAGAAAGCCGCTTAACTTTGTGTAAATTATTTCATCAGCACAGTTCTCAAAGCAGCAAAGGAAAGCATCGAGAGGAAACATAATTTCTACAAAAAAAAAAAAAATGAAAAGAAAGGACATGTTACGTCTACTAAACTGTTGCGTGTTGGGTTACAGTTCAAATATTGAATTCGGTTCTTTATTATAATTTTAATATTTTTTTATAACTGGTTATAAAAAAATATTAAAATTATAATAAAGAACCGAATTCAATATTTTTTTAAATACTCTGAAACGTGTAAAATTACAATAAACATTTTGATTTTAAAACCTAAATTAACCTGATACTTGATTCGGAACGCATTCAGTTTCACTCCATACGTTCCGTAGTACGGTATCTCTCCCTAGGGTTTTAAAAGATTACTAATATTAAGTATTTCCTATTTATTTATTAAATCTAGTCTTAGTAATGCTTTGTTATAACAGGGTTTATATTTTATAAAATTGCATTTAATACAAAGACAGTAACAGATAAAAAATAACAAATCAAACGCTTGACTGTCAAACTACGATCAACTGATGTGTTATTATCAAATGGTCAATAGGTACAGACGACAGCATATCAAGCAACTACTATCTGTCAGATTTCTTTATTTGATTTTCAATTTTATCCCTAAGTTGATTGGGAATAATTGAAAGTTTCGGGTAGCCGACTTGATGTCGTCGGTACTTTCCCTCGCTTTGCTGTTATAAGTAATACGCGGTTTTACATTATTTTTTATCCTCCCGATTTGTGATTGCTTGACTCTCTGCTTTTCTATCGATACGAATTACTTTTCTTAACGTGACCACGGCATTTGAATCGGGATCTTTGATAATATTGACAATTAATTGTGTAATTTAGATTTGAGACATTCACCAGTGAGATTTTCAGATGAAATTGTAATTCCATAATATGTTTTTAAAAATTAAGCCATAAAATCCAATTTTTAAAATGTGTGCTGCACATATTTGCATAATAATGTATGTATTTTACAACATTTAGATATGATAATGCTACATGCATTAGGTATCATGACCTAAATGTTGTACATTCTTTATAATGTCTGCAAAAATGATCTAAAATCAGGTAACTAGCTTCATCCACGTGTAGTACCTATGTTTGTATGTTATTTGGCTCTAATGCTCATTTTTATATATCTAAAGCATCTTTAGTTAGTTGGTGCAGTGGCTGGGCAATCGACTGCTGTGCTGCGTGTCGCGGGTTCAATCCTCGCACATAACATATAATTTGTATGGTCTACGTTTAGTTGTTCCGGGTCTGGATATTTGTATATGGGAGTTTAAATGTTTATAAACGCAACCATGATATAGGAATCAATCATAGTGGGGCGCAAAAAATAAAAAAGAAATTGTAGGTGCAGTATACATACACGCTTGGCATCAATATTTTTAATGTACATAGTTAAAAATATTGATGCCAAGCATGTATGAATTAACATAAAATTAAATTTAGCTTTAGACAGTTACGTTTAGAGTCCAGTAGCAGAGATGGACAACATCTATTTTCGAGATGAATTCAAAGAATTTTAATGAATACCAAAATAAAAGCAAATAGCAATCGAATAACTTTTTCTCAGCCTATAGAGGTCCACTGCTGGACAGAAGCCTCCCCCAAGGCTTTCATTCCATTATTGGCATTGCCATATTCCCCACGCTTGTATGTTGGGTTGGGGATCGCAGTAATTTGATATTCCACAGGAGAAGCGCTGCTGCCCGCTTCCCTGGTGAGAGTTCCCTTAGTCGCCTCTTACGACACCCACGGGAGGATATGATAAGTAGGATGGCATTCTCAAGTATCCATAAGTGAAAGACAATTAAACACAGCTATGTATTTTGCCGGAAGCCATTATAACTTTGAAAAAATAAAAATAAACTATGCTGCCACCACGAATGACCTTATTAGCAAATATTTCAGATTTGGTAGACTTATAGTGAAAAGTAAAGCGTTCCACGTACTGGCCACCTCCGATTCTTTTAGGTTTTTAACATGACCGCAATCTCGCCTGATGGTGAGCAGTGATGCAATCGTTGCTGGCAAAGCACGACACAACAACATCTGGTGCATCGTACCCGGCATCTCTCATGATGTCTGGCTTCACCAGACAATATGCTGGAACACGACGAATCGCTTAGGGGAAAAACTTTCTTTGGTGGGTGGTAACTTCTGCCGGCAGCCGATGTTATGGCCTATCATACGAGAGACTGTAAAAACTAAACAATTTAATTAATTAAAGCCTTATAAATTTGGAAGACAGGTGGCTCGAATGAGTTGATTTAAATAAAATGGTTGGTATTTAAATTAATTATAACAAATTCAGCATCAATCTTAACTGCTTCAAAGCACGTTATACATATATTGTGCTTTTATTAAAGTCACTATAAACAACTTTTTTAACTTCTGTCTAATACTATCGCGAATAGAGTATAATTTACAAAACGTAAACTCATCCGCAAACGCTATCCCAATACAATCAACATCAATTTACACAAATAACAAAGTTATTCAGCGTTTTCTTGGCAACGATTCAGTTGAACGGAACCCCACGCCTTAATCCTTTGCATGCCTTCTCCAAATTTAGTATTCACGATCAAAAGTCGTCTTACACCTCGTATTGTCAGGTGTAATTAGTCACACCACCCGATATGGACAATATGTGGGAGTAATATGCCACAAAATTTTAGTCGTAGCTCTTTCCTTGTCTGATTGTAAGGCGAAGAGAGGGAGCAAAGAATTTGCGCCCGTTACTCGACTCTGTTGTCAATGAAAGTCCCAATAAAGGTAAATTAATTAATTGGATATATTTTTTGTGTGAACTGACAATTTAGATAAGGGTATTTACACAAATAAATGTTATCTCCATTTAGTTATTTTGAGTCACGCAAAACAAATTTAGGAATGGTAATAATGCTATTATCAGAAACCATTAAACCTATCAGATTATACTAGGAAAGAAAGATTAAATTAGTAAGATATTACAAGTTTTTCTAATGAAGTAGGAAAACAAATAAGTTTAAGTAATATCTTGTTTGGATAATCAGGTGCTATAGGATCGACCTCTTGCCAAATCTTAAATTAAAAAATAAACGTCAAAATCGATTACATCACAATAAGCTTATGAACATCAAAAACGGTTAGGTATATACGGACGAATAGAGAAAAGTCATTTGAAGTCGGTTAAAAAACATAAATATTTTATATCAACTAAAACAAAATTGAAGATTTGTGGCTCAGTCACGCTAAAGTTCAATATTTTTAGGTTCAAAGCGCTTTTGTACTAAACGAGGAACTTACAGTTTTGGAAAGCTTATGAGTTCTTTCGTTTCGCTTCTTTCGCTAGAGTCATGACTACATCCTGTGTGTTCGATTTATTAGCCAAAAATTCTATTGGATTCATTTTGGTGAGTGTGCGAGGGAATTACATGATTTAGTTCCCTCATCTCCATTCCACCATCGGACAACTCGTCGTTCGGCGAGTGTCCACCCTTACGTCGTTGACAACGCTACGATTCGGACGAGGCGTTTCGCCTCCTCTTTCATACCGCGTACGTCGAGGGACTGGAACAATTTGCCAGCGGCGGTGTTTCCGTCGGACTACAATTTGAGTGTCTTCAAGGCTAGAGCGAATATTCTCTAAATAAACGACTGCGCTTTACCATCATCGATTGCGTCACTGCTTACCATCAGGGGAGATTGCGGCCAAGCGCTTGTTTATAATTTATAAAAAAAAAACAGAAAAATAATTCCAGTCACATAATTGTCATTGAAATAAAGTTGATATTTGTTTACCTTGAACTAGGGTGGGGGAGTGCAGCACTGCTCAATTTTACTGTTTCTGACGGACTGACAACCCTTATATTCTGTTAGAGTTTCCTTAGCAACTTTCAAATTGAAATTAAAAGAATATTTTTTATGTCACCAAAAAGAGTTCGAAAATGTCCAAGCACACGTATCTGCCATATAAGCCATTTTATTTTTTATGGGGAGTATTTCACGTTTTCTGGATTTATTTATATAATTTTAATGTAGGTATTAGTATTTATCCAACTTATTTGTTTATAAAATGAATGTATATTGAATATTTATTTTATTATTTAAATAATTACTATATATTTAACATACATATACAGAGACATTTATGTATGTCTCAACATTATTATCTAAATATATCATTTTTCATATTGCAGACTGAAAACTCTGTAAAAATAGCATACCTGTGTTATTATAAGTAATTCTAACGTATGGCACTCTTGGGTTGCAGCTGGCATTATGCTGAGCTGAGGCCTTTTTGGCATTATAAGCTAAGTTTTATAGTTATAAGTGTGAAATACACTTACTTTTGCTGTAATGTCAATAAACGCATTTTTCATACTTTCTTTCAAGAGCACCTTCATCCTATCTCCTTTTAAAAAACGAAATACTTTGCTGTGCCCGACAGGGTTCATAATTGATTCTATATTTAAACATTTTTTTTTTTTAAGTTATAAACTAGCGCTTGACCAAAATCCCGCCTGATGGTAAGCAGTGGTGCGATCATTGAAGGTAAAGCGCACTAGTTTATTAAGAGCCTGTCCACTCTAGCCTTGAAGACACTCAAATTGTAGTCCGACGGAAACACCGCCGCTAGCAAATTGTCCTAGTCCCTCGTTGTACGCGGTATAAAGGAGGAGGCGAAACGCTTCGTACATGTCGTAGTATTGTTAACAACGTAAGAGTGGATACTCGCTGTACGATGGGTCGTCCGATGGTGGAATGGAGATGGGGGAATTAAATCATGCCATTCCCTCGCACACCCCCAAAATCTTATAAAGTTAGGTTAGGTTTTAAGGAGAAGCAATTCAATAAATAAATAAATAAAATAAATACATACGGACAAATCACACAGATTGAGCTAGCCCCAAAGTAAGTTCGAAACTTGTGTTATGGGATGCTAACTCAACGATACTATATTTATAATAGATACATATATAGATAAACATCCAAGACCCAGGCCAATCAGGAAAAGATCGTTTTCCATCATGACCTGGCCGGGGATCGAACCCGGGGCCTCCACGTAGCAGGCAGGCGTGTTAACCGCTGCGCCACGGAGGATGTCTTGGTACCAGCTACGAAAAAAAACTGGAGGAATGTAGAAAAAATTAGTTTAAGTATGCCATTTTTTTTTAATTAAAAATATTTAAAAAAGATATTGAAACGCCACCATAACTTGCTAGCAAACCCGTCTTGGGTAAGCGTGGTAAACCATGCTCATAGCTTATCTGTATCAGACCAGCAAGACCGTTTCTGAAAAGTGTCCTGCAGTTGAAAAACCAGACTATTTCTAAAAAATTAAACCAAGATCACTCGTCCCGAAGTCAGATGAAGTTGAGGCAGTTTTTTGGAATACATCTCAGATTTTCTGGCTCAGAGATTTTGAGTAGGTAGAAATAAAAGTGGGTTCTGCTTAGCCGTGGGTTTAACAATTTAGATTTTTTCCATTACTAATCTGGCTATAAGTCATATCCGTTTCGATATCACCACATTACCTTGTAAATAGAACAAACATTACTAATAGGACTAATCTAGAATTTGTTTCGTAATTAGACATTTGTAGGGTACGTCTAATCTCTGGCCAGTCAGCAATGTGTAATAAAATTCTAATGTTGTTTATCTCTTGCTTATTTGTGATGAATATAAAAAAAAAATACAGTCTATTCCAAATACGATTTTATATAACAACTGTAGGATTTAGTATTACCATCTGTTAAGTCTTACTATACATATAATTTTATTTCGTTTTCAAAAGACTTTCACAGCTGATCGTGTGCAACCTAATCATCGTCACAGCTACAGGATTGTCATATGCGCTGTCAGCATTCAGTAGATTTTTGCTATAGGTACACACCAGTTCGTCAATCCGCCTTGAAGGTTTCCCACTTCTAGTCTAAATCTACTAAGGTAATGCTCGAATGTAAAATTATTAAATTATTTACCCCGATCCATCTCCACTGCATAATTGTTTGAGTAGTCTTGTCACCTCGTAGCGGTCCGGCGAACCATTGGACATCTGCGAAACAATATTCACATTTATGAAACAGCTTCAAATAGTTAAGAAATTAAGATCTATTAATATGAGGCTATAAAACTACGTAGGAGATCTGGGACACAGATCTTTTGGTACGTCCTAAGGAACGTTGACAAGACAATTGCCATTATTAACAAGGTTGGCAAACTGATTGGTATGGATGACAGCAGGTCAAGCTACCCGAAACAGTCAAATATTCCCAATCAACCTTGAGCCTTAATGTTTTAGCGATAAAGTTGTACATTTTGGTCCTTCGAGCCGGATATCAATAAAAAGTATTAATTTAGTTATAAGTACTGTCACGAAATAAAGCTGATTAGGAATTAACACTTAGGTAACACTAAAACTATGATTCATTAAAGATTTGTATGTATAATAGCATTCATTATATAGTAGAGAAATACTATTATTTTTGATGTTTCTAATGTGATATCGTAAATAATTATTTTTTTTCTGCATTTGCAGTGAAACACAGGCTGAACCCTACGAGATTTATAAAAATAATATACTAAATATTATACATTGTACACATTGAAAAGGTCCACAGAATAGTCTGCGATGGTACATGTCTCTTATGGATATCCCACAATAACATTATTTGTCGTCCTCCGTGACGCAGCGGTCAACACACGTGCCTGCGACGTGGACGCCCCGGGTTCGATCCCCGACCAGGCCATGATGGAAAACGATCTTTTTCTGATTGGCCCGGGTCTTGGATGTTTATCTACATATATATCTATTACAAATATAGTATCGTTGAGTTAGTATCCCATAACACAAGTCTCGAACTTACTTTGGGGCTAGCTCAATCTGTGTGATTTGTCCGTATATATTCATTTATTATTTTATATCGGTCTTTACAGCTTATGATTTAAATGAATATTTTCTAATAAATATATTACAGACTTGAAAATTGCGGGGCGTCACGTTTACGGCGGGTCGCTATGTTTTTAATACATATACAATGTTCACAGTTTTTATGAAGTGTATTTACTCTCAGCATTGCACCCGTGCGATGTAGGGCGCGTCGCTATTTTTTTTTTATAAAATTTAAATTTAGGATCAGTTAAGAATCAGAAAAACTAAAAAATAACTTGTTTGCGTTGTCTTGCAGGTTCAGAAACAAGCGGGTTCTGTTGAACACAGATTCTTTAGCCTTTCAGCCTAATCTAAAACAGGCTTTTTCGTAATCGCCTGTTCACCGAAAGAAGTGTCAATTAAACAACCAGTTTCATATGTCAAGATGTGGCGAGCTTCCGCTATCGTCCTTACAACAAGCCTTGATTGCATGATTTTGAATAATTAAAAAGCAACAAGTCCATTCATTCTGTCTCTCTAATGACCATCATTATAAACAGCACTATACAAAAAGTTCTATAAAACAACTAAATGATCCAATTTCTTCGACAATATCGGCACACATCGCACAACCCCGTGCGTGCAGTCCGAATGCAAGGATTACGTCATGGCGAGATAACAGGCCGGTGTGCCCGCGACGCCGCGCCGAGCGAACGCCGGCTCCAGTACCAAGCGACACTCCGTACCGGACAGACGTTGTATACCACACAGACATGGTAAGTGTTTATAAACTTTTGTACTTACGTCTTAATTTTAATAAATAAATTGACAATATCAGCCAAGTGTTCGGGATTTTAGCGCTAATTTGAAGAGTAAAGATGTTATTTTGGACGAGAATGTCTAAGATTAGAACAGTCTCTTGACAAAATTTGTGAAATTTGAGCAGTCGAGTGTTCTAAGGAGTTTATAGGCCGACGTATCAAATAGTCTCTTTGATCGGATTGGTTTGTTATGAGTTGTTTTTCAGGAAAAGTTTATGAACACCGATAACCATTGTTTTATTATCAATTTCATTAATAAACTGGGACACAAACTTCGGTATACTCCACAACAAACAAAAAACATTCGTAAGTCAGGTAGATTTAAAGGTTGTCTAAAATAATTTCCACCATAGTTTTAATGAATGTTGTGGAAGAAACATGCTTTAGCTTTTTCCAACCGTTAGGTTTTTTAAAAAACCATTGCATCAAGATTTATTTTCGCGATAAATATTGTCTTTCGTAACATAAATCTAATTTTAATTCAAAGAAACGTCAAAACAGTGCCAAAACATCACTAGAATGTATTAAAAAAATATAAACTTCATTTCTTCGTAAATAACATACTCTAGACTATATATTGGAACTAATCAATGTATAGAAACATCCCGTCTAGGTAATTGAGAGGAATGTGCATCTAATCAGTGGCAAGTTATCGACATCTGTTTGGCTACTCTACTGTATGATACATAATTATTAAAATATGGTGATCGTCATGTCTACAAATCGGCCATCAAGCTATACACTTTTTTGTGGCAATGCAATGATTGACGTGCAAAATACTGACACTCAGACAAAAAAATAATTGACAAATGCTAGATGATAATCTGAGATTTAAGAATTCAAACGAGACTAGCAGATGTCGGTCATAATTATTTGATACTACATATCTACCTCGTACGTATGGCAAACGTAGAAGAAAATGTTTATTATTTTACGTTATATGAGTATCTAAGCATTCATTTGTATTTGCATGTTGGGTTTGATTTTAAGTATTATGTATCTTCATTTATGTAACAATCAATCTAATAAGCAATGTCTGTTTTGTTACTGAATTTTCTCCTTCTGCGTTTAATGCAATAAGTATACCGTGAGGCAGCCTTTGATTAAGGCTACAGTATACATTGTTAAAAATATGGCATACTTATCATTTATTATAGCGTATGCTTTGGTTGGCCTTAAATCAATAAACAATTACTATTACGATTAAAAAATCAAATTAAAGTAAGAAAAGTAAAGGTTCAAAAAGACAGCTAATTTATAACAAAAGTCAATATATGTATATCATATTTATCTAGTGAAGCGCCACTTTTAATGGAAAAAAATCCAAATTGTTGCGATTAGATTAATCATGTAATACTACGATAAGAGGCATACTACGACACATCACCTGCATTTATTGGCTTATATCAACGTGAACCGAAGATAGTACCATGTAAATCTAAATGTACCTATATAACAGCGATGAAGGCCGAAACGATAAAGTTTAGAAGCACAACAATAATGAACATCAAAATAGGTAGTTATAAATACCGAGTGTTTATGAGTCCAACTCGAAATCCTTCCAAACCATTTGAAATCTCTAGCATCTGCCTTTAGTACTGCAGCTACACAAGATCTAGCAAAACTTCATATTTAACACAAAATAAATGATGTTTTGGTTCTGTTTGAAAATTGGGACACAACTGTAGGTTGGAATTTTTTACAGGCATTCTGTGTGCTAGATTTTATTTAATAACGGGCACAGGAGTTGCTGCTGTTTGAAAAAATTAAAACTTTCCACAAAAGTGTTGAGGAAATTAGAGAAAAATTGTGGTTTTATTGATGGAATGAAATTTTTGAGAAATAGTTTTATGTTTATCCTCATTAGTAGGTACTGGCAAACAAACTTAATGAAATACTGTTCCCATTCCTCCTTTCAAATATTTTGCAGCGTAAACCTATTTTACTGATTTCTTTTTGCTAATATATATCCAGTATACTAATTCACTTTGACTTTTATCTGTTCTATACTAACATGTTATCTGATTCTCTTAAAACTGCATGATCATTGACTAACCTTTATCTTCTCAACCCATCTAGGTACTTATTTATTTGGGATCTCCAACAAAGGATGCACGTATATCTCTACAATCAACAACAGTTAAAAAGTTGTTTTAAGTTTGCTCTTTCAATTATAGTAGACCACAGTACGCACTAGGTATAAACACGTTAATATTAAAATAGAGAAAATAAATAATGAATATTTATGTATAGACTTCAAACACAAATCAGTCAAAACTGTAAATGGATAAAATTATACTAATATATTATTAATTTGTGTATTCAATAGACAAGGAAAACTAAATTACTCGTACATGCCGTCGGTCAACGCATGATTCAACGGTTATTTTTGTAAGTTAAACTCTGTTCTGAGTATTTGTAATATTTCAGTGAAATCAAAACAATCTGCTCACCTGTTTGTATGTGTTTTATGACATTTGTGATTGAGATGTGTAAAGAAGAAACATCATTCCATATCATCTTTTCAATAGAAAGGATTTTAATTTATATTACACAATACAATCTAAGATGTTAAATTAAATACATAATATGCAGACATATTATTGTTTCGCGACACCCGTGGTTCAACGTGTATTTAGAGGTTAAGTGATGTGGTATCAGTGTTTAATGGTGTTAAAATTATTACATTTTATCAATAAACTGAGAATTGTCGAAAAACCTGTAAAAGCAGGCTAATTTTAATTATTATCGGTTGAACTTTAAAACTGCTCTTTCGTTTAACTTTACCTTTCTTTTTTCATAAAAGCTTTTAAGACTTCGCTACAACATCAAAGAACAACATAATAGCATTTATTAATTGCGTGAACCCAAATAAACGTTTGCGCAAACTTCTGAAATCAATAGCGTGTTTATTGTTTCGCATAGGTAGGGCGTCCCACAAGGAACGGTCGTAGGTGACGTGGTAGTATGGTCGCGTAGGTAGGCAACGGTTCAGAGTGGCGACCTTCAACAGGCCAGGACGTCTGGAGCTTCCGTTTTACATGCAAAACAGGATTATCATTGCGACACAGTTGCGGAAATACTTTTTGATAATATTCAACGTGACCCGAAATCATTTGTTTTGATTTAAATTGTTTGATTTCATGTCTCACCAAACTGTTTTAACTAGAATAACTGTTGTCATTATCATGAGAATATATATATATATATATATATATATATATTTATAATAGGACTGTCAAACGTCGATGTTAATCCAAAGATAAAATATATCTTACTTTTACCTAGCTAACTATGTACATATATGTATGTGTATTTATACAACTTGTACGTTAACAATAAAAGTAACCGCGATAGTTAGAAGTTATAATTGGATAACAAAAATATACTGATTATAAAGAGAAATTCCTATCAGTACTTTCGTGTCTGCATTTGTGATCTGCTAATGACTACATACCGTTGAAGCCGTCGTGGATTCGAAACCAGTTAGGCACTTTACTCAGAGTAAAATATTTTATAGAACCATAATGTCGACAACATGTGACATTCGCTAACCCCCATTGGACTCGCATGAGTAATTATGGCCCACTCCGTCTCACAGAGGGGTGTGTGTCCGGACAATGGGAACTACAATGTTCCCTGCACTGACTGTATCATCATAATCATCATCAAGTTTTTAACGTCCCACTGCTGGCACAGGTCTCTTCTCATACAGAGAAGGATTGAGCGTAATCACCACGCTTGCTCAATGCGGGTTGGCGATTTCCGACTTAGAAAGTCCAGGTTTCCTCAAGATGTTTTCCTTCACCTTGTAATCAGTCATTGGTTTCCAAGATATACTTAGAAAGTAGGTACTTATAACTTAGAAAATTTACTTGCCTGACCTGGAATCGAACCCGCACACTCATACTTAAGAGGCTGGTGTTTTAACCACTGATTGTATAAATAGTTAAAATAAAGAAGGAATGCACTCTATATAACGTATGTATCTACTCATAAAAGAAATCTCTTAAGAAATACGTCTATGTATCTTTACCTCCTAAAGATACCATAGGACTTTTGTGTTTGTCAAAGTATTTTTTTTTGGGTTATTATTTAAAATTAATTTTAGACATATTGCACAAAATCTTGACTTTGCTTCAATGCTAATAAACATTATAATATGGAGCACTGTACCTATACTTTATGAGTAACGAAAAAAAAAATTATTTTCTATAAAAAGTTACAAAGATATTAACATTTTTATGCCTCCTTTACCACCGAAAGTTGGTTAATCTTAAATGATTCGTCTTCAAAATTAAAATCAAAGGTCATTTATTCATTGGGTTAAGATCCAGCACTTTTGAACGTCAAAGTGATAAAAGAAAGTCCCCCAAAACCACCGCTATTTATATTTCTTTCTTTTTCCTAGCGAAAGCACTTCCTAGTGCTTTCGCTAGGAAAAAGAAGCGGCGGAATAAATTCCCTAGCAGCACAACTGTCTGTAAAGTTAAAACAAAATACCTGACAATACATTAAACATATTAGGCATGTAACGTAACTAACATTATAATCGGAAAATTAAATTGAATTACGTATATTTACCGCCAATATACCAACAAAAAGAAAAATTCATTAAAATATAAAAGATTCCGACGGATTGAGAGCTTACTCCTTTTTTTGAAGTCGGTACAAAATTAAAAATGTAAGTAAAAACATTAATAAAGGGCGTGACAGTATATAAATTTATACATAGCACGTTCATACACATACTCATGTATGTAGATCCAGCTTTTATAAGTTGGGATGATAACATTGTCAAATGTGGGTATACTGCTCACGCCTTCTCCTTCAGGGATACCTACGTCATGTTATGTCGTGTGTCATTTCTAGTTAGTCAGACCTGTTGTATACTGTCTCTATACCCAGCGCGTCCCACTCGACTTGTTTCATATTCGCGTCAGTAATTTATTACTATTGCGACATTTCTCCATCATTTGGGACTACACACACCCAGTGTATTAGTAGATTATTCAATTTGTCATATTCATAATTTGTCAGGTTCTATTGCTAATTGTAGAAATGGTGTTCGAAACTTGTGAGTTTCGAAGAGTCGTGTTTGACTAGAATAACAATAACAAATACTTAGCTACTGTAACACAATTTTTTGTTGCCCTCTTTATTAAACTTTATATTCATTGAAATTCTTCAGTCTTAAATTTCTAAGCAAGATATTATTAAAAGAAAATTTTCGCCAGTTTCTCAAATTATCACCAGCATTTGGTCATCGGGATATACAACTATGTGTTAACTCTGGTTACAAAACGGAAAACCAATTTCGTTCAGTTTAAAAGTGAAAGAGTAACAAACGTACAGACGACAGCACATCAAGCTACTACAATCAGTCACAATTCTTAATTAGATTTTCAGTTTAATCTCTAAGGCTCAAGGTCGATTGGGAATATTTGACAGTTTAGGGTAGCTTGTTCTGCTGTCGTCCGTACATACAAACTTTCACGTTTATAATACAACTTATTACATTATAATTATTAATTAATAGGACAATTGTAACCCGCTGTTCTATTTAAACACATGATTATCATGTCATTGTTTCTATATCAGTTGCAGACTCTTTCAACATTATATGCACTCGCCCTGAGTAAACTATGGAATGAAAACTGTAAACATTTTAATAAGGATTGAATGACTTTGATTGTTAGTAGTGCGTCCATACTTTCAGAAATATAGGTTTCTTAGCGGCCTCCCGCTGTTTTACCTGCATGATTTTCGATCCCATAAGAAAAGCGGGATAAAAAGTAAGTTGGTACTTTATGTGCTACGTTATTGTAAAATATCATAAAAATCCGTTCAGTACTTTTTGCGTGAAAGAGTGGAAACGGAGAGGTTTTGGCGGGAAGCTAAGATGAGTGCCACGCTCATTTTTCATTGGACTTTTAAATTATTTGTAGTGCCGGTTACTAAATAAAAACGCGTGATTTATGTAGTAAAAAGTGCATTAAGTGAATAATTCATAAAGAACAGTGAAATATTGTAGCATAGTGGCCACACCATGGCTTTGCACCAAATCTTCCTCCGTGTTCGCTTCGCGCGGCCGTCTTTTTCGACATCAATAATTCATTACGTGACATTGGCTAAATGCACAAACCGTGCAAAGCCATAAGAGAAAGAAAGAAGAAGAAGAGTGGAAACAAAATGCGATGGAAGTTAAGCGCCATTTTGGAAATCAAAATTTCAGATTGCTTTCTAACTAAGTGTTTGTATAAAGTAAAATGAAAGTTTTGTTTTGTGCTCCTGTGCTTAACTACTATATACTACTACGTTTTAATAGAAGGATGTAATTGTGATTTACATTACGCAATGCAATGTAGAAATAGTAGGTCATCATTAACTGCTTCGAGACACTATTGAGTTAACTTTATTATTACATTACTATTTTATTACTTTTTTAAATGAACTGATAACAGCTGTGCTTCTGGGGAATTTGTTCCGCCACTTCTTCCCAGCTAAAGCACTAGGAAGTGTCGATGGGTGGGCGTTTTGGGGGACTGTCTTATGTAATATTGACGTACAAAAAGTGCTGATTCTAGTTCCTAATTTCAATAAATGACTTTTGATTTTAAATATTATAAAGGCGAAAGTTTGTGAGTGTAGAACGGCTGGACTAATTTTGATGAAAATTGGTATGATATAATTTCAACACATATGATACATTTTAGCCGAATAATCTCACGGGATCGAAACTTATGCGTGTGAAACCGCGGAGCGCAGCTTATATTTGTTATAGAATTATTACCAACGCTTGGTAAAGTCTAAAATTAACCTGGAATTAACTTGCTTAACCTTATGAAAATATCTGTCCCGGCACTTACCACTTACGAGGTGTTTTCCGTAGCAAGTTTTACAAATATTGCTCGCGTATTTGATATACTGATGATAAATGATCTTATGTCAGCATGACTGCCAACTGGTGCCAACATGGGACGTCATTTAGTGTTTATAGTACCTAAAAGATAGAGTTGTAACCTTGCCAGGCTTTCCGGAGAAATGGGTTAATTTTTAAATAGTAGGACCAGTTTTTTGGTTCCCGGCTGTCATTTGTAACAAGCCTGAGAGTCTGACATCAAGTCTCACCCAAATCTAAATAAAAAATCATTAATTCAAATTAGGCAGAGAATTGGGACTTTTCGAAAGCCGAAATTACATAAGACGGTCCCCCAAAACGCCCTTCCGGACTTCGGTTCAATAAGTAGTTGATATTGTAATCGCTTTTTACTTTTTAATGCCATTCTTATGCCAACTGAATATAAGTCAAAATCAGTTACTGAAACAAATTGTGAAAAGGTATGTTGAAATGTCTAATCTTATTCCAAATGAAGTATACACATATTCGTATCATTTTCGTTCGGCTCGTGTCGTCCGGCAACCTTTGTTGCTGCATCTCTCGGTTGTCTTTGTTGTTGCGGTGTTTCCGTCGGACTACAATTTGAGTGTCTTCAAGGCTACAGTGAATAGGCTCTTAATAAACTAGCACGCTTTACCATCAACGATCGCATCGCTGCTTACCATCAGGCGGGATTGCGGTCAAGCGCTGGTTTATAAATAATAATAAAAAATAAAAAATCTTACCCATCTTCACTTTACTTGGTGCCGACGGAACGTTTTCTTCTACCATTTTCTCTTTCAGGCTATGGTTTACTTCATTTTCTTTCATATGCATCACTCAATTTAACTTGTCTTTGCTACTCAGTTCAGCATCCACCCTCGCTTATTCATATTTGGGTTGGCATAATTCTAACCGACTGTGTCAAGTATGTATATATCAGTAATTAGGCATAACTCACGAAGCTGACCGAGTGGAGGATGTAGGAATTATTCGGATTGTATATAAGAACTAGTCTTCTTATGTCGGATCAAAAATGATTTCCTTATTAATCCTATCAGGGCAAATTTCACGCAACTTTTATACATAGAATTTTGAATTTTTATTAGAATTTCCATACTAGAACTACTTCGAAGTCAAATGTACACTCAGGATCATCATCATCATCACAGCGTTAATCCCAGTCGCATCCGAAGCCTTTTCAGCTTTGGAGTCTGGGGTCCGCTTTTGCCAGTCCACCTGCTGATATGGCTAAACTTCGACATTTTCCGTGAAGCGACTGCCGTCTGACCTCCACAACCCGAAGGCGACGTCGAAGCATTGCAGTTAGACCAATTGTTGGACTTTTGAGGGCTCCAACAACCCGTAACGACTGCCACTAGATGTTCGTATGGCAACCGGGACCAACGGCTTAACGTGCTTTCCGAGGCACGACCAGACCAGTGCAAATATTCATATTCATGCATACAAATACTTGCACTGTGCGGGGATCGAACCCGCGCCACCTTGCGCAGCGGCCGCGTCCGCTACCGCTACGCCACGGAGGCTGTCCAATAATGTACACTCAGGATAAAACATAGAATTATATCTTACTTCATAATTATATTTTTGTCGGTTTTTCGTTCTGTATATTCTTAATAAGTGATATGTATATGAATCAAGCATGAATCCCAAATATACACCAAAATGGCCAATCTTGCTAATATAACAGCCCAATGGTTAAAAATAAAAGATGAAAGAGTGAGTTGTCAATAGTGTCATCGCTTAGTATTATAATTAGTTGGAATTAGTTGCTTAGTGTACACGTACGATGAGATGATTCTTACTGCCGTTGCTCTTGTCGGAAGGTATTTCCGGCGCAACTGCTTATTATTCACTTTTTTTTTTTGTCATTGGTCATGCATGATAATTTTGTTTGCTTACATTATCTACGTAACCCATATAAAATATTTACAAGATACACAATCGCACTACAACTGTGTGCTATTTGAGGTAAGAACCGCTTACTTTGTTGTTACTTTTATGCGACATTGCATTCCAAAGACTTTGACTTAATTAAAATTTTTTTAAGAAGCATTTAATTTTATATTTCTGTAACTTCTCTTTCACATAAAGTAAATGTAATGAATATTTTTGATATTTCAAAATTGGGACCATAGACAAAACATATTCATTCGTACTTTTACCCCCTAAAAGCTAGCCAAATAACACGAGGTCATCATGTATGTATAGTAAAAACGTGGATTTTATTCCTCCCAATAATTCCATGATAACTATTCAGGTGTTGGCGGGTTTGCCAACACTACGGCATGACTAAGTGTTGTACAAATCCGCGGCCGGTGGTGATGCGTATCTATTATTGTTACAATTGTGTTAGTGTCGTGTGTAGCGAGCTTTATTCTGGAATAGAATTTTGCTTACAAATTCGTCGACGCGTAATCGCGGTGACATTCGATGTCAGAATGACCTTTTGGGAGAAGTGCTAGGGAAAATGTTTTATTGTACGAACAACGAAATTCTATTAACACGAAAGTTTTTGATAATATACTTCTGGCATTTTGTAATCGAATAATATAATAACCATTTAACAATAAACTAACCAAAGTAAACTTTGGCTATGAGCCAAAAATACGGCCAGAAGAAGAATTCAACAGACATTAAATAATTTAGCGCAGATAAAATTCATACGTTTACGTCAAATGTGGGCAGAAATGCAACTCTAGAATAGGAATACAAACCAAGAATACCACAGAATAATCCCCAAGAATTTCTGTAAAATAAAACTCTAATGAGTGATATGAGATTATCTTCTTTGTCATCTAGTTTAAAATTAGCAAAAGTATGGTCCACCTCAAGAAACATTAACATAATAAAAACTATAAATACGGCACTGTCACCGATTAGATAGTGTTGGGGCAAGCGCGTTACTTTTTACAACAAGCACGATTTACTCGAAACTGGGTATTTCATTTCTCATTTCTTTACTTATTTGATAACTTGTCATTATTTATTTGCACCGATTAACAATTAAAGGAAACAAATGAAGAAAAAAAAAAATAGTACAATGGTAGTGCTATATATTTACACAGAATAAAATAAAAAAGCTAGACTGTTTACTTTCTCATTTTTGTTCCCTATTATGCGTTTTGGAAAACACACATACCTAATACGTTATGATTGGCTGGAAAAAAATTCTTTAAGATAATCATTTCGAGTCTAGAAGAACATTTGGAAATATATACAAAGAACCCTTGGAAATATAGTTGCAAAGACCCAATTAAAGCAATTTTTAAAGGTGTTTGAAGTCTCAAGAACTAACAGCTTCTGATGACACGGGGAAAACTCATAGAGAATAAAACAATAGTTACTAATACAAATAATGAATCTCACATAATAAGGCCCAAGTTATATTAATGATTCAAAGATAGCTGCTGTAATTAAAAACGCCTACATGGTATGTTTTTAGACACGTCAGTCATCATAAAAAAAATTAATGATCTGTTGTTACTAATTTTGATGCGATGGCACGCGGCTTAAATGGTATGGACGGAGTTTCCACTTTTTGAGTTCAAGGTTCCAATTCTGCAGCTATGTAACAAACGATGATCGATTGATTGTGTATCTATGTAGTATAGCACATTAACAATGCGGGATTTCACAGTCGTTATGGAGGTAAAAAATAAACTTACTAATTACTATGCATAGAAAAAAAAGAAAGTAGTATAAAATGATCTGTTTAGCCTTTTTTCGACTATATTGGGTTCAACTCCCCGTCTAATCAGATACTATTGCGCAGCAGAACTTCACATTCAACGACTGCCTACCTAACGTCCACAATTCAGTTCATGGATGGCACAATATTCCTTGGTAAATCTGGTTTGGACTTCTAACTGTCCGTAAAAATATCAAAGATCTAAGAATGACATGACACCTGAGAATGGTGGGTTAATGTTAATCTCTGAAACCCGGAGAGGTATCAATATACAAAATATTTTTTTGATAGCCTATAAGACCCTTCCTTACGTAAAATATAACAAAACCGTATTTTACTAGGTAGTTTAAATATGAATTCGGTTTGCATCAAAATTAATTGTCCATATTTATCAATGACACCTGAACGAAATTGTATTTTTGGCCCACATATCTCAGGACTTATTGTATTATTTTAACTTACAGAATACATTATAAGCTTAGAGTTCTAGAGATCCCCCTTCTATGAAGACCGCGACCGGAGTAGCTTATCCTTCGATTTTCCTGAGGCGGTTATTATTGTCATGCATATACGACAAAACATATTTAACTATAAACGTAGATATCATTTATTTCAATCATAAATAACACCATCCTTACAAGGAGAATCTGTCACAAACGGTACTAGTCAGTTTATGCTAGGCAATATGATTAAAATAGCAGGTTACTAAGTACTATTTACCTTATATGGGTTCATGTATTACAAATGATTCACTAATTCTATTTGGACAACACCGAGGCATTTGCATAAATAAGCTGTTTGTGTAAATATCATGTTTGAAACTTAATGTGTTGGAATAAATGGTTGCATTTAATATTTAATGAAATTCCTTCGTGTATTTAGTTGTTCAAAATTGTTAGCTGAGAAACCCGGTACCTTTCAGGGATGAGTTTTGTACCTTATACATCATCATCATCATCTCAGCGTTAATCCCAGTCGCATCCGAAGCATTTTCAGCTTAGGAGTTTGGGGTCCGCTTTACCAGTCTAACTGTTGTTTTGGCTAAACTTCGATATTTTCCGTGAAGCGACTGCCGTCTGACCTCCACAACCCGAAGGCGATATCTAAGCATTGCAGTTAGACCAATTGTTAGACTTTTGACGGCTGCAACAACCCGTAACGACTGCCACTAGATGTTCGTATGGCAACCGGGACCAACGGCTTAACGTGCTTTCCGAGGCACGACCAGACCAGTGCAAATATTCATATTCGTGCATACAAATATTTGCACAGTGCGGGGATCGAACACGCGCCTCCTTGCGCAACGGCCGCGTTCGCTACCGCTACGCCACAGAGGCTGTCACAGAGGAGTTTTGTACCTTATACATGCTATGTAGTAATGCATGCTGTAATAGGTCATTCTAATGACATTTTACATAATTTAATCCAAGGTACAAGGTAACAACATTTATTTACAAGTTTTATGGAAATTTATACAATTCCAACTAAACCTATAACTTTAAATAAATTTCAAAGTAAAAATACTCATTGTAACAATTCTATGCCAAAACTCGTATCAATAGAAGATAACATTTTAATTTAATCCTGTCAAATTAAGATACTCCATAGACAGTTTAGACGCGATTATAAACATGGCGACTAAAAATACGCCAGTTTACGGCAGGAGCGCACTAATATGACAGATGTAAAGTGACATCTTATCTTCTGTCCTTTTCTTATTGAAATAGAAAGAATAAGATGCACATAACGTAAAATTAGTTTAGTTTGTGAACAACAGAATCGTCGCCAATGTTTGTCAAATAAATTATATATGTAGCTATTCATAAATGTGTTTCTTTTCTGTCCTAAGTATTTAAAATTTGTTTTGCCTGTCAGGTTCCATAATTGCTTCTAATTACCAGATAAGAGAGATAATACATAAAATACCTGCCAATACATATTATTTTAATGCCACATTTCCCTAATTCCCAAAAAGATTTGTATTAGTTAAATGGATAATTTCTAAAAGAGAAAAAAAAACTCCCTAAGTCACAAACAATCGACGTTTTCTTTATATCGCACGGCACATCACTATTCGGGACTAAGGTCGCGTATACAATGCATCCCACGCGCGAACTATTTCAGATTTTAGTGTAGCCCCGTTCGATTGCAGGGCTGCACGAGAAGGTCAGACTGATTTGATGGACTGACCGTGCAATTTGTTATGATGCAGTCAGTTAATCTGGGTGTAATGATGAAATGATGAAAGAATATTGTAATTATCGTATATTATGGATGTTGAAAATGTAAGCATCAATCGATTTATTTTTAGTTCATTGTAGATATTTAGTTGTCCATCTCACCCAGAAGTGTTTTAAAATCTTATTGTTATCAATAAAACGCAAACTTACAATTAAAGGCAACGCTCAAACGTCAAACGCCGTGAGTAACCAATTGGATATTTCACATTTCTTTTGCTGTATCTATAAATTGTAAAAGATTTAGGGAATCCAACAGATGCGTGGGTTGAACCACGGTCACTCCGCTATAAAAAATTCACGTCTAAATAAAACTGCGCTGCGAAAAGTACATTTATAATAAGCATGTCCCTGTAACACTAACAAGCTTTGGGAACAAAAAACGGCGAAATGAAATGCTCCGAAACTTATGCGCCGCTGATATACTTCTGATGTTCTTCTGATCGCCGTTTTTTTTTTCAATACGTTTCTGGATAAATAAGTTACTATATAGCTAGCTATAGTTATTTCTAGTCATCATCAAAATCAGCCTATAATGCTCTCACTGTTGGGATAGAGGCCTCTTCTCGATGAGAGGGAGTGGGCCGTAATCTACCACGCGGGCCCAGTGCGGGTTAGTTTCTATTTCTAATACCTACCACAAAAAAGGGCACTTTTAATCACTGTAGTACATTTGCGTGCGAAATTTTAGACATCTACACGGGTGAAGTCGCGGGCAAAACTAGTTTGTTATAATTACTTAAAGGTTTATTTTTCACATGTATACGTAAAAGCCAGAATTATACAATTCAATTTTGGTCGAATCGACCAATTTCAATTGTAAAAACTACTGTACTATTTGGAACGGGCTACTAAGGTTTTCTGAAGTACCTCTAAATGGTTTTATTGAAACAAATGTTTTGTTTTGAGAACAGTAGTGGCGCGGATTTATTTTAATTTCACTGACATTTTAAATAAGTATGACATTTTAAACATTTTTTTTTTTTTTCAGGTGACATTTTTAATTGTATATTGACTACCTTGACATTTTTAACTTCATCGTTAGTTTATATCTTGATATTGCAATGTATTTGTATGGCTTCTGTGTCGACATCATTGTTATAATATTGAAATGTAATTTAACTTATTGGATAGAAAATTGTTATAATATAATTTATTGAGTTTTTCGGCTTAAGTATGTGACATTTTTTGCATACCTGATAATGGTTGAATATGACGGACAATATTTGAAACTACCAGCTAATGTATTTATACTCGTATTCTAGCAAAATAAATTATTATCTTATCTTATCTTATCTTATCAGTGGTTTACCCTATTTACGAGGGTTCAAACCCAGACAAGCACTTAACTTTCATCCCCATTGCTCTCAAAAGCGTGAAGAAAAACTAGAACCACTCTTAGAACAAAAAATTTGAAGACATGTGTCATCCTCAAACCGCATTGGACCCGCGTGGTGGTCTACAGGTCTCTCACAGAAAGAAGGCCTGTGTCCCACAAGTTACAGGAGTGTCCTAGAGATTTGGTTGAGTCATATCGCTGTATTCCTATAATTTTTTTAACTTTTCGTCCTGTTTCTCGCGATTTTTCTCAGATAGATTGCCCCAAAGAGTTGGTGTCAACAATAACATCAAAGTTGATTGGGACAAAAATAGACTTGTTTATAAAGTTTCTCCGGGTACAATGTCACTAGTACGAACTGGGTTATTGATGCCTAGTCATATGGGAGTAATAAAGCTAATGATAGAACGCTTGTTGCTCGATGGAGTGCTGATAAAATGATAACGTCGGCTAATGGCGCCTATTTCCCTGCTCACAAAATAAACCAAAGTTCATCTTTTCTATCTTTTTCTTAGAAAAAGGATAGAAGACAAATGTTACTTTAGTCCTGTCTGTGAAATAAGTCCGCGCCTGACGTTAATTGAGGAATTTTTTAAAATAATTATTATAAATTAGTGCTTCACCGCAATCCCGCCTGATGATAATCAGTAAAGCAATCGTTGATGGCAAAGCACGCTAATCCTGCCACACATTTCCCACCCACTGCAACTCCTGAAAGCCAGAATCAACAATTGAGACCGCCAGAAAAACGCCGAGCAACGAAGCTCGACGAGTTCCGGAGAAACGATTCAACTGTCTTGGGTCCCGCAACGAGATTAATCAGAAAAGAATAGCGGAGGAGTAAGAAAAAAGATATTTTTTCCACTTTCCTCCATAACAAGCTGGAGACAGAACAGAACTAGGCCAATCGGCACAAAAGGGACATTATTACAACTGGGAGAAGCCCAGATTGCCAAGCACCACGGAATAAAATTTGATTAAGTTAATGGGTCCTAAGTAGATATGTGCTGTCACAATTGATTCCAACAATAGTTATGTCAAAAGCGCCTGAACGCACGGAAATTGGTTCTAGTTTCTACAAGGTCCGTATAATAAACGACTCCAGATGTAACTTGTACACTATCCAACATAACATTGCATTCATTCTGCCAAAGAATACACTCCCATAAGATGTGATGTGCGGACTGTTCAAATTCACAGTTCGATGTAGAACACTGACACAAAGGCGAAGGAACAAGTTTAAAATAATACAGTTTACTTTTAAAGTTGCCATGACTCGTGAGAAATTGGGAAAAGCACGCTAGTTGATTAAGAGCCTATTTCACTCACAAATAAACCGAGTGAATAGGAAGGAAGACTGCAGTTGAGCGAGGTGATGCAATGTTAAGCCCAACGACACGACCAAATTCCCGACACAACAGCATTTGGCTCATCATACCCGGCACACATCGCAACACAACTGCTTAGACCCGTCCTACGTACGGCTTCATCAGACCTCACGACGAATTGTTTGGCGGCAAGGTTTAGTCTGGTGCGTGGTAACTTCTGCCGGCAGCCGATGTTACGGCATACCACCGAGAAAGCTTAATTTTTAGGCACCATGTTTTTATCACATGTAAAATATTCTATGGAGTATCTTAATTTCACAGGATTAAGCTAATTTATCTTATGGCCCTTTCAAAGAAAATGACTAAACTTAACTTTAGTTTAGTTTTTAAACAAGGGGTTCGCCACCAATGTCATTAGTACGTAGGTAGGTACTGACAGAGAGTTATTCATATGGAAGTAATAAAGCTAATGATAGAACGCAAGCTTATTACCTACTCGATGGAGTGCGATAAAAGATAACGTTGGCTATTATCTAGTTTTTAATAATAACTAAAACTCTTTCGTGGAACTCTTCTCTTTTGTTTATTACTATTTGGTAAGCTACTCTTGTCGCGGTTGGTTTATCTATGTGTTAATTTTTTTTTCAAGACTTCGTGCCTGTGAAAGCACCTTACGCCTATGGTCCCGGTTGTCATTCGCTGACCTTTGACAGTTATGTCATGTAGTCAGAGAAGTCGAAAAATCTGACTACCAGTCTTACAAAAGAGTATCTATCGTAGTACTGTTACATTATAAATAATACGTAAATTATGCCCAATGTAGTTCATACTATTTGTTCCCCGCATGGTAATGAAATATTTTCCCCGAACATTTTCCTGTAGTAATCAATTTCATTTACAATCTCATTATTATTAATAATTCATCACGATAACGTTTAAAATCATTGTAAATAGAGAGTTAGTCTGAAACAAATAGTTTACAAAGTCAATGGTTTATAAACAGCTTCACACTCCATTTCGTAATTAATTAATCAACATAGCGGGCTGAATTTTATACAATAGTCTTCTTATTTACAAACTAGCTTTTGTCCGCCACTTCATACGAGTGTTTTCTGATATCCCCGGCACACCTGCCTGCGCTATTACCATAGAATTAATAGTACAAGCCCTATTACTTCGTTTTCGCTGAGCATTCTTTCCGATTAATTTTCTTTTTGTCCGGCTGCTAAGTTTAACGGCGTAATGTTAAACTGGCTGTAACATTCCTCAAAAATTTGGCTATTAAGCGTAATTTTACAAATCCGACTGTCGCTTCAAGTGGTTCAGCCAAACAATCCCTTTAGCTTTATTATTAGTAACCATACATTTATATTTTCTTTTGTTTTATTTTTTATTCTTACCTATGCTGTCCTAGTCTTGGATAAAGACCATCCTCCACTTCTTCCACATATCTCGAGCCCACGTCTCCTTTCAGGTTGGAAGGAACCTATACAGCCCGTCCCGCCATCCCCTTCGTGGTCTGCCGCGATTCCGCCTCACTGTCTCAGGCCACCAGTTCTGTGTTTTGCTTTGCTTTTTTTTACATATTATAAACCAGCGCTTGACCGCAATCTTGCCTGATGGTAAGCAATGACGCAATCGTTGATGATAAAGCGCACTAGTTTATTAAGAGCCTATTCACTCTAGCCTTGAAGACACTCAAATTGTAGTCCGACGGAAACACCGCCGCTGGCAAATTGTTCCAGTCCCTCGATGTACGCGGTATAAAGGAGGAGGCGAAACGCTTCGTCCGGATCGTAGTGGTGTTAACAACGTAAGGGTGGAAACCAGCCGTACGACGGGTCGTCCGCTGGTGGAACGGAGATGGGGGAATTAAATCATGCAATTCCCTCGCACACTCCCCGAAATGCATCCTATAGAACACCGAAAGGCTGGCTACTCTACGCCTGTGCTCTAGGCTTTGGAGACCAACTCGAGTTAGATCAGGGTCACCAATCAGCCTCTTTGCACGTCTCTCCACTGAATCCAAAGTGGCCAGGTGACACTTAGCAGCACCAGCTCAAATGTGGCTGCAGTACTCCACACACGAACGGACCTGTTCTTTGTATAACATTAGAAGCTGCCCAGGTGTGAAGTACTGTCGGACCTTTGCGATAACGCCAAGTTTCCTGGCAGCCACCCTGGCCTTGGACTCTTGCTGCTTTTTAGCCCCGTAAGCTTTTTTATTTTGGAGCGCAGTGTACACGATCCGTTATTTTATCGCCTAGTATAACGAGCTCCATTGCTCGTTCGCAGAGCTTAAATTCAGATTTTTGGATATTACAAAGACCAAGTTTGTGCACCATAGGTTAAGATGGCAAGAATACATGTGTATGAACCTACGTTTCAGTGCCATAGTTAAATGCCCCCTTCATGGACTAGTCACTCATTTAAAATTTAGTTGTTAGATTTATATTAATGTATATTAAATTAAATGACGTCGTGTTCTTCATATGATCAAGGCCAAATGTATCAGTCTATAAACCTACATTTCCTCTACATTCAATAAATTCTAACAATCATATTCTTATCTATTTCCTGTGACGTTTTAGTAAAGTTAACGAGGATTGATGATTTTTAGATTTATAGAGCATACAAAAAATATGGATGTCACGTGATCAACTTTGCACGTTCATATTTTGGAAACTTCATTCTTTACCGGGTCTGGTAAGTTTTTTATCTGTTTACATTGACGTCAACTGATTATGATTTATACTGATATCATGCGCATCCACTATTTTGAAAATAAAAGCGGTTTTTTATAGTGTCTTAAGTTTTAAACTTTATTTTGGTCGCAGTATAATAAAGTAAGGTTTCAATTTAATTATAAATCGTTAACAATGTCGTTAAACATCGTTTTCAGTAACCGATTAGTCAATAGAGTAACGCACTCAGACCAAAAAATCCCGTCAAATCCATGGCCGATTTTCTTTTTATATCCCCTTAATATATTCGGCAAAATAGCTTAATATTAGTCCACCGCAAGCCTGCGGTGGAATATTTTTAAGCAAATCAACCAAGTAATTAGTGAAATAATTTATAACTAACAACTTTTAATCACCCATTCTTCGCCAAATCTATATCTGACCGCTGTAATGACTATTCCTGTTTGCAGCGCTTATTATTAGTCGACCTAAAAATGATCCTGTTTAGTTTTACTTAAAGACGCAGCTGCCGTCTGCATGGAATTTCGTTTTCAAATTGTTATATTTTGGCTAACACAACTAACCACATGCACCCAAAATCTCAAACCCAAATACAAAACGTACTGTCGTCATTTTTTCATTCCTAAACCAGTAGCCGAGCGTGTCCTTACTCCTTAATGGGGCCCTAACGGACGTAAATAGACGGTATGAAAAGGGCAGCACAAACAAAGAAATTGTGCGATGTGTATCTCAGTAAATTAAACTGGGTATTTCTATATATAAAATACTTTAGTCATATATATATAATACTTTAGTTAGGTACTACATTCAGAGATGACCAAAAACTTCAGTCGGCCCGGCAGTACTATTTTGTCTGAGAAAGAAGTACTTTCAACATACTCAAACGCATTAGTACCTATTGCCAGTGTGTTCATTTACTATCGTACTAGCTTTTCGCCCGCGGCTTCGCCCGCGTGGTATTCGGTTATACCGCGCTTTTTATATTTCCCTCGGGAATATCAAATTTTTCCGGGATAAAAAGTACCCTATTATTTAATCCGGACTTCTAACTTTACGTCTGCAAAATTTCAAAGCAATTGGTTCAGTAGTTACAGCGTGGAAGCGGAACAAGCAAACAAACAAACTCACTTTCCCATTTTTAATATAAGTAATTTTAAAGTAAGTTTATAATAGGTATAAGTAAGCATTGTTGTCTCCACAATGTACAGATGCCCTTAAAACAGGCCACCAATTATATGATGCCTTGACCTTGTGGGTGCCCTACATCCCAACTTAAATGTAGCGGTGGTGTAACTGAAGAGAGAGTAGCGGCCTGGGGTAGGTTTGAATATACATATGTGATTTATTAAGTGTTGACGGTGAATAAATGTGTTAGAAAATGTTAGTAGTCTGGAAAATAGTATTCGTTATTACTTTGAAGTATCGCGCTCACTGACATTTATATTATACAAGTACGCTGAATTAAACGCACAGTCGACAGCACATAAACACATTCTGTTTTTATTATTTGTTGCATAATGCACTAGTAAAAGCTCGCAAAAAGAAAACTAAATATTATTGTGAAAAACCGTCGAATTGCAAGCTGGGTCTGCGCACGAAAGATTCCGTACCATTATCTATACAAAAATATTTCATACTGTTAAAAATATTTTATTACAGCGGCAACAGAAAAACACAGTTAGTGAGATACGGTCTGATGACAAACAGTGGAGTTTAAGTAAAAGGGTCCCATTTTTACCCTTTAGTCGGATACTATTCCGTATAAGCCAGGGTGTCACCACTGTGTGGATCGCCCTGAGGACACGGTGGCACATATGGTGGAGGTCTGCCCGGCTTGGGTAGAGCACCGCCATGTCCTCGTGGAGGCGATCGACGGAGATCTCTCGCGTCCGACCCTAGTGCAGGCCATGGTCCGGAGCGAGAGTGCATGGTAGGCCGTCTCCTCCTTCGGCAAAGCAATGATGCTAGCAAAGGAGGAGGCGGAGCGCGTGAGGGAGCGGAAATCCCAGCGCCCTCACGCATCTAGCCGCCGCAGGAGATGCCCTGGTCGGAAGACAACACCGAACTCCCGGCCACCGTAGGCGCGGACTTGCGGGCGGTGAGCAGTGGGCAACTCGCCGCCCGGTAAGGACCAGGCCCGAGTCGACGGCGCGTTGTGTTTTACGCGCGCTTCAGAGAGATGTCAGCACATCGTGACGGGTCCACGAAGACCGATGCCTCCTGCGTCAGGGCTGCGGGTTCGTTAAAAAAGAAACCGTGGCCCTGGCTTACAGGCAAGTGAAGGAAAGGAACACGAGTGGGTTTTAGTCAGTTAAAAGTCTGACACACCCTTCCGTTCCGCCCAGAGCGGGAGTGATCAATTTGATGATTTCCCATCCCAAACAAAAAATATGGTGCGGATCCTTAACATAGATAGTATACTCGCCCGCTGTCAGTTTACAACTCGCTCCAATAAAGTGTGTACCTATTGTTGTCCCTACATCGTCACACATTCGTGACATTGTAGCTTCAAGCAGTGTTTACGGCCTGGCACGTGTCTAGGATCAATTTGTTATGATTCGGGACTAGTTTAGCATTCTCCGCAGGCAAGTTATGCGCTAGTCTAGAAATAAGATGTAGTAGTATATCAAGTGCCAGGTGACAGCTGATGTCTAGATCGGCCTCATTTTAAGATATAGTATTTAAACAATGTTTGAAGTTTAAAAATAGGTTGTGGTGGGCCCAAATTCAATGGATGTTATTTTTGTAACATGAAATTTTAAATCATACTTTAAGCACACAAAAATACAGAGGCGGACTCAATGGAAGTGAATACTGCACTATTCTTGAAACTACAGCCGTTAATGCTAAGGCAAGTTTCGCCTTCTGAGGTAGTAAAGGCCCTGAGAATTACGATGATTGCCCCTCTGGACTTATAATTAGTACACATAACTATGTCTGAAACGCCAAACCATCTTGAGCAAGTGTAGTAATGATTGCTCATTATGTATAAGAAACCTTTGCCATACAGGGGGATACTAACATTAAATTATGTAAAAATAAAAGGTTTATTTTATTTTATTATTTGGGAAAATAAAGAGTGACACATTATATTTAATAGAGAGTAATACAAAAATATATGAGCAAATGTGTAACCAACAACATTTTCCACAGAATACACAAAAAATAATAATATTTTAGTTTTTTAAAGACGAAATCATAATTGACAATGAACGACACTGACCGTGAATTATTCCAAGCTTAAAGAATTCCAAACACGGTATTGTCCGTGCTGGTTACATAACTCTTAAGTGTGACAAATATGACTAATAATGACAATGTGACGTGACAAACTGACAAGTATACTCGCCCACTTCTTCCCGTAACTTGTGAGCCCAGTTTGGTCCTGTTTTATGCATTAGTAATGCTAATTTTACATCACCATTTAAGTGAGTTTGTATCTTAAAATGTATGAGAGGTTCTTGAAGATTTGCATTGGAGAACTATGAAAGAGAAATAGATACGTTAAGCTAATCTGATTATACTCAAAATGAAAAGAATCGTCTACATTTAGTATTGCTATCCCTACGTCAATGAAACCGATAAATCATCAAGCAAAAAGTATTTTCATGTAGTTAAATCGTCTCTTTTCCTATCAGATAATATGTAATGGTAATGGTAAACATATTACAAATCGCATAAAAAGTCAGATAAAAGATAACCCAATTGATTCCAAATGATACAGAACAAACTGAAATTGAAATTGTCTACTACAAGATTAAAAAGTAAAAGAATGCCGTACCTACATATATGTCAATGCTCTCAAAATAAAACTGTGCGCATCACCTCTTTCTTATACGCAACAATATAAAAAACTATTCTTATTTTTAAAAGCACTGTTGTTCTTTCTCCGTCTCCATTAGAATATATCGTCTGTGGCTAATCGCATTATTATCTCATTTGGTTCTGTATTTATATCTCTAATATGAAATTGACAACGGATATACGAACACTTTATTTGTTAGGGATATCCTAATGCGTCGATGACCTAATAGGGATAGAACGAATTGGGACGATTGTCTATTTTTTGTTGGATATTGTGATGTCATAGTTTGAATTTTAATCAAAATGGTACGGATCCTGGTTACCGGTGTTTATCGGACCTTTGTGCATTGAACATGAATACTAGGTGCTTAGTTTGTGGTATTAGAACATCAAACAAAAATGTACATATGAGTTAATGTGAAAATTACTTTGTCGTGGTGGCCTTGTGGATGTCGTGGTGGCCTAGTGGTTAAAACACCAGCCTCTCAAGTATGAGTGTGCGGGTTCGATTCCAGGTCAGGCAAGTGCCAATGTGACTTTTCTAAAGTTATATGTACTTTCTAAGTATTTCTTGGACACCAATGATTGAAGGTGAAGGAAAACATCTTGAGGAAACCTGGACTTTTATAAGTCTGAAATCGCCAACCCGCATTGAGCAAGAGTGGTGATTACGCTCAATCCTTCTCTGTATGAGAGGAGACCTGTGCCCAGCAGTGGGACGATAAAAGGTTGATGATGATGATGTGAAAATTACTTTAAGTAGATGATTATAGTATATGTTAGCTTCGATTCTCTTGTTCACAAACTAAATTAATTTTAACTTAAGTGCATCCTTTTCTTTCCATTTCGTTAAGAAAAGGATAGAAGATAACATTTTAATTTAATCCTGTCAAATTAAGATACTCCATAGACAGTTTAGACGCGATTATAAACATGGCGACCAAAAATACGTCAAATTACGTCAGGAGCGCACTAATTTGACAGGTTTCAACTTTTATCTTCTGTCCTTTTCTTAACGAAATAGAAAGGAACACTGAACTTAAATTAAATTCAGTTTGTGAACAAGGGAAGCGGGGCCATCATCTGAGAAACAAGTTACCTTCAAATATTAATGATATTGTTTTGTTTTGTTACAGTCGACCAGACCCGAAGCCCCCGCTATCTGCAGCAGCTGCAATGGTGCGATCAATGGAAGGGTGAGTAATTACCATCATATTACTTATGAACTAGTTACATATATTTTTGGGCAATAAATTATGTTTGTGGTGACACACAACTATTTTCCAAATGAATAGTTATTACGGCTAGTCTATATTTTTTATACATATAACATGTAACGGAAAGGTTAAGTACCCTTGGTATACCAAGGGTACGGCGTCTTTGAATGATATCAAACGATATTGGAAGGTTTAAACTCAAAAGAATAGAGATGGGATTAAAAAACCCTTTTAATGTCGTTTTATAATATCCAAAGAATCCGTGCCTTCGGTTCGTATATACCCCTTCCGATATACATTCTATTACTCTGTTTGAGTACCATCCAATAAAATAAAAGAGAAAAAAGAACTCGTATTCATAGTTATCAGCTACTCAAAACACCCACTTCATATAACGAAGACGATGAAACACTCGGCCCAAGGCATTTGTTCTATCTAGGCACTACCTACACAGCGTGAACATTTTTGCGCTCGGCACTAGAACACTGGATAGGTACCTACCTAAGTACATGACGCCTTGTCCATAATGATTCAGTATCAGTGATAAGTTCACGATACGAGTCGATAGCGTTACGTGACATATAGCAATATTGTTAACTTGTGTTTATTGGAAATTGATAGCAGTTTGTTACACTGTCGTACCCAACTGAAATTTTGTTATGAGCGAAGGTCGTTTGGAATGAAACGATGCGCAAATAATACCATGTTACTAGCAAAATAAAGGCTAAACCAAAGCCAGCAGGTACTTAAATAAAATCCGAAACTCATTTAAATGACTTGACTGACGTGTATAAGGATAGTCAGGAGAAAAGTGAATACTGAGATAAAGACGTATCGAGATATGACACGTAACGCAGATCCTTTAAACGAGAAGGTGAATAAATATAACTTGAGGTATCATCATCATCATCATCAACCTTTTTATCGTCACACTGCTGGGCACGGAGACCTGTGCCCATACAGAGTGTTCATACAGAGAAGGAGGAATAGGTACTTGAGGTATATGTTTACTAAAAACAATAAGAAGCTCTAAAGAATTGTAAGAGAGCCTACACTAATTGTAAGAGAGCCTACACTAATTGTAAGAGAGCCTACACTAATTGTAAGAGAGCCTACACTAATTGTAACAGAGCCTACACTAATTCAGTTACCAGAGGCAATAATAGAATTAACATCTTCAATCACAGATAAAAAACTACAGATATAGACTCTCCACAATTTACACAAGACAGAAAAAATTACAATCTCAGCAAAACAAAACAAACTCATTGATAGTTAAAACCGCATGCTTGTAGAAACATTGTGGTCGGAGCGGTCAAGGTGGGCAGGGTGCTGCTCCCCACACGGTAATTAGTTGGCAACCGTCTACAACAGACGAAAGACTTGGAGATTCGATGATGGATGTGGTTGGTGAAATATTGAAAACATCATGGCTAAAAATAGGATTAATACTGAAGAGGAATTCGGGAAAAGCTGGGAATTTAAGGAAAGTGACTGACATAACGATTCATTTTGAACTGTGAATATGTCTTCTGGATTATGTCCAATGCAGATTCAATAACCAAGGACAAATTTAATGTAGGCTAAAATATAGACAAGGAAAGTCATATCAATAAAGTTTTTATCCATACATATACTAATATAAAAAGTTTAACTATAAAGAAATCTCTTCCAGCATACTACTGATAATATAATTTGATTGCCCCCTAAGATACAGGCCTAGCTTAGTTTAGGGGACAGGCATAAACCTACCTATTGTAATGCAGTATTAATGTACACAAAAATTGAAAAATGTATTTTTGTCCCAATAAATATTTATAGTGTATTGTATTGTATTGTATTAAACTAAAAAGATATGTAGTGTAACGAGTAAATAAGAAAACAAAATACGTAAACCTTAAAAGCAGTTTTCAGCAATATGAAATAAAACATGCAAGATAAAAAGACTATGGACACATATTGCAAATGCATCTCCCGCGAAAGTAGAGGAATCCCATAAGAAACACGAAGTTCACGGTATATGGACATTGATATACATGTATATACAAACCACGTGGTCAAGCGCGAGCGTAAAATAGAATGAATTACGTAACATAGGTAAACAAAACGGGTTGTACATACAAAGATTTAGAAATAGACAAGAAAAGCATGTGTTTTTTTTTTTAACGGATTAAACTTTTAATATGTTAGTAAATGGGTTTCTGTTGTTATTTCAGTTGGTATTGAATTGATACATACGAATATTTGAATGAAAGTTGTAACTTTAATAAATAAAGACCAGAGCCACGAAAAGCTCAGTGTGATAATGTTGTTGAATATGGTTCACATGACAATTCAACATCAGCACTTAAAGAAAATCTGAGGTAACAACCCAATGGAGCGGGTAATAAAAACAGTTTTATGGGAATCTTAAGAAATGGTGCACAATGAGGAAGCTGTGGCTGAAGAGTATTATATCATGAGACCGCAGCATTTAATTATTAAAAGTAAAACCATAAATTTTTAAATTATTGGCATAATATTGATAGATTTCTATCAGTTGTTCTGTCAGTATTCACTCCCTGACTAGAACGTCATCTATCACTCACTACTATCACTCTAAACATTCATCTTCTTCTCCCACAGATAGTAACAGCCCTAAACAAGAAATGGCACCCGGAGCACTTCCAATGCCACACATGCCGAAAGCCGATCGATGGCGCAAAGTTCCACCAGCACGACGGAGGTGTCCACTGCGTGCCCTGCTTCGCTTCTCACCACAGTCCTAGATGCCATGGATGCGGGCAGCCTATTATTGACGTGAGTATACTTATATACTTCAAAGGATCTTGTGTTTAAAATGATGATATGTTATGTAAAAATGTTATGGCGGTCGGTCCACTTGATGCTAGGTTTGATATTATTGACAGCTCACGTTTAGCTCATTTGAGCTAAGTTTTCAAGGTGAAAAAATTACAGAACAAACTGGCAAGACTCATGTTAGCAGTAGCAAAGAAAAACCTGCTCAGGTGATGATGGTTCCAACATGCAGTGCCAGGCTTGTATGAAAGCCGAAGAGTTTTGTATGTGCTCTTAAGAGTGCACATGCGCCAGCCAGATTAGGTCATGCCCTTGGGATGCTTAGATCTTACACAAATGTTCTTAACAAGCCTAGAGTAAGCTCCTGGTATAAGGTGGGTTGGTTGGAATAACCATCGACGGTTGCTATGGGCCATGCAAAATAGTCCACTAGAAGGACTAAGTGCGAAAAACCAAACAAACGGTTATGTTGTTGTTTTTACATGTTCTATATATACATACGTAATACGTATGTATATATAGAACATGTAATGAAAATGTGGTGTGATTCTGCAAAGTAGGCCTTGTGACGTTGAAGTTGCGCGAATTTCGCACGCTACTGACAATATAAATACCATTCCTTTTTTGGAAAGTCATGTGCAACGCGTAGGTACGTTACGGGCTAATTCATTTGAGAGCAATTATGTTGCTAGTGTCCACCACACTTTAGTTTTATGCAAGAGAGAGATCGTCAAATATGATTGTGATAGAAATTTTTTTTTAAGTATTTAGTGGCCCTAATCAAAGTCAACATAGTAACAAGGATAGATATATGACGTCACTGGCATCCCACAAGTATAAAATAACATCCAGTTTAGATAAACCATGCAATGTTAAATGAAAAACACATGATAAGCCAAAATTTGCTTCCGTTATAGGTTCATATATTTGATTAATAGACGCTTAAATACACAAGGTCATTCAGATAAATTCCCTCGTCGAAAATCTGAATGGCAGGTTTAGATCTCGATAGAATGATATAATACAATGGATTCGTGGGAAAACCTGTTGCAAATTAAATTATTCATGCTTCATCTTTCAAATATAGACATTTCTTTGGAATGGCTGATACTATCGGCCCGGGCGTGTGCCATAGTTTTGATAAGGCACACGCAGATGTGATAACCTAATTGCGACTCTGTACAGGTACAACATCCTTTTGAATAGGTTCTTGCAAGTCTCAGAACATTCTGATGATGGAAAAGGCTATTTTAGGCTTTTGCAATCACCAACAGATTCTGAGACTTGCGTAGCAACCTATCCAGCAACGATTCAAGATATCATTACTTAATATTCTTATCGTTACATCCAATCAATTAATCCAAATACAGAACTAAACCTAACACTTTTTCTAAAAGCCAATGACCGAATAAAATAATTTGAGACCTCTAAATTCACAGTGGGTGATGACTGGTAACAGTGACGTCACGGAGACCATATTTGAGTAGTTCGTAAGTCAGGAGGCTCGCCCACGAGTCTAAGACCCGCTAATACAGACATAGATGAATGAATTCAGTTCGAAGAGGTTTAAGTGCGAAAATTGCCGCTAACTACTCAATAAAGTGTTGTTTACACGAGCAGAGTAATTCGACCGTCGAGAGTAGAAATAAAGCGATTTATTGAACTGGTGTTTAAACCCCAGTCCAGAAACTAAAACTCGAGTACGATTACTATAACCATACGATAATTTTTATCTCGATATTACAACGGGAACAAAATTTAAGCGGGTGAAACCGCAGAGCGCAGCTATATGAAGCAGATGATTTTCTGAAACTTTGTTAAAATTTATGTAATATGTATATATATTCAGTCTATAATGTTCCCACTCCTAGGACATCAGCCTTCTCTCGGTGAGAGGGAGTGGGCCGTAATCTACAACTCGGGCCAAGTTTTTCTTCTAGGAGATGTCGGTTTCCTCACAATGTTTTCCTTCACCGTTTTGAGAGCAGTGGTGATGAAATAATTTACATAAAGTAAAGCGCCTGACGGGTTTTGAACCTACGACCTACAATTCGTAAGTTGCGGCCAATACCACTAGGCCACCACAGAAAAACGAGTTTTCTCTTTTAAAATTGCCTATTCTAATCGAGAAATTTTACTGTGTAAAATTAAACTAAATTATGGTTCTGTACTGCTCTTGTTGTACAGATGGGAAGTGATTCATATTAATACATTTTTATGTTGGCTGCCAGAGAATCGTTTGGGTATCAACTACTCATGTTTGATCGTTTTGCCTTATTGGGTGTGCAGTCAAGCGGTATTGGTATGATTTCTTCGGGAACGTGGGCCTTAACACTATTAATAAGATGCTTCCATATACGTTTTTAGATTTGTCATGAAAATACATAGGCTTTTGTCCTTTTCGATTTTCGTAAAAAGGTCTGCAGATAAATAACCTTGCCTAGTGAAATGTAATTGCTTTATGGTGTCGCTAATTATAATCTGAGAAATAAAAAAAAAACAAAGATTTCCGTTTAAACAAATTACTGATCAATATCTACAGTCTCCTTCAGTCACGCTTGTTCAGTGGCCCAATGATGTGTTCAAATAGTTCCCAAATTACTTCCGTTTGCTCAAATTAGTTTATTTTACTAGCTGCGTCTCGCGGTTTCACCCGGATATAGGGTGGTACTATTGTATGCCCGGTACCATGCGGATTACCAGAAACATGTTTCGAACATATTATAAAGCAATTGATTAGTAAACTTGGAGTGTTTCGCAATTAGGGTGCCAGTAGAAGTGGCGGTGCTTAGGGGAGGTTTATGACTAGTAAAGCCTTTTTCGGCAAAAATAGTGACAATGAAAGAAGAGCAGGATTAGCTATTGATATAATATATTTATAGGAACTATAGAATAGTTTATTTGACATATGTTAAACAACTACTTATCTTCATTTTTTCTGTCTATTATCAATATGTAAATGAGTCCACACTCCAAGGCCGCGGATTAGTTCTATTTTATGGTCGATCGGAGTTAGGTGAGTCACTGTATTGTTTACAACTTCGGCTATCTTCGTTGCGGAAGATCTAGGTAATTGATTTTAACAGTTTTCGGATCGTTATTCTTGACGGATTCAATGAATGCAGAAAACCTGTACAAGACAACTTCGTTTTTATACCGATGACTATTGAACTTACTTTTACCTACCTCTTGGAATAATGTAGGTATGCACACGACCAGTATTCTGGAATTAGTTCATACGAATCATCTTTATAATTAAACTTATGATTATTCGTACTTACAAGTAAGTTAATGTTTGTAAAACAATGAATCAATAGGGAAGTTGATTTACTTTAAATATTAATTGTCTTGTAATTTAAATAGCAATTGTCGTCGACTTTGCTATTCAATTTAAATCCGGCAAACGTTGTTTTCCCACATACATTATTTTTTAAATATTTTATTAAAATCGCCATTAAAACACGGGATGGTTAATTCGGTGAAAATAGAATTGTTTTGGTATAATATTAAAAACTGTTAGGAATAGACAGCTCTTATCACTTAGAAATATGAAAAATAGATAGAAGCCAATTCTCACACAAACTCAATATGCATATAAAATTTCATAAAAACCGATCAAGCCGTCTCAGAGGAGTACGGAAACTAACATTGTGATAGGAGAAAAGTAAGTTTTTATAAAATAGTAAAAATTAATGTTTTTTTCAAAGAACTCCTGTATAACTAACGCATTTTAACTACAATGCTGTAGTATACACTGCTTGCTAATTAGATGACTGAGTGCTATCATTTAACAAACATTTAAGTGACGCAATCAACGCACATAAATTAGACTTTCAAAGTTGATACATCAACAAACTTTATAGCATGCTTCGCTTGATTTATGCATTATAAAAGCTTCATAAATCAAGCGTAGCAAGCGTACCAGTTTGATGAGAATGAATCAGAATATGATTATTATATTGCAAGTGGTACAAAAGTGCAGGTTAGTAGTCCAATAGATAGCCTAGTTGCATGTCAACTTGGTATAGGGAAATGTCATGTCATTATTTTGGACTGTGAGCGTTCAAAGTTCAGCTTTAGTTTGCAGTAATAATTTTAAAGATAAAAGTCTTCAGGGAATTTTGTGAATACTCCGATCGGAAAGAAATTGACGACTCTGCCTTATTAGGAACTTTTGAACTAGTACTTATACAATGACAAATGAAGAACATTGTAGGATTTTTGCACTGAACATTCAAAAATTATTTCTTCATTAGGATAAATAGTTCATTACATTCTGTATTAGCCGGGAAGAAAAATATTGAATTGAAATTATCTGGTACAATATGCGAGTTCCTGAATTAATTTCTCTGGTGACATCATTGAATCGAGTTGAATCACGTGCTAGAATCCACAACTCATTTGCATACTTAAACCAGCATGGTTACAAATACTACGTACCTACACATCTGACCTTAGTGACGTATGTGACCGCTATAGGCAGTGCATACCTTTTTAGGACAGCGTTTTTAACCCGTGGCTCATTGTAAGTATGACCTTTATGAAGGATGGCACTAATATGGATGGCCGATGGCGTATGTCCTAAGACTACGGATACCTGTGGCAGGTTGCCAAAGAATGTGACCTTTTGGAAGGGTATTGCTAATTTATATTCGGCATTTATCCTAAGTAGTGAAACTTCTCGTGAAAAGGTCCTTCCGGGTTAGTATTTCAAACTAGATCCTCTTGGAAATCTTTCTCCGAAATTTTCAATGTGTTTAGATACAACACGTGTTTCATGTTTCTCTGATCTGAATCATTCTGATGTCTAGGGTGATTGATTGACCAACTACTTAAGTTGATACTTGATGCGACCACAAGCCGGGGTGGGAAGATTTAAAAAAAGCCACGCAATTCTCATTAAAACACCATACATACATAAGTAGGTGTGTTAAAGTGTGACGTGTAATGATAAAGGCCAAGTGAATCACGCCGGTCAGGGTCTTCTGCGAACCCTAGAAGGCATGAGGCTCCAAGTAGCGAAAGTATATTTGTCATCGTACACCGCCCACGACGGTAGTCTGATATGGAATACTATAGACATGGACCATGTGCGATTTGGTATTCACTCTAACATTTTCAAAGTAAGAGAAACGTGTGCAAATGTTTTGAAGCACTCAAAATACAACTACTGTCAATTAGACATCAACGGGAATAATGTAACCATTAAAACAATCTGAAAAAAAAAGGGCTAGATACTGTGACTTCAATACTTTTTAAAATTTGATTAAGGAATTAAATGATGCAAATGACAGAGAAATATTTAGTATATGGAAGTATGAGTATTTCGTACGGAGACAAACTGGCATGAAAAAATCGTCAGAAGTCTTAGAATCAATAAAGGCTTTTGAAATAGAAGATAATACATATTCAGATAGACGCAGTTTAGAATTCTGCTCACCACATAAACGTGTATAAAGATAAAGACTGGTCTCAAATGAAATAGTCTCACAAAATTATTGACGCATCACGATGATTAGTGAATGACCAGGACCAAATGACCACTGTGCTTCGTAATTGTTTCTATAAAAAAGTGGTTGCTTTTGTATAACGTATGTCAATGTTTTGCACTTACCATGCCGAACTCTTGTTTAGTAATTATGAATATTGGAAATTATAATGGAAGATTAAATATTACTGCTTAGGTGTAGAATAATATGTTTGTTACGTAAAACACTCTACGATTGGTCAAGATACACGTAGAGACATACATTTTCTATAACCAACGAAATGGGTATTTGGTAAAAATATTATTTTTTGACCAAGTTTAATTTAATAGTCCGTAGGTAAGTCAAACGTTCAGCTTTGTGGCTTTTATGTTGTATAAAGTTTAATAAACAGCGTCAGCTTTCAATGCAAGAGTGATCACTGTGATCAGGCATCTTCTGGGCAAGCTCGTTCTATCATTGACCTCATCCACCACTATCATCAAATGACATCGAATGCGGTCATGAGCATGCCCAATTATTTCACAATAAAAAGTAACAGCTATTTTTAAGTGTATTTTTATCTTTTTTTATTAAAAAACCAATTAATCATTCGTGCTACTTAAAAAACTCCAAATCAGGTCACAATGACCTATCCTACTAGATATCTAAATCGACTAAAGCCCCAAGCTCTTCTAAAACCGGTCGGCAAGGCAGGCATGGGCCAAAACAATGGCCCATCTTGTAATGGCCGCCATAGAGATGACATCATCATGGGAAGCAAAGATACAATATATACATTGTATTATAATCGGTTCGGTTTTTTGTCTCCGGTCAATTAAGAATTATTTATTTGTTTTGGTATGACACATTGTTGTGTTAAGATTTAAGTGGATTGTGTGGTATTAATTAATGTGAATGTCTAGACTAGATTATTGTGCGTAATTTTATTTTCTCTGTTCTATTCATTTCTGTCATGATCTGACAGTTTGAGTAATTTATGTCGCCTACTCAAATTTCCTTTCCTTGGTTCTAAAGAGTTCGAATCGAGGTCCTGCAATTGTGAGTTAAACTGCACAATTTCTGACAAATGCGTATACTGACTGGACTACTCCACTTAATATACGTGGTTCTTTCCTCAATAGACCATCTCAGATACCGATTCCATAGGGTCTATATATGATCTGACCAAGATATTTATTGTCTGGACTTTCCTTTCTTCTCAGAATAGCTAGTTAAGAAATTCCATGTATTGTTTTATCTTTGTGAGTACTGTACCATTAAGCTAATACATTTTTGGGCTGAACCACTTACATGATCATTGATCAAAGATCAAATCCTCTGAATGTTTATTCAAGTTATCGTACACTTTGCGTCCACACTAAAGTGTTATTTTTCTATTTCAGCGCGTGATCCAAGCCCTAGGCGTATCCTGGCACGCCGAACACTTCGTCTGCGGCGGATGCAAGAAGGAGCTCGGTGGAGGCGGTTTTATGGAACAGGTAATTGAACAGATAATGTGCTTTTTTTTATTAGTTATAAACTAGTGCTTGACTGCAATCCCGCCTGATGGTAAGCAGTGATGCAATCGTTGATGGTAAAACGCACTAGTTTATTAAGCCTATTCACTCAAAAAAACTGAGTGAATAGGAAGGAAGACGGCAGTTGAGCGAGGTGATGCAATGTTTAACCCAACAACACGACCAACGATGCTGCGCCAGAGGATGATCTGGAGACCCTCCACGACCAAACTCCTGACACAACAACATTAGGCACATCGTATCCGGCACACATCGCAACACAACTGCTCAGACCCGTCCTCCGTACGGCTTCACCAGACATCATGCCGGAACACGACGAATCGCTTGGCGGCAAGACTTTGTCTGGTGGGTGGTAACTTATGCCGGCGGCTGATGTTGTTGCCTACCACCGAGAAAACGGAAACGAAGGCGGCCTTTGCCCGCCGGTTTTTTTTTTCTGCAGTTAACTCAACCAATGGTAAACTAATGGTAAAAAATTTGCAAAATGAGTATTTTTGATAAATTTTTAGTTTATCTAATAATTGTTAAAGATAAACTAAAAATATTTTAGTTTAAAAGAATTTGTCCTTTGCTTACTATTTGCAAGACTTTGTAGAGTATAATCACGAATCATGAAACTGACCTTAAGCGTTACCAGAATACACAAAAAGTAGCGGCAAAAGACCATAGAAAACTCCTACACTTCTCAAAATACAAAATTTTGACCTCCAATTCTCCAAGAATTCCATTTGGGAGACAGAAAAAACGATGGATGAATCATACCAAAAATGGTAGATAAGTACATATATCTAGACAAGAATTGAATTCGTACTGAAGTGTCTAAGGTGATCTTTTGCTGATGACAAATAAATTGGGATAAATGTAAAGATAATATAAACTAACAAGTTTTCTTGTAATTTAAGGCTGGCAGACCCTACTGCGCGGGATGCTACGCTGACAAGTTCGCGGCGCGTTGCAACGGCTGCGGCAGAGCCATCACTGACAAGGCCATCATCGCGCTAGACGCCAAGTGGCACCGTGACTGCTTCACTTGCATGGTAAGTACATACCATTGCACCCTTTTTTTAATGTTGTTCCACTAAATTATTTATAGTCTGTTCATTTGGTTACATTTTCATCAAATGCTTCACACGGGTTATGAAATAATATTATTAGCTTTGTTTTCTTTCAATCAAAGTGTCTCTCTTTTTTCAATTAAGAGAAGAGTTAGTACACAACCTATATATTTCCTATTTTACCTGACCTCGCATCGTATAGGCTTTTCGTACAGTGTCAATACAACTTAAACTGCAATTGTACAGCTTGATATGTCGTTGCCCGCACAATAACCTAATTTTCTTATTGTTGCGAGAAGGTTTTTAACGTTCGAATTTCTAGACTAATTGGCCAAACACAGCGAAATACTATTTAAAATACCTAAGGACAAACGCGACTTCCAGCGCCAAACTTTGTTCGGTTTGTTTAGTTACTAGACATAAGACGATATAAACCAAAAATGCTAATAACTTCTTTCTTTACATTCCAGAAATGCAGAAACCCGGTAACTGACGCTACTTTCTCCGTGATGGACAACAAACCTCTTTGCGGAAAATGCGCCTAAACGCACACAATGACATTACACAAACATATTTATACACCCATCGAGTAGCCAGGAATACGGTACCATAGCTTAACAAGAGAGGTGCTTCTCAAAGATCAGTATAAAACAGGATAATATTTATTTACATTTTTTTTCGATATTATGAACTTTTTTACCCTTTTTGATTATATGTCGGTTTTATTGCTTTTCACATTAACAGTTGTTAACAGTCATTTATTGTCTTGGGATGTTTCTATAAGAATATAAAATATTTAATCTACAATCAATCTGCCACCAAACTTACGATCTTTGAGAACGCAAATATTGTGCTAATAAAACATAATAATAAATTACTTAGGTTTTACATTGTTACAAATCTTATTACAAAAGTATTCAGCAATTATATGACAGTATTTTTTAAGGAAATAACACATTTTGTTCATAAAGAATAAAATGTTTTATTAAGGAAGCTATGGCAGTGATGTATTAAGAGCTCAACAACTTTTACGAAGTAAAATGTTGTTAAAGCATTTTCAAATAAACGTTATATCAAATGTTTTGTCGGCCATTTTGTGACAAGTAGTGCCATCTAGTGGCGGTATGGTTTACTCCGTCATATTATGCTGTGTCTATGAACTTTAAGCCATATTATTCTATTAAAAACCCATTATGGGTGGTATTTTATTAAATTGTGTTAAGAAAATATGGGTTTTGCAGAGTATTTAGGTGCTGTAAGCATTTTAAAATGTAGTTCACGTGCGTATCGCATTCAATGGCCGGATAACACATATTTTAATGCGCAAATACGATTGCACAAATTAAGCTACTTTATGATAAGTTTTAAAGAATAATTTAAACATTTAAAATTGTTGTAAATAATTTTAATTAAATTTTAAAAAGTCGCTGTGATGCTTTTTGGCTTTCGATTGTATTTATTCAATTACATATTTACGAAATAAAAAATAAATGTTAAAATGAGCTAGATTATATTTTATACGCTTTTCCGAAATGGTTATTTTTTCCAATAAATTATTTAATTTTGTTTTTGAAGATATTGGTATTTTATTTACTTTCCATGAACCGGTTCAGTCTCCAGAATATGTGTCTCTTTACAAGATGATATTCATTGACCTTGATATCCATTGATCTGTCAATTAAATATCATAACTTGCAAATCAATAGACTTTTTTTGTTCCGGGGTGGAAAATCCTTAATGGATGTCCACCGCCCTGAGGTGGGCGACGGAGTCTGTCAGACTCCTACTGACTTAAAATCACTCCGGTATCTCTTCGGTCACGTGCACACGGAGCCGCGGGAATCCTTGATTCTGCCGCGGCCCCACACTCTCGTGCCGGCCCGGTCTGTCCGGGCCTCGCCTCCTGCACGGGGTAGTGAGGTGTTAAACTACCTACTAGTGCATCGCCTCCGCCTCGGGGTCCAACGAATAGGGGGCGGGGACTTCACATGTACCTCGCCCATGGCCCCTAAAATCAAATCAATAGACCTTCTCCGACTTCATAAAACGTGTAACGCCATAATCCCCACGCCTGGCAGGTGGGTTGGGGATCGCAGTGATTTGATATTCCACAGAAGAAGCGCTGCTGCTCGCTTCCCTGATGAGAGTTCCCTTAGTCGCATCTTACGACACCCACGGGAGGATATGGGTCAGAAACCGAATTATAGAATAAAACTAGCTTTCCGCCCGCGGCTTCGTCCGCGTGGAGTTTGGCTATATAGCGCTTTTTAGGTTTCCTCGGGAACATCAAATTTTTCCGGGATAAAAGGTAGCCTATGTTGATAAAATGAAACAACTTGATTCCAGAAGGATCAGACGACGAATGTCCTATCTTTTATTAATTAGAAAGGTTACCTACAAAACATTAACTTAACATAGTTGCCATAGATCAAAGGAAAGCGTAACAGACAGACAGACAGACAGAGTTACTTTCCCATTTATAATATTAGTATGGATAAAAACTATTTTATCGTGGAACTACGTATTGGTAGTGGTTCTATACCAAATGTTATCTTAAGTGTTTAAGGATAGCAATAAGTAGGGTTTCTGTTGTTGTATCTCATATATTGTGTATACTTTTTAAAAAATATATGACGGGGAAGACCGTCCGGAAGGCGGGGCCGAAGGTTTCGGATATTTGAGGTGTTTTTCTCCTTCGCATGAGCATCCATCGTGGGCGGTATTTCGAGAACACGTTGAACAATAACTATATGTTCGATTTTTATTATTTTAACTGTACAGACACTTGGATCACTTTAATATTAAGGGATTACAATGATAATCTCAGATTAAAACAGATAAGAGCCACTGGGTTTGAGTATGACCAACATACTCGACCGATACTTGAGCACCGACTGCCCGCGCTAACGGTCCATCGCTATACCAAACGCAACTCCAGTCGGTGTTACCAATCGCTCCATGGTGTTACCCGTTCTTAATAAAAAAATCATATTTTATAATTTACGGACAATTGATACTGACACAAAACAGATCACAAAATTCAAAATTAACCAGTTACGCGCCGTTATATATTACTACGACATCCTCCACCTACCACTCCTATTAACCTTTTGAACGCCCATCTATATAATACGCGATGTGTCCTCCTGCGCCACACTACAAATGTATAACGTATCTATAGTAAAACGTAGGGATGGGATTAGTGACCTATCGACAAATAATATTAAACATTTAAAATAATGTTTATTCACCAATTTACGAAGCTAAATAAAAACTGTAATCGTAATTTCATATTTTATTTTATTTCATAAAAAAAACAATATGAAAACCTGGATATATTCCCCACAATAAAGAAAAGAATTTTAAATTTATTAGACGTATGTTCTACAAGGCACATCCCTATTTGTCTCCAAATGTAATCCTTCTACTTCATATCAAGTAGTTGGCGCTCGAGGCACGTCAAAATCCTTTCTGTTCTAGGGATGGATTTCTATGGTATATATTTTATATTCACTGTGGTCGAGTTACACGTGCATAAACTCAACCGATTCCTGCATAATTTATTTCGTTTACTTACAACAAATACAAATAATAGAAGCTAAATACGTGGTTTTCTACGTTTTAAAAAATAAAATAAAATGGAGGGTAAGTGTCTGTTTTACACAAGACCTTTTTTTTAATGGTGTCGCTAAATACTCGCAATTATTTTTCTGGTTTGTAGAAACTAGAAAACTGAAGAAAATTCCTGAAACGGAAGTTGACGACTTAACGGAATGTCAAGACGACGAACTATTTCAAAATTCTGATTCAGACTTGAACAACTCGCAATAATTCGTCATATTCACAGTCACAATTTTTTTTTAAGGACACGTGCGCCAACTCAAGATGTAAACATTGCACTACACTAAAATGCACAAGGTCACTATGACCTTGAAACCCGTCCGCTTATGATGTCACAGATTTCCTTCTATACACGTCGGTGGCGCGTACGGACCGCTAACTAACTTTGTAGGGATGGGTTTTTCAAACGGGGTTTCACTATCGACAATGATTAGAAAACCTATTAATTCTTGATTAAGGTGAATAAAACCTAGTTTAAAGTGTACAATATTTATAAAATATTATATATTTACGTCATTTTCTTGCAATAATAGTATTTATGATCATTTCGACGAGATGAAATATAGCGAGGTCTTCGTCGTGTCCCATCACTGGCTTACTTGATATCAAGTAATTGGCGCTGGGGGCATTAAAATATTTTCTGGCGTTTTTGTTTCTATTGAAAATTAAACAAATAAGAACTTATTATGCGTGAAAAAGTAAAAAATATTGTTGATAACAGGGCAAATTTCCATAAAAACAAAATAAAAGGTCTTGTAAAAGTCGTAAATTTATTTTATACTGTGATTACTTCTAATCAAGTAGTGGCGCTGAGGGCACGAAAATCTCGAACTTGTATAGAAGTGATTGGCGTTCAAAAGGTTAAAGCGCAGGCCACACCGCCAGCTGACGGACGGAGCCCGCGAAGTGAACGAAATAAACTACGCGAAATATTGACGAGCCAAACTAGGGTTCACACCGAAAACTGGCGGACTAAGCGGGCGGAGCGAACAGAGCGGGTAACACTGCCATTCGAAAGACAAGCGTCGGCGTCGACTAGTCCGAATACTCGAAACGGGGAGGAGGGGCGAACGAACTGAGCGAGCTAAGCTAGCGACGCGGGCGAGCGAGCGAAGCTAACGAGACGGATATTTCGTTGCCTCGCTCTCGTCGCTCGCATCGCTGTCAAAGCTTAGCTCGTTAGTTGGCGGCGTGAACCCAAGTATGATAAGAGCCTGCGCTTTACGTTGGCAGAAAATAAAAAAACGTATCATACTGTACATACCTTACACCTCTCCCTCACAAGCTCGCGGTTTGGATGTTTAGTAGGTGATAAATTGTGAGGCCTACAATTTCTAGGCGACTCTTCCGTTGTACTGCATTCCCCGGCGTCAGTGGAGGCCTACGAGAAAATTTGCATTAATACAAAACAGCCTGAATTTCCATCGTGTCATTTTCGGCAGGACTGTGCATCATTATACTAAGTCCGTTTCGGTAGTTAGCTAAAGGTTAAAAAAAAAATATTTGAAGATTGACTAAGGGCTATTGCATGCATTCTTAATATGACGGTAATTTCTGCCAGAGCGCCAGTTGCGAGCACTATCCACCTAACCTATTTGAAGAGCATCACCAACATCCAGTCACAGAGTAGTAGGCCATGTCTAGGGCAGGGATAGCGAATCGATAGCACGCGTGCCGTTGGTGTCTTCATCCCTATTCATTCAGTTTTTTGAGTGAATAGGCTCCAAATAAACTAGCGCGTGCTTGCTTGCAACGATTGCATCACTGCTTACCATCAGGCGGGATTACAGTCAGTTTATAATTATAAAAAAGAAAGTTATGGATTGGTTTTTCAGTTATCAAATTATCACTAATTCAAGATTTATTTCTTAGCACGTCCTGGCCACATAAAATTTTAAGTTGGCAAAAATGGCACGTAGATGTACAGAGGTTCGCCATCTCAGTCCCTCACATTTTTCTTCTTGTTGGGGTCGTTTCTTCCACCAGACGAAGTCTTCTGAGACGCAGGTTCCGCCCTGATTGCCTCTTCCATATCTTCCTCTGCCTTCAAATCTTTCTTCATAGCGCACTTGATTGTGAGCACTGGTATCACCTGCATAAATAAACATTTAATATTCAGTGCCTTTGGCAAATTAAACGTCATCTCAGAGGTGATCATATGCGTCATCATCATCATCATTTTAGCTGAAAGACGTCCACATTGGACATAGGCCTCCCCCAAAGATCTCCACGACGACCGGTTGGTCCTGAGCCTCCCGCATCGAGCGGTTTCCCGTAAAACACAGGCGTGTCTTTTCACCGCCAAAAGGAGGGCTGCCAGGAAACTTGGCGTTATCGCAAAGGTCCGGTAGTACTTCACACCTGGGCAGCTTCTAATGTTATACAAAGCACAGGTCCGTTCGTGTGTGGACTACTGCAGCCACATTTGGGCTGGTGTTGCCAAGTGTCACCTGGCCACTTTGGATTCAGTGGAGAGACGTGCAAAGAGGCTGATTGGTGACCCTGATCTAACTCGAGTTGGTCTCCAAAGCCTAGAGCACAGGCGTAGAGTAGCCAGCCTTTCGGTGTTCTATAGGATGCATTTCGGGGAGTGTGCGAGGGAATTGTATGATTTAATTCCCTCATCTCCGTTCCACCAGCGGACGACCCGTCGTATGGCTGGTTTCCACACTTACGTTGTTAACACCACTACGATCCGGACGAAGCGTTTCGCCTCCTCCTTTATACCGCGTACATCGAGGGACTGGAACAATTTGCCAGCGGCGGTGTTTCCGTCGGACTACAATTTGAGTGTCTTCAAGGCTAGAGTGAATGGGCTCTTAATAAACTAGTGCGCTATACCATCTACAATTGCGTCACTGCTGACCATCAGGCAGGATTGCGGTCAAGCGCTGGTTTATAATATGTATAAAAAAAGAAAAAAAAACCTTCACCAAGTCATCGGTCCACCTACCCCCGCTGCGTCATATTATATTGACCATTAAAACCATCTCGTTGTTTTGGAGAAAGTAGATCTAAACGTAGTCTTCATAAGTAACATCACCTGCTGTTCTTCAGTCTCATCACTTTTGATAAAGCTCAAGGATTCTTCAGTGGCGTTTGTTGATTTAGGGCCAGGTCTTGGCTTTGAGAGCGAATGTTCGTCGGAAGGCTTCGTGGGCCGCGCGGTGTGCTGGATCTTTCTATGAAGATATTTTTTATTGATAAGTAATCATGGCAGGTGTTAAAATCTAATTAATCAAACAGAGTCACTTACTACTCCCTGTCGTTGCTATATTCAAATGCAGATTAGATGATTATAGATAGTGAGCGACTATATTGCCCCGTCTACACGCTCCGTCTTACCTGCGAGCATGCCTGTGCAAACCAGTTTGCGCAGGTAAGTGCGTGTGTGTATGTTCCGTATTTTTGTACAGTCATGACTGCACAGGCCTGGACTGCGCAGGCAAGACGGGGCGTGTAGACGGGAGATTGGATTTCCACTGACACACTTTCTTCTTTTGACAGGAATTGTATCTGAACAACCAAAATGACGGTAAAAGGGCTCAAAAATAAAGTCAAGTAGGTTCAGGTGTCATTATCTTGTAACAGGAGAAAATATATTAAATAATATTGCAATATATTCGCATATAAAGCATGTTGAATATTTCCTTCTACATACGTTTACCCGCAGACCTGGCGGTGGGGCGACACAGGCCAGAGGGAGACCAAGGTGAAGAAAAACCCTCTTCAAAACGTGGCAAGCGACCGTACCCCCTGAAGATAGCCATGCATACAAGGTTGCCAAACGTGCCACTGAAAGAGCTGTAGCCAGAGCCAGACAAAACCACTTGCAACAGCTCTACAAGTTGGAATCGTCTGAGGGGCAAAAGCTCATTTACAAGTTGGCACGTTCTAGGGTCAAAGCGGCACAGGATATATCCAAGTGCCGCTGTGTAAAAGACTTTGTTGGTAACCTACTATGCGAAGACCTCGCGGTGAAGGAGAGATGGCGCTCGTACTTCAATGAGCTGCTAAATAAGCAGCACCGAGTGCTACAGACACCGGAACTCCCTCAAAATCTTGGATTAGTGTTCCCGATAACGCCTGAGGAAGTCCATATGGCTCTTCGTCGCATGGCGAATCGGAAAGCTGTCGGAGCTGACGGAGTCCCCATTGAGGCCTGGAAGGCGATGGGCCCTCGCGATGTGGGAATGCTTACTAACTTTTTGAACCGCGTGCTCTTGACCGGCAAAATCCCGAGCCAATGGAGACTCAGTATTATTACCCCAGTCTTCAAAGGCAAGGACTCGGTACAGGAGTGTGGCAACTATCGCATGGTGACATCATTCGAGACATGTACCTCAATTCTGATTCCGTTGTTAGGACCGCTGGTGGTAACATTAAACATTTTCCCATCACCGTCGGAGTCAAACTCAAACTCATTTATTGCGAAAATGGGTATTATAAACATCGATACATTAAAATAGTCTGGCATCCAAGGTCCACCAAGGTTCCGTCCTTAGTCTATTTCTGTTCAGCGTGATATTACGACGCCCTGTCGGATAGCATCAGGGATTCACATGAGCAACCTCCTTGGTTGCTCATGCATGCTGACGATATCGTGCTGGTGGACGCGGACAGGGATCGGTTGGTGCGGCGTGTGAATGTGTGGAAGGACTCGCTCGAGAACGGAGGTCTGAAACTCAATGTGGCGAAGACCGTGTATATGCGGATAGGCGGAGACATGGTCGAGTGCACAGACTAGTTTAAATACTTAGGGTCTGTACTCCACGCGTTCGGCGACAATGATTGCGACGTCAGGGCACGTACTTCCGCAGCTTGGGTAAAATGGCGTGAGGTAATAGGTGTCATTTGTGACCTCAAAATGCCGGTTAGGCTTATTGGGCTGGTCTATAAGACCATCATTAGACCTGTTCTCCTGTATGGCAGTGAGGCGTGGCCTGTGTTTGAGCGACACAAGCAGGAGCTACGTGTCACGGAGATGAATATGCTGCGGTGGATGTGTGGAGTTACGCGGAAGGATCGCATCAGGAACTCCCACATCCGTGGCAGTCTCCATGTCCGTGACATAGCGGACCAACTGCAGGAGGGTCGCCTACGTTGGTACGGTCACGTCTTATGAAAACCAGCATGTTACGTGGGTCACAAATGTCTTGCCATGGCACTTCCGCCGGGCCGGAAGAAGCGGGGTAGACCAAAGAAGTGCTGGCTTGGTGTTATAAGAGATGATGAGATGTTTGCTAACAATCTCACACTAAAGGATGCTAAAGATCGCGCGAAATGAAGGAAATTGAGCAAGAAAGCGGACCCCGGGCTCCAACGCGAAAGCCGCGGATGCAACCGACATAAATGCCAAGATTATGATGATGATAATGGTGATGATACGTTTGCCCGCATAATCACAATCAATTCAAAGTTTCTGAATTCGTTTAGTCAATCGTCCCTTCCAAAAGTTAATTTTGCTTGGAGAAGAATGGGCAAAAAGCTCAGTGGTTAGTTTTAAAATGTCCGACGGGCATTAACGAATGGGCGCGGGGTACGTGCGGCGCGGGGTGGAGCGCTTGCTGGCGCGCGGACTGTCCTCACAGTACATAATTTACTTACCTCAGGATGGCGGGGTACACTTGTGGTCGTGGCTCGCTATGTGCGGGCGTGGGGTGCGTGCGGCGCGGGGTGGAGCGCTTGCTGGCGCGCGGGCTGTCCTCACAGCTGATGTGGCTTGATGCACACTGCACACAACAACACACGTTATCAGCCTAGAATGTTCTCACTACTGGGACAGAGGCCTCCTCCTGGAAAGAAGAGCGGGCCGCAATCTACCATGCGGGCTTAGTGCGGTTTGGTAGATGTTACATGTCTTCAAAGTTTTGCCTTTAGGATATGGCCGGTTTCCTCACAGTTTTGAAAGCAGTGGTGATCAACTAATATACACAAAGTAAAGCGCGTGATGGGATTCGAACCTACAAATTTATAAGTCGTGGCCGATACCACAAGGCCACCACCGTTCTTACTGCATTTAACGATTGTAAAAAAATGTAAATACTGATTATGTAATATAAATAATAACAACATACACAGGCGGGTCAATAAGTCCGTGACTTTTTGAATTTTCCGCCTCTTAATTGAAATGGCAACACTGCTTCCATCAACAGTCATCTGTCAGTGGACTCCTGTCAAAAATTGAACAAGCTGTGACATTTAGTTTGTTTTGACTGCCGTTAATATCAGACTACCGCGTTAACTGAGAAGAAAATGGAAAAAAAGTGAATTTCGCTCATTAAGCATTATTTTTTGCGGAAAAAATCCATTACGTAAACCAAGGCTAAGCTTGATAAATATTATGGGGACTCTGCAGCGTTCATTTCCATGATAAAAAAAGTGGTTTACTGAATTCCGATGTGGCCGTACCAGCTCGGAAGATGCCGTACGTTCTGGACGCCCAGTTGAGGTCTCCACATCCGAAACAATTGAAAAAATCCACGATATGGTTTTAGGCGATCGGCGATCAAAAGTGACAGAGATTGTGGAAGTCATAGGCATCTCGCATGGCTCAGTGGTTTCAATTTTGAATGATCGTTTGGGTATGAGAAAGGTTTCCGCAAGATGGGTGCCGCGTTTGCTCACAATCGACCACAAACGCAAGCGTGTGACAATTTCGCAGGAATGTTTGGCATTGTTCAATCGCAATATGGACAACTTTTTTGCGCCGTTTCGTAACCGTGGATCCACCACAATACACCGAATACCAAACAACAGTCAAAACAGTGGGTTTCTCGGGATGAATCGGCGCCAAAGAAGGCAAAGGTGGGTGTGTCAGCCAATAAAGTTATAGCGACTGTTTTTAGGGATGCACGCGGTCCACATTGACTACCTTCAAGAAGGAAAAACAAACAATGGCGAATATTACAGCAACTTATTAGGTCGATTTGATGAGGCGTTGAAAGAAAAGCGACCGCATTTGGCCAAGAAAAAAGTCCTTTTCCACCAATGCACGTGCGCACACATGTGCAGTTTCCAAGGCGAAAATCCATGAATTGCTCCCTCATCCGGCCTATTCTCCCGATCTAGCCCCGTGTGATTACTTCTTGTTCCCAAACTTAAAGAGATGGCTCGGCGGAAAGAGATTTGCTTCCAACGACGAAGTGATCTCACAAACAAATGCCTATTTTGAAGACCTCGAAAAATTATATGTTTCGGAAGGGATAAAAAAATTAGAGAAACGTTGGGCTAAGCGTATGGAGCTCAAAGGAGACTACGTTGAAAAATAAAATAACTTTTATCTTTTATATGCTTTCATCATCATCAACTTTTTTTTATCTTCTCACTGTTGGGCACAGACCTCCTCTCATACAGATGAATTATGAGAGGAGGCCTGATAATAATAATGATAACAAATTAAGTATCTTGACTTGGCTCACGAGGTTGTCGACATGTGGGAAGTGGATTCAGCAATCATTGTACCGACAGTCGTGACAGCCAATGGTTTACTAGCCAAGAGCCTCGACCATCACCTCAGGAGGCTCTCGTTAGGCAGCTGGATCAAGAGCTTGATTCAGAAAGCTGTAATTCTGGACACGACTCGCATTGTCAGGAAGTTCCTCTCTCTCTGGAGCCCTGACCGCCGGCAGCTTGGACCCTGTTCCCCGATACCGGTGGGCCACTATTTTTTATATTTTTAAATGTTTTTTTTTTATGTATTTTTATGTAAAAATATTTAAAAATGTAATTTATATGTGTTTAAGATGAAATAAGGGAATGATAATAATAATTAGTTTTATTATAATTTGTGTCATCATTGTAAATACTTTACCACTTTTCAATTGGTGAAAATGTCAACTTAAGCGAGAATTCAATTTGTTTTTTTAAATCGAAATATCAGGAATCGACTATTTTTCAAAGGCAAAATTTTTGTTTGAAAAGATGCAATACCGTTACCGTTCCAACAGCTTCCACCATGGTTTGTATATCAGTCTCGTGTGTCGGTTTGCGCGCTCGCGGACGTCCCGCATGCGGGTCCCGCATCAGTGGACGACGAGACCTGACGGAATCACACATTTAGAGTGGGTTCGTACTGCGTTCGATCCGAATCTGAACTCAGGACCCGACTTTAATCCGAATTAAGAACGGATGGATAGTATAAGCACAGTCTAAAAATCATACAGTCGTCCGACGAAGACGTCTAGACAGAGCAATCGTGCGGGGTGTGAGGGTCGAGACGCGGGTAAGCGGCACCCGAGCTGCGAACAAAACGTTGTTCGTAGCTCGGTATCTATCATTAAGTGCTAACGCGTGTTTGTTTTTTTATTTGTTTGTTTTATAATTTGATATGTGTCAATTTTGAGTATAATTGGGGTGCTTGTTACGAAAAAGCCACCCTTTTTGATATCCAAAATGCCGGACGTCATTTTTTTATAATTTGATATGAGTGTCAATTTTGAGTATAATCGGGGTGCTTGTTACGAAAAAGCCACCCTTTTTGAATCCAAAATGCCGGACGTCATTTTTTTATAATTTGATATGTGTCAATTTTGAGTATAATTGGGGTGCTTGTTACGAAAAAGCCACCCTTTTTGATATCCAAAATGCCGGACGTCATTTTTTTATAATTTGATATGAGTGTCAATTTTGATATAATCGGGGTGCTTGTTACGAAAAAGCCACCCTTTTTGCAATCCATGATGGCGGACGCCAATTTAAATGTGTATTAATATGATATGGGCGTTAATTCCGAGGTGGATTGGGGTGCTGGTTACGAAAATGCCATCTAAATAACTTAAATCTGTCTCGAATTGTTCCCTTAGTAAAAATAGCAAATTAATTAAATCTAATACAGCTATCGATGTTGATTTGCAATAAATAAATAATTTCATAAATATTGTTTATTTGTGACAACCCTGGCCGATGCGTTACTGTCTAGACGATTTCGGCATTTTACACGTTATCAAAGGCGTCGACCTACTGTATGATTTTTATACTGTGGTATAGGGATGTTAAGAGGTAAATAGTACGAGAACTTTTCTCGGATTCGCATTGGATGCAGTGCAGTCACACTCCCATTGAATACTTTTTTTTTTAATTAATCATTATAAACCAGTGCTGGACTGCAATCCCGCCTGATGGTAAGCAGTGATGCAATCATTGATGGTAAAGCGCGCTAGTTAATAGTTTATTCACTTAAAAAACTTAGTGAATAGGAAGGAAGGGCGCTGTTGAGCGAGGTGGTACAATGGTAAACCCAACAACACGACCAACGATGCTGCGCCAAAGGGAGATTGATCTGGAGACCCTCCACGACTAAACTCCCGACACAACAACATTTGGCGTATCGTACCCGGTACACATCGCAACACAACTGCACAATCCGTCCTCCGTACGGCTTCACCAGACATCATGCCGGAACACGACGAATCGCTTGGCGGCAAGAGTTTGTTTGGTGGGTGGTAACTGTCGGCAGCCGATATTAATTTTGATAGGCGAAAGTCATGCCAAAGATTGCTGCGACTATTTTACTGTACATGCAATATTGGGATCAATCCGTATTACAAAAGTATCGCGCTTTTTAGGGTTCCGTATAGAGGGTAATAAGGAGGCCTTATTACTAAGACTTCACTATTCGTCTGTCTGTCACCAGGCTTTAGCTGATGAATAGTGATTAACTGTGTGAAACCGTGGGGCGTATCTAGTAAATTAATGTAATGTAAGCAAAACGAACCTTCTCGTGCTCTTGGGCGCCTCGGTATTCTTGTCAGCAGGCCCTTTCTTCAAGTTGATATTGATACCAGTACCAATGCGCATCTTTGATGAACTTCTGAACGAGGGAAAGATGGACATTCTTACACTTACGGATAACGATAGAAGCTACTATGAAATTTTGCCAAATCTTTAGACTTGCGACTAAAATTTTGTTCCCGCCTTCAAATCACAGCGATGCTAAATATGTTTTCATTTCAAAAATCGAAAGCACTAGAAAATGGTGAAGGGCTGTTTTGAGGGGGGGTTTTGAGGGACTGGGTTTTATAATTTTGATGTTCGAAAAGCGCTGGTTCTTAACCTAATTTCCATAAATCACCTTTGACTTTGAATAATTTTAAAATTTTCGTAGTTCTCTAAAACAAAAACTATCACAAATAGGTGCATGTTATTCCTTAAATAAGTTTCTTGTCGCTGGAAAAATCAGTCCTAAGTAATTAGTGCTTTTATAATCAAAGTGATTTGTAACCTTTTTACATTCTACATTTAACTGCAACCTGTTAAACTGGACACCGACTTCAACATGGTGAGATGATGATGGGTGTTAGTAATGCTCTTTTATTCTATAAACTTAAGGATAATTATAGTAAATTATTAATATTGTGTGATCAAATACACATTGCACACATAGAAAAGAAAAGATGATTCGAATAAAATAAGTATTACAGGTAAAAAAACTTTCACGAAATTAATTTTACCTATGTAAGAATTCGTGAATAACGACACGTGAGACATAATATACAATATGTAACGAAAACCCTGTCCGATCCGTGAAGGTATTAATAGGTATCGATATCTAATTCGAATCGAAGAATCGATATATTATTACCTGCAAAGCCGGGCTTATCTTAAAAAAATCCCCCTAAAAATAAATATTTTTTCACAAAACGAGGTAACTTAATACATGTGCGGTAGGCAATACATGCGCGGGCGAAGGGGGGCAGGGCACTCGGCACATGGTCGCATCGCTCATAATAATACCGTCAAAATGGTGCTGTCACTTTTTTTTAAATTACCAAAATTTGGGGAAGGTGGAATTAATTCACGGAGACAAAAGATTATTTCTAAATTCATTACTATTGTTACTATGATGATTACGTAAAATTTTATATTTTATTTGGTCATGTGTTTACCTAACCTTTATTATCCTTATGGCTCGGAAGGGGATTTTCTTAAAATATTTTATAGATGCAATGTGCCTACAATGGGAAAAGGCGGATGATGTTATTATGACCTACGAAAAGTTTTGAGTATGGAAATATTGTTGCAACGTAGAAGCTTACCCGATTTGGTTGTCTTTGGAGCTAGTATTTGACTTTGTATTGAGGTTCAGTCGCACGTTGTCCGTGGAGTACATAGACAATTGTGATTCCGTAGCTATAATAAACACATGCAGTAAAATAATTTCACATATTTGTAAACACTTTAGTTACCTATCTGTACTAATGCCAAGTTGTTTTTTTATCGCGCTAATCACATTTTTTGTTGCATGGCTTTGATAGCTCTGTGGTCAAGGAAGATTACAAGGCTTCATTTAACATATTACATCACGATAGGACGCGAAAACGACGTTGAAGCGAAAGCATGCGATTTCAGCTGACGGACCCGCCTCCTCCAATATTAAGTAGGTATCACTTACCACTTTTAATGGAATTTCTATTATTCCAGGGTCTTTTCTTCACTTTCGTTTCTTTCTTTGTCTTCTTTGAACTGACGCTGTTCTACGGAAAACAAAAATATTTTAATTTTAACAAAATGTAAGATATCCTTGCAAATGTAGCTTGCGCGATGTATGTATGTGGATGTGAGGATTACGTGAAGTCAGCCGACGAGGCTCTACCGCTCTATCCATAACTAGTGGTTTTGTAACTGACCCAATGCACGAAGTTTCTTAACTTATAGAAAATATGCTCATTCTTTACTCCCAGAAAAAAAAGAGATGAAATCGGGAATCTGTTGGTTGACCTAATGAACTAATAGGAATTCACTCGAGCCGCGAAAACTCATGACAGATGCTCTATTTTGATAATAAAATGAAATATCCAAAACCAAGACTTTTGCAGTCAAAAGTCCTAGACAAGTCAATTTGTAGCCAATCATGGGATTGTTGCAAAAGATATCGGTCTGAACCTACTCTAAACTCTTGTCAGATATGTCAATTTCGCTGCAATATTGATATTTTAGAAAAAAAAAAATAGACTGTAAGGAACGTGATGAAACCGGTTTTTCACAAAACCACTTGACTTAGTTAAGCGACTAAACGTACCCATACCCTGTAGTTGTAATGCTATGTTACAGTTGTAATTTTCAATTTATCAACGGTAAGCCGATAGAGTATACTCTATTACGCTTAGAAACCTGCTGTTGTGGTCTTAAAAGTATAATTAAATTAAAACTTACCGTGGAATCGAATCGGTTCAAAAACTCTTCGCATCTGATGGCATACTCATTGACGAATTCATCTACTTTGTCGCACGTAGCTAACAAATCCTGACAAAAACAAAATTTATTATTATTTTGACTAAATCAGGGGCATAAACAGGGGAAAAACAAAAATAATTTTAGTCATCTTTGAACATAACGATAACCATGATCATGGATTAGTTAATTATTAAAATGTAAGATTACTTCATTGATTACCTACTTAATAAATCGTGGTATTTTTTGAACCACTTCTTTCCAGCTAAAATATTGGAAAGAGGGTGTTTTAAGAGAGTTACGGTGTGGGACCTATGTAAACTTTCCGTCATCCGGCAAGCATCGTACGACCGAGCGCGCCGCACTGCGCGTACGCCTATCGTCTCCCTTCCACGCCGAAATAGGAAACTAGTCAAATGGTGGTGTGCAGTGTTCCGAGTGATATCACGATCACGACTGACCCGTAGTAGCTTTGCCGTGCAATGCTGCGGCCGCGCACTATAGCACACAACAGACAGAGCGTTTAACACAAAGAAGCGCGAATGGGTGTCGATGAGCGACAACGTGGGCACCGTCAGCACACCCAACTACGCGCAGGACACTCTGGGTGAGGTCACAGTATAAAAATTCATACAGTAGGTCGACGCCTTTGAACTCGTGTAAAATGCCGACATCGTCTAGACAGGAACGCATCGGCCAGCGTTGTCACAAATAAACAATATTTATGAAATTATTTATTTCAAATCAAATCAAATCGTTTATTGCAATCCATATTGTACAATTACAGGTGGTAAATATAATAATATAATATTGGAAACAATTATGGACCCTGTTGGGCACAGCAAGTTTTAAATAAGTAGAGAGAGGAAGAACGCTTCATGTTTCCATTTATTTATTTATTATTTATTTAGTTTTATATAATTCTTATTCATTTATTTTTATTAATTGTATTAGAGTGAGTATTTATTCAATTGCTATCTCTTTATATTATATATATTATATTAATTGTTAAGTATTCATTCATTAACTATTTCTTTAAATATATTGATATTTATTGCAGATGAACATCGATAGCTGTATTATAAATAAAAGAATATTACATATTAATATAATAATGGAAACAATTTTTAACCCGCTCTTTACTGTGTGTATTATTAAGGAGTTTAGTATGACAATAAAAAATGCAGTTGAGGCGTATATAAAGAGATTTAAAAATTGAACTGATACAGACTTGATAACTAGTTTTTTAATTAACACCCATATCATATTGTAAATACATTAAAATTGGTGTCCGCCATCTTTGATTTCAAAAAGGATAGCTTTTTCGTAACAAGCACCCCAATCATACTTGCTTAAAATTGACCCCCTTATTAAATTATAAAAAGACTAGGTGCGCCCCGCGGTTTCACCCGCATAAATAGTATTGACATAAAAAGTAGATAAAAACCTATTCTCATGCCTAGTGAATGTATATACGAAATTTCATGAGAATCGGTCAAGCCGTTTCGGAGGAGTATGGGAACGAAAACTGTGACATGAGAATTTTATACATAAGATGACGTCCGCCATCTTGGATGTAAAAAAGGATGGCTTTTTCGTAACAAGCACCCCAATTATACTTAAAATTGACACCCATTTTAAAGTATAAAAAAATGACGTTCGCCATCTTGGATGTCAAAAGGATGGCTTTTTCGTAACAAGCACCCCAATTATACTTAAAATTGACACCCATTTTAAATAATAAAAAGCAACGTCCGCAAACCTGGATTTCAATAAGGATAACACTCTACAATATCAAAACAGATTTATTTACCTTTCTTCTGTGTGTGGAAGCTGATGAAACCGCAGTTCTTTATTTATATAAGATGAAGACTTGCAATCACTCACCGCACACTTAGTATGCACCATTTTTAATAAACAAATAAAAAAAACAAATACGCGTCAGCCCTTAATGATAGATACCGCTTACCCGCGTCTCGCCCCTCACACCCCGCATGATTGCTCTGTCTAGACGTCTTCGTCGGACGACTGTATGATTTTTTAGACTGCGGTGAGGTGGTGTAGGCGCAACTGCTGGAGGTGGGCAAAAACATCTCAGCCGGGGACGAGTGCGGGGCACTCGACAGTGTTAGCCGCTCGGTCGTATGCTTGCCGGATGACGTAAAGCGCGACCGCTAAGTTTACACAGGTCCCACAACGGCTTTGGTTGGGTAGTGCGGACTTAGTCCTTCAAGTGGACCCTTGTGCTTGGGCCCCTATTCGATGGACCCCGAGGCGGAGGCGATGCACGGGGTAGCTTAACACCCCACTACCCCGTGCAGGAGACGAGGCCCGGACAGACCGGACCAGCACGAGAGTGTGGGGCTGCGGAAGAATTTAGACTCCCGCGGTCCCACGCGCGCTCGTGATAGAAGAGACACCGGGGTGGTTTTAGTCAGTAAAAGTCTGACAGACCCCGTCGCCCACCCTAGGGCGGCGGACATCCTATGAGGATTTCCACCCCGAAAAAAAAATGGTAGCCGTTGGTGGTTATAACAACCAACCCACATCCCTCCAAATATGTATTAAATTTCCTGTTTTGTTGAGAACATTTGTGTAGGGTCTGGGTGTCCCTAGGGTTTCTGACCTAATCTGGGCGATGCCTGTGGACTCGAAGAGCACAAACGCAACGGTGTCTTCAACCTGCATATAAGTCCTACACAGGGGGCTGTCCGTTATGCCTAATGTGTTGAAGTGTTTGTCTAGTGACTAGTGCCTCGTCCCATAGAGAATGTTTTACAAGCATGTTTTGTCTTCCTCGTTGGGGGTCGGACAGGTGCCTTTGATTTAGGTTTCGAGTTGAAGTGTTGAGTTACGTCTTTGTAGAGGTCGCGGCAGGCGGTGAAGTCAGTGGGCGGCGGCACGTTGAGACACATGTGCGTGGAGTCCCTGACGGCGGCCAGCAGTGCGCCCAGCGCAGCCGTACTCTCCCGCACGCAGCACGTCTGGGAGAACGATTTGTGGAACACCTGCCGCACATACTTGACAATTTTATATAATTACAATTAAGTTAATTTTAGAGTGACTAGCGTTGTCGAAAATCCTTGTAAAATTATACATATATGCGAAAGATTGTGAGAATATATGGATGATTGTAACTCTTACACACAAAAATCTACTGAACGGAAATAGACGAAATTTGGCACACTAGTTTTTATAACTATGCATGGGTCCACATATCTATAAACTCTGTTTAAGATGGAATATCTAAGGAATATAAAAGAAATTCCACATGACGGAATCGTCTGCAACCAGCTTTAATTTCGTTTAGTTTACGTAGCGCGTTATACATACAAATAGCGTTTAGTATGCAGATTAGAAAAATAACACAAACCACAAAGGACTGCAGTAGGTTCTGATGTAGCGACACGATCCTCGACATCTGAGACTGGAACTGCGTGTGCTTGGCGAACGGCAAAGAGTGGTTGCTGTTGCGTTTTATGTCATGGATCTAGCAACGAAATGGCAAACATGGAGTCTATATTATTCTTCTCTTTTGATGGTAGATAAGTCAGTTACTAAGATTGCTACCGGCAGAATAATCAAGATAAAACAGGATGTTAGTTTGTGTCCAGTCAAAGTGGCGATTAACATACATAAAATGACAATTAATCGCATTTTATTTCATTTTGACAGTTTAGTCAGGTTCATTGCGTTATCCACGTCGTTGATTAGACTAATTAAACTGATGAAGCACTGGATTTTACAGACATATTTTTCAAAAGTCTCAATTTTTGATTGGAACTGTGTTGTGCAATTAGGGTAATAAGAGATATAATTATGAATTTTATGATAACGGCTTCACTTTGAACCGAAATTAATGTCAAGCTTGACCATGTCAACCTGAATATTAAAGTGTTAATTTATCATATTAATTGTAAGCATAAAAGACTAGTAGAAATGTACTATTCCAATAAACCGAACACATTTTTGTCATCGTCATCATCATCTCAGCGTTAATCCCAGTCGCATCCGAAGCTTTTTTCAGCTTTGGAGTCTGGGGTCCGCTTTACCAGTCCAACTGCTGAGTTTTGGCTAAACTTCGATATTTTACTGACCTTCACAACCCAAAGGTGATATGGAAGCATTGTAGTTAGACCAATTGTTGAACTTTTTTAGGCCTCCAACAACCCGTAACGACTGCCATTAGATGTTCGTATGGCAATCAGGATGTGATTTTCGAAGCACGACCGAACACATTTTTTGACTTATTCTAATTCAGCTAACGTTCCCATAAAATTTTTTCGCAGCATCCATGCTCATCGCCGGCTGAGACAACAGCAACCAAAGACGAGAGACAATGGCTATTAATCCGTGTCGCTCGTTTATATGAACACTTACTTGTCTCTGCAGCTGGTACATGTAGATCCTGTTGAACCTCGTGCAAAACTCAGCTGACCTCTTCACCATCCGCGCGATGTCTTCCGCCTCAGACGACAAAAGTATGTCGCGGCGGTCTAGAGAGTTCCTGTTGTACCGTTGATATTATCATCAAGAGTTCCTCAAGGAATATGGAGGAACTAGTTTCCGAATGTATTTAAATAAGTAATTAGATATTGTTATTTGAGATCAATCGTTGTAGAGATCCTGGCTGGAACTTTACGTCGAATTGTAGATGTGTTTCGGCTAAGCAATGTGGATGAGAATAGATCTTTTTATAATTGACTCTACTTGGGTTTAGATAATGCTAGTGATTGTTGAACCTGGGATTACTCTGTAAGCCTGTAAACGAAGGTAAAAACGTACCATCCGAAGATAGTGAATCTGTCAAATTTAAAAACGTACCATCCGAAGATAGTGAATCTGTCAAAGTGTAAAAATTTCAATTTTTCGGATGGCCGTAAACACACTGGGTATAAATGTCAAATCATGTTGTCATTAATATTTAGGCAAACTAAAGCCAAACGCAAACTTCGTACTTAGGCAAAGACCCCTGGAATGTTTGACTTTCCAAGGCAGAACTTTTTATTTTTTCTATACTAACATGTTCTTCGTGGTCTTTGAGCATTTAGAAGACGATTTGGCAGAGTAGTGAACATCAGATTTAAAAATGAGTTAATTAAGCACTAACATCAAAGATAAAAGCTCTTCGTTGATCCTCGCTCTTAGTTCTTTCACTCTGGCACAGTAGATACTGCTTTTGATCACATTCTCTACGTTCTCTGATGATTTACCTGAAAAATAAGTCATTATTGGCATTTGGAAAATAAAAGGACTGACATGAAATTTTAGGGGCCTTTTTCTTTTTCTTTCTCTGGAAGATCCTCCGATCAAACAGGTGTCGTGCCTGATAGGCAACTAGCCTAACATTTATGTAGGGACGTTGTATACAATATGCTAGTTTTGCGGTAAGTTCTGCTTGCGCCATGCAGGATTTTGCGTGACATCATTCTGTTGTGTAATTCGATCGTAGCGACGCAGGTGCCTCTATAGTTCTATCGTGTTTTTTTCATCAAATAACCTCTGCCGCTTTGGGTGGAGCGGAAGGGTGTGTCAGACTTATACTGACTAAAACCGTGTTCCTTCACGTGCCTGTGAAAGAGTGCAATGGGAGTCCTCCATACTATGTTTAATTATAAGTTAGCGTATCTTATGAATAAAGCCTAATCGTCGCCGCCTCGCGACCAAGCAAGCCTCCTTGATCAAAATCAACTTACTTGAAGATTTTTTAAGGTCGATTTCTCTTTCTGGCGAGTTGTCAGCGGAGGCTTGATTAGATTCTGGTGGTCTCTCACGCACTGTATCTGTGGTACTGGACTCGTTCAGAGCATCGTCGTCTCCTCCTTAGAAGGGTAACTTGTCTTAATGAATATAGAATTAAAAAGGTCAACCCAATAAAAACAAAAAATTATACAGTATGTTAACTAACAGAGGGCGTTCCCGTTAACCCGAAATAGTATAGCATACATACATGCTAAAAAAAATATTTCCATTCGAAAACAAAATGTTTTAAAATTTTTTCCAATAAGAAATTCAATAAAAAATTTAAATTGACATGTAAAAGAAACACACTGTACACGCGAACATGAAAGACGGCAACGTCGCAATTTATTTATACATGACGACTACTATTTTGATTTAAAACAGGAGGTTTCAAATTTATTTCCAATTAGAATTTTTTTTTATTCCGATTTTTTTATGCTTATTTTTCTATGCTGATATTTTTATTTTAATCTATTAATGATATATATTAACGAGTTTAAGGGAACGCCCTCTGTTATTTAACATACTGTATATGTACAATACATAAGTTAGCAATAAGATAGAAAGTCTTGGCATTCCATTAGTTTTAATCGGATGAATACTTCGGATCCTTTTTACATAGGACGGTGGTGCTATATTCTTTCGTAAAACGATAATTCGTTTGCGAGCAGAGCTATCCAAATATTAGAATTGGTTTTGCTATGTTCGCATTCACGTATTCACCAAACTGATCGTCCACGAATGAATGTTCGCAACATAACCAAAGCTCGCTAAACGAATGTTTGCAAAACAAGCCCGTGAAGCAAAAATTCACGGTGAGTAGGCTACCTCCGTTCTTTGAAAGAGTTTTATGAGTCAAAGACATTAAGTAGAACACCACATACCAGGTTTTTTCTCGAATATTTTATCAGTAGCACCAGCATAAGGGGAGCCTTACCTGACTGGTCATCATCAAATATGTGGAACATGTCGCACTCGTCTTTTTCCATGTCATTCGCGAAGGTGACCACACAAGTATGCTGTCCATCTTCTCCGGAAGAATTGTCACCAGTGCCGTGTTGAGCTCGTTCCTTTGTGCCAATGACGAGATTCAGAATGGACAGTTATTTTACTACACATACAATGGGGCTATCGTTGGTGTAAATATTACATAATATTACACTAGTACATACATACTAATTAGTGGTACATATTTATAAGCAGCGACAAATAAAAGAAGACTGTAGATGATAGCAGTGATAGAACAACAAGTTCAAAATGACAAGTATCTGCCAAGTGTTTTTGAACACCTGGAACGAGTGCGCGCTTTATTTCAATTGGAAATACTTTTCCATGGGCACGTTTCCGTCGGACTACAATTTGAGTGTCTTCAAGGCTAGAGTGAATAGGCTCTTAATAAACTAGTGCGCTTTACCATCAACGATTGCGTCACTGCTTACCATCAGGCAGGATTGCAGTCAATCGCTAGTTTATAATATATATATATAAAAAAATACAAGTCCTAAATGAGAGGCGATACAAGAACGTCAGTACAGGAGACAACTCGGGCGCACAAACCTTAAGAACAATTGCTGGTATACCACCTGGATCACTAGCTTTACTCACGTCCAGACGACACAGTACTCTCAGAACCTCCTTGTTCCTAATACGTACCTTCGACATTGAAATTTCGCAGTGGGGCAAATTCGGTGGAGTAGCAAAGAGATGCAAAGAAACCTGCTTTCTCTCTCGCCGTATGAGCCAGTGGTCTATAAAGCTTAACCAGCGGAGGCAGTGTAGGCCGGCAGAAGTTCGGAATGCATAGGTATTTTGAGCTTCAAGTTATCTAATGACCTCAAAGATTTCGTGTACGAGTCATAAAGAAATATTTCTTGAGATAGAGGGGGGTGGCAGGAGAAAAGAGCACATTAAACAAAGAGCTTGTTCAGTTTACTGTACTTTTTGAGTTCCGTTTTAAAGTGTCAACTAGGTCCTATTACTATGCCATATACTTAGCTTCCCGACACCAGACTCCAAAACTCTACAATGGTAACAGCTGGTAATTTTTACATAATGTTTGTAAGTGGCAGTATGGATTGTTGTTCCTAACGTACATACCTTGTCTCTAGCTTCTTCTTCAGAATTTTCCTGAGTCACTTTCAGCTGTTCATTTTCCAGTATTTCTTTCATACAAGATTCTGGCAAAGGATCCAAAAATTGGTACGGGTCATCTGGTATGAGAGATTAAATTTTAGTCTTTGGAAATATCGAGGCCTTGCCAAAAAAAGTTAGGTCAAAAAATTAAAACCAAAGTATTTATATCAAGTATAACAATTACAGACACGAATTGTCAAAGGGTCGGTCAAACAGTAAGATGAAGCTAGTCGCACATTCCAAAGGATGTACGGACGACAGCAGGTCAAGTCAAGCTACCCCAAAATGTCAAATATTCCCAATCAACCTAAAACCTTAATGCTTCAGAGATAAAGTTGTAAATCTAATAAATAAATCTGACAGACTGTAGTAGCTTGATGTGCTGTCGTCTGTAGGTACCTATGGAAAAGAATGGGCAAGAAACAGCGCGCTGCGGTTAAGATATTGACAGTTGCGCTACGTGTCGTGGTTTCGATTCCCGCACGGAAATAAAATTTGTATGACCTACTAGTAGTAGTTCCAGGTGTGGCTATTTGTGTATGTGAGTTTTATGGTTGTAAACGCACCCACGACACAGGAGAATTGACCATGTGAGAACGATTCAGAAAGATGTGCACGTTAAAAACGTACGTTACAGACAACATAAAACAATTCAGGGAAGATTGGAATTTTGTGAGTATATGAGTAATAACTAGAGATCAGAAATTAGGGCGTTTATACATGTACTAGCTTTCCGCCCGCGTGGAGTTCGGTTATATCGCGCTTTTTAGATTTCCCTTGGGAACATCAAATTTTTCCGGGATAAAAGGTAGCAGTTCTTTTTCAGGGTCTAAAGATTTTCTGTGCCAAATTTCATCAAAATCGGTTGAGAGGTTTAAGCGGGAAAGCGTAACAGACAGACAGACAGACAGACAGAGTTATTTTCGACTTTATAATATTAGTATGGATGTACCTAAACTTGAACAAAATGCCGACGTAAGAATAATGTGGATACGCCTTTTAACTAACAATTGTGTTATAGATATTACTATATAATTTTTTCCTAAATGACCAAATACCTTGTAATACGCCATCTGGTGGTACTTTTAGATTTTATAGTGGCATACATAAATTAACTGCGTGTACCGAAGGGCATATTTTTCTTTAGTCAAATCAAGTTTAGGTATTTAAGCTGCAAAATATCAGTCCTCTAGTAATAACTTAACACACATCACCACCAGCGAGACATCACATACTCTCACTCTCAGCAGTCAGAGCACATTCAAGTCAATGAAAGATGTAGGTACCCAGTAAACGATAATAACGATAGCTGCACATGGCGGCTTCCCTTGTGTCGTGGATGTTTCTACCCCTTTAACATGTGTTGTGGATTGTAAATAGATAAGATTTCTTATACCTTTATAAATACCCTTGACGGCGTCTTGCTCTTTCACAAAGTTGTCCCATATCATTTGTTCTCGTTGTTTCATGCGCTCCCTACGTGTGCTCCGCCATGCCCTCTCGAGTTCACTGCTTTCAACGTACTGCAAGTTCGTGTATTTGTTAATAGATGGCGCTAAATTAAATGATAATAAAGTCACATTTCAGGATGAAAAATTGATTGATAATGGATAAATATTTACATTTTTGGCAAATTTAGTCGCGATTGCAGATTACCTAACAGTTGACGCTAACACATACTACAATCCAATTCTTGGGGTGCTGTAATTATATTTTAACTTTACAGCTGAAATAGCGAAGATGTATCGATTTAGGCAAAAAAAAAAAAAAAATACACAAAATTCAAATCACATTCAATCACAAGTATTATAAATATAAAACAAAGTCACTTTTACTTTCCCTATGTCGCTTTGTATGATTTAATCTTTAAAACTACGCAACAGATTTTGATAGGTTTCTTTTAGTAGATAGAGTGATTCAAGAGGAAGGTTTCTATATAACATGTACCTATAAATATTAGAGGGACACTGATAATTTTTGAGGTTTCTAACATATGTCGCAAAATAAACCCATTTTTTTGAGGTTACATTGCAAACGCTGACTGAACCCTATGAGATAGATCAAAATAATGTACTGCAGTAATGTAGACCTTAAAAAAACCTACAAAATACCTACAAAAAAGTCAGCGACTCCATATGTCTACCTACTATGGTTTCTTCATTATGACTACTTTTTTATGTTTGAAAACTTAACATTAAAATGCCAGTCGAAATCAGAGCCCACTATTTGTTCCCTATTATAAATCCTTGTCCAATTAAATTACGTTATATCAAAGGTAATTTTAGTAGCAGCAGATCTCTTTTTGATTTATTGGAATCGGTTGTTTCATTTAGGAGATATCACGATTAGGGTTGTAACGGAGGCTTGTTAGCGGAGGCGGAGGTGAAAGTACATATAGAAAAAAAAAATGAAATTTATGGTTAGATAAAACAAAATTTTTATTTTAAATACGTAAATTAATAGTAGTATACTTGGTAAAAAAAATATTACCTTTTTGTAATGAAAATTATGGGGAAACAAATTGTGTTTGCCGTATTCCCGCCTCCCACTAGTTGATTCTTGACCATTTCGCGCTCAAATGCGGCCGGACGATTGTCGAGCGTCGCAGCTTGCGCGCTATTATTTTATAAATACGTAAATAATTCTCCGTTATAACTCCGCAAAAATTGTGCGGAGGCGGAGGAGGAAGCGAAGATACGATTTCTTGCGGAACTTCCGCAGTAACGGAAGCGGAGGCGAAGCTCCGTTATAACCCTAATCACGATTTATTCAAAACTAAACACTAGAAAAAATCCGCGTGCTGCTCGCGCCCCTGCCGACCGCCTGCTACTTTAGTGTTTCTCTGCCTAAACCACAGAGTGAGTGAGCCGGAGCGAAGGACCATTATTTCAAACAAAGTTGCTACCCCGGTAAGCTTTCATTCTGTTTGAAGGTGGTGGAACTCGCTAACTCGCTATCCATGGACAATAAGGTCGATGTATCTTACAGAGTCAGATATTGGCTGATGGGCGGCATAGTAGACATTATTTTTATTGAAGGGCCACCGTTTCTTGAGGAAGGTTTAGGTACTTATATCATTTGTCCACGTGCGAAGCCGGGGCAGGTCGCTAGTAATTATTAGGTATATGAAAAATCTAATCACAATAAAAAATAAAAATCTAGGTACAAACCTGTAAATCAGCTTTGCTTTCAGACATAAAAGAAAATCCTCTTATACAAGTATCCATTATCGGTTCACCTTTCAATATAATTCACAGTAAACAAGAGTATAATCACAAAAATATAAATTAATTGCCCGAAAAAACCTGAATATCTATTACACTATTCGCCATTACGAATATTATCGTGTAAACATTTGAATTTGACAACACAAATTGATTGAAGGAAGTGAACATGTCATGTGTGACCCCCAAGTGCGTCATACCAAATCAAATTCAACGACTTTAAAGTTTAGTAAACCGTCACGATTAAATTAAAACGTTTTCTTGTGTCTTTTAGTAAAAAATGCACTATATGAATAAGTTAGATATTAAGAATGTTAATAAATAATTAATTAAAAACAATTTCTAAAGTTACTTTACACATGATTACTTCGCGCCGTGATGTCACGCATCCGTTGCTAGGCAACGCATTGCTTGTAAAACATAAACAAAAAAAAAAAAAAAAAGAAACGAAACTCGAATGCACAGATCGATAAATTTAATTTAATAAGTTGTTATTGTAAAAGGAAAGTAGTCTATTTAACTTATAAGTGTCCTGTAATAAAAAGTTTTTCTGGTTTTGAATGGAAAAGTCACGTGGTTTTTAAAGGTTATGCGCTATCGACAGGTGCATGCTCTAATTGCAAAGTGAATAGGACTTCGGAATAGTTTTGTGCGCGTGTCGTAAGTACTCTAGGGGTGTCCGTTCGTGACATGCTATTAAGTGTTCGTCCGCCGTCAGAAATGGGGGCGCCTCCGCTGCCGGCGCCTCAGCTGCAGTCAAGGCATTTTAAACAATGTAGCAGAACTGCTATTTTGACTTTGCCTTATGTTGCGGACGCTGAAGATGAAGTTGCTAATGAGGTTGGTTGTTATTTTCGTGTCGATTGACTACCTATCTTTTTTTTTGTTGTCGGAGGGAAACCTTCTAAAGGCCCCTGGTCTTCGGGGATAGGACTAGGGAGTGTGGGATTCTTACCGTACTAAAACCACCCCGGTGGTCACCCTCTGCACAATAGAAAGGTTACCTCTCAAAATACCAATCCGCAGCCCCTTCCGCGCAACGCCTGTTAGGGCACATCTCTGGGGACACTGTAAAGGGGCCTCTGGGTACCTAACTATGTAAGGCAACACATGACCACTGTGCGCCGCCTTCCCCGAGGTCGCTCAGTGGGCAGACAGAGTCCCCACTCTAATCGCCCGCGACCTCCGGTCCCCGCCTGTCTTAGATGATGCAGGCGGGGTTTCAGCTTGTTAGGCGTCAAGAAGGTTGCGTCCTCTACGCCTTCTTCTCCGAACGGGATCGGTTCTCTCACGATCTCACTCGGCAGTCTCCTTCTGGACCATCACAGTCTCACAGAAGTTGATTGAATACCGAATGAAGTATCTGTCATACGCCTCGTTCACTCCTTGAAGGCGTAAGGTTGTGTATGATGAGAAGATGAGATGAAACATGCTAGCTCTTGTGCTCCATACTGTAATAAGGTTTATTAAAAAGTTTTAACTTTTTCTGAAATCATAAAACACGCTAAGAATAAGGATTCTAGGTAAAACTATCCCATGTTTGAAACCTGTTTACGTTCCCAATTTCATCAACATTGGTCCATTTGTTTTTTGTTCCGTTGCGTTGTGTGCAACGTTGCCCCACACTAGGAACTCACATACATAGACAGTCAGACCCGGAACAACTACCTGTAGGCCATACAAATATTTGTTCCGTGCGGGAACCGAATCCGCGACACACAGCGCAGCAATCAATATCTTAACCACTTGGATTCAATTTTTGAATCACTGCATTTGTCCAATATCCAACAATGTCCGAGAAACGAATGATAAAGACATAGCCAAGTGAAAAATACCTCTGAACAAGTTTCTCATATTATTGTCTAATGTTTGAATAATCGAAAGAGGAATCAATTAATATATTGGCCGTACCTTCTCGGTGTTACTTTGTTCCTTCATCGAAAACTTAAAGCCTTGTCATATTCTGCATACTTTAATTCGATCGTTTGAACCACAGTTGATATTATTTTACACTAAAATTATATCAACTGCGGTTCAAACGTTCCCAACTTCTTCTTCTTCAGCCTATAGAGGTTCACTGCTGGACAATGGCTTCCCCCAAGGCTTTTCACAATGACCGGTCTTGTGCTGCCCGCATCATCAGGTCATCGGTCCACTTTGTTGGGGGCCTCCCTACGCTGCGTCTTCCAGTACGTGGTCGCCACTCCAGAACCTTACTGCCCCATAGGCCATCGGTTCTACGAGCATGTGCCCTGCCCACTGCCACTTAAGTTTAGCGACTCGAAGAGCTATATATAGATGACTTTGGTTCTTCTGCGGATCTCCTCCCATTATCCCATTCGGATTATCCCAACTAGTCGCAATCATTTGAAAAAAATATGTTCGCCGTTTAGGCTGCTGTTCATATTGGCCGCCGCTTTTATAGAGGTTTTGGTATCTACTGCACACTAGAGGCAGGCACATTCTCCGTTCGTAGCCTTCTCTGCGACCCCGAGTTGGGGGCGCGAGGAGACGGTTTGGGGGCTCCTTTGTGGCCCCATTACCGTGGAGTTGGTCTCTCGGTCCCCAAAATTGGGGACCCGTCATTGGGGTGCACCCTAAGAGTGCTGTCTTCAGTCTTCGCACACCTAAGTCGACGCCGCGAGGGTGTGCCTTCCCTCCGGCGGTGGACGGTGTGCCTTTGTTGTGTGCACATTCTGGCTCTGTCCTGGGTGTTTTCTAGTATTTATCTTGGCGCTGAACCTAACTAACCCTCTTCATTTTTCTTGACTAATCTAATTCAAGAGTTTTGTACCAAAATCTACAGTTACATTTTCAACATAAGTCGCAATTCAAAGTAGGTAGGTACCTAGGTAGTGACCTAAGTACCTAGATTTGTGTTGAAAATTGTCAAACGCTCGTTTAAACAAAGCTTTGATCTTAGATCCAAAAATAGCAGTAGGTAACGATGAGGTTTAGAGTTCGCTCAAATGCGCAATCACTTACGACTCAGTGAACTAACCTGTACCGTTTTAGGCTCACAGCGAGACCTTGGAATGAAATGTAGCATTTTTCCATTTACGTAAGTACCTAACTACAATTAAGCCGTCACGGTTGCCAGTTACGATGGTAAGATTAATCAAAAATTTATAAAAAAAAACCGCTGAAAAATATAAAGGCGCCAGCAAGTCAAGCTAGATCCAAACTGTAAAAATTTTCCAATCAACGTTGAGCCTTAATGCTTTATCGATAAGGTTGAAAATCTATTGATTAAATTTAACAGACATAGCTACCTACTATGTAGCTTGATGGTGCTTGAGCTTGATGGTAGCTCTGTCTGTTGCTGCCTTAGCATCTGTGCGTATTAAATAACCGAGAAGGTTTAGTATGTAGCGGATTTGATCTGATGTAAAGCGAAAAGGAAAGGCTTTTAAAATATTACGCAGCTTACCTATATGCTTGCCTCACGACGTTTTTATTGTGATTGTACTGCAAATCATATTAGTCATTTGAGAATACTGAAAATATGCTATCGGAAGGCAAACTTATCATATTTTACTCGCGAAGACTCTAGGAACATAATTCTACAATTAATTTTCGAGTGGAGACATTCCAAAGCCACGTATAAATAATTTTTTTGGGTAGCAGCTTTAATCAATTCTGACGATAACTGAACAAAAACGTGCTACTTAATAATTGAATAAAATGCAGCAACAGATAGCCCCATTGCTCGTGAAATACAAAATTCATGGAGTCGGTTGCATGTCTGATGTAATGCAGGTCCATTAAATTAATAACACGAAGCTCAGAATCTACATAATATAGTTGTTTTGAAACACCGGAGGGGCTTATGATGATGGGCTGACCTGTATGCATATAAAAGAGAATAACGGACATTACAGCACTGACACAAAAAGATGGTGCAAAAAGTATTCGAAGGGTTATTTTCCAAGGAAAGAACAGTATTCTAATAGCATAACGCACTATCAATTACAATCCGAATACCTAATTTTGAAGGATATTGCTTCCGCATTGCTTTACCCATGGAGCCCATGGTATTTGCTCCAAGGCTTTACCTATGTGTTCGAAAAACTAGTCTACTCTATAACATAAATGACGTATTGAAATTTGTTGAACTTTCAAAAGTAAGTCAATGCTACTATATGTAGACTGTTTATTCCTATAGATGCAAAGTGCCTACATAACTATGTAATGACGCCTCAGTTACAAACAAGGCAGTTGGAAACTGAGAAGGCACAGACAGGGTTTATGTGGACATAAGGTACCGACACGAAATAACTCACCAACAGAACTATTTTTGGTATTGAAACATAACATTGTAGACAGCATTATGAATCTGGACCTAAACACCATGTAACATATTGTAGAGATACGATATAAAAACGACTGTTGAATTGACAGCCTCCGTGGCGTAGCGGTACCGAACGCGGCCAATGCGCAAGGAGGCGCGGCCGCGCGGGTTCGATCCACGCACAGCGCCAATATTTATATGCATGATTATGAATATTTGCACTGGTCTGGTCGTGCCTCGGAAAGCTAAGCCGTTGGTGCCGGTTGCCATACGAACATCTAATGGTAGTCGTTACGGATTATTGGAACCCTCAAAAGTCTAACAATTGGTCTAAGTACAATGCTTCGATATCGCCTTCGGGTTGTGGAGGTCAGACGGCAGTCTCTTCACGGAAAATATCGAAGTTTCGCCAAAAAATCAGCAGTTAGACTGATAAAGCGGACCCCAGACTCCAAAAGCTGAAAAACCTTCGGATGCGACTGGGATTAATGCTGAGATTATGATGATATGATATAAAAACGCATTGCCATTTGCCACGCAAAAACACATTCGATAGGCCATCCAAGGTCTACCTTGGATGGCCTATCGAATGGTACCGGTTTCATCAATGTTGACAACGAAGTGTCGACATCGAAATTACTAGAACCTCGTATAATAACCTGTGAAAGCATCATTGGATTGATACACGGTCAAGGTGTTTTCCTTATAAACAAAGAATCGTGTTATTTACAAGGATTTCCTTAAACAGGCAGGACAATGAAGTACTAACCTCCCAACTCCTCTTTTAATAGTCAGCTAAGAAAAAGTGCGAAAGACTAGATAGAGCCCTCAATCACTTCCGTCAATTCCTTGGGTATTAACTATTGCTCACTTTATTAACTTATTGTCTATGACAATATGGTAGATCTGTGAAAATACTTATGTTATCCTTATGGTTGACATAACGATCCCTTGCCGTTAGGAAAACACCAGTCGAGGTGAATAATTAATAGGGAATTAGGGCTTGATGTCTAGGTATGTGGACATAATCAAAAACAGTTATTGTTCATATCAACATACCCTGGCATACGTAGGTACGATAAGTGAAACAAAAGTTTTAATGGAAAACGCATTAGGTACCTACACTGATTTTTCTTAATAACATTGGCCGCCACTCTTCCGTAGTAATGGTTTCAATTTAATTTTGTTGCTTTGGAACGATTACGAAATACGAATTTTAACGTCAGTTATTATTGTGCACTGTTCAAAGGCCTGCCCCTTTTCCTTCCAACCCTCGGGACGTACGGTCTCTGACCACGTTAGCCCGGCAAATTGGAATATGAATAATTTGATAACGACGACATTCCGCAAAATAAGTTTGAGTGAGTGGAAGATAAAACAATATATTTCATTCTTTTACATTATTTTTATTTCAATGTTAAGTAGTTTACACTTTTCTACCTTACATTACCTCTTTCAGCTTACTACTATACTACTATTATACTACTATTATTTTTGTAGCACTTTCTGTATCTTAATAATAGGTGTATAAATAAGTTTCCGCCGATTTTTTGAACATCTTGGCGAGTATGTAGAAGAACAATTTTGTCATATCTGGAGTAGTAATGGGCGCGCTTTTCCTCTTCCTTCTATTTCCTCCAATAATGCTTCCAATTCTATATCTTCGTACGATTTCGGTCTTAAGCTACGTTCTTTGTCATCACAGTTTCTAAACTTTTGAAACATTTTTTTCTAGATTTCTAATTCGACCAAATTCTATAACATACAAAATTCTGCTGGTTTATTAGGTAGACACTGGCAAATCCTAACAACTCGTGTCGTGTCTCGTGTGTGACTACAAGTAGGTGAACCATTTCTAATTTTCACTGCCTTTTCACTATTACGAAATCCGTAGAGGACTAAGTCAGCCTTCTCTTCCAATATAGCTATACAATGTTCACTTTAGATGCCCCAACCTGAGTATAGGAGGAAGTGGGCCTCCGCTTGAATGTGACGTATGTGTACAACAGGCTGGCAAGCCCACTGATGTTCAACCCCACAAAGTTCAGCAAAGAGAACACATAGTCACCACCAATCACCATCCCCATATATGTTATCAGGATATTCTTCAGGGCCCCGATGATTGTCGTAGTTAGTGCACTGTTGTATTGTGTACAAACTATTATGCTATAGGACAGAATGAAACCCATCACACAAGATATTAGGAACTGTACAAAGAATAAGTCTTTCCAGTTCTCGTATTCAACTGAGCTTTGTAAGTCTCCTGTGATCCACGCAATGATTGTTGCTGGGAAAATCATAAACAATGCATTATAGTACATCAGACCATATTTACCAAGATCTTTCTCATTTAGCTTCTTTTTTATATACACTCCATTAGTAGCAGTAAAGACATCATTGAGCAGTATAAGTGTATACCCGGACCACGAAAATGTGGCGTCGTCTGCGGCAGCGAGCATAGTACCACCGATCATACAATAAACACTAGTTTGAACTGCCCAGGACGGTTTTACCCCCAGGATGAGCTGCTCGCTCAGCATTGTTATCAGGATGCTGAAGCGGCGAAGAGCTGTGAACATCGGTAGGCTGAGTTCTTTCGTACCACCGAGCCCTGTTGTCATGTTGCCCAAGTAGATGACTGGTAGTGGCCACAAAACCCTGAGGATGTCTTTTGACAGTGGCGGGAACAGCAGTACTTTAATGAAGCGCCCGCACCACAGCAGGGTGATCGTCGCCACCATTTGCCCCAAGCCGAGCATAAGGAACGACGGGAAGGCGTACGTTGTCAACACGGTCTTGTTCGTCAAGGTGATCATGAACGAGGCCAGCGCATAAAATGATGCGCTCAGGATCTTCTTTAGAATCTCAGCTCGCTCCAGCGCACTTAGACTTGACATCATGCCACCACTGTAGAAATGTAAAATTTTAACGTCGATTAAACTAACATCATTAAAGGTAGGTGTATCATGTATTTATTAACGGAATCTACAGTGTCAAAAAAGTAGATATTATGTAGGTATAAGGCTATATTTTACGGGTACTTCAAGTTATAGTAGGAATAGATACGGGTATAAGATATTGACAGATTGGAACCAGGATGGAAATTTACAATTATTTCAGCTTGTAAGTGGCGTAAAAAATTTTAGACCAATTTCTACAAAATATTGGACCTTTCGCTGTACTTCATAAACAATGTTGTTGCTGCGAAATTATCATTTTTGCAACTGTTTAATGTTCCACACGTTTTCGAAAGTTTCCAGTTTCTCTGCATGTTAAATATATTTATTGAATTTAAAATTTTAGTGTCTTTATGCAGTTATTACTTATTTAATGTTAGGGCACTCTATGATAGCCATTTTCAGTGTTTTGGCATCTCTCAAATCACTATCGAAAAACAGTTACCTACCTAGTAGGTATCACAAGTTTTCGTTTCTAACTGAAATCAAGTTTGGGATAAACAAATTCCTATTCTCTCTGTTGTAAACTATCCCTTTGCGACAGCACAGGGAGGGGTAGTAGGAAATGACTATGTATGTCAATAGTTTTGTTGGGGTAGGTTGTGGCATGCACAGCTAATAAACAGAAAGAGTGAAAACTAGTTCATGCAATTCATGAATTTAAAATAAGCAGAGGTAACAACATTGTTACCTAAATTGTTTAACTGACTTCAGATTTTTTCAGACTTTCCACAAACTTATACGGTTAAGATCACCGTAAAAGCGCGTTACTTATTATCGAATCCGTGTGGTGAATTAAGCTATTAGCTGAGACTTGTGGGACACGCCATAAAGCCATCAGAGGATTTGGCAACGCGCCACACTCGAATCGTGACAGAAACGAAACCCGTGAGTCAGCGCCACACGGAACCTGTGCGGCGGCGGCGGCGCGATCGATAGACACTGCACCCCCCTGCCTCCCCGGGCCAACGCCGCGCCCCCGCCCCCGCCCGCCTGCACCTGCCGGCAGAGCCCGCAGCCAGCTCGCCGACCGACACACGACAAAAACACGCGAAAAATACTTCAAAAATCAACAGAAACACCAAAAAAAAAACAGTGCTCTCATCCACGTCAATTTTACTATTATAACCGCAGTTCAGTGGTTCAAGGTCGCCACGGTCGACGACCTCCGTAAGTTTAGGAAAAACGTCTACCTCATAAAGTATTAGCGGATTTAAATCCGCGACTGTTTATTATTTGTGTTGATCTGTGAAATTTTATTTTTAATTATTACGTGTAGTGAGCAAGGTCGTGGTGCGTTCTGCCGTGCACAAATGTTGAATCTTTATCATTGGAGACACGCGCGTGCTCCGCGGCGGTACACAACAAAGGAGGTTGCGCTAATCGCTTCTACTTGACTCCTCTCTGGTTCTTGGATGTGAATAATCTGGTCCGCAACGATGGCGTCCAAAGTGCTCGTGCCGGCTGCTCCGTTCACGAAGCTTCAAGTAAGTTTATCAAATATTATGTTGTGTCTAATTTCCCTTCTCATGTCACCACTCACCAGATCCAATTTTGCGTCGGAAATAGATATCCTGCGAGCTTTGAGATTCCCATCTGTTTTCAGTCGTCTTCTCTTAGAGTAACGTTTGTCATGTTTCTGAGTGAGTGTCCGATACAAATAATGAAATTGCCAAGTCACGGAGCACAAAGAGTTACCGCCTTCCGGTCATTGACATTATAGGAAAATGATTATGTATATCAGGTGGATTTTCCCATCGCCCGGCTATGGGAAATCGTTACTGAAAGAGGTAATCTAATTGCCATTACCGGCTGCGTACATTGATCCGAGGCAGGTCATTATTTATTTATCTGAACAAAGGAATGCTCCGTTTGTTTAATTTATGCTTGTAATTTGTAATTCTATGTTATATTACTGAACAGCATCTTTTTATTGTAAACATGACCTTGTTTTTTTGACAAAATTAGAAGAATTTTTTCTTGCTTTTGTGTATCGAGGAAATTCGTCTACTTACCTGATTCGAGAATTTCATCTACCTGAACATAAACTCAACCAGATCTTTTGTTTACACTATTTAAGTATCACGATAAACTTGCTTTGAACGTCGATATTAATGGAAACAAACAGTTTCGAACTAAAACAACATCTTTTTGAATCTCCACGAACAATAGTACCCAATTTCAACTATTTTCCTTTCAATCTTCAGGTGAAGAAATCTCCTCCGGAGCCAACGAGCGGTGGCTTCATCATCGGCGGTGACCCTGTGGCCAGGGTAGCGCACTTGGAGCATAGCGTGCGGTTCTTGCAGGAACAGCACCGGCAGATGCTGAGTGGTTTACACGCAGAAATCGAGGCTTTGAGGGAGAGGAACCGAGGTATGGCGCAAAGATTTTAAAGTTTTTAAATCTACCAAAGATTTAAAAACTTTACAAAAGGCTACACCTACATAATGCAGCACTTACTTTAATAAACAAACTAGAGATTACAAGTCCAATTAATTACATAAAAAATATTGTAGGAGACATGATAAATGATAGACGGGAAAATGATGAATTACATAATACAGTAGAAGTTGGAACTTATACGATGAAAGGCTACCTAAACCTTGTAAATTCTCTGGTTCCTTTGTGAAAGCTATAAAGGACCAAAAACTTTTAAATGTTTAACAATAGTACATCCATCTTTTTACTAGCTGCTCATTGAGATGACCAAAGACATATGAGACGAACCAAGTTTAGGATAAACATGAGAATAATGAGCGGGGGTAATGCCGAGGACAATGACTTTCTAAATCTTTACACTATGCACTGAAAGATTGAGATGATGACTTTCATTTTCCATACATACCTTTCGCCTTCACGCTTTGCCTTTTGATCCGCGATGATTTTGAAATTTCCCAAATCGTCTAATAAACATACCATTTCCAACCTTTTGTCTTTCGGTATCGTAACAACAGCACCTAGCTGTCTCAACGAGAACCGAATTGGCAAAATCAGAAAGATTCACTTTCACAATTTTACGAGTTTTGTAGTGTGGATTCTACACGCGATCAACGTATTGGACATGCATTTAATGAAGGTTAACATTAATTATCGTTTTATTTTTACCTCATAGCCAAGTTGTTGGTAGCGCGAGGCTGTGAATCATACGAAGTGCACTTAGTCGAGAGATTTAAACAATGAACTTAATTGGCTTATCGGCTACAACTCGTGCATATGTTAATGTATGTACGAAATACGGACACGATACTCAATTAATTAGGACTCTCATCCTAATCCTGTGATTTAGGACCCATCTCTCCGAAAGTCGATTGAAAAGTTGTTCTACTCTTATTTTAAAGTAGGTATCTGACATTTAATGCGGTTGCCGGCAGATGTTACTATCCACCAGACAAACTCTTGCCACCTAGCGATTCGTAGTGTTCCGGCATGAAGCTATGGCTTCACCAGACACCATGCAGGAGCACTACGAATCGCAGACGAAGACGGGTCTGAGCAGTCGTGAGCGGTTCGGGTGCGGAGTGCGGCAGCACACCGCAACAGAACTGTTCAGACCACCACACACACAGCAGCCGACGCAACGTTGTTGTGTCGGGAGTTTGGTCGTGGAGGGTATCCAAATCAATCTTCCTCTGGCGCAGCATCGTTGGTCGTGTTGTTGGGTTTAACATTGCAACACCTCGCTCAACTGCAGTCTTCCTTCCTATTAACTCAGTTTTTTGAGTGAATAGGCACTTAGTAAACTAGCGCGCTTTACCATCAACGATTGCATCACTGCTTGCCATCAGGCGGGATTGCAGTCAAGCACTAGTTTATAATTATATAAAAAAGTTAAGGTAAAGTGGGCCTTAGATATACAGAGATACGCCTATATTTTAGCGGATTTTCGACTCGTATGGCAGATTCCTATAATTCACAGTTTACCGTTATTAGTTAAAATTAAGAATCTTCTATCTATACCAATAAAGAAGTGAAAACCTCGTAGCATTGCGTGGTAGACAGTATCACAGGCAAAATGAGCTCGGAACTGTGACCTCCATGAGAGGTGCCCTGCGGGTGGCTAGGGGCGTTCCAAGTCGGCGCCGCAGTATTTTTTGTACACCACTCGATAGTGGGTGCGACCATAGTATTACTGCACGGGGAGATGAGGCCCATTGAGAAACAGCATGTCGAGACCTTTTTTGTTGAATGCTTATGCGGAAACTCCAAGGAAACACCAAGGTAGTCGGTACGTGTCCGGTACCCTTATGTCACCCTCACGATGGAGCGAGTCCATGAGGATATCTTCCACAAAATAAAAAAAAAAAACAAATGGTGTAAACATCACAAGGTACAAGGCAGGCAATCTACAAGTCGTTCGTCGATACTTAATCAACCTATAAATCTTTATCACCTCAATAAATCTCAATTTTGTTTTAACACAAATGAAAACTGAGTTTTTCAAAATCAAATTTATTTAATGAAAGCAAAGGTACGAATTAATAACAATTTCATAAATAAGGCACACTCGTGGCCCAATGGTTTTAAAAGTTCAACACAAACTTTATGGTTTATTAGGTATCAGATAAGCACGAATTCAATCTAATATACTTAAACGAAATAAAGGTTACACGACTGGAATGTTAATTGTTATTTATTTTTTAATTGATTCATGAACTCAATTAATGTGATAGGTGACCTAATGCCCCCATTGTATAAATCACATCTAATTTTACAGATTTGCAGTTCCAACTCATATTCAATAAAGAATCATCGCCCAAAGCGAGTTCGCCTCCAGCTGACGAAAATGGCGATAACAATGAGGTAACCTAACAAGCAAAGATAAATAATATGATTCTTCATACTCTGCTGCTCTTCAGAACAATTAATTAGTCTAGTTATGTAAACAGGAAAAGTTATAAGATTTTTGCAACGATATAAAAACTAACTATTAAATAAAAGTATGTAATTACATAATCCGTTTGGTTATAGACATTACAGCACATCACCATTACACTTACCCGCCACTTTTATTGCGTCATGGAAACGCACTTTAATTGAGTGCATCACATTATCGGCCATCTTATATGCAACTGCAATGTAATTGCCAAGAAACATGTTTCTATCATTATTTTTTTAAAATTGAAACAAAAATCCTGTTGTTCCTTTCAGGGACATATAATTACATCCCTACAACCACATGCACGTCATTAATGAAATTATAATTTGAAAAAGTAATTGTTGTCTAGTCAAGGAGTTAAAATCAAATAACTGTTAAAATCGACACATTCGAAAAAATGTTTAGAATATCTGATTTTATAAGTTAAAGTGGCGGGAACGTTCTACTTATGTCTAGTTTCTTCATGCAGAATTGCGGAGGTAAGAAATCAGTTAAAGATTAGAAATATTTTAATAATTAAATATTTATTTTAATTATTTGTTGCACGATTTTTATAAATGACTTGCTTTATTACGTCCGTATGCCGATTCTTGAAACGTAGGTAGAAGGAACAACAGGGCTTCTGTTACATATCGTACTTATAGACCAGAGATGACGAACCTCTATGCATCTATATGCCATTTTTCTCAACTAAAAAATTGACATAGCCATGACGTGCCAACAAACAAATTTTGCATAATTGATCTCATCAAAAACATAAATGTAAAATGAGAGCCAAGTTAAATATTATGATGTATGTTTTAGATGTTGAGTTCAACGACAAAGAAGTGAGATCTTACTTGAACTTGGCTCGACACGCTACTGAGTGTCTAGATAACTGGAAAAATCTATAATTATACTTTCTTACTGTTGTTATTTTAAATATCTATTGATATTTTTCGGGACCCTGTCCCGAACCGTTGAAAGGTAACATGGAGACGCCTATTGGCCGTTTTTAATGAAATTTCTGATATTATGCAGTGCCAAAATTATTTTGTTATGTGCCACTACCAGCACGCGTGCCATTGGTTCGCTATCCCTGGTACAGACTGTAGTTTATAGGATCCTATGATTCACAGGATGACGGTAAAAACGAAAGCACCATCTAAGTGCTCACACACACGACCAACTATCGTCGACAGAGGCGCCTTGGTCACAAACTAAATTAAATTAATGTTCAGTGCGTCTTTCATTAAGTAAACGACACATAATAATAGTTTAGTCCTCTCAAATTAAGATACGTATTCCATAGCAAGTGTAGAGTTGTAGACGTGATTAAACATGGCGACTAAAAATACTTAAAATTACGTCAGGCGCTGACTAATTTCACATTCGCAGATTTTCCACACGTACTAGACAAAGAGCAGATCATGCTATTAATGACATGCGAAAAGAAACATATCTTTAGGTATTCATGTCAAATATTGTGTCATAAGTAGGTATATAAATTGAGATACCTACTTGTACTCCATCGGTTGTAGGTTTAGGTAGGTAGTTAATTAGGTGGTTAATTGTAGGTACGTAAAATCATGTTTTTTTATAAGTGCTTGACCGCAATCCCGACTGATGGTAAGCAGTGATATGCAATCATCGATGGTAAAGAGCGCTAGTTTATTAAGAGCCTATTCACTCTAGCCTTGAAAATAACTAAATTGTAGTCAGAGGGAAACACAGCCGTTGGCAAATTGTTCCAGTCTCTCGATGTTTGCGGTATAAAAGACGAAGCAAAATGCTTTGTCCGGATAGGGTTGCCATCCGTCCGGGTTTCCCCGGATTTGTCCTAGTTTAGACGGCATCCGGGGAGCGTCCGGGGAAGGTTTCATTTGTAGACCGAGTTTAAAAAAAAGAATGAATAAAAAAGGTGATTTATTATATTTTTAAATGTTTTTTATTGCATTGAATATGTTTAAAAGATCTTGTTGATATGTCCGGCTTTCGGACTCTAAATTCCGGGGTTTTCACGCGTCTTGTCCTGTTTTCCAAATTTTAGAGATGGCAACCCTATGTCCGGATCGTAGTGGTGTCAACAATGCAAGGGTATACTCGCCGTACGGCGGGTCGTCCGGTGATGGAACGGAGATGGGGGGATTAAGTCATGCAATTCCCCGCACACTCTCCAAAATGCTTTCTATAGAACATAATATACCTAATACATGCAATGTGACTTAGATAAACGAGTAAACATTATTCCAGTCACTTCGTTACTAAATTGTGACGTAGCATGGCAAACGAATTGACTGAGTCCCGTGGTTCCTTACCTTTAGGTGACTATCTAACTTTAACCGATGGAGTATTGTCATTTTCAAAAGGATTTAGGCACTTGTGTAGGAGCATTCTCATTATTTATTTAGTTAATAAAATGTACTTTCTACTATAAATTATTCGGGTGTCTTGTCCAGGTGAAATTGAAGCGTGAAGTGAATAGACTGGAGCAAGAAGCTTCCACAGCTCGAAGCGAGGCGAAGGCTGCCGAAGCACGCGCGGTGCAACTGCAGTTACTCGTAGATGCACAGACTGAGTACGTATATTATTGTTTGTTACTAGGTACTTGTGTTTGGGACTTTATTTTGTAAGCGCTTTGCTGTGACGTAACTACGTCAACAGTTCGTGGTGGGGGCGCGTCATCAAGATTCGTGAGTGAGATTGCTGATCGAGGGTCAAGGAGAGCTATTACTTTGACCTAGACTCAGAAAAAGTAATGAATTAATGTTCACATTTTAAATCGTGCAACATGTTTGTAGGAAGTGTTAATGTTTCTAATTAGCTTCAACTTAGGAAGGAAGGAAAAGGCAACCACCTACCAAAAAAAAAAAAAAAAAGAAACGATACAAAGTAAATAAAAACAAATGTACATGTCATGATCATGGTGTCTTTGGTTTTTGTATATTCGTTTTTCTACAGAGTTCCAAAATTTGTATTTTTTCTACAGAGTTCCAAAATTTGTATTTTTTACTTTATAGTGTTTTTTGGAAGTCGGTTGTCCTCTTTGTTTTTAACCGACTTCAAAAAGGAGGAGGTTACTCAATTCGACCGTATTTATGCTTTTTTATGTTGTTCGCGGATTACTTCGTCGTTTATGAACCGATTTTGATAATTTTGTTGTAAAGAAGATGTTTCCAAAGTGGTCCCATGATAAGGAGATCAGGATCTGATGATGGAAGACCACAGAAATCAAGGGGAACTTTCAAAAATCGTAGAGGTGACTAGTGCATTTCTTAGTATTTTCATTAAATGTTTAAAACATTTACACAAGCACTACAATTTAATAAAAATCTGGAGTAGATCTAATGATGGAGCCGGGAGACAGTCGAAGGAACTCCTCAAAAATTCACGGCAGCTACCTTGTGTTTGTGCTTGATTCATTTGTATTGATAAGAGTTTCACACCTAAATGTATTGTAATTGGCATGAGGACAAGACGAAGGACAGTTAAAGGAACTCCTCAATGGTTTACAGTAGCTATTTTGTGTTTGGACTTAATTCATTTATATTGATGAGAACTTTGCACTATGTATATGGGTTAAAATGATGGTCTGCAGTAAATCTGATGATGAAGACTAATTTCGGAAGTCGGTGTCAAAAACGAATATACAAAAACCAAAGACACCGACTTCCGATATTATCTAGTTGTGTTTCACTTTGTAGTGGTTTTTGGAAGTCGGTTTTTTTTTGTAAAAGTCTTTGTTTAAAAGTTTTTATGTCACACTTTTTAGTTGTAAAAAGTGCTGTTCAACTGCATCCGGACAGACTGGTCGCTGCCGCCAATATGGTTGGGCTAGCAAGCAAACGACGCAGTTTTGTTTACTAGAATTTTTACCCGTAATTTTGGTTTAAATACCAAACTACTGAGCCGATTTTCATAAAATTCTATTTGGACTTGACTGAATGTATGAGCATTACTAGAGATGACGCGATTACGCAACTTAAATCCAGTCTTTTGATTTTCATTGATTGTCGCATATGCATGATGAGTAGGTAGTGGTTATCCTAAGTGAAACTTCAATGCTGAAAATTGTTGAGGTATTTCCGTGACTACCTATTACATATGTATATCTGTGTCTGTAACCGACTAACACTAGAAGTTAAAGATTGTTACTAACCTTATGGACTCCGGTCTGAAATAAAAGTATTCTATTCTATTCTATTACCATGACAATCAGTCAGACAGGCAGTCACGGAAATTCCTAAACAATTTTCAGCATTTTAATGTTATCAGATTACTGCAGACTGTCATTATAACCCATTTGAGGAGTTCCCTGAACTGTCCATCGTCTTCATCAAAAGACCCCTAATGACAATCAGAATGTATAATATAAATTTATCAAGCACAAGCACAAGGTTGCTGTGAATCGTTGAAAAGTTCCCTAGACCGTCTCTTGGCCCCATAATCAGATCTACTGCAGACATTCATTATAACCGATATGGATGCAAGTTCTCATCAATATAAATGAATTAAATCCAAACAGAAGTTAACTATTGTAAACCGTTGAGGAGTTCCCTGAACTGACCTTTGTCTTCATCATCAGCCCCCTAATGAGTCACAACCCATCTAGGTGTAAGGATGTTATCAATATAAATTAATCAAGCACAAAAACACAAGGTAGCTGTTGTGAATCTTTGAGGAGTTCTCTCGACTGTCTCTCGGCTACATCATGAAATCTGCTACAGACCTTCATTATAACCCATATTGATGCTGTTCTCACCAATACAAATTAATCAAGGTCAAACACATGGTAGTTACTGTAAACCGTTGAGGAGTGCCCTCGCGTGTCTCGCGGCTCCATTATCAGACCATTAGACATCATTCAAACCTTTATCAAATTGTAGTGCTTTAAAATACCTAATGAAAAAACTTACAAATGCATTAGTCGCTTCTATGATTTTGAAAATTCCTGTTGATTCATCACCAAACTCTGGTGTCCTTATCATGGGACCTTGGAAACATCTCAAAATCGATTCATAAAAGGCGAATGTATGTATATATCCCCGAACAAACATAAAAAAATTCAATGGTTTGAATGAGAAACACGCGTTCAGTTCAGCCTAGCTTCAAACCGGTATATAGTTGGAAAGGCAATTTCCAAGTATATAGCGGTCGGTATCCAGTCTTAACCCGTTGGCCGAACTATTCTATAAAAATGTCACCCTGAAAACTTAAGTGAAGTGGGCTTTTCCTCCTGATGGTTTGAGACATTTTTGCTTACTTTACCTTAGGTTCGCACGGTGACATAATAGACTGGCTTAAATTATAACTCCATCAACACCTCAGAAAGCTCCGCTCGCTGGAAGTAACATCCGCGAGTTGCGCGACATGTTGCGGCGACAGCTGCCCGGCGGAGAGCCGCGCGGAGCTGCGTGCGCGGCTGTGCGAGGCGGAGCGCCTGGTGCGGCGCCTGCGGGCCGACGCCGAGCGCCAGCGGAGAGAGGTACTCGCGCCGCGCGCGGGGGGCGCCGTCACCAACCTCTTGTTTGACGGCGCGGCCGCGCGGCACGCCCACGTACGTGTAGCCCCGCCACGCAGCTGATACGACCCCACATTGTATACCTCGCTCACCTACCCGTAACCTTTCATGTCGTCGATAAGTCACTGTAGCGGATATTGGCATGACATGTATTTTTACTATACCACTTTTAGTAGCTCAATAAAACGAGCATTTATGATAATTTTACCATTTGCAACAATTTTTGGAAATACCGCAAACATAAGTCTACAATTTACATAACCCGAACTGCACTCTTGATTTAATTAAGCTTTTAAACCAGGGAATCCTATTTCAGTTTTGAAGAACACCAAAGTCTACCTTCAAAACGTAAGATTACTGGAAGAAATTCTACATCAGAATCCACTTAACTATCCTTGGATCCCCCTTCTTAAACTTCCATACTCATCTTTTGGAGCAACAATCACTCACCGCAGAATTTAGATTAGTTCATAATTACAATTATGGGGTATACAAAATGGTGGTGTCGTAGAGGCTCGGCATAGCAGCCGTCAGGCGCGCCGACGTGGACGGGAACGCGTCACGCATACACGTACCCTGGCCAAGAGAATATCGGGGCAATATGACCTCAAACAGACTTCAAAAGCATAAAGACAGAAGGAACACTGAAAGGAAAACTGTCCTGGACCAAAAATGTTTCCCATGGGCCATCAAAACCCAAGAACTGATTTTACGAACTATTTTTTAGCAGTACAACATAGAATAGCCACAAAAGTAGTTCTGAAAAGTCAAGGCCCTCCTTGTTAATATTGATTACGTTAATGTCCAAAAACTTCCTTAGTGTGTGTCCGTTTTTATGTTCTGATTATACTTCGTTTCAAATGCTACTTTCGGCAAGGTACTAGGAACTACTCTGGTATTTTCTGGCTATGGTACCACACTATTTTCAACGAGTTAATTAATACCTTTACTAATTTTTTGCACTGTTAAATTTCGCGAGTGATGTTTTAGTTTTCTACTAACCCCGCATGTGTTAGCATCTTTGTTTTATCCCGTCCTCGTATGCGCTTACTAATGATTTTACTTATAACTTGAGTTAAGTAGATGTGGATGGAGGTCGCTGATCAAATTATAAACAAAATATTAGAACAGCACCCTTTAAATCACTTTTTGGGTTGCAGATTTACCAAGAATCGCAAAAGATCCAAAAAGTCGAGATGGTCAGTCCAAGTGTAATAACCTAATAACACTGATGGATTTGAAAGGAAAATTCTTGGAGAGTTAGCAACTCGCTTTAGGAAACTATAAACACTAATCTATGAATCACTAGATGGCTCATGTTTTTGACAACAAAATTCTTTTGCTGAGCTGAAGCCTGATGTCGAAATTGGATTTTGGTTGACTTAAGCTAAGAGAGTTTTCGCTCACTGAAAATTGTACTACCATAAGCAGTTTGTCGTCCTTGAATAGAATACTTACACTTTTTAAACGTAGTCCTTACTTGTTGAAGCACGAGTATTGAGTGGTTAGATATACAAAAACTGCACTATTTTGACTAATTGACTCACTTGCACATTTTGTTTGGTGGACTTGAAGCACTGTTTTGAAGACAAGCGCGGCGTTGATAAGAGCTACTATATACTCTAAAGGTAAAAGTTAAAAGTAATTGAGCCAAGTAGTTCAATTATAAGACCGCGAAAGCAGTAGGAAGTGCTGAAGGGCGGGCGTTTTGGGGGACTATCTTATTCTATAATATTGACGTTCAAGATGCTGATTCTTAGCCTGCTTTGAATAAATGACTTGATTTTGAGACCACAAGTCAAAGTAACTCCTGCTTATCAACGCATCAAGACTCTTCAACTAATTGACTACGCTACGTCTTTACGAGAAAACACCAGCTTTAAGAGTGTGCACAGCTGGATAAGTGAAGTCCTACAAACGAATTCCATATGGTTATTTCTGGGTTCATATAAGTCCCATTACAGAAAAGTCGTAGGAATTAGTGCAAAAGAATTAGCAAGTACTTTAGAAGACCAAAAATTGGGCTCTGTGTCTAATGCCATAAAGTTTCAATTCATTCAACATTCCCAGAACATTCCTCCAACGTGTTTACGTAAACAGTTACAGTGTATGAAGAATTCTCTGCACGCAAGTCTTCGAGCCAGCGGGTTGGACGCGTACGGATATCAGAACAACTACCATTTCCCACCGGTCCATACTCCTGACTTCTGGCGAGAACCACTTCGAGAGTAAGTACTTTAATGTTCTTTATATTAATAGATATACTAGCAGAAAATATATTTGTGTGACAGGATTTAATGGTTAGAACGTTCTCTACTGAGATAAGCGGCAAATATATCTCGCAATAGATCTTGTAAAATGGGCAAAACCAGGAAGCTCTTCTTTTCTTTAGACAAGGCAGTTCAATATCTGGCCCCCCAGACCAGTATCCGTGATAGCTATGTTTCCGGAAATGGTGGATCAATGTTTTTCAATAGCTTTAACATGGATGTCTTTAAGTCATGAGAGGGTACGTTACTGCTAGACAAGCGCGCAGTATCTTCGATGATAAAACCATCGCTTATTAACACCAGGTGAGATAGCGGTGAGGTGCAGGCGGTTCTCGATTTGTACCTACTAGACTGTCTTGCAAGAGGCGTTGGTTTTGCTTATAGTTTAATTTAAACAATCTCCCAAACCCATTCTTTTCTCTGTAACCATGTTCACTATGCAGTGCGAACGGTCTGACAAAAAACCCCAAACAACCGACTTCCAAAAATTACTAAATTCTGAAGTCGGTGTATTTGGTTTTTTTATTTTCATTTTTTTGCCATTAACATCCGATTTATTAATTTTAACTTTGCAGTGTTTTTGTCTTTTTTTTTTGTTTGTTAAAATGGTATTATTTTTCACTCTTTAGTTGTGGACAGCAGTCACTCCATGAAAAAAACTGGTGTTCTACTGCATCTGGTCAGAATGGAAGCTGACCCTAATATACATAGTTGGGAAAAGACTAGGCAGATGAATGAGTTGCGAAAAGCAATTATGCTATCTCGTTTATTTAAAATTTTCTCCCGTAACTTTGATTTCAAATCAAATAACTCTTAACAAAATTCGTTTTGATATATTTTCTTACTCTTCCCTTCACATAAAATAAAGAATTTTGCAAATCAGCTTATTAATAACAGGAGTCCTGAGGTAACAAACATAACGAAACCCTTTGCGTTGAGAATCTCCTCATTTATTTGAAGTCGGGTAAAAATGGTGGTCCTGATACTGATCAGTAGAATTATACTACATTACAATTGACATTACATTTACACGTATAAACAGCAATAGTCGGGATACGGAGACATTTCACCTTATGTGTCACTTTGCTCAAAAGTTATGACATGGTAACATAAAAATTGCAGGGAATTCAACATGGTGGGTTCCCGAGGGCGAAGCACCCGAAGGCCGCTAACGCTGCCCGAGTTGTCTGGACAACAGATGCATCGCTCTACCGTCTATGCTAATAGTGAGTACCTAATACTAACTGAGTTTATCGCAGCAGCTAGGCTTGACATCTGTATAACCTGACTTACACTGTGCGGATTAATAATTGCCCGTGGCACACTATTACCTGAAGCAAAAATAAAAAAGCTACACCGTTTAATCAGTGCTAGACGTTAGACGACGCAAGTCATTGGTAGTTGCAATTTTAAAGTTTACATGCGAGAAAAGTTTCTTGCATGTAAACTTTAAAATTGAAGGAATGAAATGGAAATGGAATTGAATTGAATGGAATTGGAGGAATGGAATGAAAGGAATGTCCTTAATCTGACTGAAACAATTTGCCAGCAGCGGTGTTTCCGTCGGACTACAACTTAAGTGTCTTCAAGGCTTGAGTGAATAGGTTCTTAATAAACTAGCCCGAGCTTTACCAACAACGACTGCATCACTGCTTACCATCAGGCAGGATTGCGGTTAAGCAATAGTAGTAGTTTTTTGTAGTCGTGGTGGCGGTGGTTAAAACACCAGCCTTAAGTATAAGTGTACGGATATGATTCCAGGTCAGGCAAGTAGGCCAATGTAACTTTCCTAAGTTTTATGTACTTTCTAAGTATATTTGGGATACCTATGACTGATTATAAACGTGCGAAATGGTGAAGGAATGCGATTCCAAGTCAGGCAAGTACCAATGTGACTTTTCTAAAGTTATATGTACTTTCTAAGTATTTCTTGGACACCAATGATTAAAGGTGAAGGAAAACATCTTGAGGAAACCTGGACTTTATAAGTCTGAAATCGCCAACCCGCATTGAGCAAGCGTGGTGATTACGCTTAATCCTTCTCCATATGAGAGGAGGCCTGTGCCCAGCAGTGGGACGATAAAAAAAAGGTTGATGTTGACTAGTTTATAATTTATATAAAAAAAAAAAAACTGAATCTATATCTTGACACCATCGAGAAACTTTACATACCTAAAGTAGTGATCATAGTTTATAATGAAACCCTTCAACGATGATTGTTATTATGTCAAGAATTGGTTTGATGAGAGAGCAGTGTTTTAGTAAATAGTCTGGTCAATTGCAGATCATACACGTCCCAGAGCCAACGGATATGAAAAGAATAAAAAGCCGCAGGCGGCTAACGGGGAAGCAGCTAGTACCGTCACACCCAAGACTCCAGAGGAACCCACAGGTAAACGTCGTCCAACGTCGAAATATCAAAAAAAGGAACTGGTCGAAATTAATTTAATACAAGAGGAGGGCTATTGGCCAGTATCTATTTATAAAAAAAAATAACAACATGAAATAATTCTTAATTTGAAAACTACTGCCTGTGCCGAAGCCGATATACGGCTTTCTCTTTCTTTTAATACATGAACTCTTTGCACGCTATTAGTTATAATTTCAAAGATGCGATGTTATAATCTGCAACTAACTCCTGCAATCCCTATGCTACAATTATGTCAGGTTGCTCCAAGATGCTGTTAAAGATACAGCCTGTCTATAAGGTCGTGAAAATAAATGAGGGCGCTACGGTCGTGCATATACCAACCCTGTTAGTGTAACTGAAATCATTTTGATACTAGCACATTATTTTGTAGTAGAAGCACAACTGGTTTTAATGAAAACACAAATCTATGGTCTCTGCCGTTTAAATAAAATGAGTAAAAATAAAAATCATACATATTTATTGTCAGCTGCGTCATTAACAACGTCTCCGCTACTGCTGTCATCTGCCTGTTATCTTCACTTAAGCCAATAACTAACTCATATATTTCTTAATAATATGTAATTTCTATCAGAAGATGGATAGCACTAATTTTAATTCCAAACATGATATAATTCATTTTTAACATCAGCGGCAAATTAAATCACCTAAAGTATCAAAACTGTGCTAGTCGCACTACAATTTATAGGTTAGATTGCAAATATAAGATGACATTTGATGTACTATAATTTAGTGTTCCTTATTTTTTAAATTCTTAGTTCCAGAAGCATTCATTTCACGACTTTATAGACAGACTGTAATTAGATTTGTCTTAAATTATTTTCGCCAGTGAAGCGTTGTGCTGTGTGCGTTTTAACAAAGAGAACAACCAATTAATTAACATAACTTATTTATAATTAAATATATTCATAAAATATTTTGCGACAAGTACTAGATGTTTGCGAGCTACTTTGTGCAATTTTACTTTAAATAAAAGAAATTGTTCAAAATGCCACGGTGTCGCTAGGGGGTCATCCATAAAGTACGTCACACATAAAGGGGGAGGGGGGTGTCGACAAAGTGTGACATGGTGTGACAAGGGGTGGGTGGGGTACTATGTTTCGTGACATCACATTTCAAAATCGAATATAGCTAGAGGTAATAATCGCGTTATTTGAAATATTAATTATAAACTAAACAAATATTTCCAACTCTATCTTTGGGACAATACGGTTTAAATTGTTTTCTTTACTAGATCATACTCGCTTTAGTGACACTCGCCGATCGAGCCCTTTGGGTTTCTTTCTTTTCGTTCAATAGTTTATTGCTTTGTTATTGTTTCAAATAATTGATATAATGTTGATTTCATAAAAAAGTACTTTATTTAAATGGAAATAAAACTAAATTCGGAACTGCTGTTTTAATTTAATCATTTTTCGATGTGAAATTGCAAAACATGTGACGTCACATTGGGGGGGGGGGTCTCAGAAATGTGAACACCTGTGACAAGGACGGAGGGGGGTCTCAAAAAATCATGAAATTCGTGTGACGTACTTTATGGATGGCCCCTAGTTTCGCTGGTCTTAATTTTACATTATAATTTGTTTTTGCTTTCATATAATATCTCGATACTTTTAAAGTTATTATCTATATTGTGCTCTAATTTATTGTATAATTTATTATATTGTATGCCATCATCCGCAGTGGTGGTGGTTCTAAGTCATTATACGTATAAAAGGACCCAGTACACAACCCTGTGGTACTCTAAATTTATTCACGCTAGATGATAATGGAATTAGGTCTTCTTTCATATTTGATGTAATAATTTAGCTAATGTCAGTTATTTGTATTCTATTTTTTAAATAAGATTCAATTAAATTATGAGCATACCTCTAATATTATTTAAGGCTTAATTTTTGAGAAGCGTAATTTAAGTACTTAATCAGGTCATATAGCAAAATATGCCACAGACAGATTTTCGTTCACCGACAGTCCCAAAACCTAATATACAACGTTATTGTTAGTAACACTGTATATTAGGTTTTTATGGCCATCGGCCATATTAATTGCCATATGCAGTCTAAATCCTTTCTGTTTCTCACACAAAATGCTATATTTTGGAATAGACTTATTTTTTCTATTATTTCTGCAATTATTTTTATATACTACCGTTGTACAGACGACAAACACATCAAGCTACGACAATCTGTCAGATTTCTTTATTAGATTTTGAATGCGAACTCTAAAAATATCCGTTTTAAATGATTTAAATAAAATTATACGCATTTCTTTTTGTTTTTCGTAAACCATGCACAGCAAGTAAGTTATAAGTTTTTATGTTAATTTATTTTAATATTCCAGAATGCCGAATTAGATCAATGTACGCGAGCGATTTAGTGAAATCCGACAGTAGTAACGTGAGCTCTAATGCCATGTACCCAGAGTTGAAAATGGTTGTCACAAAGTTATTATCACACAGTCAGGGTGAGGAAAACGCACGTTTTTTTTTTACTTGGTATAGTTCCTTTACTAATAGTTCATGATGGTTTGTTATTTTCAGTGGCCGTATCATTATCTCTTTGCGAAAAAAGGATGGTGTTATTAATTGCCCTGCATGGCTTCCCTCTCGCACTGAGGTATCATAACACGGTCCAGCGTGGCTACCATGACTTCTCATTACGAAATTCGATTATACGCATCGATCGTGTTTGGTGCTCTCATTGGTTGAGAGTTCTCACAACCTTGAAGCGGACCAATCGATGAGTCAAACGCGGTCGATATCGATGATCGAGTCTTCGTAATGAAAACTCATGGTAGCCACACAGGTTTACATATCTAGGGATAAAGCACGTCCAGATAGTACGAGATGCTATAGCGTGAATCAATCTAGTAGTGGCATTATGTGCTATTTCGGTGTCATTAGTTCATAACTCATTTGGAAGGTATGAATGAATGAACGACCTTAAAACATCTACGCACTAAACGTATGTCCAGCATAAGAGTAGACGTAGCGTATACGCTGCTATTGTTGCGTTATTTTGTCGAAAGTACTGTTAACCCACATCCCTGTGTAAAAGAGTACTTTCGAGAAAATCGAAACCATAAACACTAGCTGGACGCGAACATTTACGCAGCGGTGGCGCTACGTGTACTTTCACGTTGGACATACACTTAGTGCGTAGATATTTTAAGATTATTAATTTAATCACACCTTCACCTTTGACACCAAAATAGCACAATGTCACTGCAATATTATCTTCCATGGGATGAAAACAAATTAAATATTAAATGTTTTTGACTAACATAGGTCTAAAGTTTTTACTAACAATCGTGAGTCCATGTTACTTGAATGCAAATTATTATTATTACTATCAGAAAGATTCCCGCCATAGTATCTCGTCCTATCTAGGTGCATCTTCTTCCTATATACAGTATGTTAACTAACAGAGGGCGTTCCCGTTAACCCGAAATAGTATAGCATACATACATGCTAAAAAAAATATTTCCATTCGAAAACAAAATGTTTTAAAAAATTTTCCAATAGGAAAATATTCAATAAAAATTTTAAATTGACATGTAAAAGAAACACACTGTACACGCGAACATGAAAGACGGCAACGTCGCAATTTATTTATACATGACGACTACTATTTTGATTTAAAACAGGAGGTTTCAAATTTATTTCCAATTAAATTTTTTTTTATTCGGATTTTTTATGCTTATTTTTCTATGCTGATATTTTTATTTTAATCTATTAATGATATATATTAACGAGTTTAAGGGAACGCCCTCTGTTATTTAACATACTGTATAAATAAACCTGGATCGTGTTGTGACACCTTAAAATTAGAGACATAGTAGGTAATCATCATAGAGCGAGAGGGAAGCCTAACTACTGATTCTTCAAATTAAGGAACCTTACTTAATTGGGAAAATCGGTAATAATTTAAAACCTGTCGTGAGCTATTTCGTAAAGGAGTCCTGATCACTAACATAATACAGTGTAATAGTATACTAACTGGCTTGTTGTGCATGCAGGTACTAACAATTTAGATAAGTATTTATATTTTAGTTACTAATTAGTGTTTATTTTACCGTGAAATCATGATTGATAACATACTAATTGTCAGGAGGAATGCAAATATCAATATGGAGTGTTAACTTTGAATATGTTTAGATGTTTTAAAACCTAAAAAGGCCCCACGACTAAAATGTTAATAATAATTATGTATCTATTTTAATATGTAGGATATGTGATTTCAATATAGGATGGAGTCTACGGACATGTTTGGACGACAGCAGGTCAAACTACCCCAAACTGTCAGATATTCCCAATCAACCTTGAGTCTTAATGCTTTAGAGATAAAGTTGAAAATTTAATAAGAAAACCTGACAGATTGTAGTAGCTTGATGTGCTATCGACATATACAATGTGACGGTTAACAGATGATTGTGTTCGGTTCCAGTGAGCGGCGCCGGCAGCGCGCGCGCACGACGCACACACCGCAAGCACGCGTCCGAACACACGTAACTCACACACACACACACCACACCCGACCCACTACAACAGAGACAACAGGTGCTCCAGTCAAACAACCGACGCTATACAAACAACACGAGGCATCATCTTAGAAGACGCTCTACAAATCCGATATGCCACCATCACCGTCAAGTGTTAGACAGAGACAAAAGATGCTCCAATGGAAGAAACATCGTTCTACAAAGACGTAGCAACATCACACGCAGCGGAAATGAAAGATAAATGACGATCTACAAATACGTGGCATGTTTACGGCCGGGTACTGTACGTATGACCACACGCCTCTCACAAATATAGCTGCCGCTCAGCGGATATGTTACGGCATCTCAGTCTGACCGTCGATAATCAGTAGGTTAGGCTTCAATGTCGTCAATATTCTTTACCGTCGAGCAGGGATGATAATAATTATGCACACACAATAACATTTTGCTGTTGTATTATATCGCGCTAAAACGAGATAGAAGTATAACGATAGATTTATGTTTGATTATGTCTCGTTTCCCGCGACCTTCACCAGGTCATCGGTCCACCTTGTTGGGTGCCTCTCTGCGCTGCGTCTTCCGGTAAATAGCCGCCATTTCAACTGGTGAAGGTCGCGGGAAGGCGATGGATGCGGGTTGTAAAAGGCGTTGTAATCGTCGTAGAATGCCTTGGGGGAGGCCTTTGTCCAGCAGTGGACCTCTTTAGACTGAAGAAGATGTCTCGTTTCGGGATGTAACTCAACAGCAACATATTGTCATGCTATGCAGGTTAACATTAACCTAGCTTTTCGATTTTAACTGTAAAGCGTCGTCATCTATACTAGAGCCCAAGTGACAACAATAACTAATGTCGACACAAATAATACCTAGTATAGACGTAGCTTAAACATAATGTGCTGCGTGTAAAAAACATCGCTTTATTATTATCTTACCAAAATGGCTCTTAAGTTTTCTTAACACACTGGATATATTTGAACAAATAGAAAGGGTGTAATGAACTTCTATTCTCTCTCTAACGTACACAAACCTAAATGGTGGCTAGACTGAAAACTGGGTCCGATGAAACCAACATTATGACTGTGCAAAAGAGATAAAACAGTACAAAACGAATAGCGTCGTCTCTTTTCGCAGCTGATCAACGATGGCTTCATACAGACCTAGATAAAAATACTTTAAATGGTGGCTAAATAAATCGACGGTCGGACTGAATAAAGTCAAAGGATCAACTATTATGATGTAATCGTAATCGCCTTCTGTAAACGATAATATTATACTTACTAACTCGTAGATATTGTGTAGCCTGAAACGACCGTGTTTGGAAATACAGTGCTGAATTAATGTTGTACGATACGATACTGAGCGGCTATTTTGTTTTAATACGAGTAGCTATGGAATTAGCTAAAGACAATGAAGGTTTCCTTCACCGTTTTGAGAACAGTGATGGTGAATTTAAAAACACACGAACCCGCAGTGGGCCCACGTGATGGATTATGGACCTCACAGAGAGGAAATCTAGCGTTATATGCAAAATATGGAATCAAACTGCTACAAGGACCCTTTGGTGCTCGAATGAAGTAGATAGAGGAGCGTTTTGGTAAACATTTGTACACAATTGTTTTGTGAAATGTATTGAAAAAACAAAATGACCGTATTAGTTCCAATAACTATTTATTAAAAAAATAATATTGGGTAATATAAAATATTGGTTCAACGGCTTCCCCAATCTTCATCTAGGATGTTCCACTTCGTTGTTTTATTCGGAGTAGAGACAGTAAAGAAAATTTCATTGGGTATCTGTGGTCTATTCTTGCCACAAGCAAGATTTGGCAGTTTCTTTCCATATTGAATTAATTGAAATAAGCCAACAGCCTTCAAAACTAAATAGTAGGTGCTTTTGATTTTTCGTCCACGATCATCATGCCATTGTCAATTAATATAAATCGTGACGTTGGAAAATTAAAAGCTCTCTATAAACTTTCCACGAAAGAGTTGTTGTATCGTGCAATAGTATGGACGCACTCTTAGATTTTGCTCATTTGTGATTTAAAGTGCAATTTTGTACATACATGTAATAGTAACGTTAGAAAAACTTAGTACTTATGAGCAATAATGCTACGTAATAGTTGCTTAGTGTTTAGTCTCTTTCTTTTATTATAAAGAATAAAAAGGACGCAAGACAAACATTGGCGAGTAGGTAGAAGTTTTTCTTTATATTAGACTTATACCCCTTCATTCATAAATGTTGCTTAAAGTTAACTAGTGATTAGCCACTGTTAAAACATACATTTTAGACGTTTGCACGTCACTTAATTTTAATTATCGTTTATAAATAAACACCATAGTGTTTAAAGGGGCTTATTCATAAACGATGATTACCTATAGTTAAGGGACGTTAAAAGGTCAAAAATGTATGGTTAAAGAATCGCTAATTACTAGTTAACTTTAAGCAACATTTATGAATAAAGGGGATAATGTACAATATTTTTGCCTTTGAAAATTTTGTTAGATATCCCTTATTACTGCCATTAGCATTTATTTTCCTCACATGGAATACGTACGGCATAACGTTGTGTATTAAAATATAAAGACTAAAATATTTTTAGCTGAATATAGTTATTATTAAATAATATAGTTAAAATGATCTGCGATTTTAATCATGTTTAAAGTTTAGATAACCAACGTTTTTTATATAGTAACGCAGCTATCCGGCCGATTGTTCGTGTGAACGCTCCGAAGTCCACAAGGTCGAGCTACATTTGTGAGAGTGAAGTAGACCTATCAAATGCTATATTTGTAGCCTTATCCATATTAATCTAATTTATTAAAATAATACTATTAATTATTATATTTGAATATTACAATTATTGATATAATAATATATTTATTGCAAATGGTACGTGTTTTATTCAGTTAACACTTAAGATTACAATACTTTACAGCCTTTCAAAGAGTACTCACTATCTGGATACCTATAGTCCACAGCGCACTAGTCAAATACTAAAATATAAAAATTCAATAAAAATACTATAATTCTATCATGTTATTAACATATCAAACAATTCATGAGTATTACAACATTTGTAAGCATTCCCTAAGAACCACAGCACAGTATCTTTTACATAATCAGTCTCTAACAGTTTCTTCAGCACATCCACTTTATTATTAGTGGCAAAATAATTTAAAAATATCCTAAAAACTGCTTCAGAGTCCAAATTCGCTAAGAACCTAAACAAATAAACAATATTAGGGTTTTCAAGTGATTTTTCAATACTTACAGAAAGGTAGCGTAATGCTTTTAGAATAAATTCTTCAGATAAGAAACGGTTTGTAAAGTTACTGTGACAGGATAGTATGAAGAAAAGCTGTGATGATGAAGCGATCCTTAAAGTTGGAAGCACTTGGAGGATTTTGTGAAGGTACTCTGGTCTGGAATAGAAAATTTTATGATTATAGTATGAAACTATATAGGTAATGAGGTGCTGGAGAAATTTACATACATGTGCCTACCATTTTGTAGTGTCACATAATTATAAATTAATTACGTTGCGGGTTTTGTTTCTGCCCTTAGTCCTTCAATTGTACCATTATACGTAGGCCATGGCGGCCGTTGGTGGTTATTTCAACTAGCCCACCAGATGCTTACTAAATCTCCTGGCTTGTTAAGAGCATATTTTTTTATATTATTATAAACTCGTGCTTGACCAAAATCCCGCCTGATGATAAGCAGTGATTCAAACGATGATGGTAAAGCGATCTAGTTTATTAAGAGCCTATTCACTAAAAACGACTGAGCGAATAAGAAGGAAGACGGCAGTTTAGCGAGGTGATGCAATGTTAAACCCAACAACACGATCAACGATGCTGTGCTAGATCTGGAAACGACCAAACTCCCGACACAAAAACATTTGGTGCATCGTACCCGGCACACATCGCAACACAACTGCTCAGACCCGTCCTCCGTACGGCTTCACCAGACGTCATTCCCGAACACAACGAATCGCTTGGCGGCAAGACTGTCTGGTGGGTTCTGCCGGCAGCCGATGTTATGACCTACCACCGAGAGCTGTGTAAGATCTGGGTGTTCCGAGGGTTTCTAACTTAATCCAGATGACGATCACATGCGCCAACAGGGGGCTGTTTGTTATGCCTATTGTGTGGAAATGTTTGTTTAGCAAACGGCGTCCTATTATGGTCCCTGTCATCAGACTCAGGTTGTACCTTTGGGTTACTTAGGTTATCAGTATTCTCACTCACTTTTCAATAGCTGTAAGCCAAATTAATTGTGCTCACTGCACCACTCATACAGACTTTATTAACACTGATATTATAAAGGCGAATGTTTGTGAGTGTGTTTGTTTGTTACTGGTTCACTATTACTACTGAAAGGGTATGGATGAAATTTGGTACACATTTATTTATAACATAGGTATAGGATAGATTTTATCCAAAGTTTATAGGATCAAAACTTATGCGAGTGAAACTGGGGGCCACCGAGCTGATTTCTTCCTCAGCCTATAGATGTCCACTGCTGGACAAAGGCCTCCCTCAAGGCTTTCCACGATGACCGGTCTTGTGCTGCCCGCATCCATCGGCTTCCCGCGACCTTCACCAGGTCATCGGTCCACCTTGTTGGGGGTCTCCCTACGCTGCGTCTTCCAGTACGTGGCCGCCACTCCAGAACCTTGCTGCCCCATCGGACATCGGTTCTACGAGCAATGTGCCCTGCCCACTGCCACTTAAGTTTAGCGACTCGCAGAGCTATGTCGACCTGATTGCCGAGCTGATTTAATAAAACCTAACTAGAGTTCTCCTGCACATTTAAGAAACATCGCCCCGCACCAGGTATTTCTCCTGTATCATGGGTGCGTTTACAAACATATACCTAAACTCACATACACAAACAGCCAGGCACGGAACAACTATACAGGTAGTTGTTCAGTGTCTGGTCATATAAATATAGGTTCCGTGCGGGAATCGAACCACTGCACTAACTCTTCTTCCTCAACGCAGCGTTAAGACGCTGTGAATAGCAAACTTTTAGGTATTTGAGGGGGTGAAGCAGACGAAGTGGGACACGACTAGCCCCGCCCACTGCGGGGCGCGGGGCGCTCCGCGCGAGTACATCGATGCGTGAGGTGAGGCGTCGTGCATCGAGAAATACGCACGTTCTATTAAATCTATACCAACCATTCTCTATTCCATCTACATTTAGAACCGTAATTTCACAACCTAACCGCGAGGTACGGTTGGCTCTGTTCGTCACAGTCCCGGTTCGCATTAGACGAGCAGCAGGTTCGAATCCCACATCCGTTCACTTTACCTTGCGATTTTCGAAAATGTATATTTTATACATATTTTCATTTTTTATTATTACTTTTGTTTTCTTTTTTATTTTTATAATGCGCTTTGTCCGTTCTGCTTAAATTTTTGTGTTATGTCCTTTTTTCATGAAACTGTTAGAAATATATCATTTCTAGAAATTACTATTTATAAACAGCTGTTTAGAGTAACTGTTAAAAAAAATGCATTTTCGGATATTTAAAAAAATAAAAGATTTTTTCTTCAAAACTGCAACTCTTATCGAAGTCGGGTTTGTACGAGTGCTTAGAATAACACAACACAAAAAGATTGAAATAGATGGAGGCACTTGGAGGAGGCCTATACTGAAAGGGGCCATGAATAATGCAACAAAATGAAATCTAAATTTACTGTTTTGAACTATTATCAAATCAACTGTTATTTTTATTGTTTTTCTTTTCTATTCCATCTACATTTAGAAGGGTAATTTCACAACCCAACCCCGAGGTACGGTTGGCTCTGTTCGTCACAGTCCCGGTTCGCATTAGACGAGCACCAGGATCGAATCCGACTTTACCTTGCGATTTTCGAAAATGTGTACTTTATACATATTTTCATTTTTTATTATTTTTTTTGTTTTCTTTTTTATTTTTATAATGCGCTTTGTCCGTTCTGCTTAAATTTTTTGTGTTATGTCCTTTTTTCATGAAACTGTTAGAAATATATCATTTCTAGAAATTACTATTTATAAACAGCTGTTTAGAGTAACTGTTAAAAAAAAATGCATTTTCGGATATTTAAAAAAATAAAAGATTTCTTCTTCAAAACTGCAACTCTTATCGAAATCGGGTTTGTACGAGTGAAATAGATGGAGGCACTTGGAGGAGGCCTATACTGAAAGGGGCCATGAATAATGCAACAAAATGAAATCTAAATTTACTGTTTTGAACTATTATCAAATTAACTGTTATTTTTATTGTTTTTCTTTTTTAAATTATATTATGAACTAAGAAATTCATGGTTAAATAAAGGCTTATTATTATTATTTATTATTAATTTCTAGAAATTTGTAGAAAGAAAATTATAACGAATTGATTTTAAATATTAGTTTGCATTATAATTGTTACAAAAAGAATATATTTAAAAAGATGGAAAAATTACCTACTACAAAAAATACAGAAAATCGGATAAATTAATAATAATTAAAAAAAAAAAAAACAATTGCAAATAAGAAATCCAACAAAAAGCATACAACGTAAGGCTGGGGTTTGAACCCGAACACATACAGGTGAAGAAAAATGTGCCGCGAAAAAGTAAAAAGAATAATTACAGAAAAAAATCAAATAAAATATCGGCAAAAATACAACAGTAAATTAAAAAGCATTTATTTCAATTAAAATCTACAAAAAGCATATAATGTAAACCTGGGGTTTGAACCCGGGCAAAAACGAAATATGATTATTCATCAACAAACAGACACGTAAATATAATTATTTTCTGTGCGGGGTAAAGCAAAAAGTGACATAGGTCCGACAAGCACCACGCCTCAGCGGTCACTGTCGCTAAGCATAGAAGTGAAAGAGAAGGCAATGGACGCCGCGATGGAGCGACGTTTCGTTCACGTTATTTATCATTAAATACATTATTTATTTTAGAATATCTTAGTTAAATCGATAAACAAAAACAATGGTTTCATTTACTATTATATTTTACATCGCTCTTCTCAATTTTATCAAGATTTGATGATTAATAATACAGTTACAACTGTTATAAATTCAATTTTAGGGGTTACTTTAGGATTTTTTTCTATCGAGAAAATTAATTCAAAACGTGTTTTGAAAACAATGGTTTCCTGCTACATATAATCAAGATTAACATATAAATTTTTGACTGCTCTGAAATGTATACATTTGGCTAAAAAATTGTTTTAAGAAGCCTATTTTTACTGAACACAGCGCCTTAATCCCAGTCGCATCCGACACTTTTTCAGCTTTGGCGTCTGGGGTCCGCTTTAACAGTCTAACTGCTGATTTTGGCTAAACTTCGATATTTTCCGTGAAGCGACTGCCGTCTGACCTCCACAACCCGAAGGAGACATCGAAGCATTGCAGTTAGACCAATTGCTGGACTTTTGAGGGCTCCAACAACCCGTAACGACTGGCATTAGATGTTCGTATGGCAACCGGGACCACGTGCTTTCCGAGGCACGACCAGACCAGTGCAAATATTCATATTCACACACACAAATATTTGCACTGCGCGGGGATCGAACCCGCGCCTCCTTCCGCAGCGGCCGCGTTCGCTACCACTACGCTACGGAGGCTGTCATTGAACCACTGGGCTAACTGTGCAGTCTATTATTAATTGATTTGTCAAAATAAAGTGATACATACTTCAAATCATCTTGCAGCTGATGAGTGAAGTGAACAAGGGCATAAAACACAGAATCTCTTGTCTCTTCATTGTTGCTAATCAGCAGATCTATGAGCTTGGCAATAGCGCCATGGGATGTCAGCAGTTCACAAGGCTTTTGTCCAGAGCCAGCTAAATTGCCAAGTGTCCAGGCACTGGTGACCTGGAATAGAGGAGGTTGGTATGATGCAGTTGCTTGTGAAGTCTGTTCACTGTGTAACAAAAAGGGCATATACAATTATACATACCAAGGAGGAAAGGTATCAACTAAAAAAAAAAAACTTTAGTATTGATACCAAATTCTTGGTTTCATGGTTCTTAAATTCAAATTATAATGAATGTATCACTTTACTATAATGTCAATAACTACATGTTACAAGTCACAATAATTGGCCTAAATACGATAAATCTCTTCCGTAACTTTTGGCGCCTAGTGTTGTAGTAGCCCACTGTAGGAAGTGCTTTTCCATCCATGTGTCATTACTTCCGAATGTGTAGAGATATGATTAAAAAGTAAGGGTTTTCAATGTTATTTAATACCACCCACTGATGCTATGCGCTATGTACCCCTGTTTCTTACACATACTAATCATAATATATATAAATACCAATCTATATATACACAATACGTAAAGAAAACCCTGTCCGATCATCCGTGAAGGTATTGCTAGGTATCGATAACTTCTACTAATGCCTACAAAGCCGGGCTAAACTTAAAAAGAAAAATCCCTCTAAAAAATAAATAATATTTCGCAAAAGGAGGTAACTTAATACATGTGCGGTAGGCAATACATGCGCGGGCGAAAGAAGCAGGGCACGCGATACGCGGTCGCATCGCTATTCGCTCATAATAATACCGTCAAAAATGGTATTGTCACTGTCATTGTATTTGTTTTTATATTGTATATTTAACAGCCATTTACAAATACTATTTGTAGAGTTATTTTATTTTGATGAAATCAAGTAAAAGTAATATGCTGGAATCTGTATTAATGTTCAGCATAATAAAGGTTGCTTTAATTAGACAAAGGAAAAGATAATGATGACGAGATTATACTCTTTCAGAGTTGAATTACAATAGCATACGCCTACTCATTACATACATATTCTAAGATACTCACAGCCAACTCAGCGCTCAGACTATCAAGAGCAGGAATAAGGTATGGTCCCGCTGACTTTGATATAAGGACACAGGCTTTGACATCTCCAAGAGCCAGGTTACAAAAGCATCCAACGGCTGCACATTGTTTGTTTACATCATGACCTGAAAGTACAGATAGATAATATTCTCAATTTATAGGTACGTATTATTATTAATTTGTAAGTTTACCTGACAGACATTCGCTACAATTCCCTTGTTCACAAATTAAACTAAATTTAAGTTCATCTGTCTGTGTTACACCTGGCAAATTAGTCAGCAAATTTACATATTTTTGGTCGTCATGTTTATAATCGCGTCTAAATTCCCTATGGAATATCTTAATTTGACAGAATTAAAGTAAAATATTATCTTCTATTCTTTTCTTAATGTAATAGAAAGAAGAAGATGCAATTAACGATGCCCTTAACTTATAATTAGTTTAGTTTGTGAACCAGAGAAGCGTCATTCTCTTCCAGATTTAAATTGATATAGAAATGACATAAATAGAATGATGTCCAGTTTTTCTAATTTTTCTCAGATACTTCCTATTTTTCTTTCGATAAAAACATAATTCTGAAAACAAAACATGTTTAAATAAAACCTACTAACAGCATCTTAAAATTACTGCAGTTTTTACCGGCCAATTGCAACAAACTTGGAAACAAAACTGAAGATGTAATGAATCGAGTTTTTAATGAGAATATACGATGTTGAGTTATACTTTATATTATTACTAGCTTTCCGCCCGCGGCTTCGCCCACTTGGAGTTCGGTTATATCGCGCTTTTTAGATTTCCCTCAGGAACATCATTTTTTTAAGTAAATGGGATAAAAGGTAGCCTATGTTCTTTCTCAGGGTCTAAAGATTGTCTGTGGCAAATTTCATCAAAATCGGTTGAGAGGTTTAAGCGGGAAAGCGTAACAGACAGACAGACAGACAGACAGACCGACTGACAGACAGACAGAGTTACTTTCGCATTTATAATATTAGTATGGATGAAGTCAGATAGCTAGCTTACCTGTCATCTCTCTCACCAACCCTCTGACAGCACCACTAGTATGTAAGACCAGTTCTATGTTCACGGCATCATCTATCAAGGCATTTTTCAAGGTATGCAGCTCTGGTGCAGTGATTGCAGATTTTGATTTTAATTTTCTTGCTATTAGTGTCACCATATCTGAATTAGTGCTGTAAATTTGTAAATTATTTTGTCATTAAAGGATAAAAGCAATCCTATTCTCTAAAAGTATAAAGTTTGTAAGAGTTTACTCACAAAAGGATAACATTTTACTAACTTTGAAAACATTTTGCCGTTCAGTAGCGGATCTGATTGATTATTAAATGCAGGACGGAGATAGGTAGGTACCCTTAATTCAATAATCATGGAGGCTCGATGCACAATATTAATTTTCCTTGAAGTGAGTAAAATAAGTTCCTGTGCAACAAATAAAAGCAGTAACAAAAAAAAAATATCTCAATGGTACAAATAACAAAGAAAAACGTAGTGGTATTACCGCGAAATGTTAATAGATCGCCGGACATCAGCTACTTCGTCACGATGCTTTCGTCTATTTAGCACTAAAAGGTTACGGCTGGTCTCTCTTATACTTTCTATTGGTTCTTCCTCCATTGCTATTTAAGTAAAGAAGAATTATTTTTTAATAATAAACAGAGTTCTTTATCTTTTTCTAATCACAACACAGCGGTATAAACACTGTAGACAGTAGTATAACTGACACTGACAGTGACAATTCATGAATTCACAGTTTTTAATGTCAATTTTTTTTTTTTTTTGTTCTCTTCTTTCCGTACTACTTCTGAACGGAAAAGGCAAAGGCATGATTCGCCATACAGCCTGGACTTAGATTTTTAATGTCAATATCATTAGTGACAAAGAGCCACAGGTTCTGGAACCAGGGCTTTCTGGAAGGCTAGTTTTTTTTACGATATCTTGACATTCCAAAATAGTTTCCATTGGCGTTGTTACAAATAGGGTGTCTATACCATTTTAGATATTGTATCGGGTCGGGACAACTTTCTGGAATCTTATGTTGGCTGGTGGACCCCCTTGGTATTGGCGAAGCTAAGGATTTTCTCTAGGTAGGGCTATGGTAGACGAAGGGCGAAGAAGAAAAGGGCAAGAAGATAAAATGTTAGTTTAGTCTTGTCAAATGAAGACATTTCATAAACAGTTTTGACGTGATTATAATTTTTTTTTGTAGCCCTCTGAGTGTCCTACTGCTGGGCAAACTGCTCCCATTTCTCCTTTCAAACCATTGATATAATTAGACTATTATCTACCTTAGTTTAATATTATATGAATGTTTCAAACCTCCATGTCTGTGTTGTCTCTGGCCATGTTGGCCTAGTGAACGTTACCATTACAAATTTACAAGATCGTCACACCACTTTCGCCGTGGTCTTAGGGCGGTTGTGGTGTATTGGCGAGACGTATCCAGCCCACTCCCATTTCCGCTTGGCTGTTTTTTTTACAACATCCGCTATGGAGAGCATCGTGATGTTTCTAATATGATCTATAACCTTATTTTTACTTTATACGAAACCTGAATATAGTTTGTTCAGGATAATAATATACGCTTAACACCTATTATGCGGCGCTCCATTGCCCGTTGACAAAATTTGAGGTTGGACTTTTGTCCAACGCGTTGTGGCCTACTTTGTGCACCGTAAGTCAGAACGGGCTAGATGCACATGTCAATGATTTTTTTAGTGACACAGGAAGACTACCTTTCATGTTTTCTTTAAGGGTCCAGTAGAACTTCCAAGCTTTTTGGTCTTGTCTTTCGACTTCGAGCTATGTCTTAGTAGTGTGTATGTATGCCCATCGTTTGACCAGACAGGCCCGGATTGATACCGCAGTGTTTTACGCTTGCCCCTCGAGAGTGGGCGCGAGCATTGCGCGAATGGTTGTACGGGGAGATGGGACCCAGTGTGTCTCAGCCTGAGACACAGCCGAGGTCGACACCTTCTAGTGCGGTGATTTCAATCCCGCACCCCCAGCCATAGGTAGACGTGATATACCGCGGTGGTTTTAGCCAGTAAGAGATGCCTCTGTGAGATCCCCATGATGGAGGAAGTCTATGAGGATATCAAATGTGAAACAAAAAAAAAAAAAAACAAATCCGGCCAATAGCATGTCGGACCACGTTCAGTGTAGGGTCTGTGGAGATAAAAAAAATAAGCTATTTATTACATTGAGCTCACCATACTTATTAATTCGGAATCCTAAAAATGGGCTCACAAAAGACGGTGATGACTAAAGAAAGAGTTATAGATTCCAACTATTTAGTAGCCTATACCTACCCGTCCCGACCGTACCTTTTTTGGCCGAAGCCATTATAAGCCGGACAAATTAAATAAAAACCCTCTGCTATAACGTATGACCTGATTAGGAAATTTGGTAGATTTAGGTCCGTATTCCAGAAGGAAACTCAAGCATTGATATCTGCTTAAGCATTACTTAAAACTAGTTTCAACCAATCAAAGGGCTTGAAACGACACTTAAGTAGAGCTTGAGTTTTGAGTGACGTTCTGTAATACGCACCTTAGGTTACGTATAGTAAAATGTAATACGTTCGAGGTACCTACTGACCACCACCGATCCTTTTAGGTTTTTAACATGGACACTAGTAGTTAAAATAATTAATTTAATAAATGCAGAAGATAAATAGTTCAAAGGAGTTGATTTAAGGTTAACAGCCATCAATTAATCATACTTATAAGTTCATTTTAATAAATTCAGCATTAATGTTGACTTATTACAGCAGTAAGTATATAACATGTAAATTAATTAATGCTCTTCCTGAAAATAGTTTGTTCAAAATCGTTTACTGACTAGGTAACTTTTTATCCCAAAAATACACCAAAAAACTACGGAAATTATTGTCGTAATAATCCTGTTGTTTGTACAGACTTTTAAAATCGCAGTTTTACTTGTATTCATTCAAATATAATCTGAATGATTATACAATATGTAAAGAAAACCCTGTCCGATCCGTGAAGGTATTGTTAGGTGTCGATAACTGATTCTACTAATGCCTACAAAGCTGGGGTAAACTTAAAAAAATATCCCCCTAAAAAATACATATTATTTCTCAAAAAGAGGTCACTTAAAACATGTGAGGTAAGCCATACAGGCGCGGGCGAAGAGGGGCAGGGCACGCGGCACGCGGTCGCATCGCTATTCGCTCAGAATTATACCGTCAAAAATAATGTTGTTACTTTTTAAAAATTACCAAATTTTGGGGAAGTTGGAATTAATTCGCGGGAAAAAAAGATTATTTCAAAATTCACTAGTAGGTATTGTTAATATGATGATTATGTAAAATTTCATATGTTATTTGGTCATGTGTTTACCTAACTTTTACTATCCTTACGGGTCGGACAGGGTTTTCTTAACATATTGTATACAAAATAAAGAAAAAAAAAACCTTATTGTTAGAATGTTAAGGTCTTTGTTCTCCAAGAATCGGTATTTATACTAATTTAATAAATAACAGAGCTTAGACCTACATCATCATCATGATTATCAACAACCTCTTTTTTTTATTGTCCCACTGCTGGGCACAGGTCTCCTCTCATACAGAGAAGGATTGAGCGTAATCACCACGCTTACTCAATGCGGGTTGGCGTGCGAGTGTCGGCGCGCGCCTCTGAGGTGATGCACGGGGTAGTTTAACATCCCACTACCCCGTACAGGAGACAAGGCCTGGACAGACCGGGCCAGCACGAGAGGGTGGGGCCGTGAAAGAATTTAGACTCCCGCGGCTCCACGCGCGCTCGTGATAGAAGAGATACCGGGATGGTTTTAGTCAGTAAAAGTCTGACAGACCCCGTAACGTCGTCCACCCTAGGGCGGCGGACATCCTATGAGGACTTTCACCCCGAAAAAAAAAAGAAAAAAAAAGGGTTGGCGATTTCACACTTAAAGTCCAGGTTTCCTCAAGATGTTTTCCCTCACCTTCAGTCGTTGGTGTCTAAGATATACTTAGAAAGTACATAAGATTGAACCCAAGAAGCCAGATTGAACAAATAACCACACCCAACGAAGAAAACAATGTAACGATTCGACGTAAAACCTACCCTAACAAAGATTCGACAACTTTTGAAGATCTGAGCTTATTAGGCGATACACTATACCCGGAGGAAAAAAGCACCTCAAACATCAACACTGAACTTTCCTTACAAAACCTAAGTGAAATAATTATGATGCGTCTCAAAGAAAATAATCAATCAATAATAGCTGATTTCCGGAGCATCATACAAACTGAAATAAATAAAGCTATTACGAAACTTACGGAAGATTTTGAACAGAAAACCGCTAATTTATCAAGACAAAACGAACAACGAATACAAGATATTGAAAAGATTAACACAAAGATAGAAAACCTAATTAAAGAAAACGAACAATTAAAGCAAGTCATTTCGGAAATTAAATCGGTATCTACATCCCCAAAAATTCAATGTACGGAAAGCAATTCCAAAAAAATTGTCATTTACGGCTTCACCGAGTACTACAAAGAGCCTGAAGCTAACCTACATGACCGAATCATAGAAGTGTTTCGCGATATTCTGCAGGTGAACCTAGTGGGCTATGTAGAAAATATGTATAGAATAGGTAAAAATCACACAAATTGCCGGCCACTAGTGGTGGAATTAATAAGCAAAAGAATGGCTAAATACATCAAGAACAATAGCCACTACTTCCAAGGAACAGGTTTGTCTCTGTCTGAATTTTTGGATGGAAATTTACTTAAGGAAAGAAAACAATTGCGAGACGAAATGATAAAGGCAAGGAAGAAAGGCTTGCATGCAGTAATAAGAAATAATCAACTATATGTAGAAGGGAAAGCTACCATGCTGAGAGACGAAACACGCAGAAATCAACTGATCAACACACAAAATGTGAAAATGCTTAATTTGAATACTCCTCACGATACAAGCCACCGAGATCCAACCTGCAGAAATGAAATCACTGAAAATTATTCCTTTCGAAAACACAGACCAACTATTTAAAATTTTATTCCAAAATTTTCAAAGTCTTTATAATAAGCAACACCTACTTGAGTCCTTCATTGAAAACAACCCGATGTATAATGCAATATGTATATCTGAATCTTGGCTGTCGAAAGAAAAACTAAGCATAGTACAATTTGATGGATACAGAATAGCAGCGTCATACAGCCGCAGCACGCGAGGAGGAGGTGGCGTCTGCATCCTCCTACAAGATCATATCGACTTCAAAGAGCGGGACGATATAACCAACATGTCCATAGAATATATTTTAGAAGTATGTGCAATAGAGCTACCCAAAGAAAACATATTATTAGTATTAATGTATTGGAATAGAAGAGAGGAAGAAATATTTATTAGACAGTTAACAGATATCGTTAATTACATAAATAATAAGTATTTTAAATTTAATATTATAATAGGCGGAGACTTTAATATAAATATCTTAGAGAGGAATGTAAAGACTAGTCAATTCCTAGATCTCATGCTAGAATATAATCTTACACAACACATAACAACACCGACGAGAATAACACAAACCACATCCACATGTCTAGACTTGATATTCACAAACACTAACTCAAATCAAATACACACAACAGTAGAGGAACTAGGGTTTTCGGACCACAGCGGTACGACTATACACATCACCATACCAACACTACAGTTAGCTAAACCAACAACCTGGGTTGTTAAAAAAAGGTTATTTAACAAAACAAATATTCTAAAGTTTAAGTCTAAACTAAATGAACTCGATTGGAAAAAAATATTACTTGAAAAATAAAATTTAAATCAGAACTATAAAGCATTTCACGATACATTAACAAATATCCTTGAACATTGTATACCAAAATGTAAAGTTAAACTTAAAACTAAATTTAAAAAATATTGGTTAACGAAAGGCATCAAGATTTCGTGTAAAAACAAAAGACTATTAAAAATACTTACACTTAAAACTAAGAACCCTGTCATTACAAACTATTATAAAAACTACGAAAAAATACTTAAAAAATTAGTCACTGAATCAAAAAAGATTCAATATGTAAATAAAATAAAACAATCAAACAACACGGTAAAAACGATGTGGAGTATCATAAATGAGAGAACAAATAAAAAACAAAAAAAAGAGCATAATAATATTAAATTACATATAAATAGCGAAGTTATATGCGAACCTAAACAAATAGCCAACATCTTTAATAATTTCTTTGCGGCCATTGGAGAATGCAGCACAAGTTCATCTGGTACAAAACTCGGGAATACCTCTGTACTAAATCCCACGGAGAACACGATGTTTCTTGGCCCAATAGACGCTTGGGAGGTAAACAAAATAATTAAAAACCTAAAAAATAAAAACAGCCACGGGATCGATGATATACCGCCAATGCTCTTAAGACAATGCGCTAACGAACTGACCTTACCATTTTATCTGCTCCTGAATCAATCGTTTGAGGAAGGTACCTTCCCCGATTTATTAAAAAAATCTATAATCAAACCAATCCACAAAAAAAGATCTAAAACCGACCCAAACAACTATCGCCCAATAGCCCTTTTGCCATCTGCGTCAAAAATCTTCGAAAAAGCTATATGTGACCGCATTTATGCATTTTGCGAAAAATACAATATTTTTAATGAAAGCCAGAACGGCTTTCGGAAAAACCGTTCCACCACCTTAGCTGTCTATAAATTTATCCAAGAAGCCCTTAACACCATAAATAATAAAGAATACGCAATAGGAATATTACTAGATATGACCAAAGCCTACGACAAGGTACAATTTGGTATATTACTTAAAAAATTATACGGAATAGGCATACGAGGAAAGGCCCACGAATGGCTAAAATCATATTTAAAAGATAGGGAACAGTTCGTTGAAATAGAATTCTTTAACCATGCAAATAATGAAATTGAAAAAATTCGATCAAACAGAAAAGCGATTAACGCCTCAATTCCTCAAGGGAGCGTAATAGGGTGCTTACTATTTTTACTTTACATCAATGACCTACCTACGACCATAGAAGGTCCATGCGTCCTATTCGCAGACGATATATCTATTCTAGTATCATGCAAAAACAATGAAAATATAGATGAAACTCTTAACTCCATACTTACTAAAACATGCAACTGGATGACCGATCATAATCTTGAAATAAACTACCCCAAAACGAAATTAATAACTTTCCACCCTTACCAAAAAACGCCCTTAACATTAGATTTCACCTTCAACAACTCAAAATTAGAAACCGTTAATGAATTTACCTTACTCGGACTAGTTATAGACACACACGTAAACTGGAAACCACACATACAGAAAACTCACTCAAAAATTTCAAAATTCTCTTACGCCCTCCGTGAAATAAAAAAGACTACCAATTTCGAAACAGCGCTCACCACCTACTATGCTTACGCTTATGCATGGCTTAGCTATGGTGTTACCCTTTGGGGTAACAGTACAGATGTACAAACACTTTTCATCCTGCAAAAGAAACTGATAAGAATCCTCGTAAACATAGAGCAAACAGACAGTTGCAAACCTTTCTTTCAGAAACATAATATTTTAACTCTTCCCTGTATTTACATTCTAGAATCATGCAAATTTGTCCGGAAACACCAAGAGCTATACTCTAAACGAGATGACAACCAGTCACGCTATCAACTCAGACGTCGTTCTAAATTAAACATGCCACGTTCACGCTTAAAAATGCACGCGACAAGTCCCTACGTCATGTCTATTAAACTGTATAATAAACTACCCGCACAAATAAAAAAAGAAGATAAAATAAATATATTTCTAAAAAAACTAAAACAATTTCTTTTATATAAGTGCTACTACTCTGTCAGCGAATACCTCAATGATAAAAATATAAATACACAAACTTAAACAGACATACACACATTCGCACACACACACACACACACACACACACACACACACGCACGCACGCACGCACGCACGCACGCACGCACGTACCCGTTAGCAAGCAACGTAGTAGAGTGTTAAAAAGTGCTTCCTCTCTCCTAGCTTCACTTATGTTGTTGTGCCCGACAGGGTCCACATGAACTAATTTTAAGATAATTACCACCTAAGAATACTTGTGGAAAACAATAAAGTATTGAGTATTGAGTATTGAAGATAAGTTACATTGGTACTTGCCTGACCTGGAATCGAACCCGCGCACTCATACTTGAGAGGCTGGTGTTTTAACCACTAGGCCACCACGACTTATATACATGTTAAATTAAAAATATGTAGGTATGTATTATGATTATAATATAATATTCTATTTGGGGTGTTTGAGGGTGGCATGTCGGTTAGCGTAGTGGTTAAGATATTGACTGCTGCGCTGCATGTCGCCGGTTCGATTCCCGCACGAAACAAATATTTATATGACCTACAAGTAGTTGTTCCGGGACTGGGTGTTTGTGTATTTGAGTTATATGTTTGTAAATGCACCCACGACACAGGAGTAATTCGTAGACTGGGACAACGATTTAAAAAAAATACTATTAAATTGTTTTTCAGCACCCATGGTTGACGGTAAAGAATGCCTAAGGCATTAAGTCGGCCTCTATACAGTTCATGTGCGAAAGTGTAAATAAGTTAAAAAATAAATATTTCAAATAATAGCCTCAAAACAACCTTTACAACTTTTGTCTAATGCTATCTTGAATGGAGTATGGGCGTTACACATTGGTATATCTTACAACATTAACCTTAGAATGTACAAATAATATTATGCACCTTACAGCTTTTAGGACCGTAGGCCCAGAAAAGCCGAATAAGTTGGATAAAAAACTTGTATCTCCAGAGATTTCTTTCGCGTCATCAATATCGCCAACTAATCATACGGATTGATGAATTACACGAGTTTCTGCTCCAAGCTCGACAGCGTCTAACTATTTTGAGCTCCAAAACACTTCCATTTCCAGGTCTACGTAGCTCTACCTAGTTTGGTCGTATTACCGACGAGTGGGGCGTTCACTTGCCATTAATCAATTTAGTGGGGAAATTCGCTTAATCGTGGGTAATCATTGGGATAAACCTACATTTGAGTTATATTTCGGTATATATTGCTTTCAGTAACGAGTGCCTACTTACGTTTATTTACTCAACACTTTGCAACTTCCAATTGCGATTTTTATTTGAAATAACGAAAGCAAAATTGAAATGAAACAGCGCAGTACATAAGCACATGGGTTCAAAAATGCTATGTTCGTAAGAATATAAAATCGAAGCTTAGAGCTTGAGCTTAGCTTTTGAATAAAGTCGAGCGCATACATCTGTTTGCTCGTGGCTGTACTTAGATTGGTATTTCAGGAAGCTCGATTGGGGCTTGCTGACTGCTGGTTATTCCAGCCGCACTTATCTAATCGAACCTGTTATCAACTCTCCTGAAAGTGCCCTTCGTTGCATCATTATTCCGGCAGACAATTTTAAGCTCTTTTGTTGTTTTTTCTCTCTTTTCGTAGTGCACACTTGTTATTTCTTCTTCCCAGCCAAAGCATTAAAAAGTGGAGAAAGGCGGGCGTTTTGTGGGACTAACCTTTGTAATTTTGATATTTGAACGGTTGTAATTCTTTGCCTAATCCATACTAATATTATAAATGCGACAGTAATTCTGTCTGTTTGTCTGTTACGCTTTCCCGCTTAAGCCTCTGAACCGATTTTGATGAAATTTGGCACAAACAATCTTTAGACCCTGAGAAAGGACGTAGGCTACATTTTATTGAAAAAAAAAAAATATATTCCCAAGTGAAATCTAAAAAGCGCGATATAACCGAATTCCACGCGGGCGAAGCGGCGGGCGGAAAGCTAATTTGAATATAATTATCTACTTTAGATTTTTGAGTTACATAGTTTAACCAGGATTAATCTTTTTATTACAATGTTCTCACTGTATCTAAACAAATGCGGACCGTATCTAGTAACATATTAAAAAAAACTAGTGTTTGACCGCAATCCCGCCTGATGGTAAGCAGTGATGCAGTCGTTGATGGTAAAGCGCGCTAGTTTATTAAGAACCTATTCACTCTAGCCTTGAGGACATTTAAATTGTAGTCAGTAGACAGTAATAAAAGACACATAGCTCTTTTAAAAAACTTTTATTTATGTCACAATATTTACTGAATTTCCTTGTAGGTGTCCCATATTAGTAAGTAGGCAATGTGTGATATTTTCGTGTTTCGTAAAGGAACTTAGGTAATGTCCCTTTGTCGTGCTTATGCTGGCTATAAGTATTAGCTGTGCATATAATATTGTTCTCAACAGCTATGCAAAAAGACCTGATTGACACTTCATGACCCAAGTGCTGGCTTGTTGTTCCTTAGTAAAAGATGAGCTGAGTTTGACAAAAGAAGTGCAATATTAGCATTCGTTTATTTGATTAAAAAGAAATGAAATAAAATGAAATTCTTTATTATGCAAGTAGGATCACTGATCACCTTTACACGTCATATTTTTTAAACTAGCTGGAGCCTGCATTTCCTAACTGACTACCTCTGAGATGAAAAGCCGAAACAAACTCAGGGATCATCGTCTTTTTTCAAGTCCAGACATTAAAAATGAAAATGTTTACAATAGCAATAGATATGTGTTTGCTTTTTAGATAACAATCAGTTTACGTGATTAAAAAAAAAAACAGTGTTTAAAATGTCATAATTGTAGCATAATTACGCATATTGCTTAATGACATTGCTTAGCAGAGCGAGTAGCTCAATCCCAAGCTTTGACATGCAACTGACACTATTTTCAGGTTTTGTACTTGTGAACAGCGTTTAGAGCCTTCCCACCATAACATTGATTAATGTTCAATATGATAGGGAAGCGTTTCTAAATCGAGTTGTTTTGAATAGCTATAACACTCACTTTTATGTACGGACGACAGCAGATCAAGTTACCCGAAACTGTCAAATATTCCCATTAAACTTTGAGCCTTAATGTTTATTATAGAAATCTGCCAGATTGTAGTAGCTTGATGTGCCGTCATCTGTACAAAACACTAATCACGGCTCCGGCGTTCTAACTAATCGAAGTTCTTTAGTAAAAGTGGAAGTCAAAAAGCATGTAGGAATGGTGAACTCGCTAGTACGGGTGTATTCAATAGAAGTATCAGAGAGGATAGTCTGCAGGTCAGTCTGGTCTCCAAGAAGGTTGATCTTCTTGTAGATATGCTCCAAAAGGCAGTGCACCCTGTAAAAAAGATAGTATTCATATATGTAGGTGTTATTTTTACAAAGAAACGAACTAAAAACATACATTGCAGCAGAAAGTACGAACGATCCACAATCATGGTGCACCGACAACTGTGTGAAGGTCACGGGTGGGAATTTTAGAGCATTTGTTGTTGAAATCAGATATAATATTGGCTGGTTTGCTACCTGAGTGGTGAATTTAATTTCAGAAACCAAAAGTTTCGTAATTAGGTTGTATTGAGGCCCAACTTCTAACTATTTATCATCCATGAACAGAAAAAAAGATAGCGCTATATACTTAGATCGTTTGGCTCGCGCATCAGGAGAGGACACGACGGGAACAGCTACCCGAAACTCCAGAATGTTCTCTTGACCGAATGTCGACCAAACTCGAGCTTGAGGTGTCACATAAAAATGTTCAGTCTGAAAATATTTGCGAGTTTTGTTCAATTCGGTGAGAATATCTACATGAATTTTTTCGCGATCACAATATATCTTTACGTATAATGTGGTGAATTAATATCAATTTCGGTTTTGCTTACCTGCACTATAAAGATTTTAGGCTTATCCTGCAACGTAGGGGGCATCAGATCTACCATGTAGCGCATAACTCCGTGTTCACTATTGGGAGTATGGCTTGACTCCACAATACCATCCGTCGTCTTTGCCAGCATCATGACTGCCACGCAACCGTAGTCTGTGAAATCTTGATGGAAGACTGTAAAATTGAGGCAAAGATGTTATTTTATAAGTGGAATGAATCTTCATAGGCTTGAAAATTGTCTGCGGCGGAATCTACAAAGTCAAATGCGAACTACGCATTAAACTGACATCACATCAAATCCTACATCTTATGAGCAAAGTTTACCGCACAATTACCATATTTACAACGTCCTGACATCCATCAGACACTACATCAGTCTGATCCGAGGATCCACGCTTTTCTATAGAGGATAAGGCAACCTTATACCTATTACCTATCTCTGTTCCTCATACCTATATTATACATGCTATATCTTCTTAAAGATTGGTAATTTTGCGCAAATCCTTTAAGATTGTATACCAAAAGATTTTTAAAAGACAAAAATGCGTAGTAGCTTTCCATTGTACACACATACTTAGTAGATTATTTGGTTACCTAGGTTTCATGACATGTTTCTAAATATTTAATGTGCAAAGTGCAAAACGTTGTTCGGTTGACGTAGAAGTGTGCCATACTTTGGCATCGATTGTGGACAGCCGCAGCAGATCGGAGGTCGGAAGGGAATGCTCAGGTCTTAACTTAACTCGTGCGAGCTGTAAAAGATTAACACTTACATCTCTCACAAGTGCTAGAAATTTCTTCATCAGTCAAGTTCCTATATACATTGACTTCGAAGCGGAATTTCTCAAAGGTGTGCTTGAATTTCGTGCTCGTGTCATCAGCTGCAGGTGGAGTATTGCCCCCGCCATCTTTAAAGGCGATATCTGACGCATTTCCTTCGAAAATTAACAAAGCGTTCTTGCTGTATCTGTAATAATGAGATGAAATCATATTTTAAGTATGATGATTGTGATTCTTTATTATAAAGTATTTATTTTGATTCTTTGTGAAAGCAATTAAGGGGATGTAGGTTATTATGTTTTAAAATATTTGTTTTATAGACTAAACCAGTGTAATTACAATCGTAGTAAGGCCTTTCATAGTTTGTATTATGTATGTTTTAAAACATTGACATGGAAGACAATACAATTGGTGATAATTTACATACGGCACGGTTACTTTTCATCCCCGCCGTAGAAGAATTGTATTAACAAGCTACTACGCTGTGCCGTAGTGCCGCCGGCCATGAACAAGCCTCCATAGTGATTCAACACTGATACAACACTGACTGACTTTCTTTAGTTTTTATTTTCAAAGACAAATTAACTCACCTGTCTAATTCATAGGAGATACGTGCTCTCGTAGATATCCTTAGTGGCAACTCATCCTCTGAATCATCGCTTATTGATGGTACATTGCTAACGAATTCATTTTCAGTATTTTCAGTTTCTTTAGGCTTCTCCTCAGGTTTTTGATAGCGAGCTTTATTATATGGCAGAGCGCATACTACAGCGCTTTTTTCAATATTATAATCAACTTCGATTTCTTGCATTTTGGGCCCCATGTTGGTTGCTGACACAATTTAAAGTGTGACTAACAGAATATTCGAATGGGTTATCTTATCATTATTTATCGATAGGTATGCGTCATTGATTACAGCAGCAATGCGCCAATCTATGTGCACATTCGAAATTATTGATTGTGATAGTATTCAGGATGTATTGATATCGTTGCATAGGTATGTTAGAATAAACTCGACACGGTTGGCAATCCGGATAATCGCGAACTGGATAACTGAGGTCCGGGTAATCGGGGTCTTAATGTACTTTGAGACTGTACTTACCTACAAGGAAAAATAAGTATCTTGAAAAAGGGCATGCAACTATCTATACTTAACCCTTTTTTTGTTCTGGATGGGAAATCATCAAATTACCTCTTTCGCTCTGGGCGGGGCGGAAGGGCGTGTCAGACTTTTACTGACTAAACCCACCCTTGTTTCTTCACTTGCCCGTGCGCCATGGCCACGGTTTCTTTTTTAACCAACCCGTAACCCTGACCCAGAAGGCATCGGTCTTCGTCACGATGTGCTGACATCTCTTCATCTCTTTGCGCGTGAAAGACAACGCGCCATCGACCCTGGCCTGATCCTTACCGAGTGGCGAGCTGCCTGCAGGCCCGCGCCTACGTTGGCTGAAAGTTCGATGTTGTCTCCCGACCAGGGCGTCTCCTGCGGCGACTACAGGCGTGAGGGCGCTGAGATTCCCGCTCCCTCGCGCGCTCCGCCTCCTCCTGGCAAAAGGATATGACGGCCTGCCATGCACTCTCGCTCCGGGCCATGGCCTGGACCAGGGCCGGGCGCGAGAGATCACCTCTGTGTCCTCTACCGTGTCCTCCGGGCGATCCTCACAGTGGTTACCGTTTCGGCGTTTCCTCCCACATTCCTCCTAAAACAGCCGTGTCCGGTGAGAACCAGCGTCAGGCGGAAGGTGAGGGCGTCGTGGCGCCTTTCTAGCCAGTCCTTAAAGAGGGGACTTACTGCCGCTATTATGGCGTGCCCAGAACTGGCTGTAACCTTGAGATTTAAAAAAAATGGATCTCAGAAGAACAGCCCCAGAACACTACATCAAACCTTACAACAAAAATGCCCAAAAATATCGCCACGGCATCAATAGTTTGTCCTCCATATTTAATTTTTAGGTTGAATTTGTGATAAGATTATAATCCTTGACCCAGTTTATTAATAACCTAATCTGCTGAGCTCGTCCAACAACATCGTGCATAGTTTTTAAACTTGTTTAAACGAATATGACGCCATTGTTTGTCGAGAGAAAATATTTATATGTACATTATTTTATTAATGATCTTTATAACACCGATGACCTGGACCATACGAAAAATTTTGGAGAAAACTAATTACCGCCTGCGGCTTCGCCCGCGTGGATTTCGGATTTTATCCCAAGGGCACCTGCTACCACGACAAAAAGTCGCCTATAAACCCTTTTACAGGGTATTTTGCAAGGTACCGCACTATCAGTAGCAATGGGTTTCATTTTGACAGTTCTTTTCATTGTTGAGCAAAACATTTTCGAACATAGGGAACAATGGAATAGCAATAAGCTTCAAAATGATTCCAATTGATCTGATAGTAATAGAAGTGTGTTAAACAATAATAAGGTGCTGGGTGTTACTGGGGACAGACAGGACTGCTGTTTTGTAAGTCGCTGCACTAGTATCTCAGCTGGAAAGTGAAACCAGTGACTGTTTTGAGGGTTTCTATGTAATTGTTGTTTTAATTGTGTCACTAACATAGTTGTAAATTTATCTCATTGTTACTAACACTCTATAAAGAATTTCTTAAGCCTTTTACTTATCAATTTACATATTATATTTTTAAATATGTATTTCTTAAAAAATTAAATTTAATATGTAGTACTGATCAACCGATGTCGGGAGCAGGATCCAAGCTATGTACCGCCTTTTGAATCAGACTCTTGATCCAACAGCCTAACGAGAGCCTCGATAAATGTTCGGTCGGGGTTTTTGGGTATCAGGCCATTGGCTGATACGACTATCAGTAAAATGACGAGTTCACATTCCACATACCAACAACCTCGTGTGCTAAATTGAGATATTATTATTTCTCTTCCTCAACTTTTACGAGATTCCCCGTCATGTGGAATAGTACCTAATATCGACAATCTTTACCTTCAGTACATTAGGCTTAATAGCGATAGTATGTAGTCCTTGTAGTAATGGTAGACCGATTCCAGTACGTGACATGGTCATTTTCAAGAACTGGGTCGGGAACATATAATACGGTAGTATATCAGAATCTACAACTTTATATGTATGTATTTAATGCTGATTGCTGGTGAATAAAATCCTAGCTACTTGGTTACGCATGTGCAAATACTCGCCGTTAGCCAGACGAGATCCTTGTTCGGTAATCCTTGTGATAAAGACGTTTGACTAGAGGGTAAAAAAAAATCTGGTGTATAACATCAAACTGTTTATTTTCGTAAATACGCTCTTAATATTTACGTTTTAATTCTCTTAAAACTGTTTAATAATATGCACAGGAAGAGCAAGACAGTAGAGACAATATTATAATTAATACATTGTATTTAAAAACACTTTTAAGCTGATTTTGCCCAACTAGATTGTAGTGTTGAAAAATTTATGATATGTATTTTATAAGTCATATTACAGAGATACAGTAACTCTGCACTTCTCCTTAATAAAATAAATTATATTAATAACAAAATAGAATATAACAACAAACGTAACATAACAATTATTACAATTATTAATTAACAACACTAAAGTAAGTAGAAATGCAGAGTTTTTTGCAGAGACCAAATTTAGTTGACATTTAGAAAATTTGAAAATATTTACACTAGATAGCTGTTTGTTTCTACTGTCCTGGCTCAAGGCTCTACTCTGCACATATTATAATTATTACACTTATATAATTATTACGATAAATATTTAATATACAAAACGGTAAGCTTAACATTAAATACATTTACGAGTATATACAGTAAACATCACTATTCGTCTTTTCCTTTATATTTACATTCATTATTTACAGGACTAGAATATAAAAGTCATAACTAACAATTTATTTACATACCCAATATGATAGCGCGTATCTTTTTATATACAACCAAAGCTTGATACTAAAGTTTTATACATTATATAAATAGATTAGACTATAACAGGTTTTCTTTCCCTATATTTGCATGAGCAACTTTTCTTTTTAAAACTAATATTATTATTTCTGTGTGAGTAGTTAAGTAGTGATCGGGTGGAATGTCTTTGCTATAAGGTGTCGGCTTTCTCATTGGTTACTGACGCGCTGCTAGACTTTTCTTGGGTGTTCATTGGTCTGACGTTATTGCATTGCGTTACGACGCCTTCTTTCGGTTGGTCGTCATGTTTCTTATCACCGTCGCCTATTGGTTGGAATGTTTGACCGTTGAGATGTTTGAAGTCGGCGGGGTCAGTCTGGGTCTCTTTGTCAGCGGTTGGTGCTTCTGGAATTGATAAAATGATTTGATTACTAGATTACTAAGTTGCAGTTAGTCCGTGGTAAACTTACAAATAACTTGTGTAACGTATGTAAGGTTAAATAAGTTAACATATACAATAGGTTAAGAAAACCCTGTCCGACCCGTAAGGATAGTAAAGGTTAGGTAAACACATGACCAAATAACATATGAAATTTTACATAATCATCATAGTAACAATACTAGTGAATTTTGAAATTATCTTTTTTTCCCGCGAATTAATTCCAACTTCCCCAAAATTTGGTAATTTTTAAAAAGTGACAACATTATTTTTGACGGTATAATTCTGAGCGAATAGCGATGCGACCGCATGCCGCGTGCCCTGCCCCTCTTCGCCCGCGCCTGGATGGCCGCGACGCATGTTTTAAGTTACCTCTTTTTCGGTATAATATTTATTTTTTTAGGGGGATTTTTTTTTAGTTTGGCCCGACTTCGTAGGCATTAGTAGAATCAGTTATCGATACCTAACAATGCCTTCACGGATCGGACAGGGTTTTCTTTACATATTGTATAACATACAAACAACGTTATTTTTTCTTTATTCGAAACCTGGATATAGTTTGCTGTTCAAATACCTAAGCAACAATAAGTAACTGAATCAATTCCAATCATTTTTATACCATGTCATATTTTTCCCAAATCTATACTAATATATAAAGCTGAAGAGTTTGTTTGTTTGTGCGCGCTAATCTCAGGAACTACTGGTCCGATTTGATAAATTCTTTTTGCGTTGGATAGCCTATTAATCCAGGAAGGTTTTAGGGTATATAACATACTGCTACGACCAATAGGAGCAGAGCAGTAACAAAAAATGTTGCGAAAACGGGAGCTAACGCAGCCGTACATATTGTCAATAGGAGCTGAGCATGACTAATTCTACGCGAACGAAGTCGCTGGCGGCCGCTAGTATATTTATAAATTGGTGCGGTGTGGTTACTGAGCGTACAACACAGATCACGGCAGATCACAAGTGATCACAAGACGAGTAAGTACAGAGGGACGGGGCCCTGTGTTGTTGTGCAAGGGTGCAATACGTTTTAAATGATTAATTATTAACATGTTTTAAGTAAATTATACTACATTTTATATTATCACTTACGGCTACATTTAAAAGTAAAGTACATAATAATATCTACTGACACGTGACCGCTATGACAGTCTAACCTGCAAGTGTGATGGAAAATGTTATCACTAGTTAATTTCAATACAAACAGACGCAATGTCAACGCAGATGCTTCAATAAACGCAAGACGACGCTGCAGGCGCGGCCGTGTCTACACTATATTTTAGTAGGAAGAACCAGATAACATACCAAGCTCATAACTTTGTGTTTTCATGATACCATTTTGAAATTTTGTACATAAATTCTTTACATAAAAATATTGGAGTCGTGTTTCGGGTTTCGCATGGACAATACATTATATATTGAACTATATTTATTAATATAAGTGTTGCGAATTAAACAAAGAACAAGAAAATATCCAGTCTCTCGTAGACTTCGTTTGGGAGTGTGGTGAATATTAACAAATTGATAAGAAAACAAAACATACCCGTGGATGCCAATTTTTAGGGCCAATTACAAAATATCTGTTTTGCTTTTATTATTTAAATAATAAGATACTTAAAAAGCGAGAAACTCCAACTATAGTGTTTTAAGTCACATTGAGTGTTTTAAGTCACCTTAAGTGCTTTAAGTCACCTTGAAATTAACACATAAAATTAACACATGCAGGTCATTATCTCTTGGGTGCGTGATTGTATATGGATTTAATCATAGTAGAGTTTCTTTACACACTCATCAGATGTTTTTGGCACAGACATTAGTTCAAAATATGTAGTATTTCCAATCTTCTAGTATGTCCATTCTTTAGTTGCCTGGAAGAGATCGCATTAGCGATAAGGCCGCCCATTGTATGTTTTGTTGTCTTCAATGTATTTTGTACGATGTTTGATTGGTGTACAATAAAGAATATATAAATAAATAAATATTTACTTTTGATCGGTGGAAGCGGCAGCAGTGGCGCCGGTGGCAGTTTGCGGCTGTACCGGACCGGCATTATGCTCTGCCGGACATTTCGGTCAGGCCGGATGAGGATTATGTATAGCTGAAAATATAAAAAAAATTACATACTTATACTTTAGTAATAGCAGTATGAAAAAACAGTCTTCTTGTGCTCTGTTTCGCTAAGTGGCATTACCAAACTAAATTAAAGTTCAGGCCATCTTTGTCTTTATATACAATATGTAAAGAAAACCCTGTCCGATCCGTGAAGGTATTGTTAGGTAACGATAACTGATTCTACTAATGCATACAAAGCCAGGCTAAACTTAAAAAAAAATCCCCCTAAAAAAATAAATATTATTTCGCAAAAAGAGGTAACTTAAAACATGTGCGGTATGCCATACAGGCGCGGGCGAAGAGGGGCAGGGAACGCGGCACGCGGCCGCATCGCTATTCGCTCAGAATTATACCGTCAAAAATAATGTTGTCACTTCATAAAAATTACCAAATTTTGGGGAAGTTGGAATTAATTCGCGGGAAAAAAAGATAATTTCAAAATTCATTAGTATTGTTACTATGATGATTATGTAAAATTTCATATTTTATTTGGTCATGTGTTTACCTAACCTTTATTATCCTTACGGGTCGGACAGGGTTTTCTTAACATATTGTATATTTTATTAAAAAAAGGACAGAAGATAATAATATGTTAGTATAAATCTGCCCCCTGATCGACGAACACATTTTTGTCAAATGATTGTGACTAGTTGGGATCATTTGGACCGAACTGACCAATGGACGGTCCAAACGATCCGAACTGATTCCAACTAGTTGCAATCATTTGACAAAAATGTGTTCGCCGATTAGGGGGCTGTTAAATTAGTCCACGCCTGACGTAAGTTGATGTATTTTTGGTCGCCATGTTTATAACCGCGTCTAAACTGTCTATGGAGTATCTTAATTTGACAGGACTAAACTAAAATGTTATCTTTTATCCTTTTCTTAACGAAATGGAAAGAAAAAGATGTACTTAACTTAAAATTAGTTTAGTTTGTAAACAAGAGAATCGGCGCCATTCTCTCGGGATTAAAACATATTCGCGTGCAGCAGCGAGGCGCAGCTAGTAAATAAATAAAAGAAAGTAACTGATTTAAGTATTGGGCTTAAACGTTCAACACATGAATACAGCCTTGCATTAACTATGAGTTCAAAAATTGGTCTCCCACAAAACACCAGATACACATACTAAAAACAACTATAATTAAGCCCCTTCATAAGAAAGGAGACAAAGCAACTATTTCACACTATCGTCCAATAGCCCTTATACCGGTATTGTCAAAAATATTTGAGAAAGTGATTTATAATTCCCTTAACTCGTTCTTTGAAACAAATGATATATTCGCTAATGAACAGTATGGGTTTCGGAAAAATAGAAACATAAACAAAGCAGTATATGAGCTGGTGGCGAAAATTTTAGAAAATGTTGATAAAAAAAAACCCCATTACCGTGGTTCTCATGGATATGTCTAAGGCGTTCGATCACGTGGACCATAAAATATTACTAAGTAAGTTAGAACGTTATGGTGTCCGAGGAAATATATTGAGCCTAATAGAATCTTATCTACATGGAAGAAAACAAATTACAGTTATAAATAGAATTTGTACCAAATCAAAGAGAGAAGTTGCTCACAAGTCGTCCGTTGGGTATACAACTTGCGGTGTACCCCAAGGGAGTGTCCTTGGGCCTTTGCTCTTCCTCATTTTTATAAATGATTTGCCAAAATGTACCGGCTACCAAACTGTCCTGTTTGCTGATGACAGCACCATTATTATACCGTGTGAAGACTTGGAATCATATGAAAATGATATAAATAATTCCATCTATTGCGTTATTAACTGGCTACATACAAATAAACTTAAAATAAACTTAGGGAAAACACAAGTTTTGACGTTCCAACAAAGAACAAAAAAACAAATTTTAAATATAAAATATGTAGACCAAAAAAATACATGAAACCAACAGTGCCAGATTCCTAGGACTTTATTTGGATAATCATCTAAATTGGAAGGATCATGTGGGTAGTGTTTGTTCAAAATTGAACCAATATTCTTATGCACTGTATAATCTTGCAAAAATATCCAATGAATCTGTAGTGTTGATTGCATATAAAGCGTTTGTGTCATCAACCATATCTTTTGGTATAATGTATTGGGGAAATTCCAGCGATAAAGAGATTGCATTCAAAGCCCAAAAGAGATGTTTGCGTGCTGTGTTTAAGCTAAAACAGACTGATAGTTGTAGACCCTTATTTAACAAATATAAACTACTTACTTTGCCTTGTACGTACATTTACGAGACAGTAGTATTCGCAAAATCAAACATGCATTTGTTTCCAACATTGAGATCAAAAAGACGATATAGAGAGATATGTGCTGCTCCACACAAAACTGCACTGTACTCAAAGAGCTTTCTAGGAATGGCACCCAAATTATATAATAGATTACCAAATAAATTAAAGGATCTTGACAGCATACACCATTTCAAAAAGGCTCTTTTTAATTTGTTGTGCGAGAAGACTTATTATACGCTTAGTGAATATTTGGATGATCAATTGATGTAGGGACGGTTTTGTTATTAAGGAATTATTTTATTTAATCTCTGAATTTGTTTTAATTATTAATTTTGACTGTATCCTTTTTTTAATTTAATTGTATTTTATGATAATTTTACTGTGAATATTTGTACGCCTTCGACGGTAAGACATAGTGTTCATTTTATATTGACATCACCATCTGTATTACCTACCTATGTTCTACAAATAAATATCTGATTCTGATTCTGACATTCTGGCACATTACCAAAGACCAAGGTATGACTACTGATAGGTTCTATAAAAGTGTAGCTAAGTTTAATAATGTCAATCGCTAACATAAGTTGCTGATTCTGTTATAATCTTACCGTGAAATCTTAGGTGAAGTGAACTGTCATTTAAACTAATCTTAGGGATGGCACTGACGGGAAGCTAAGATGAGTGTCACGCGCATTTTTCATTGGCCTTTTAAAATTATTTATAGTGTCGTTTACTAAATAAAAGCGCGTGATTTATGTAGTAAAAAGTGCATTCAGTAAATTTTGCATAAAGAACATTGAAATATCGCAGCATAGTGGCCACATAATGGCTTTGTATCAAATCTCCTCATAATCGGCTAACGCGGCCATTTTTTCAACTGTCATTGGCGATATCCGCCATTATTGTGAAATAATTTTTTAAAGAATTTCTATAACTTGTTACACGTGTTATTGGCAAAATTGTGGTATCTAACCACAGAGGCCATTGAAGAGTTGAAGTAGTATTCACTATTGACAGCACCACGGAATAGATAAGTAAGGTTGGAATGGTTATGTGGGCGGGGCAGGCGTGCCACAAGTGTGACACGAAAGTCTTAGTTCGACCGACCTTTAATATCGACCTCTTGGGCGCCATAACGTGAGTATACATCAAATGCACTGCAGCTTACGTTAGTCTGATCACCAATTACAAACTCATAACCTAAGTACGAATATTTACTTGCGTGCGTAATAAGCTTCCGTAATGGTTTCTTTCTTACAGTGGAGTCGAAGAGGGAAGATAAGCGGCGACACGCGTTCTAATACAAATTCCGAAGTATGTCCATTCTAATGTCTTTTATCTTTTCTGTGGACAGCTCAATCTAAACTCCCTTCACCTAAGTTTTTATCGTGAATTTTTTGCAGAATCCATCCGCTACAGGTGTTGAGAAAATAAGCCAGGACAGGAAATACTCTGAATAGACAAAGTCACAAAAGTTTTTGATGATATTACCAAAATACACCAAGAAAAGTGGGCAGGCCACATAGCAAGGCCGTTGTGCCTAAGTGCAGTAAAGTTTTGACTGTACCCTTTACAGTTACAACTTAGTTTTATCTCTGGGGTACCTCCCTAGAGATAGTAAACGAAGAAGGGAAGACGATGTAAAAGAAATAAGTATTTAAGCTCACAACGGATCGAATTCGAAGAAGAGTTTCAAAAGATTGGATACAGTGGAAGCTAAGAGAAAAAGCGTACCAAAGTAAAGTATTACCAGATTTTTAGAAATAAACTATTATTTATTGTGGTTAACTAAAAGTACCAGAGCTAACACGAAGTCGCAAAATATTATACAAATTTGTAGGCAGGTACGGCTCCGTTTTGCCTCTGAACCACAAACTCATTTCAGCTACACAAAGCCGAGAGCCTTTACAAAAATAAATTCTGTAAATTCTATTCATATTTTTATACAAGTAACCGTAATATAATTGAAATTTCTCTTTACAAATTTATTTCATTAACAAAGAATATTGGAAACAAAATAGTTTGCCTGAAACGTCCAATGGAGTTAGTAGTTAAATAACAAGCACATCCACCATTTTTTGTTTTTTTAATTAAGGAATCAACAGTGTTTGTATCCGTATTTCAGCCTCGACCCTTAACATATCTCGTGGCTACTGACCCGATGCTGATCTCTGTTCAATGATCCGTAAAGGTTGCTAGCATATTAACTTGACTGACCTCTTTGTTTAGTAAAAGTATCTAAATCTCGAAGAATTCATTTCTTTGTGAAATTGCCAAATGTGTCTGTATTTTTATATTCCATGCACGACTGCACGTAATAGATATCTGTTCTATGATTTCATGCCTCTAGATATATAAATATATATATGACCATCATTAGACCTGTTCTTTTATATGGCAGTGAGGAATAGCCGATGTCGTGGTGGCCTAGTGGTTAAAGCACCGGCCTCTCAAGTGTGAGTGCGCGGGTTCGATTCCAGGTCGGGCAAGTACCAATGTAACTTTTCTTCCTTTTCTTTTTTTTTCTTTCTAAGTATATCTTGGACAACAATGACTGATGGTGACGGAAAACATCTTGAGGAAACCTGGACTTTAAGTCTGAAATCGCCAACCCGCATTGAGCAAGCGTGGTGATTACGCTCAATCCTTCTCTGTATGAGAGGAGACCTGTGCCCAGCAGTGGGACGATAAAAAGGTTGATGATGATGATGATGATGAGGAATAGCCTGTACTTGAGCGACACAAGCAGGTGCTGCGTGTCACGGAGATGAATGTGCTGCGGTGGATGTGTGGAGTTACGCGGAAAGACCTCATCAGGAATTCCCGCATCCGTGGCAGTCTTAATGTCCGTGACATAGCAGACAAACTGTAAGAGCGTCGCCTACGTTGGTACGGTCTCGTCTTACGAACATGTTAAGTGGGTAACATATATCTTGCCATCGCGCCTCCTCCGGGCCGGAACAAGCGAGGTAGACCAAACAAGTGCTGGCTTGACGTTGTAAGAGACGACATGCGTGCCCACAATCTGTTACCACGGCATGCCAGAGATCGTGCGAAATGGAGGCAAATGTTTAAGAAAGCGGACCCCGAGCTCCAAAGCGAAAGCCGCGGGTGCAACCGGGATTATACGCTAAGATGATGATGATTGTAGTATGTACTTCACGCAGGAGACCAGATGTGAAGCCTTAAATTAATAACCGCTTTCTTTCAACAACCTTTTTAACGTCCCACTGCTGGGCACAGGTCTCCTCTCATACAGAGAAGGATAGAGCGTAATCACCACGCTTGCTCAATGCGGGTTGGCGATTTCAGACTTAAAGTCCAGGTTTCCTCAAGATGTTTTTCCTTCACCTTCAGTCATTGGTGTCCAAGATATACTTAGAAAGTACATATAACTTTAGAAAAGTTACATTGGTACTTGCCTGACCTGGAATCGAACCCGCGCACTCATACTTGAGAGGCTGGTGTTTTAACCACTAGGCCACCACGACATTCTTTTATTAATTAATAACCGCGACTTTGCTCAATTATTTTGTATGACAATAATAAAAAAAATACAGAAATATGGTAATTAGTATAGAACTATTCATATGTCAGTTAATTCTATGACATTTTGATTTTTATTCTTACCCTAGAGTTATGGAATATCAAAAACGCCATTTATATTTCTACATTCTTTCTACTTCTAATAATTTGTTTCATATGATTGTATTATGATTTATCTGTGAATTTGTAATTAACTTGTACATTGGTTAATGACTCATTGACGTAACATATACAATATGTAAAGAAAACCCTGTCCGACCCATAAGGATAATAAAGATAAGGTAAACACTTGACCAAATACGATATAAAATTTTATATAATCATCATAGTAACAATACTAATGAATTTTGAAATAATCCTTTTTTCCCGGGAATTAATTCCAATTTCCCCGAAATTTAGTAATTTTTAAAAAAGTGACAACACCGGTATTATTATAAGCGTATAGCGAAGCGACTACGTCACAGGTGCCGGGCGCCCTGCCCCCCGCCGCCCGCGGAATGGGGTTGCTTACCGCACATGTATTAAGTTACCTCTTTTTGCGAAATAATATTTATTTTTTTAAGGGGAATTTTTTTTTAAGTTTTGCCTGTCTTTGTGGGCATTAGTAGAATCAGTTATCGATACCTAACAATGCCTTCACGGATCGGACAGGGTTTTCTTTACATATTGTATAATATATGTATAAACAGCCTATATTGTTCCCACTGTTGGGCACATTCCTCCTCTCGACGAGAAGGAGTGGGCTGTAATCTACCGCGCTGGGCTAGTGGGACTTGGTAGATGTCACATGTCGTCGAAATATTTTTTTAGCTCTAGTACATGACGTCCCACTGCTGGGCACAGGTCTCCTCTCATACAGAGAAGGATAGAGCGTAATCACCACGCATGCTCAATGCGGGTTGGCGATTTCAGACTTAAAGTCCAGGTTTCCTCACGATGATTTCCTTCATCGTTTTGGGAGCAGAGGTGATGTAATAATTTACACAAAGTGCATTGACGTTAAATGATAATAATTACGTCTTGCTTGTCGTTGACAGATTGGGAGAAACCAAAAAGAAATTAAAAAAAGAATACAGGGTGTATCTGACATCCTAACGCAAAATTCGCGAAAAGGCTAGACCGCATGCCACTAATAAAATTATGATAGTCATTTATGTCGTTAATGAACGGTTACAGAATACACAGTGTTTAAAATAAAGTGTCGGCTCGGCTTTTGAACGTTGCAAGCGTGCCGCCGTGCGAGTTTGTAGGTTTGACGTTGATCCCTGATGTGAACTCTATTAAATCAGCCGATAAGATCGTTTTTCGGGTTTTGTTTTCATTGCGCTTTTTTTATGTAATTAGCGAATTATTTAATTTTTACTTTAAAATCTTATTGGGTTATAAAAGTATAGCAATTGTGAATGGTCTGAAGTAAAAAAAAACTACATTTATTTTTTTTAATAATGAAAAAGCCGACGAAAAATTCCACCACTGGGGGGTTCAGAATCATGTACTGGATCCATGGTACTCGTTTGTGCGCCGATGTCAGATACATCCTTTATTTATTTTCCTCAAAATGTGAATATTTTTGTGAAATATTAACACTAGAAGAAGAATAAACCTATTTATTTGAATAATCCACGGCTTATTATTACTCCAAATAAAAAAATAAATGAATAATAAATAAGGAATATTCTAATATGGCAACTTGAGTGAGTTCAATGCTTTCATTACATCACATCTGTGATTTTAATTAACAGTTGTTGTTGTTCTCACACAAACTTTCTTCTTCTTTAATTTACTATTTATTTATAACATATTTTTAAGACAGGCTGTTAACTACCTACCTGCTTGTTTGTTCAGTTTTCACCAAGTAATCAACGTTCTTTCATTCAATGCCATTCATTTCGTATATATTTAAAATGGCAATGCAAAATAAGCTTCATGAACGTATAAAGTTTGCTTCCATTTACAAATTGAAACTATCGTCTAGAAGTTGTGACATGTTTGACGTGTTTGTTTACCTTTGCGAATAAAGTACCTACCCTACTTAATTTTTAACGACTTTTTGGCAGCTTGTGCCTTCGTTTAAAAGAAAAGTTTAGTATTATTACAGAGTAGTAATGTTTACCTTAGGAGAGAACAGGCAAACAAGCGTGACGCTGGCGCTAAGGGAGATGGTGACGGCCATGCTGGTGACGCGCAGGGGCACGTGGCTCGCTGTGCCGAAGTACAGCGGCACGAACGCCAGCCAGATCACACACGTCGTGTACATTGTGAAGCCTGGGGATAAAAAATAGTGTCAATTAACCAATAAAAACTCTTTCATTCATATTAGGCCGAGAATCAGCATATACTGAACGTCCAAATTACATATAACAAATCGCCTGTTCTTCCTTACTTCCTAGTGTTTTAATTGGGTAGAAGCCACTCAACAAACTTCCACTCATTTGTTATGTTAAATGAATTTGATTGTATATAATAGTGGGTACCTATACAAAGTAACTAATATTACAATACAAAGAAACATTTAAATAAATTATTTATAAATAAGTCATCTGGCACTCGCCAATATACTAACTTTAAACAGCCGTTATTGTTATATTAATTATGTCATTAAATAATTTATTTATTATTTTTGTACACACAATAAAATACATAAGGATAAGACAAAATTAAGATCTGAGTACAAAATACAACATCCTTCGGTCTCAAAAATAATAAAGTCGTAAAAATGCACTAATAGTCAGTAGGTACCTCTATTTTTTTTTTTGGTATGGGAATTTTTCAAACGACTTCTCGACTGCTCTGGGCGGAGCGGAAGGGCGTGTTAGTCTGTTACTGGCTGAAACCTACCCGTGTTTCTTCAATTGCCTGCGTGACGGCCAGGGCCACGGTTTCTACTAGTGGTGTCTTATCATATGAAGCAACGAATCCCTCCAGCACTGCAGACAGATTCGATCATAAACTAACGTTGTTTGCAATATTCCACTATCTGCCACATACTGCCACAAGATCAGAATATTAGAGGTATAAAATCGCACGGCGGCGTATAAAAAATGTTAGTTGAGCTGTATCGAAAGCCAGATTCAGATAAATTCTTTACGAAGATTTATATTCCAGAAAATGTCTACGTTCATATTTGCTGAGATAGAACCATGTGACGTACGAATGGCCATTGATTGATTGGCATCCCACAGGTTCGGAATGAACGTGAAATTGAGGGTTTCCATTTTCGAGACGAAGTGAAGAAAAATTGAGGGTTTCCATTTTCGAGACGAAGTGAAGAAAGTCTTTTGTGTCCCCTATGTTAAGACAATAGGAAAGAAAATGAGGGAGTGTCTTTAAAATTTTGGCGTTCAAAAAGTGCTGATTCTGTGCCTAATTTGAATAAAGAACTATTGATTTGTTTTTTTTTTATTTCGTTGGTCATAGAATTATGAGCACAACTCCGAGTTTGTCTATAGAAATTCAGCCCGATTCGAATCACACACACCCCGTAACAGTCTCCACAACACTCCCTACACAATAAGAATACCTACCTGATAACTGATAAGACACGAGCATACACTGTGTACAATATACACACACAAAGCTGTGTTCAATTGATCCATAGATCAATCTGATCACCGCGTTATTAAAGAGGTTAACTCCGTACATTGTGTACCAGTATTGAAGTAAGATTTGCTTAGCCAAGCGTGAATAAGCTCTCGTAATTTATTGTTTGATTAATTGATTATATTATCTGTAATAGATTCTACAGCCGTAATGATGGATTTAGTTTATTGTTGTTTGGTTTTGTCGTATATTATTATGTAGTATATCGAAATTCAATAGTCAATCAATCGTATTGATTATTTGGTAAATCTTTTAATGATAATAAATTTTGTCCCTTGCCAAATCTGTCGACCCACACTGCTTCCGCTGGAGTACTGACCGGCGAGAGAGAAAGCAGGTTTCTTGCATCTCTATTTGCCCACAATTCGCGCCTGGATACTAGCAGTGCTACTCCACTGAACTTTGGCTCACTGCGACCATAAAATGCCTGAGGTTCGAATTAGGAACAAACCAAGGAAGTTCTAAGAGTACTGTATCAGTACCAGATGGTATACCAGCGATTGTCCTCAAGGCTTGTGCGCCCGATGAGTCTCCTACTTTGACACGCCAATAAAGCCTCTCATATAGGACTGTTATAGTGCCCAAGTCCTGGAAGCTTGTGACGATCATACCAATATCTACTAATACCGGTCAATTTAACCGGTACCGGTACGGTTTTTACCGGTCAATATATACTAATATCGGTCAATTTAAATACCCTCCATAATGTGCTAGATTATGAAGTGCGTATTGATCTTGCGCCTCTTGGCATATCTGCAACGATCTCCCCAGTGATCTACAGTACGGGTTTCGCCGCAATTGGTCATTTGGTGACCTACTAGTGCATGCCACTCACTTGTGGGACGAGGCCCTCGAGAAAAATAGGGAAGCGATTGCTGTTTCCCTAGATGCCTCGAAGACCTTCGAACGGGTATGACACGCTGGCGTTTTGAATAAGCTTCCAGTTTACGGCTTTACCCCTGGCCTGACTGACTGGAAATGAAATGAAATGAAATGAAATGAAATCGTTTATTAAGCAAGTAGGATCACTGATCACTTTTACACGTCATGTTTATTTTTTATTTTATTTTTTTAACTAGATGAAGCCGGCATTTCCTAACTGACTACCTCTGAGAAGAAATGGCCGAAACAAACTCAGGGATCATCGTCTTTTTTCAAGTCCAGACATTAAAAATGAAAATGTTTACAATAATTTACCTTATAATTACGCATATTGCTTAATAAAAATTCACAATGCTTAACAGAGCGAGCAGCTCAATCCCAAGCTTTTTTGTCTTCTAAATAATCTGTGATTTTATAATACCCCTTTTTGCAAAGTTTGGCCTTTATATGGTTCTCAAATTGTTTAATGGGTAAGTTTCGAACGTCCATGGGAAGCTTGTTGTAAAAGTGTATACATTGACCCATGAACGAGTTGCCTACTCTGTGGAGACGAGTGTGATGTAAAGCAAGATTGTGTTTGTTCCTGGTATTTACATTATGAATATCGCTTATCTTCTTAAAATTCGAGATATTTTTATGAACATACATAAGATTTTCAAATATATATTGTGAAGCTACAGTCAGAATGTTCACCTCTTTGAACTTTTCTCTAAGAGATTCTCTAGGACCAAGGTTATAAATGGCTCGAACAGCCCTCTTCTGTAAAACAAAGATGGTATTGATGTCCGCACAAGTTCCCCAGAGAAGAATCCCATAAGTCATAAGACTATGAAAATAACTAAAATAAACAATTCTGACTGTATCCACATCAGTTATCTGTCTAATTTTCTTAACAGCAAAGGCGGCAGAACTGAGTCTACCCGACAGCTTCTCAATGTGAGGACCCCATTGTAACTTGGCGTCAATAGTTAATCCAAGAAAAACTGTCGACTCGACAGGGATCAACTCTACTCCATACTCTACTCTGGGTAAAAGACTTCCTGACTAATCTTTATGTGTGGCGCGCCACAACTCTTAGACGTCATGAGGGCCCCCCCCTGACCCGAGGAGGCCCACAGTGGCGGGCCAGCACCAATCGGGGGTTGCGGAAGCTGCAGTGTTCGTTCTCGCAAAAAAAAAAAACGCTTGCTGCGTTTGGATACGGCTGTCATACATGGGTCTCTGATAGTTGTTGCGGGTCATCACTACCCCAAAAGTCTGACAACCAGTCTTACCAAAGAATATCGTATTATCCAGTAACTGGATTGTGGAGGTCAGATATTTAGTCGCTCCATGTAAAATACTGGTATTCAGCTGAATCCGGTTGGACTGGCAGCTGACCTCAATGTCGTTGGGACAAGGCTGGCAGACGATGAACTAAATATATGATATAACTTCTGAAAATAAATAAAATTGAACATCTGTAGGGTAATTGCGTAACACACTATCAGTAGCAATGAATATAATTTGGATAATTCAACAACAAGAAAGGGAAGATTAGAACTAAAAATTGAAGGTAGAATTATATCCATAGACTATCAAACCGTTACAGAGATCTGTCACATTAGACAACTGACACATAACTGTCAAAACTTGATAGCTTGAAGTGTCAGGTACGCATCGGTGTTGCCAAAAAAAAAAAAAAAAAAAGAAGACGTTCCATTACACTTTAATATGGACGAACAATTTCAACTACTATTTGATAAGATAAAGATCGAAATGCAGAACCAAACAATTGAATTAACCCAAACAATACTTCGAAAAATGGATGAAAAATTAAAACCCGTCTTAGAAGAAAACCAACTATTAAAACAAAAGGTAGGAAATCTAGAAAAGAAAGTGGAACTCCTAGAGAGAGAAAAGAAGAGTAATAATGTAATTATTCATGGTTTAGCAGAGACAGAGCAGACGACCATGGATTTAATCAAATGCATCAAGAAGTGTTTCTTGGATGAACTCGGCATAACGATAGAAAAGTATGAAATCAATCAAATCTACCGCATTGGCATAAGAAGTAAAAATGAGAGACCGAGACCTACGCTCCTTTCCTTGGTAAGTGGATGGAAGAAAACTGAAATAAAAAGAAATTACAAGAGTTATATATAACAGAAGACTACTCAAAAGCAACTTTAGAAACTAGGAGGTTGTTGCAGCCCAAACTAATGGAGGAAAGGCAAAAAGGAAACGTGGCGTACATAAAATACGATAGACTTATAGTAAAAGAAAATTCAAAGGCCATAGATAAAAGGAAGAGAGAGGGATCCACCTCGCCGCAAGCCGAACTACAGCCAAGAAAACAGCAAGCGTTAAACACGTCTAAAAATAACAGAATAAATGCGTTCGATTTGATGCGAGACCGATCTCACTCATTTTCATCAATTTTGACAACAACGAAGCAATAGCAATTAGGTACCGGCGATCGGAAACAAAAACGACATAAAACACAAAACGAAACTATAGAAAAGAAACACTCTCTTCCAAGCCGGCTGGTCCCCGTGGGAGAAAACGACCACAACCCTCCAGCAAGGTCAGAAAAATCAACTAAAATAATAAAACATCCACAACAAACTATCAAGATTGGAACATTCAACGTAAGATCACTAGCAACAACAAAAAGATTTATAGAACTAATATATATGCTACAAAAAATAAAAATTGACATACTTGGCTTGTCAGAAGTTAGAAGAATGGGTTATGCAATGGAAGAACATGAAGAATATATATTCTGTTACAAAGGTGAAACACTCGGCCTATATGGCGTTGGATTTTTAATAAAAAAAGAACACAAATATAACATTGTCAGTTTTACAGCGTTCTCTGATCGTGTTGCTCTACTAAAAATGAAATACAATACCCAACTGCTTGCAATAATACAAGTATATGCGCCTACTGAAAAAGCTACAGAGGAAGAAATCAACTCATTTTATGAAATTCTGCAGGTAGCTCAAAGCCAGGCAGGAGACAATGTATTAGTTATCGGGGATTTTAATGCAAAAGTTGGCCAAAACAAAACAGAAGACAGTGAAACTTTTGTCCTGGGAAAATTTGGATACAGAGACAGAAATAGAAGAGGAGAGAAATTAATTCAACACGCATTGGAATATAAACTGACAATTATGAACACCTTTTTTAAAGCTCGAGAAAATCGGAAATGGACCTGGCTCTCCCCCTGTGGTAAGATAAAAAATGAAATTGATTTTATATTGTCAAACTATCCACCGAGAATTAAAAATGTAGAAGTACTACATGGCTTTGGATTCAGATCTGACCATCGATTAGTTCGAGCTACGTACATACTCAATCAAGCAAAAAAGAGCAGATCATCATTCAAACCACAACCTAAAACACTAAGGACCGATGAGGATATATCAGAATACCTGAAAAATCTTGAGATCAACATAAACCAACTAGAAACCAGACAGGAAGAAGATATTGAAATCTTTTACAACAAACTAGTTAACATCATCAACACCAGCCTTGTATGCAGATCAAACAAAACCGAACCGAAAACTATTAACAAAATACTTAGTGAGTCTACTAGATCTCTCCTCACAAGACGAACGGAACTTCTGAAAACCAAACAAAAAACTAAAGAAATGAAGGAAGAGCTGAGCACATTATTTAAAACTACTAATAAGGCAATAGATAAAGACTACTAATTGAGAATAATTTAAATACTCACAGAAGCACGAAAAAGGGCTATAAGAAATTGATCACACACAATAATTGGATTCAAAACTTAAAATCGAAATCAGAAGAAACAAAAACCAGAAGAGATATCATGAACTGCGCTACAGATTTTTATAAGGAATTATATGCCAAACAAATCTTTTGTGCCACTAAAAATGATATAGTAAAAACAAGTCCTCAAAAGACCCAATTACCAATAATACATGAGAATGAAGTTTTCAATTACATCAGAAAATTAAAAGCAAACAAAAGCCCTGGTCCAGATGGCATACAAAATGAAGCATTAAAAGCTGGTGCTCTCCTGCTATCTTGCCCACTTACATATTTGTTCAACAAGGTTCTGAACACAGGTCAGGTACCGGAGCAATGGAAAAAGTCTGATATTATCCTGTTTTACAAGAAAGGAGACCCTCAAGACATCTCTAACTACCGCCCGATTAGTCTTCTTTCTAGTGTTTACAAATTGTTCACTTCAATTCTGCAAGGCCAGCTAAGCAAAATGATTGACAACTATCAGCCAGTTGAACAAGCAGGGTTTCGCTCCGGATTTTCTACAACGGACCACCTACAAGTACTGCAACAGGTAATTGAGAAATACATGGAGTACAACAGGCCACTATACATTGCTTTCATCGATTACGCCAAAGCGTTTGACACGATCTCTCATGATGGTATTTGGGAAGCGCTGAACAAATGCCACATAAATGAAAGCTATACAAGAGTACTCAAAAACAACTACGAAGGCAGCGTAAGCCAAGTCAAACTGGAGACACGAGGTCCTGATATACCGATTCTCAGGGGAGTGAGACAAGGAGACCCCCTTTCACCCAAGGTATTTATAATGGTGCTACAACACATTTTTGACAATCTTAACTGGCAGTCAGAAGGGATTAGAGTTAATCTAGATCGACTTACACACCTCAGATTCGCGGACGATATTGTCTTATTTGCTGAAACGAGCAAAGGCTTAGAAAAAATGATATACGCTTTAAATGAAGAAAGTGATAAAGTGGGCCTCAAAATGAATGAGAACAAAACCAAAATAATGACAAACAGCCAAACAAATGCTATTACCCTAAACGGGAAGCCCCTTGAGTATGTGAGCAATTATATATATTTTGAAAGCAACTGTCATTCGAAGACAAAAGTGAAGAAATAGAGGTAGAGCGGCGTATCAACATGAGCTGGAAAAATTAAAAAAAAATAAAAAATAAAAATAAAATTTGTTTATTTCAGGTTTCCCCATATTTTGTTAGTAACATTGTGACTTAAAACAACTATGTTAGTATCTACACATAAAAAAAAAAAAACAAATAATACAAAATATGAAATACAAAAACCTAATTCATGAATCTGCCACCTTCAGGGGCACCTGGAACAAGCACATGCGATCGTACCCAATGTCGCTGAATGGGGCAGTCTGGCTTGTCAGCAATGACCGACAGGATGGTGTTGGTGCTCCCCCTCACCCTGCGCATTAGCGAGGCCACGCGGCGCCGCACTGTCGCCCCAAACCCTTCTGTACGGGCGTGTGCAAACATGGCCGATGCGCTGCAGTACCGCGGGAGCCCCAGCATCACCCTAAAGGCATTGTTGTATTGTACTCGGAGCGCGTTGAAGGCCCGCAGCGTATAGTTGACCCACAGATTGCACGTGTATAAGTTTCGACAGTATGCTTTGAAAAGCGTTATTTTTACTTCCACGTTGCATCGCGCGAACCTGCGAGCCAGCATGTTGCAGCGGACCGTCAGCGCCCCCCTTTCCCTTTCCATGTCTTTGTCATCCTTCAAATCCTCGGTAATCACATGGCCGAGGTATTTGAATTCCTTCACTCTATTAAGTGCGACACCGTTAAGCAGTACAGGGGGTGCACATAAAACATTTCGACCCCGGGACCTAAATATTAACAACTCACTCTTTTTATCGTTATATAGAAGTCCATGTGTTTTCGCATAATTCTTACAAACATCTAATAACCTCCTAAGCGCAGAGATTGATGGACTGAGCAGCACCATGTCGTCCGCGTAGCTTATACTGCTGACCATGTAACCGTCAATCGAGCAACCAACCCCGGTACCACTCAGATCAACAATCAGCTGGTTAATGTACAGGTTGAATAGTGTAGGTGAAGTAAGTCCACCCTGTCTCACCCCACATTCCAACCCATACTCGTCCGAAAGTTCTCCAAGCCATTTGACCTGGTTAGTTTGGTGGCCGTACCAGTACTTAAATAGGTTTACTAGTTCCCCAGGCACATCCGCTTCAGTTAATTTAGACCACATAATATCATACCTAACCAAATCAAATGCCCTGGAAAGATCTAGAAAAGTGGCATAGACTGGCGTACCCCTATCAGTGTAGTACCTAACCGTATGCTTGAGAGACATTATAGCACATTCAGTCGACAGTCCGGTTCGGAAACCGAACTGAGCGTCGTGCAGCTTGAGGTGATTTTTAAGTTATCTCTCCAAGACACAGTCAAGAACCTTCGCCGCAGTAGTCGCCAACGAGATTGGTCGGTAATTGCATTTGTCCGCGAGATCCCCAGTTTTATTTTTAATTATAGGTACCACGACCGTTTTCATCAATGCCTTCGGTAAGTATGAATGTCTCATACAAAATGTGAATAGCATTCCCAAAACTCTAGGCAGGTGCTGCCCAGCATGCTGAAAGTGTTCGATGCTGAGGCCGTCGTGTCCGGGTGACTTACCCCTTGTCATACCTTTAATTATCAAAGCAATATACTTTGCGGTAATTCGCTCCGGTACCCTCGACACCACGGCCTCGACATCGTTATGCACTCCTTTGAGTGGGGATTCCACCTGAAAGTGTAGCCGGAACATATTCGCTATACTTTCAGGATCACTTATACCCTCCACGCTCACCGGTACGCTAGACTTAGGGTTTAACTTTCTGGTTTCCTGCCAAAAGCCTTTAAAATCTTTATCTTTGTGCTTTGTAGCTAAATTATTCATTTTAATTAAATCCTGGTTATTTTGGCAATATTTCAGTTTCTTTTTAAACACTTTCCTAGACTCATACATGTCATTATAGATACCCCCGGAAGTCGGACGGCCGTAAAATACCCAGTTTTTAAACTTTTGTCTAGCGTCCCAGTGAGCATCGCGGACATATTTATTCCATCCAACGATTGAACGGCCACGTTTGGGCCTTCCAGCTTGGTCCCCACCCTCAAAACTGAGCACAGCGGCCTCTTGCATTGCAGTTATAATTTTTGCGTACAAAGTATCAATTACAATAGTGTGATCTAAGCCCCTATTATTACACATACTGTCACAACAATTCCTAAATTCATAAGGAAACTCAATTTTGCGTAATTTATTGTTACAAAATTCAGTATACCTATCAGTTTGGTCCGTGCTCCTTTCACCCCACAGGACTTTATTTGTTTTAGCACGCGGCAGTACAGTGGTTTGGCATACCGATTTAAAGTCACATAGAATTTCTAACGGGCAGTGGTCCGACCAATAAACATCATTATGCACCTTTACTGATATTACCGACTTCATGCCTGACTTAGTGACCAAGCAATGATCAAGCCACCTACGACTGCCGTGCGCTTCACTAACAAAAGTGTACGTACCTGAGTTCACACCAAAGTATCTGAAATCAGCACATACCAAATTCTGTTCCTCACAAAAACCTAACAACTCGTTTCCAAACCTCTCCCCAGGATGAGCATTAAAGTCACCTAATATGTAAGCGGTCTCTACGTCATTATTTTCGATTATAGCTACAATTTCACTAAGGCACTGTATATATTCTACTAGATTATCTGGTGAGTCTGTAGGCATGTAAACAGAAAAATATAAAATTGACCTGTCTGAGGCACACACCTTAATCGCAATTAATCGGTCCCTGAAGGAAATCTTAAAAGGGAAATTTCCTCTCCACCTAAAGAGAACTGTTTTGGACACGTGTATTCTACCTACTCTAACATATGGATGTCAAACGTGGGCATACAACACCAAAATAAAAACTAAATTAGTAGTGTGCCAGAAGGCAATGGAAAGAAGCGTACTGAAATTAAGAAGAATACAAAAAGTAAAAAGCGTACAAATAAGAAAAAAAACGAAGGTCATAGACGTCTTACAATATGTCCTACAACAGAAGTGGCACTGGGCGGGACATATAGCAAGATATACAGACAAGAGATGGACCCTAGAGGCAACTACATGGAAGGGACCAACAGGAAAAAGGAAAAGAGGGCGCCCTCGAAAGAGGTGGATAGATGATATAAAAAGGATAGCAGGAAGTGAATGGAGAGAGAAGGCTATCGATAGAGAGAATTGGAAGAAGCTGGAGGAGGCCTTTACCCGAGAAGGGGTTCCGATCAATGGTACTGAAGTAAGCAATGACAGCGAGTAAAAGGAAAAAAAATATTATTATTATTATATATATACTCGTACATAGGCTTATAATAAAAACTTAGCACATGTGTTTACATTTTATAATTGTAATAAATAAAAAAAAAGCATGTAAAGTAAATAATTGTAGATTGGAAATAAACGGGCTTTATTATTATTATTATTTCGTTTATTCATTTAACATACATATAATTTATATTTTTAAATATTTACATAAACACATAAAAACATTTCAAAATATACAAAATAGTAGCCCACCGGTATCGGGAACAGGGTCCAAGCTACCGGCGGTCAGGGCTCCAGGGAGAGGAACTTCCTGACTATGCGAGCCGTGTCCAGCAGTACCGCTTTCTGAATCAAGCCCTTGATGCAGCTGCCTAACGAGAGCCTCCTGAGGTGTTGGTCGAGGCTCTTGGCTATTAAGCCATTGGCAGTCACGACTATCGGTACAATGATTGCTGAATCCACTTCCCACATGTCGTTATTATTATTACTATTATTATAATTCAACAACATTCATTACGTTATTTACGTTTTTGATCAGACACATTTTCGAACAGTATGAAGCAATGGATTAGTAATTTGCTTCGAAATGATTCCAACTGATAATAATAGCGCGTTACGCAATTAGGATGCCGGTTTTGTTCCTGATTAATTCAATTGTGTGTTAAATTAGAACGTCCGTATGACTTGAATCCATTGATACTACTACTATACTCTCAAATTACTCCTAACTACTCGAGTAACGAGGTCTGAAGTAAAGTCAATTTATGGTTTTGACCTTTGAGGCTTATAGACTAACTTTGAATCAATTCCGTAATGATTTGTGAAACATAACGAAGTCCCGACATCGACATAGGAATTCATTTTGTAATTTGGACGTCCAAATTAATTTGGGCAAAGTTGAGGCGAAAGTGTTTGCTAATATAGTAGGAATGAATGGGTTGAGGTATTTTGATGAAACTTCAGGAATAAAATTATGAAAATACAGTCGATCAAAATGCGGATTTTTTTGGCAATTACAAGGACGGATAATCCTGAAATTATAACATCATCTCCGCATGAAATAATAATTTGCTACCTATATATTATATAATGCTACCTATATATAATGCTATCTATATATAATATAATACGCATCATTTGATCTAACTTGGTTTCTGTAGTTACGTCCTTATCAGGTCATCATCATCATCATCTCAGCGTTAATCCCAGTCGCATCCGTAGCTTTTCAGCTTTAGAGTCTGAGGTCCGTTTTACCAGTCCTAACTGCTGATTTTGGCTAAACTTCAATATTTTCCGTGAAGCGACTGCCTTCTGACCTCCACAACCCGAAGGCGATATCTAAGCATTGCAATTAGACCAATTGTTAGACTTTTGAGGGCTCCAACCAACCCGTAACGACTGCCACTAGATGTTCGTATGGCAACCGGGACCAACGGCTTAACGTGCTTTCCGAGGCACGACCAGACCAGTGCAAATATTCATATTCATGCATACATTTGTTGATGGAGTGTACAAAGAATAAAGATGAACGGGAGCTATACATAAGGGAATTTAACATAAATAAATTAGATATAGGTTTAATACAATCCATTTTGTCAGTACCATTATCGGAGATGACGAAAAAGTTGTGTTGTTTAATTAAGGTTCTATAAGAATAGCTGTAGTATTTTTTGTTTAATTTATTTGTTTATATTTATATTATTGGAGTTTATACTGTATTTAGTAAGTAAGATCAATGTAAAGGGAACGATGGGGCTGACATATCCCCATAAAAGTCCCAAAATAGAAACAGATTAAAAAAAAAAAATCATGCCTACAAATATTTGCGCTGTGCGGGGATCGAACCCGCGCCTGCTTGCGCAACGGCCACGTTCGCTACCCCTACGCCACGGAGGCTGTCAACGTCCTTATCAGGTGACCACAGGAAATCAGCTCGGTGCTATTGGTGCCCATTAGCACAGCATCTTGCAGAGTGGAGACATTCTTATCAGTCATGACATGCATTCGTCGACTATTTCAGCTTTGTATTTATGATTATAGTATATTTTACTGATGCATTATCGTCTGCTTAGCATTTTCTTAACGATGATGAAGTCAGCTTCCAGTCCAACCTTACGTCACTAAGTACCAATGTTCTACATGAAGCGACTGTCGATCTGATCTCCACAAACTCGTTACTGGGTAATGTGTTACTCCACGGTTAGACTTGATCTGTGAGACATCCTGGCTTCTGATGACCCTTTCTATTTTTCCTTAATAAAAGACAATTAAGTTTCTTATAATTTCCTATAGGGGTAATGGACAATGGGTAATGGACCCAAAACAAATATTCCTGCCAAGTGATCGATAAAGGCTTTAAGGAGTCACAGGTCTGCTGGATAGCTGTTTAAGAAAACAGAAAATGAAAGTAATAATCACTAACCTATATGCTTGCTCTCGTTAAACGCCTCTGGAATCTTCCTGGTGAGAACAGCATACACTGTGCACACGATGATCAGAACGATCGGGTAGAAGAACGCGATCATGTATGACGCGTCCACATACGAGTCGCAGACCAGCATGTTGTCTTCCCGCGTAGGGTAGTGAAACATCGCTTTCGCTGGCGCCACTATCATCCAAACTACTACTATCAGCACCTGAAAGAAAGGGAGAGAATGAGTTGGTAAAAGGCAAAGTTGTGATGTGAAAATGAGCACGAGTTGCATGACCACAAACACACGGTGGGGTCACTGCATATCATACTATAAGTAGCAATAGATTTAATTTTGACAGATTAATAACATTCATTGCGCCATTTACCTTGTTCAGCACACAAATATCTCTTGACTTGTTATTACGATTTCTTTGCCGCCGCCCTAGGGAGGGCGTCACTACTGTCAGACTCTTACTGCCTAAAAACCAACCCGGTGTTCAATCACATCTACGCCGGGGGTTGCGAGAACGAACATTGCTTCCGCAGCCGCCGATTGGTGTTGGTCTGCCACTGTGGGCCTCCTCGAGTCAGGAGGGAAGTGAGTTGTTTGACTCCCCCGTGACTCCTAAGAGTGGCGCGCCTGGAACACCACTTGGCGGCGCCACCTCGGGGCCTGTTGTTTGGGGAGTGCCAGACATTAAGTTAACTAGTGTTTATGACATGAATAAGTAAAGTTACCTGAATAGAAATAAGAGCTGCACATATCGCCAGCTGTGAGCTCGGGGATATAAGGATGGGTCTTTTGGCGGAGTGTTTGCTGGCGTTGAAGATTCTCGAGATCCTGTTGGTCTTCGTCAGTAGGGCGGCGTACACCACCGTGAAACAGAAGCCCGTTCCGAACCTGGAGAAAAAAAATACAATCTTCATTTGTTTTTCATCATCAACCTTTTTATCGTCCCACTGCTGGGCACAGGTCTCGTCTCATATAGAGAAGGATTGAGCGTAATCACCACGCATGCTCAATGTGGGTTGGCGATTTCAGACTTAAATTCCAGGTTTCCTCAAGATGTTTTTTTTCACCTTGTAATCAATCATTTGTTTTTGTTTAGAACAAATTCATCGTGATATATTTATTGTTATGTATGTTGTTTTGCGACCATGTTTCCACATGTCAGTGATAAGTCAAAGTCCATATAAAGGGACTGGAACAATTTGCCAGCGGTGTTTCCGCTTGACTACAATTTAAGTGTCTTCAAGGCTAGAATGAATAGGCTCTTAATAAACTAGTGCGCTTTACTATTAACGATTGCGTCACTGCTTACCCTCAGACGGGATTGCAGTCAAGCACTAGTTTATAATTATAAAAAAATGTACAGTATGTTAAATAACAGAGGGCGTTCCCTTAAACTCGTTATTACATATCACTAGCTTTCCGCCCGTGGCTTCGCCCGCGTGGAGTTCGGTTATATCGCGCTTTTTAGATTTCCCTCGGGAACATCATTTTTTTCCGGGATAAAAGGTAGCCTATGTTCTTTCTCAGGGTCTAAAGATTGTCTGTACCAAATTTCATCAAAATCGGTTGAGAGGTTTGAGCGGGAAAGCGTAACAGACAGACAGACAGACAGACAGACAGACAGACAGACAGAGTTACTTTCGCATTTATAATATTAGTATGGATTAATAGATTAAAATACAAATATCAGCATAGAAAAATAAGCATAAAAAAATCCGAAAAAAAAATTGTAATTGGAAATAAATTTGAAACCTCCTGTTTTAAATCAAAATAGTAGTCGTCATGTATAAATAAATTGCGACGTTGCCGTCTTTCATGTTCGCGTGTACAGTATGTTTCTTTTACATGTCAATTTAAAATTTTTATTGAATATTTTCTTATTGGAAATTTTTTTAAAACATTTTGTTTTCGAATGGAAATATATTTTTTAGCATGTATGTATGCTATACTACTTCGGGTTAACGGGAACGCCCTCTGTTAGTTAACATACTGTATAATAATGTTGTGATTCAACGGCGTTGAGCCCAAACAACTAAATGATCTTACAGGTATAGGTTAGGTAATATTAGGTTTTAAGGAACTACTGATCTGATTCTGTTAATTACGGAACGCTAGCAGGAAGTGCCTGAAACGATTGGCGTGCATTTGGGTTAAAGCAAAAAAAAACTCTGTTGACGAAGTAGCAGTCAGAAGCTAGAATCTTATAAAGAACTAGGTTTTACCCGCAGCTTCGCTCAAGGTAAATTCCGAGTAACACGATTCTCTTTTCCTGATTTAGAACACACACATATACAATATCGCTCGCTGTACAAATTCGTCTTAAGATACGAAATAAGAAATATTATTTATTATCTTCGTAGTGTGTGAGAATCCATTGAATTGTATGGCGAGCGATATTGTATCTAAGATAAAATATTATAGTATTTCAGCCTTTTGCAATTTCCCTTAGGGAACTACATATATATATATACTGCGGGTCACGTAACATACGACAAACTTATTATTTTCAGGTTGGTGGTACAGTAATCGGGTCTAGGGATCGAATCGCAAAATAAAGTTTGTTTTATATTGTATGTACTTAAGTTTGTTTTATATTGTATGTACTTAAGTTTGTTTTATATTGTATGTACTTAAGAAGTATCCAGTGTTACATCCCTCCCCATGTACTAAGTTTCATCGTAATCAAACAGTTAATTTTTGCGTGATGCCTGAACAGACAGCCAGTCAAACTTTTTTAAATCATATTTTTGGGTTTGGTGTCGGTCTAGTAACAAAAGTTTTTGAATAATGTTTTTGATATTATCAATATACAGAATTTTGATTTCTACAGATTTATTATAAGCATAGATGCGACTCAAGTTATCATTAATTCTCTTTCTTTTACTTTGCTACGATGAAAGTTTCATTTTCACTGCTAAGTAATGTTTAAACGCTTTGAAATACGAAGGGTGGGCGTTTTGGGGCACTGTCTTATGAAATATTGATTTTCATAAAGTGCTGTGTCTTAGCTTAATTTGAATAAAGGACTTTTGATTCGATTTTGATGAGTCGCGGCATACCTAATTGACCGCCACTTAGTTATTGTGAAAATGGCGGTAAAGTATGTTTTGATAATAAATAAATAATTTTATATATGACACTAGTACAGCAAAAATAATAATATAAAAGTCATAATTTGCTATTGTTTTTATAACATACAGAGTGATTATTTCTCTCAAAATAAACTAACAAAAATAATATAAACTAGCTCGCTTTTTTTGTAATTAAGGTAAAGCGAAAAATCACGTGATCAACATTAGGCGCCTATATCTTGGAAATGTGATACTTTACGCGGTAAAATCTTCAATCCCCTTTCTAATTCTTATCGTTTACTATCATGCACATTCAAATTAAATTAAATCACAAACAGTTACTGTTTCACTATAAACTTCCGTTCAGTTGAACATCTAAACCGCGATCACCAAGTTTGCGAATTAAGTCCACCCCTAACAATGTACAACTCGATCAAAACTTGCGAATCCAAAAGCTGCAGATTTTGCAGAGTCCCGGGATAATTTCCGCCTCGGGGCGAATCGGAACACATCGGTTATCTTCGGACGTCCGATCCGGAAGCTAGATCGGTCGAGTCTAGATATGTCATGTACGTGCTCGATCGTCTATGCAATTTGTACCAGCTGCAGTTTGATATTTGAGCTTGTTATCGTACGAGGTTTATCCTTCCGTTTCTGAAATCACGACGTCCGTGTCATGTCGTCCGACGTTGTTAGCTTTTCTATTGGCGCCATGTTGACTGTTATTTTCCGAAGCTTTCCAGGTTTAGGAATAGACCTCGTTAGCATGAAGTAGGGATATGTTCAAAGCGTGATTTAGTGTTGACGCTCTTGGACTTGCAATGATCAATCGAGATGTAAGTATGGTATATGTTTCTAAAATATTTATGTCTGTAAATATAAAGAAAATGAAGAGGGATATTTGAGTAATTAATTTGAAGCGAGCTCGTGACAAAATTTGTTTAATTTCAATTAATATTGTTTGACACGTACACCATTGCGAAAGTTCAGCAAAGTTGATTGCCCAGAAGTGTTGAAAACTAATCAATTGGAGTTTCGAAAGGGTCGCACGACATTTTTTATATAATAATAAAGTAATTATAAATTTGTTAATACAATTGGGTTCCCCAATTCAAAAAATCTCTTAGAAATAGAAATAATATTTATTTGCATAAAGTATGCTATACGAAAATGTTTTTTTAAAGAGTGAATGTTCTTTATTTAATAAAATATAAATGTTTTGGTACCTTAGCATGCAAATATTATAGGTAGTTGTGACGTTTTCTATGAGCAAAATATTTTATACTATCATAATTATTAGCACTCAACCAGGTAATTAGTTGTTTTCTAAACAGTTTTGTAATTGGATCTTTTGTTTTCTAAACAAAAAATCCAATTATATCTTTCAACTTCAACAGTAATATAGCCGTTTTTAATCACATCTAAACTGTTAATGCAGGATCTTAATTTGACAGGAAAAACTAATATTTAATCAAAAAGTAGACAGAAGGTAACAATTAGTTTAATATTAGTTTTTAGGGTTCCGTATCCAAACGGCAAAAAACGGAACCCTATAGATTCGTCATGTCTGTCTGTCTGTCCGTCCGTATGTCACAGTCATTTTTTTTCGAAACTATAAGAGCTATACTGTTGAAACTTGTTTTACTTTGGCTTAAAAGGATAATGGATCAAAATCTAACATAGTCAAAATTTTAAGTATAATAATTTTGCATCTAAATCCAAGGCTTAAATGGTGATAGACATTTCAGAATCATAAAACGCGAACTATTATTTTTTTCTGGTATTACACTTTATGTCGTATTAATTTAAATCCAGACATAAAGTGTAATACTAGGAAGAAAAATAATAGTTAGCGTTTTATGATTCTGAAATGTCTATCACCATTTAAGCCTTGCTCAATAATCTATACCAGGGGTGGCCAACTTGAGTAAACTTAAGGTCTACTGTTTACCAAGGAAACCTTGTGCGATCTATCAAACACATACCTACTTCTTGAAATTTATTTAACATTAGATCGGTCGTATACATGAGTGTGAGCATATTTATCCTATTTATTTCCTGAAAAAAAGGATAAATATCGCGATATAGCGATTTAAAAGTGATACGAGACGATACTGCAGTAATTGATAATATTTATAGTTTTTGACTGGCTATGATCGACTGGACGAGAAGTCGCGATCTACCGGTCGATCGCGATCGACCGGTTGGCCACCCCTGATCTATACTAATCTATACTAATATATAAAGCTGAAGAGTTTGTTTGTGTGCGCTAATCTCAGGAACTACTGGTCCGATTTGAAAAATTCTAATTTGCGTTGGATAGCCCATTAATCCAGGAAGGCTTTAGGCTATTTATAATACACGCTGCGACCAATGGGAGCGGAGCATAACTAAACCACGCAAACGAAGTCGCTGGCGACCGCTAGTATGGCATAAATAGGCAAGTTAACGCACAAGCTGTTACGACATACAAATCCTCCCAATGTACACTATATGCAGCATTGTTAAAACTCAGGGATATTTTCTGTCAATGTGTCAGTTTTCCTAAATTTTCAGAACATGGTGCAGGAATATTTTTAAACAATTTCTTCGAAAATTCATGAACAAAGGTTAAAAGCAAAATGTCGCCATACAATGTACCTAAGCTTCAAAATATTGATTCACTCCGAAACAGTTTTCGCAAATCCATTAGAAAAATCTCAATTGAAGTAATATGATTCTTCACAGGTGCTGCGAACTTTTTGAAGGAAAGTGAACTACCTATATTATGTTTGACATTAGGGCGGGTATTGTCTGAAGGAATGTTTCTCGGCGTGTAGAGCATGGTAAATACAAACAAGTACCTGCATTTTGTTGGTAGATTTGGAAAAAGATTCAATTATAGAAATTCATTCGATATTCTAATGACTCTATCATCTCGCGGAAGATTTGCAAACTAAAGCTTTGCTTGATTGAAGAGTATCATGAGGTTGATTATTCAAGTTAGGTGAATCAGAAGGTGTGTCAGATTTCAGTCCGCCAGAGAGGATCTAGTTAGAGAGCTAAATTTAAATGTAAGCGATGTTTGTATGTACCATCATATATTGTCGACACCAACCTCTGGAGCTGCTTATAAATTAATTAAGTTTGTATTATTACGTTTTGCGGTATAAAGTAGGTTTTTTATTGTTGTGTTTTGCTAATATTATTAATTATAAGGTCTGATGGGACTGGCATGTACAATAATTGTATAAAAGTCCCTAAATAAATAAAGAAAAAAGTTAGGTGGATCGAGAAGCTGTTTGTAAATCAGGAAGTATTTTGCAAAGGTCTTTGAAAGAACATTAGAAACACATTGTTTTGTATTTGAATTTGCCAGACTGTAAAATTCCTTAGATTTAACTGCATTGTGCAATGTCTACAGAGTTCGAAAATCATTGCTTAACTTGACACCTACATTCAAATCACAGTTCAAATAGCACTTCGAGAAAATCGATAACTCACATCGAATAATAATCCATCCGAATGATTAAATTTCCCATCACTAGGTGGTTTCGGTGCCAGCGACAGAGCGCACTTGGCCCCGATGTGAGTATGAAACTCGAACGCAAAATATTATTCAATTCGGCTGAGCTATTAACTGCATTTTGTTGGGGATGTAGTAAACACATGTAAATGGTAGAATAGTGCGGTAGATAAATATGAAGCACTGACCGACCTGGGAATAATTACACTGACCGACCCGACCTAGGAATAAAAACACTAACCGACCTAAGAATCAAGAGACCGGCAGGATAGTCAAAGTAAAAGATTTAAAACGTTTTTCCACACTTATTGTCTGAAAATGTAATCATTAATCCTTGGTGCAACACCACTCAATCAATCACTTGGTGCATCTGTTATACAAGAGACTTAAACAATGCATTTTAGAAATGTTAAAACTTAAACTATACTTTATGTTATACATATTAATCAAAATAAATGCATTTTCATGCAGATTCTCGGTGGTAGGCTATAACATCGTCAAATGTTGTAGTGTCGGGAGTTTGGTCGTGGAGGGTTTCCAGATCAATTTCCCTCTGGTTTAACATTGCACCACCTCGCTCAACTGCCGAATTTCTTCCTATTCACTCAGTTTTTGAGCGAATAGGCTTATTAAACTAGCGCGCTTTGCCATCAACGATTGTATGTCTGCTTACCACCAGGCGGGATTGCGGTCAAGCACTAGTCTGTAAATATAAAAAAAAAAAAAAATGTGCCCGACCCAGTTCTGGAAAATGGAAAAGCATGTTGTACTGGGATCGGTATATCATTACTGACAAGACAGAACAGCTCTATTATTATTGTCGCAAATAAGCCACACATAAAGAATATCGATGTTACCATTCCACATGACGGGAATCTCATGTAAGCTGAGAAAGAAAAGTAAATGAAATATCTCGACTATGCACACGAGGTTTTTGACAGGCGACAATCGGCACAATGACAGCCGAATTCACATTCGGTTGTCATTGTGCCGATTGTCGTATCGGCCAATGGTCTGAAAGCCGAAAGCCTCGACCAACATCTATTGAGACTCTCGTTAGACGGTTGGATAAGGCAGTACTCCTCGATACGGCCTGCAGCGTGAGGAGGTTCCTGTTTCTCGAGCCCTAACCACCGGAAGCTTGGACCCTGCTCCCGACATCGGTAGACCACATTTTGTTCATACTTTTAGATGTTCTTGTATGTATTTATTATATTAAAATATTTCTTTTCTTTCTTTAAAAAATATAAATTAATATGTATTTATAAAAAAATAAACAAATAATAAATATAATGATAATTATAGTGATATTAATGAAACAACTGAGAAAACTATAATTATCACTCTTCTTCATCTTCTTCTCAGCCTATAGAGGTCCACTGCTGAACAAAAGCCTCCTCCAAGGCTTTCTATAATGACCGATATTGTGCTGCCCGCATCCATCCGAATTATTATTAATTAGCTTTTCGCCGGCGGCTTCACCCGCGCGGACTTCGGTTATATCGCGCTTTTTAGATTTCCCTCGGGAATATCATTTTTTTCCGGGATAAAACGGTCCCTATTATTTGACGGCGTGAAAGCGAAACGAACAAAAAAACAAACAAACTCACTTTCCCATTTCTAACATTAGTAAGAATGTCTCGACATGTAACCACTGCGGATTCTTTTAATATCAGTAAACAGACAGTGAAATAAGTTATTATGAAGACGTATCATATAGTAATTCATATTCAGTTTATCAGCACCTCGCTGAGCGGTGTGGCCACGAGGCCAGCGGCACATTTCATTACTCAAACTTAATTTAACGTCACAGGGCTTGTAAAGGCAACATTTTGATGATTAATGGTTTCAGTTATTTTGTAATGAACTCCGATAGGATCGTGCTTTTGACATGTACATGGTGATAAATGAAGTGATTTGTCATGCATACGATAAGGGATATGGAATGAGGGTAGATCATGGATGTGTGTAGTGTGATGAAGAAGGGCAATCGAAGGAAATTGGTAGTAGAAATGTAATGAGTGAAGAATGACGAAGCTGACGGGAGGATTGTTAACACAGGTTTAATTAGTTAACGCAGAAGTAATGATAAGGTAATGGAATGAATTATCCATGTCCGTAAGGTGTGCTCTATCGTCTCAATACATATTCATATAGACTAGTATATGTTTTATGTATGTATTTTTTTATTCTTTATGTTATGTGAATTGTAAACAGACACAGACAACGTAAAGTATGGTTTCCTGATGACAGACAAACAGACAGTTTGGGTACGCAATCCTAAAAAAATCTTCTGTTGAAGTCTAAGCTGCCTGTCGCAGACCCATCACCACCATCATCATCATCCTTTTATCGTCCCACTGCTGGGCACAAGTCTCCTCTCATACAGAGAAGGATTGAGCGTAACCATAGTAGATCCATATTACAATTAAATTATTATGTATTAAACAAAATAACAAATTATAACAAGACAAAAACATTAATAAAAAGAATAAGCATACAAATACAATATTTATTTATTTTAATAAAGTATTGATGTACAAATAAGTCATGTCCTCACTAAGAGGGAACGTTGAAATTGTCAGATGTAGTATGTGATATCGTCAGTTCGGACATCTGGTAAAAACATACAATTAGAGCATAACTGACTCTGTAACAGTATCACATATTTATTTTTGTGCAAAAATGACGAGTTTTGTGCCGAACAAGCGTCATTTGCATTTGAAATCTGCAGCTGCTTTAAGCGAGAGAAGTTGTCGTGAGTGTGTTCAAAAGTTTAGAAACTGTGAAGATAAAGAACGTAGTGGAAGGCTGAAATTGTATGAAGACACGGAATTGGAAACGTTATTGGAGGAAGATAGAAAGAAGAGGAAAAACACGCCCAGTACTACTCCAGATATGACGAAATTATTTTGCTATATGATAATGCTCATTTGTACACCTATTATTTTAATTAGTCTGATAACGAATTAGAATGGTTATTTCATTTCAGTTTCTATTGTTGTCACTTTACTTTTTCTTCGTAATTTATGTTCTAGAGCCCCAACATCTTCAATGACAGCTCACATGAAAACCTTAATTATCTAAGTATTTTAAAAGGCAGCTGATCCCGGCTTATTGGGAATGGCTACAAGCTGATCTACACGGGTGCACCTAGTGGAAGAAATGGGGTCACCGTGGTGTTGTCTGGCGAGCTCTAGGATTGATAGAGCGTCTTGGAGGTTAATCACATCAGTGATCGGCTGATGTCGGTGCGGGTGCTTGTCAAGGGGGTTATAACCCACTTGATGAGTACCTATGTTCCGTAGGCCGGGTGCGGTGACGCCGAAAGGACTTTGTTCTGGAGTCAGCTCGAAGGATTGCTTCGTGGGAGGCCGCTATCCCAGGGAATCGTTCTGGGTGGTGATTTGAATGGTCATGTGGGTGAGAAGTGTGATGGGTTTGAGCGTGTTCACGGTGGCTTTGGGTACGGTAGCCGCAACGCGGAAGGGGACAACATTCTCAGAACGTGTGCGGCCGCTGACTTGGCAATTGTGAACACCTATTTCAAAAAGAAACTGGAGCACCTTGTTACCTACCGGAGCGGGTGAAGCGCTGCCCAGATCGACTTCCTACTAACTAGGAGACACCACATCGGCAAATTAGCCATCTGCAAAGTCATACCCGGTGAGAGCCTCACTGTACAACACCGTCTCCTGGTCAAGGCCCAACGTAGACGTGTAGAACACTGCCGGCGCCAGTTCCGGTGGTGGCTGCTTGCTAAAAATAAGTTCCAGGATTTCGCGTCGGTTATCGGCGACAAGTGCGTTGGTACCGACAGCGAAACTGTACAAGAATACTGGGACAGGATCCAGGCAGCTATTGCTGGGGCGGCGCGGGTGGTGCTCGGCGTCTGTAAGGGCGGTCGCAAAAGTGACAAGAAGACCTGGTGGTGGGATGACACAGTCCAGAAGGAGATAAGGGTGAAGAAAGTCCTCTTTAAAACGTGGCAGGCGACCGGATCTCCTGAAGATTGCGACGCATATAAGGTTGCCAAACGTGCCACTAAAAGAGCTGTAGCCAGAGCCAGACGAGACCACTTGCAACAGCTCTACGAGAAGTTGGAATCGTCTGAGGGGCAAAAGCTCATGTACAAGTTGGCACGTTCTAGGGTTAAAGCGGCACAGGATATATCCAAGAGCCGTTGTGTAAAAGATCCTAGTGGCAACCTGTTAAGCGAGGACCTCGCGGTAAAGGAGAGATGGCGCTCGTACTTTCACGAGCTGCTGAATAAACAGCACCGAGAGGTGCAGACACCGGAACTCCCTCCGAACCTTGGACTAGTGCCCCCGATAACGCCTGAGAAAGTCCATACGGCTCTTCATCGCATGGCGAATCGGAAAGCTGTCGGAGCTGACGGAGTTCCCATTGAGGCCTGGAAGGCGATGGGTCCTCGCGGGTTGCGCATGTTAATGAACTTCCTGAACGGCAAAATCCCGAGCCAATGGAGGCTTAGTATTATTACTCGTCTTCAAAGGCAAGGGCTTGGTACAAGAGTGTGGTAATTACCGCGGTGTGTCATTCATGTCCCACACTATGAAGATCTTTGAGAGGATTTTAGACTCCCGAATCCGCCAAGAGTGTGCTGTCTCGACGGGTTAATAAGGATTCCGTCCAGGGTACGGAACCATGGAGCCTATTTTCGCTCTAAGGACCACCATGGAGAGGTATAGATCTAAGAACACGCCTCTGCATATGTTCTTTCTAGATATGCAGAAGGCGTTCGACTGTATCCCTCGGGGGGTGATCTGGTGGGCACTGAGGTCCAAAGGGGTACCAGGCCTGTCTCGAATTATGCCAACATAGGCATGTTGACATAATTCCCTATATATATAATAATAAATTTAAAAGACCGCTGTTGGCGTCACTAAACCCTTCTACATCACTGTCGGAGTTCACCAGGGATCCGTCCTTAGTCCGTTTCTGTGCAGCATGATATTGGACGTCGTGTCAGACAGCATCAAGAATTCACCTGAGCAACCTCCCTGGCTGCTCATGTATGCTGATGATATCGCGCTGGCAGACGCGGACAGAGAACGGTTGGTGCGGCGGGTGAATGTGTGGAAGAACTCGCTTGAGAACGGAGGTCTTAAACTCAATGTGGCGAAGACGGTGTACATGGCCAGCAACACGACAGACTCTATGTTTGTGTGCATAGGCGGAGAACTGGTTGAGCGCACAGACCAGTTTAAGTACTTGGGGTCTGTGCTCCAAGCGTCCGGCGACAATGGTTGCGACGTTAAGGCACGCATTTCCGCAGCTTGGGCAAAATGGCGTGAGGTGACAAGTGTCATTTGTGACCCTAAAATGCCGGTTAAGCTTAAGAGCTATAAGACCATCATTAGACCTGTTCTTCTGTATGGCAGTAAGGCGTGGCCTGTGCTTGAGCGACACAAGCAGGAGCTGCGTGTCACGGAAATGAATATGCTGTAGTGGATGTGTGGAGTTACGCGGAAAGATCGCATCAGGAACTCCCGCATCTGTGGCAGTCTTCGTGTCCATGACATAGCAGACAAACTACAAGAGCGTTGCCTACTCTGGTACGGTCACGTCTTACGAAAACCAGCATGTTACGTGGGTAACAAATGTCTTGCCATGGCGCCTCCACCGGGCCGGAACAAGCGAGGTAGACCAAAGGAAACAAGGCTTGACGTTGTAAGAGATGACATGCGTGCCAACAATCTCACACCACGGGATGCCAAAGATCGTGCGCAATGGAGGAGTAATTGTAGGAAAGCGGACCCTGGGCTCCAACGTGAAAGCCGCGGATGCAACCGGGATTAACACTTTCAAAGTATCTACATCATCTATAGCTTGTTATCGTTCATAATTAATTAGTCTGGGATCACAATTTTAAAATCATAACTTTCAGACATTAAATTTTCTTAAAAAATTTTGATAAATTAAGTTTTTGGTCTCAATACATTTTATGTTAGTATTTTCTACGAAGTAAGGTATGTGGTTATGTGATATTTCTTGGCTAGAGATAAGTTCAATTTGGCAGGGACACGGAATTCAGACACTTTTATAAGACGTACTTATAAATTGTTATCACCTAGATTTGTTTAAGGCTAAGTATTTCCCTTAAAAGATAAATGACTTTATTTTGTAAGCAAGTGTATACTAATACTTCTTTACCTTTATTTGATTCTTCTTCAGCCTATAGATGTCCACTTCTGGACAAAGGCCTCCCCAAGGCTTTCCACGCCGACCGGTCTTGTGCTGCCCGCATCCATAGGCTTCCCTTTCTTTATTTGATTAATTCAAGTTTTTCAATTCTTAAAACTCCTCTTCGATGGAAAGAAAATAGCATAGAGAAACTGAGATAAATCATAATTGAAGGTTGTTTGAGACACTTACCTTTGTATGGAGCAGAGAATATCCGTTGGCCTGAACACCAGTGCGAAGGTGACGAGGTAACACATGAGGATACCAGCGAGGAGGACGTAGGACAGCTCTCTGCCGCTGGCACGGACCACGGGGGTCGAGCTGTGACGAACCCAGACGCCACACACGAAACTGTTAACATAAATAGTGTGACTTGAGTAAAAATTGCTAAAAGAAAACAAACATTGTTTGTTAAAGATTGCTCTTAGCGATGTGTCACCCTTTGTAAAATCTTTATATTTATTCTGCAATTTATATAATGTGCATAGGAGTGTAGTGAAGAGAGTACCTATTGTATTATATTCTAAACATCCTGACAAATTTAACGTCCGAATGCTAAGTATTTGTTCATAAACAAGTAAATTTATAGAAATGACTCATGTTTTATTTAGGGTAATAGCTTTATTTAGTAATTAGTATTTACTCAGGATAACATAAACTTATTTTAAAGTCAAGCTAGAGTAATTCTCAGCAACGAGACTACTACACGTAAATTAGGCCTTTATTTTTATGTAAATTTAATGACTCTAATGGTATTGAAAAGCTACAAGCAAAAACAATAACGTTTGTTGTAACGTTTCAAGCAAAACCTCTGATAGGAAACAGGATATAACATCGAAAACAGGAAATTGTCACTAATCCAGTAAAATGAATTCCATCAATAACATCAAATTCTTCATTAAACAAAACAATTTCAATTCTAATCACGTCGAGTTTCAGATTGTATGGATCAATATAAGATTATTCCTCTCGATTGCTTTTGTCAATCATGAATACTAACTGGCTATATTGACGCGGATTCTAAAGAATATATAATTTGTTTTCCAATTTCAATTTCCTTATCCTTAATTGCTATATTCTTCTCTGATGTGGTTTCGAAATTCTAATTAATTTTGTTAAATTAATTAGATTTGAAACTCTTAATAGCAATGAACTACTGTTTTGGTTAAATTACTAGCTTCTACCCGTGGCTTCATCCATGAGTTGTGTCGAAAAATGATGTCCTTTCCAAATTAAAGTATCCCCGTACAAAATTTCATCAAAATATGTATGTTCTGAGCTTTACTCAAGAGAGATTTGCCCTGTTTCCTTTCTTTTTTCATGAAATTGTATGCTGTTACGAACATAGTATTTCCGAATTCATACATTTATGTAATGTGTAACGTATTTCAACGTTGTATTCGTTATTTCTCGAAACAATCGCAATTTTAAGTTGCCACGTGTTGACATAAATGGTGCTCCTGAACATACCTCTTGATGTCAAAAATGTACAGCTTAAGATGATTTCAAAACAAGCTGCAGAAGTTGAACCTTGATACAAGGTTCGTTTTATATTCAATAAGTTATTAATACATTCTCATAGTAAAGGATGATAAAGTTTATCTGAATTTCAACCATGCGGCTGTGGCTTGACAACTTCACTTTATCCTGAACTGCGTGACAAATGGAACAGCTGACTGGTGCAAATGCACAATATTATAACTGAGTTCTAGACAAGTTTTGCTATTTGAAAGGAGTTAAGCCAAGGTGCACTGGTTTGTCAGAAAAAGAAAACAAAAGAAGTATAAAATGTCGTTGTGAAGGTTGTAGGTTAGAGGCGATCTGCACTAGGTACCTGCTTAACTTCAAAACGAAAAGGCGTGAGATTAACGTAATAATTCTTACTATGTATAGTTGACTGCCACCCGCCAATAGTTTTTTATTTAATAATTATAAACTAGTGTTTGACCGCCATCCCGCCTGATGGTAAGCAGTGATGCATTCCTTGAAGGTAAAGCGCGTTAGTTTATTAAGAACCTATTCACAAAAAAAAAAAAAAAAAAAAACCGAGTGAATAGGAAGGAAAACGGCAGTTGAGCGAGGTGATGCAATGTTTAACCCAATAACATGACCAACGATGCTGCGCCAGAGGGAGATTGATCTGGAGACCCTCCATGACCAAACTCCCGATACAACAACATTTGGCGCATCATACCCGGCACACATCGCAACACAACTGCTCAGACCCGTCCTCCGTACGGTATCACCAGACTTTTGATTTATATTATTATTTAAATTTTATTATGTGCATATTTATGTTGTTTAATTTTGTATTGTTAATGTAATTTGATTTTGGAAGCCGTATTAACATAAATAAATAAATCAGTCGGAACACGACGAATCGCTTGGCGGCAAGACTGTTTGGTGGGTGGTAACATCTGCCGGCAGCCGATGTTATGGGGATGTTAGTTTTATTTAGTAATAATTGTATTTATAGAAGCTTTCATGTAACAACTACACTATTGTGTTAAGTAAGCCTGGGATGATTGGTTTTTGTGTTTTAAAATAAAGAAATGTCAAACAAGTATCAGAATTGAAGGACTATGTTGTATGAGAGACACAAGAAATTCGACTTTAAATCGAACTTGCAGTAATCCCAAAATTAATTTTCTTTTACGTTTTTTGCAATTTTCAGATGGCTGTACATACAAAACATAAATACATCATTCTAAGTTACATTTGTACTATAAAACAAAGATAGTCTCTGATTTGTTCTCGTGGTAAAGAATTAAAACAGCCAATGACCTATTTCCGCCCTCACCGGTCCATCATCGGACAACCCTTCCTAGTTACTTTACGTACCCACCCCTTACGTATTTGACGCCTGTTGAGAACAACATAAAAGGATCGTCTTACCAAGTCCAATATAAAATTAAAAAGTATAAAAATGTTGTCTTTGACTTGCGTTGCCGTCTCGTCCCATTTGACTTGCGTTGCCGTCTCGTCCCATTTGACTTGCGTTGCCGTCTCGTCCCATTTGACTTGCGTTGCCGTCTCGTCCCATTTGACTTGCGTTGCTGTCTCGTCCCATTTGACTTGCGTTGCCGTCTCGTCCCATTTGACATTGCAACATTTCAACGCACGCGTCCATTCGATCAGTGCTGTGATTATAATAAACTGTCTTGTGATAACTATTAAAACTCGTTGAATGTCGGTAACAGACTAACTTTATTTCAATGAGAACAAAAGGCATACATTCCAATGTTAGTATAATCTTACTCACTAAGATGGTGTCAATAGTAGGTAGTAGTAAAATTATTTTGATACAAAATACCTTCCTATTTACTAACACCCCCACTTATCAAAATAAGCTAAACATTATATATTATAAACTTACAATACCAAGCATGTGCATGAATTTATAATGCTTTATATGACACAGACCCTTTGTTAACAGGTCAGCAGGCATTTCCCCAGTGGGAATATACCTAATATTAATAATATTATCATTGATAACATCCTTGATGTAATGATAACGCACATCTATATGTTTTGACCTGTTATGACACTGTTGACTAGAAGCTAATTTCATGGCACTCTGATTGTCACAATGTAAACTAACAACATATAACTGACCAGTAATTTCATTTATCAAATTTCTTAAATAAACAGCTTCTCTGGAAGCTTCTGACATAGCCACGTACTCAGATTCAGTACTAGATAGACTGACAGACTTCTGTTTACGGCTTTGCCAGGAGATTGCAGATCCAGACAACAAAAAACAAAATCCAGTATAGGATTTTCTATCCACGGCATCAGATGCCCAATCACTATCAACAAACCCCTGCAAATTAATGTCATTATTGGTATACTTAAGACAATAATTCTTTGTACATTGTAAGTACCTCAAAATCCTTTTTGCATAATTATAGCAATTTACATTGTAACAGGTATTAAATTGGCTGAGGTAGCTCACAGCATAGGCAATGTCTGGTCTTGTCAATACTGCCAGATACATTAAACTGCCAATGAGTTTTTGATAAGGAACATTAGGTAAACATTCTGAAGATTTTTCTATATTCAATTTCCGTTCAATAGGAGTACTCTGAGGTTTACAATCAGACATCTGAAATTTCTTAACTAATTGTTCAATGCACTGTGTTTGATCAATAGTAATAACACTTTTGTTTTTATTTACATTAATTCTCATTCCCAGATACTGTCGGACTGGACCTAAATCCTTTAATTTGAACTCTGAAGCTAGTACATTTTTCAATTTTTCAGTCTCATAATCATTATTTGAAAAAATTAGAAAATCATCTACATATAACCCAATAATTATTTTTGTATTACCTTCAGTTTTCGCAAACAAACATGGTTCATATTGACTATTGTTAAAGCCTAATTTACAAAGACAATCTTTCACTTTCTCATACCAAGCTAAAGATGACTGCTTTAAACCGTAAATCGCCCGCTTTAATTTTAACACATTTCCCCCACTTTTGTTTGCAAAACCTTCAGGTATCGACATATATATATTTTCTTTTAAGACATTATTTAGAAAAGCTGTGGTTACATCTAAATGTGTAATTTTCATTCTCATTTTAACGCTGAGAGCAAACAACAATCTCAAAGTAGAATGACGAATTACAGGTGCAAAAGTATGAGTATAATCTACACCTGGCTTTTGCGTAAAGCCCTTGGCCACAAGTCTAGCCCGGTATCGCACATTATTGTCCACGTCAAACTTTTTCACAAACACCCAACGGCACTTCACTATAGACACATCACTAGGTTTCTTGACGAGTTCCCACGCATCATTTTCTTCGAATGAATGCAACTCATCAGCCATTGCACGCCGCCACTGCTCCTTCTCAGGCCCCTCGAGAGCCTCTGAGACTGAGATCTCCTCTGTAGTTGGACCGGAACTGGATATGCACAAGTTGCTAAAACCATATCGCTCAGGCTTTTTCCTCACGCGCTTTGTTTTAACACATTCTGGTGCTGGAATTGGAACTGATGAGGTCTGCTCCTGCACCTGCACCTGGACCTCACTTGGTAAAGATTCATGAAGATTTTCAATACCATCTGTGTATACTGAAGAATCTGAAGAACGGACATCATGTTGATCATTTTTCTCTGAAACACATGATTTCCCCACTGAATTGCTGCTCACCTTCTCCACACTGACCTCTGGTGGCTCCATATTGTGCTGTGCTGTTTTGTCATCCGTTATCCATATAGCCTCCTTGCTGGTTGCAGTATCCCCTGTCTTGCCTTCCATCACAATGACGTCTCTGCTTGTGATTATAGTGTTCTTGGCGGGATTATACAATCTGTATCCTTTGACGTCCTCGCCATATCCGACTAATATGTGCTGAGAAGCTTTCTTGTCCCACTTGAGTCGCTTCTCTTTCGGAATATGTACCATCACTTTACTTCCGAATAACCTTATGTGACTCAGGTTTGGTTTTGACCCATGCCACAGTTCATAAGGTGTTTTTGGTACTCCTGACACAATGGACCTGTTTTTTAAATAAACAGCTGTGTTGGCCGCTTCAGCCCAAAATCTCTTGCCCAACTTTGCATCATACAATAGACATTTGCCTTTCTCAACGACTGTGCGATTAGCCCTCTCACAGACACCGTTTTGTTCAGGCGTGTAACTATTAGTTTTCTGGTGAATAATACCGCATTGTTTTAAATAACTCTCAAATTCTTTACTGCAGTACTCCAATCCGTTATCCGTGTGAAAGATCTTTATCTTCCTCCCTTGTTGGTTTTCTACCATATATTTGAATTCTTTAAATTTACTTAAAGCCTCACTTTTCTGTTTGAGGAAATAGATAAAAGTCATCCGACTATAGTCGTCCACAAACAGCATGAAATACCTATTGCCATTCAGAGAGTTCACCTCCATAGGTCCACACAAATCACTGTGTATCCGATGACATGCCTCCGTACTTCTTCCACCAACATGGGTAAAGGGCAACCTCATCTGTTTCCCCTCACAACAAGTAGCACAATCTGCCTTCGTAATGTCAAATGAACCTTCATATGACAAGCCATCTACTATGCCATTTTCCATTTTGTTCATATCTTGACTATTGATATGAGCTAGCCTTCTGTGCCATAAACTACCTGTAACTGCAGGAGCTGCCAACAAATAACTCGGCGACTGCAACCGCAACTTGTACACACCATCAGTTAAATCAGCTATCGCAACTAAAGCATCACTTCTGTCATAAATATAACAATGCTTTTCTTCAAATACGACATTGTTGCCATTCTTGATGAGCTCGCTAACTGATATTAAGTTTGTAGTCAAACTTGGCACGCATAGCACATTCTTGATAGTAATGTGACATTCCAAATCCGAAATGATGTTTACATCTCCGGAACAATCAACTGACACCTTTGATTCGTTAGCAACGACAATTTCTGGTAAACTTGACGTTAAGTTCATGTTCTTAATCCAGTTCTTGTTTACAGTCATATGCGTACTCGCACCACTGTCGACGTACCAGTCCGTCTTGTTAAACTTTCCGTTCATAAAAACAACGTTGAAAACACATTTGTTAGCAGTTTTCTTCAATAACGGGCACTGATTACGATAATGTCCTGTGCTTTTGCATTTATAACAAACAACTTCTTTTGTAATTGCATCTGTCACTGGTTTCTTATTAGTCGAAGATGAACCGCCATTTTTCTTCGGCTTGGTGTTGCCAGAGTAATATTTATTTCTCGCAACGAATGCAGCGCCACCAACTTCAGACTCACTCGAAACTTCCATGTCAAGCAATTTTGATTTGATGACATCGGCTGTTATCGGAATTCCCGAATGTTCGATAGCCATTATCATCGGAGAATAACGGTCGGACAAACCTGCCAATAATAATGATCCCACCCATTCGTCGGTTATTATAAAACCTGTGCCATTTAACCGTTGAGCTGTTTCGACTATTTGTGTGACATAGGTAGCCATCGAGTCACAACTTTCCAATCTTATGGATATCAAACGTCGAAGCAAGGTTATTTTTCTAGAGAAACCGGAGTCGTCAAACATGGTCTTCAACTTAGTCCATAATGCCGCTGATGATTCCGTGTTCCTGATATGCACGTATAAAGCTGGATCAATTGTTAATATTAACTTTGCCTTCGTTTTTGCGTCTTCTGCTGGTTTAACTTCAAATCCGGCCGGAGGTTTGATGTACTTGTCCGTCCCATCCAAAACCAGTAAGTTTTCAGCCGCAAAACACCACTCATCATAATTCTCCCTGCCTTTTAACTTCGGCACACTAGCTATATAGTTCGAGTTCATGTTTCCGCGAATCAACAAGCACAATTTATCTATTTTAAACGTAAAATAACTGATAAATACGGGAGTAGCCCATAACCTATTAAAACTCGTTGAATGTCGGTAACAGACTAACTTTATTTCAATGAGAACAAAAGACATACATTCCAATGTTAGTATAATCTTACTCACTAAGATGGTGTCAATAGTAGGTAGTAGTAAAATTATTTTGATACAAAATACCTTCCTATTTACTAACAATAACAATAAACGGTGTGCACAACAACATACAACGAGTATCATTCCCAACTCCTGCCAGTCTCTCCGGCACTGCACCTAAAGTCAACAGTCCACTAAGAAAACGCTATGCGCGGCCATCTTGCCCCGCACAACGCCACTACGATCCGGACGGAGCGTTTCGCCTCGTCTGTTATACCGCGAATATTGAAGGACTGAAAGAGTAGCCCGTAGCGGTTCTTCCGTTAGATTATAACAAAAGTGTCTTCAAGGTTAGACTGAAGAAGCTTATAATAAACTAGTGCGCTTTACCATCACCGAATATATACTGTCAGACAGAATCGCGGTCAGGCACAAGTATATCATTAAAAATATTTCTACATAAGAACCAAATTATATCAATCAAAATTGTCTAATTGAAATAAATGACTGGATTCAATTAAAATTGGATATCTTCTTTTCGGAACTTACGCTGTTAGCAGGATTCCGACAGACGAGAAGGACATAGCACCGATCGCCCAGGCGGAGTCCGGCCTCAGGTAGGCCTCGGGGATGGGACGGCATTCAGTCTTCGTGGGGTTGGGCAGCGTGCCCCGAGGACACACCGTGCACTGGGTCTCTTCTACTGACCTTATCTGTGACAAAAAGATGTGCTAAATTAACATACCATACCAGGCAACTGCGTAACACACCATCAGTACCAATGGGTTTAATTTTGATAGTTCAACAGCATTCATTGCGTTGTTTACGTTATTGAACAGACAAACTTTCGGAACATATGGAGCAATGGTTTAGCATGTAGCTTCAAAATGATTGAAATTGAGAGTAATAGTGTAACCTGTTACGGAACCAGTGTGCTGTATTCGGATGAACCAAACATTTGAAGTCATGTGACATTTACCAACCCGCACTGTGCCCGAGTTCCTTCTCACAGGGAGCCTGTCTTCCAGCAGTGGGTTAGAGACTGATTATTAAAATTATAATCAGCCTCTGCTGGGGCATTTGTTGCTTTTCGTGACTTTACAGTTGATAGCCTCAATTCATTCCCTCTTTCTAGGGCAATTTCCTTTTAATGAAAACAAACTGTTTACTTATACATAGGAAAGCTTAGTGAACTCAGTATTTAGTGAACTGGAGTTGGTGTTGAGAATGATATGACTAAGAACCATATCGACATGGTACAATCACCAATTGCTATATCCTTGCGGTGCTGGACATATGCCCTGAAAATGGTTATGATGCAACAGTACCTCATACTGCGTACAGTTGAAGCAGTGCCAGCAGCAAGACTCGCCCTCCACGTACTGCTTGGCCTGTCCCAGCTCGCACTCCGCGCTGCACACAGACTCCGGCGGGTGGCGCTCGCCCCATTTAAATTGAATGTCTGTAGATATGTAAATAAAATATGTTTTGAAACTAAAGAACGTGTAACAAAAAGCAATATCATTTGATATGATTTAAGGAAACCGTGCCTTTCTGTTACACGTATAATTCCACCATATCCTACCAACATCCCTCATGATACAGTCTTATAGTAGTACGAGGAAATAGGATGAATCATTCGAAAGACAACCAAAAAAAATGTTAAAATCGATCACTTCATATTCTCGTAAACTTTTAACTGTTATTCTTAAAATAACTGTAAATGTTTTTTTTTTTAATAATATTATAAACAAGAAAGTTTGTGCATGGATAGATGTGTGTTTGTTGCTTTCACGATTTTAATTTCTAAACGGATTATAACCAAAATTAAAATATAAATTACATTTCATTTCAAAATTCCCTTAGTATCGAAACATGCGCGGGTGAAACCGCGGGGGCAATATCGTTTCTTAAAAAAAAATCATTTCTGTAAAAACTGTTTTTTTATAGACTTCGCCCCACACTAGGAATTTCTCCTGGATCGTGGGTGCGTTTACAAACATATAAACTCAGATACACAAACAACCAGATCCAGAGAAACTACTTGTAGGTCATAAAATATTTGTTCCGTCCGGGAATCGAACCCGGGACACGCAGTGAAGCAGTCAATAGTTAGACCATGGCGCTAACTTTAGAGGCATGAAGGACAGCATGTAAGGTTTACTCATCCTCCATAGAAAAGGGAGGAACCTCCGATCTGACGGGTGTTATGACTGGCAGCACTTGCCACAACAACTACACGTTTTACTTCCCTCAATATTCCCTAAGTATTTGATTTCTTCACATTCATACAAACATAAAACTTATTGTTCACTGACCGTCAACATCTAGCTGTAGCTCTCCATCCAGATAATGTCCCACATTGACCCAGCGGTAGGTCCCCTTCTTGACCTGCTTGAAGTGAAGGATGTTGTATCTAGCTGGACCATCTCCATTGCTGTCGAAGTGGAACTCGTCTCCGCTCAGACCTTGGGGTGGACATTCCAAATTACCAAAAGATATCAGCAGTGCGATTATGTAGCCTTCTTACTGAGAACTTAGGTGAAATAACTGAGAAGTAGGCTGTCCTTGCTCTAATGATAGGTATTGACACTAAGACAGCTTACTCTTAAGTTCATTTAACATAGCTTTTCACGGTAAGAGAACACAGTATACAACAGTACCGAATCTGAAAGATGTTTGCATTTTTTACGCTTCACGTTACAATGACTGTAGAGATTATTAATGAAAATTGACACATATGATAAAATAGAATACTCCTTATTATGCACACCATATAAATTATAGAACACTAGATTTTACAAGGGGTGACACAATGGGCGGTCTTATCGCTAAGAGCGATCTTTTACAGATAACCTTTGAATGGAAATCATGCTCGGTGGCAGGCCATTACATCGGCTGCCGACAGAACTTACCACCCACGAGACAGAGTCGGAGATGCCGCCAAGCAATTCATCGTGTTCTGGCATGACGTCTGGTGAAGCCGTACGGAGGACGGGTTTGAGCAGTTGTGTTGTGATATGTGCCGGGTCCGATGCGCCGAATGTTGTTGTGTCGGGAGTTTGGTTGTGGAGGTCTCCAGATCAATTTCCCTCTGGCGCAGAATCGTTGGTTGTGTTGTCGGGTTTAACTTTGCATCACCTCGCTCAACTGCCGTCTTCCTTCCTATTCACTCAGTTTTTTGAATGAATGGGCTCTTAATAAAGTAGCGCGATATCCATCAACAATTGCGTCACTGCTTACCATCAAGCGGGATTTCGGTCAAGCACTAGTTTATAATAATAATAATAAAAAATTCTAAGAGGAAGGAGAGAGAATAGGCGGCACATGACCAGCATTATCATATAGATTTCAGACAGACAGCCTCATGTGCAGGGCTTGCAAGAAGGCTGAAGGATCAACCTTTGCGCATGTGCTCTTGTGAATTCCCAGACGACATCCAGATTCGGTCAGAAACCCTTGGGACACCTAGATCTTACACAGATGTTCTGAATAAGCCAGGAGACTTAGTGAACTTCCGGAGGGACACGGGGTGGTTGGAATAACCACCTTTATCTGCCATGGCCCACGCATAATAGTATCTACACTTAAAGTACTGAATCCTGAAACTGAAAGGTACAGAAAACATACCGTAACATAGACCATAGAACATATGCAGGTGAAGGGTGAGGTGCGGCTAATATGTAAATAAGACGGTGTTAGTATCCTACAATGCAGTTAAAACCTGTACCACATAAGGCATTAAAAAGGATTCAAAGGAGAATTATATTGTCCTTCCTCTTGGTAAAATAAGTAATTGTACAACACCTGTAGCTAAAATGTGAGTGACTCAGAACTTTCTAAATAACACTCAATCAAAATTATCTGGGACTTTTCATCATCATGATTATCATTATTTCAGCCGAAAGACGTCCACTGCTGGATAGGCCTCCCCCAAGGTTCTCCACGATGACCGGTCCTGCGCCTGGGACTGGGACTTTTATTAGAAGTTAATTTTTAGCAAGATAATTTTGAACTAAAGATAATATTTACAAAGTTTGAAATACAAATTATTAAAATATAACCTATATGAACTAAAACTATTAGAAATCTAAAATATGGTGTCGAAATACTCCTTCGCATCGCTGTCAACTGGTAATGTACACAAGAGACTCACGGCAATGCCACGTTGTACGGCTTTTGGGTCACGGGAAGTGTCAACAAGCCGCTTAGAGAGTCCATTGAACATGCAATGAGCCTTCAGACCTCACGGCCTGAGGGTTTCAACTCTGAGCATCTCGAAAATTTAATTTTTGATAAGTTTTTACCTTAACTTTATTTTTCAAATATTAACGTCTTTCTGATTTCAGAAAGACGTTAATATTAAAACGAAGTACAAAAATAAATGCTATTATTGGACTTCAGTGAGCTTTAACCAAAGATATTAAATTATTTACTTATCTTAAATCTCTTTGGCTGTAATGAAAAGCTTTCCAATCGAATCTATTTAAGGTAAAATGTTTGCAAAATACCCTCCCCAATATCATCCAACTTCAAGAGGGATTAAATCTAAAAATGTCTTTCTCCCTCATAATTTTCATTTATTCGAGAGCTAGAGCTTAAGTAGCCGTAGAGGAACAATAAGTACAACACAAAGGTACTAGGTACTCGAGTTGTTTATATAAAGAAAACTGAAAGAATTTCTTGTGCCATAGAAATCTTTGTGTAATCTGTAAGCCACTTATTGTGGCAGTCTTAGAAAAAATTCTGAGTATTAGTATTTCTGGTATACTTGTATTGTAATTCATATTGATTGCGATATTTTATATTTAAATAGTATTCTTAATGTCAGTGTTCACGCCCGGTCCTCTTGGTCAATACACCGTACCGTGACTAAGAGGATTTGACTCAAGTTGACACGAACGTCCGTTTGCGGAAGTTAGTGTGAAACGGTAGAATGAAAAGAGGGGTACGCGTATACACGGGCATTCGGGTTATGGTAGCTCATCGAAGAAGTTGAAAAAATTGTAAGAGCAAAGTGAATAAAGGGGACTATCCTGAAGAACTTGTATTCTACTTTTCTGACCTGTTAAAATGACAAAAACGCAGCAATTTTTTTATGCTACCACCTACACCATAACCATGTAATCTGCACTTACGACATATTCGCCAAAAAGTAAAAAAAACATTGAGTTCATGGAAAATAAGTTTAATTTCTACGCAATTTAGGGCACAACTTCAAATATAACTTTTTCAGTAAAGGTAGTCACTCTGACATGAAATTAATTGTCGTGGAAATAAAGTTGACATTTCTTTATCTAAAACAATAATAATTTGAAATATATAAAATTGTATACTTATAGGTTTACTAGCAAGTAAACCTATTTTCAATTTCGTTTTCAGTTAATAAATTACAAGGTGTTTTTTTAAACCCATAACACCAGGGCAGGGATGGCTAAACGAGCAATTTTTCCAGACTTAAAAAATTATGTAGTCATGACGTTCAAAGGAACAAATTTTGGTTTAGTGATTACTGGGCGGTCTTATCGCCACGAGCGGTCTTTTACAGACAACCTTTGAATGGAAATCATAATTTGAAAATAAGACAACATTGTTTTTTATAAGCTAATAAAATACAATGCAATGCAAAGCAAACATCAAACCACATTCATAAAAAATATATGAATGTGGTATGATGATTGCTTTGTATGAAAATGAATTACTCGTATTTTTCAGTAAAACTTAGATACCTTATATTTATGATACTATTCATTTTGCACCACATATTCTAGGAATTGTATTATATTTATATATACCACCCTAGCCTAGAGTTAAGGTATATAAAAAAACACGTTGTGTAAAAGCAGACCTCTTTAAATCCCTTGCTGCACCCCTCTCCCCTCGCCCTAAGCTATGGTCCGTAACCCACAGAGGTTTCCTTAGGGTGTAGTTGCTTAGTTTATAAGCCTGAAGGCCTTAATTTGTTTGGACAACCACAACTAAGCCAAATTAAGTACAATGTTTTGCGTGCGTTATACAACTTATACGTTGCGCGCTGCCGAAAACGAGAGATTTTTCGCACTAAAAATTGAATGGTTTTCCAGCAACTATTGTTGCTAATTGTTACTTGATTTGGTGGTGGTGTCAGAATTGACATGCAATCAATGATATTCTTCTTCGCATCGTTGAGCTCCGATGAGTTGCACGATTTCTGATAAATGCGTGCACTGACTGGATAGGTCTTCCGAATCTGTGTGGATCTTTCTTTAAAATATCATCTCAGTCATAGTCCTCATATTAAAACCTAAATTATGCCTGTGCTTTAAAAAAAAACAGAGAGTCACCTCTTGAGTTTATCTCGTCCTTTCATTTGAGAGGAAAGAGATAGGAAAAGCTGAACTTGTCTAGTTTCAAAAAATTATGATTAACGTGTAAAAATGTTTATACAAACGTACTTTCACCTGTCTGGTATTTTTAAATCAGAAGTTGTTATACCACACGGCATGCTTGGTACTTCGTAATATAGCAAATATTTGCGTAAACATTTAGGTTTAATAGTCATTAAAACTATTACAAAGTCCATGGAAGAAATTTTTGTAAACCAAATTTTTTTAATGACCGTTTTTTTATCGATCTTGCATTTCGGCCCATTTTAAATATTCATCTCTTGGAAAAATACAATAAAAACCATCTTAAATGTATATATCATAGAAACTTACCAACAAAGTTGACCTTCCTGAGGTACCGCAGCAGGTCAGCTCCGCTAGCAGGTCGCATGGCATCACACAGCCCTGCTCGACCTCCACACACTGCAAGATGCATGTCCCTGGTGACAAAAATATTTTTTTAAACAATTATTCAAGATGCCAAGATTCACCTATTATTTTTGTTACGCTATAATGTCCCACTGTTGGGTGAAGGAGCTTTCCAAATTATTCAACAGATTGTTCTTTTTACGTTGCTCCAGATAACCTCCCATACGTCCATCTAAGTAGCCACAAAGACGATTTACAAAATACTGGCTATATAATATCAGTCAATGATAACTTTGTAAATAGTGATCTAATATGTCCGTGCCAGGCTTTGAGATATGGAGCTTTAAAAAATGCTAATCATATAAATTATGAAAGCTCATGATTAAGCATCGAGTCGTAATATAGTCTGTCAGTTTAAGGAGTTGACTAAAGGTAAACAAAACAAAACACGTGACTTATTTAACCGAATAAACTTAATACCAGTCACTTCAGTTGTTTTATATGAAACAGTTGTACTTTTAAATTTATCAGTGTAATGTTCCGAATCGTAAGGTTGCTAAATTGAAAAAGTTCAATTGCAATGTAACATGACAACTGGTTAACCAGTCTTATGAACCCAGTAAGGTTATACAATAACAGGCCTTGACAAGACTGGTGGTCACATTTTTGGGCTTCTGACTCATAACCACTGATGACACACTCCACGGATGACAACCGGGACCAACGGCTTAACGTGCTTTCCGAGATACAGAGGGGTGGCTTCAGGCTTTATTACTTAACTATAAGCTTTTTCATATATAATTCACGTATATGAAATCCTAATTAAGAAATATTTAAAAGCAAAAAATTGTTCAAGCTACCTGCTATTCACTAAGCACTCAAAAATGAACCTTCTTAACAAAACTCTAGGCAGGTCTCAAGCATCAAATTCAGTTTTTAAAGAGCACATTTTGCGTCCGACCCCGATGTATTCAGGGCACACAAAGCGCTCTCATTTCGTCATACAGAGCCTTTGAAGCGCTGGAACTTCTAGATTGTCAGTAGAAATAATGAATGTGAATATTCAATTGAAAAATATGGGACGTGGGATCTGACTTTTGGAAGCCCGCCGGGTGAAAATACCGGGGTTGGTGGAATTAAATGTTGGTTTTCGATCCTTACTTAAACCACTTGTAAAAATAGTGAATAATGGTAAAATTTTTGCAGAATGTGTTGTTTATTAATTTTTAACCGACTTCAAAAAAGGAGGTTATCAATTCGACCCATATGCATGTAATATTTCCAGAACTGCCCAGTTTTCGTATATGTTAGTCTATATCAGCGTCTGAACAAATGTGCCAAATTTCAAAAGTGTATGTAACTATGTAGGTATGTATGTTTTTATGTTTGTGCGCGCATATTTCCGGAACTACAAGTCCGATTTAAGTAATTCTTTTTTTGTTTTACTAGGTGTTGTTCAACTTGAGGTGGGCACCGATGTCCCCGAGGTGACGCAAGCAGAGATGGGAGCGGCTGTGTCTCGGCTCCGGAAACCTAGAACAAAGCGCCCGGACCCGACGGAGTTTCCAGCCGAGCTGTCGTCCTGGCTCTGAAGGAGCTAGAGCCCCAACTGAGGGGGCTCTTCACGGCATGCCTCGAGCAGGGTCAGTTTCCCAGTGTGTGGAAGGAGGGGAAGCTGGTCTGCTCATGAAGGAGGGGCGCCCCGCGGACTCGTCATCCGCATATTGGCACATAGTGCTGCTCGACGAGGCGGGAAAACTTTTCGAGCGTATTATCGCAGATCGCCTCGTCGGCCACTTGTGCAGAGAGGGGCCAAACCTGGACGACAACCAGTTTGCTTTTCGTCGGGGACGCTCCACCATAGACGCCATCATGGCGGAGGATACGGTGTCCCGGGGTGGGTCGTGTTGGCGATATCCTTGGACATCTCCAATGCATTCAACACCCTACCCTCCAAGGTATGCCCGATGTAATTTCAGAGCCTCCCTAATACAGCTCCAGCTGTATTAGGGAGGCTCTGAAATATCATCGGGTGCCTCCCTACCTCCGCCGCATAGTAGGGGCTTATCTGGAGGACAGATGCGCCATCTATCGGGGACGTGACGGTGCCGGTCGGCACCAAATGTCGTGCGGTGTTCCACAAGGATCAGTCTTGGGACCGCTCCTGTGGAACATCGGCTACGACTGGGTGCTGAGAGGCGAGTTCCCGTCGGGCGACGACTTGACGTGTTATGCGGACGACACGCTTGTCACTGCCGGGGGAGCTCGCACAGGGTGTCACAGGTGGTGAACCGAATCCGGCGCTTGGGCCTGGAGGTGGCCCTTGATAAGTCGGAGGCCATGGTATTTCATGGCCCCCGGCGTGCCCAAGCGCCGGGATCACATATCGTGGTCAGCGGGGCCCGGATAGCTGTCGAGTCCACCATGAAGTATCTGGGATTGGTGCTCGACAGCCGTTGGGAATTTGGGCCTCACTTCCAGCGGCTGGCGCCCAAGCTGATGGATGCAGCAGGCGCGCTATCGACGTTGCTTCCCAACATGCCCCGAGCGCCGCCTGAAAGCGGTTGTACGTGGGAATCGTGCGGTCCATGGCCCTGTATGGAGCTACTGTGTGGGCGATGGACCTGATGGCCGGAACTCTCGCCATTCTGCGTAAACCGCAAAGGGTGATGGCCGTCAGGGTCGTCTGCGGGTATCGCACGATTTCCTACGAGGCGGCTTGCGTCCTGGCCGGATCCCCGCCCTGGGACCCAGAGGCGAAATTACTCGCGTCATTGTACCGATGGCGCGAGGAAGAGCGGACACGGGGCTCCAGTCCGGTGCAGCAGCAGATCGAGCTGCGCCGAGAGGAGCTCCGTCAGGTCCTGGTGGCGGACTGGCGGCAGAGGTTTATGCGCCCTACGGCCTCGCTACCGTAGAGGCGATCCGGCCAGTACTCGACGACTGGCTTGGGAGGAGGCGCGGCTCCCTCTCGTTCAGGGTGACGCAGGTACTGTCGGGGCACGACTGCTTCGGCAAGTACCTGCAACGCATAGATAGGGAGCCGAACGCTGCCACCACTGCGCTCAATGCGGGGAGGATACGGCGCAGCTCACGCTCTCCGAGTGTGTAGCTTGGAAAGAGCAGCGCCATATCCTCACAAATCAAGTAGGAGGCGACTTGACGCTGCCGGCAGTAGTGCGGAGAATGTTCGGTAGCGCAGAGTCGTGGGACGCGGTCGTGTCCTTCTGCGAGGACGTGATGTCGCAGAAGGAAGCTGCGGAACGGGAGAGGGAGATCTCAACTCCCTTCCGGGCCGCAGAAGACGCACCGGGTGCCTAGGAAGGGCGGATAACGCCCTTTTCCGCCCCCCATGAATGGGTCCAAGGACGAGGGACACGGGGTAGTCGTCGCCCCCTATTCGTTGGACCCCGAGGCGGAGGCGATGCACGGGGTTTAACACCTCACTACCCCGTGCAGGAGGCGAGGCCCGCACAGACCGGGCCGGCACGAGAGTATGGGGCCGCAGCAGAAACAAGGACTCCCGCGGCTCCGTGCGCACGTAACCGGAGAGACACCGGGGTGGTTTTTAGTTAGTAGGAGTCTGAAAGACCCCGTCGCCCACCCCAGGGCGGCGGACATCCATTGAGGATTTTCCTCTTAGGGAATGTTGCAAGTTTCATCAAAATAGGTTCAGTAGTTTTTGAGATAGAGATTTTTTTCGTATTGATGAGGACTTATTCTAACATAGGTTATGGCTGCCACTGTGGTTATGAGGTGAAAAAGTAATTTTCGAATTTCGACTATGACTCTGAAAAGCATAAAATAAAAACTTTTTACCAAAAAATAGAAACCGACTTCAAAAAAGCACTTAAAAGGAAAAAATAATTTTACTTTTGTCATGGCTCCAGAAGTCGGTGGCGAGCTAAACAATAGAAACCTCTAGACACCGTCAATTTTGAAGTAAATATCTTTAATTGATTGAGCTAAAATTAGGTCTTATTGAAGAGCTAGACTATTCAAAATTAGCTGGCAAACGACCTTGTAACGATGATGAGACAGAGACGTGTTCAGTGATAACTTAAGTAAAAATAAATTATAAGTAAAATTTTAATTTTAAGGAATTCTTTTAAATTTATAACTATTTAAAAGGATTTTATAAAATGCAGTTTTGAGGAGTTTTGGTTAGGAGCTAAAAAGGTAGTTTCGTGGATTTTTTTTTATTTACTTAGCCCGTATCTGTACATTTCTTTGTGCAAAAGTATAAATTTTGTACAAAGAAATGTACAGAGGCGGACTTAATGCCTTAGTGCCTTCTCTATCAGTCAACCATGGGTGGTGATGAGATAAGAAGGCATTATCATCACTCTAACAACAGCAGCAGTGAGATTTATAGAGATGAGGAAGCTGTCTTTCTAATCTAGGGATTGACACTATTGACGGGTTACTTCAACTAACTTTTCACGGTGACACTTTTACAGAATCGATAGGCTGTACTCCTCGGATGTCATAATTCAAAACTCAGTATTTCTTTTACTTTAAAGGACATGGCTAAACTGAAGTATGGAAGCTGAATAGCTGAAAATTTGTATTCTGTATTAAAAAGGTTTAGGAACTTGCCCTAACTGCACAATACTAAAAATAATCACCAACCTCCGTGGCGTAGCGGTAGCGAACGCAGCCGCTACGCAAGGAGGCGCGTGTTCGATCCCCGCATAGTGCTAATATTTGTATGCATGAATATGAATATTTGCACTAGTCTGGTCGTGCCTCGGAAAGCACGCTAAGCCGTTGGTCCCAGTTGCCATACGAACGTCTAATGGCAGTCATTACGGGTTGTTGGAGCCCTCAAAAGTCCAACAATTGGTCTAATTGCAATGCTTCGATATGGCCCTCGGGTTGTGGAGGTCAGACGGCAGTCGCTTCACGGAAAATATCGAAGTTTAGCCAAAATCAGCAGTTAGACTGGTAAAGCGGACCCCAGACTCCAAAGCTGAAAAAGCTTCGCATGCGACTGGGATTAACGCTGAGATGATGATGATGACTAAAAATAATATAGCGTAATTCCTACGACAAAGGTAAAAAAAACTTCAAACAATAACATTTCCATGAACTTTTCTCAATCAGTTTCAGTAACAGTTCTCAAATTGAACAATCATGGCGTTTTAAGGTGTCTGTGGCGTTTTTTTTTTCTACATTTTATTAAAGGGCTTTTGTCCCAACATGATTTATGTCAGCCCCATCGTACTTTATTTTACCAATTATTTGACATATTCAAACTTATAATCTGACGATTTTTATTGATGATTGTGTTTTCCACTGGTGATTTTGAGCTAAGATACTTGAAGTAAATATGTACAAAGAGGTAATTGCAAGAAAAGAATGTGATACAACGGATTTACGATACTCCCTGACATTGAAAGAATTAAATTCTAGAATATTTAAATTTAAATTGCATAAGTGGTTGAATGAATATAATTTCTATAGTATTAAGGACTATTTAGAACACTAACGTTGACAACATGCACACGCAACGCTTGCACTTGCTTGTGCTAAACATTTTTGCATGCTTTATTTTTAAGCTAAACATGAGTGATCTCATTTTTGTATGTAAGACCTTTTATACCATGTTTTAAGCAAAATAAATATATTATTATTAAAGCAAAATAATGCATAAAACAATTGAGAAACTTTTTTATGTTTATTAGTTCACGAAAGTTATAAGATAATTTTAAAGACGGGCCTCCTCTGGGTGAGGTGTCATAAATATTATTATCCACCCCGCAGGCAATGTTTCTTAAATAATCCCCCTAAATAATGAGAGGGTGGTGCCTTTAATTAAATGATATATTTATTTGTCGATAATTATTATAATGTAAACGTAAAGAGGTAAATAATACATCCGTAGCTGATATACCTGAAATTGCTGAACATTTTCCCTAAAATTAATTACCGAATACCTACCCTAAAGTTGGAGATAAATTGAGAAGTCATTGGGACCACACTGGGAGTGTTGGCCACTTCTCGGTTTCGTACATATCTTGTGTCAGTATACAAATTATCGATGTAGGTCTGTCCGTTTTTGTTTCAATGTGGGAATTTCTCTGTGCCGGAACTCAACTACCTACTTAGTTGAGTAAGAAAAACAATTGATTCTATTAGGTACAGGCTCATGTAGATTTACTTAACAATAAACAATTTCTCGAAAAGTTACATTTCCACTACTCTATAATGACAATATTTTTATTTAAATTGAATTAAACTATTTACAGGCACTTTTGAAGACTCGGTCAATCAGAAATATGAAGTTAGTTTCCAATTCTACAGAGTAGTAGGTACCTACCACTTGTGAAGAAGATCGGGCAAAAATTCAGCAACAAGAAGTAATAAAAAAAACAGTTGAATAACAAGCCGCGGTACCTAACAGATGACCAGTATTTCAAATACTACTCACGCCTGGCGCTGTCAGCCCCACGCCCCCACACAACGCACCAGTCAATTATGATATGAATAATTTGCGTTACGTTGCTGTTAACAGTAACCATTACGAACGCGGATCCCATTACAAATACCTTCTACTCTAACAAGGAAATCCGTGATTAATTTCTGGTGTAGGTATCTCGCCCGAGGCCGCGGTAGCTCCCTTGTGAGAGGCGGCAGTTATTACCTTTGGGGTAGGATGCCTCGGATTATCCCGGCCGTGTATGTAATTGAAATATAGCAATTCATCGTATGGAGGCCCTGGTTGGAAGTTCCAGAAAGTTTTATTTTACCCGATTTGCTCACCAGGTATTTTGTAATATTGTAATCGATATGCTTAATAAATATCTGTTGCACTTTCCTACAATTTTATAAATAAAATTGATAATAATGCAACTTTTTGAGGATCCCTTGGTCCCGATCCCGCGCCAGTGGTGTGTGAGGCGCAGGCGTGGGGTGAACGGCCGATGCAGCGTCACCTCCAGCAGCGTCGGTCATAGCTCCGCGAGGTCCTGGTGGCGGAATGGCGGGTCAGGCTTTCATGCCCTACTCTCACCACCATCGAGGTGACCTGGCTGGTACTGGCGGATAGTCTCGAGAGAAGGCTCCCTGACGTTTCGGGTGACACAGATACTCTCGGGGCATGGTTACTTCGGAAAGTACCTGTGTCGCATAAACAGGGAGCCGGACGCCCGGTGTCACCACTGCGCTGACTGCCGGGAGGACACGGCGCGGCATACGCTGGCAGAGTGCCGCTTGGGAAGAGCTGCGGCGTGGCGTCATCTTTGAAGTAGGCATCGAGGGTAACATAGGTAAGTAGTAATCGAGTCGATTGTCGGCAGCGGAGAGTCCTGGCATGCGGTAGTTTCCTTCTGCGAAACAGTCGCCTCACAGAAAGAGGCTGCAGAAAGGGAGAGGGAGATCTCGTTCACTCATCCGGTTCGCAGCAAGCGCACCGGGCGTCGGTGGAGGGGTAAATACCAATCGTGGGTTGCGGAAGCAGTGTTCGTTCTCGCAACCCCCAGTGTAGGTGTCAGATGGAACACCGGGGTGGTTTTTAATCAGTAAGAGTCTGACAAACCCCGTCGCCCGCCCCAGCGCGGCGGACATTCATGAGGATTTTCTAATCCGGAATGAAAAAGTTTTAGATTAGAAATAGAATTTATTAGATTAGAATGGAAATGACTGAAGGTGAAGGAAAACATCTTGAGGAAACCTGGACTATAAGTCTGAAATCGCCAACCCGCATTGAGCAAGCGTGGTGATTACGCTCAATCCTTCTCTGTATGAGAGGAGACCTGTGCCCAGCAGTGGGACGGTAAAAGGTTGATGATGATGATGAGAAAGGAACATTGAATATTGAAATGCTTTTTAATAGGTATTTCCACCAACAAACTTCACGAAAATTTCTCACATCTTATACTAAGCCAATCCTGTCTCAGACGGCAGGATCCTACTTTAAAGACCGCTTTTACGTTGCCATTCCATTCAACTCCAACATATAACGTTTTCTATTGACGTACGCGTTTCTGTTCACAGTCCTTTTATACAGGTATTGAGGTCTACCATTATATACCTGTGTATAGATTCTTGTTCTGTTGTCTAGCCTTTTCACTCACCTCTGGTTCGGTGACTCTGGTTGGCTATTCATGAACTTTTGAAGAGAAGGTTTTTTGATTGAAGTGGTTAAATTGGGTAGGTATTATATAAGAGAGGGTTGTTTTGTATAGTTTGAAAGAATTGGTTGTGTTGTTTATTTTCAACCAAAGCTTTATCCATAGATTTCTGAGGAGAAAATGTAGATACTTTAAGGGGCTAGACGAGTCCGTCAAGGTACCGGGAAATATAATCAAACAACTGCAATGCCTTTAAGACAATATTGACAAAACGTTTGAAGGGCTCACTAGAAATAATCACTAGTATTATTTTTATACTCAAAATTATTTTATGACCAGAAAGTAAATCTCTCAAAATCAGATTCACAAAAAATGTGGAAGCAAACAATGAGAAAAAGTATCGTATTACCAAAAATGTTGACACACATATATCTAAAGCTACACTATTAGGTATTTAGGAGTACCTTAATACCTAATAGTGCAGCCTTTGATTGCAAAAACACCAAAACTCTACCAAGACTTCAAACTTGACCATCTAACTATAATTGAATCTGCAATGATACGGCAGCACATAGCTGCTAAAAGCTTTTGTTTTGTCGTTTGTGACAATGATATATGTGATATAATCAAGTTATGTAGTTGTCAAAGACTGCTCTAATACACATGGCGACAAGATATCTGACCTTAATCATAATCATAAAGTTTATTTGTGAAAATAGATATTTAATAAACTAGCGACCCACCCCGGCTTCGCATGGGTGCAATGCTTAGTTATATTAAATACACTACAGAAAAACTGTGCACGTATAAAAAACATAACGGCCCGTCGCCGCTCCTGCCGCCCCGGCTGGCCGCCTGCCCGCAATTTTAAATCTGTAATGTCTTCGAAAATATTCATTTAAATCATATACTATACAGGGCAATATAGATTTATATTAAATCAAGAATATGTTTAAGGTATTAAATTGGATAAGGATTAATGCTGTATTGGTTAAAATCGCTTCGATTTATTTAATTAGACGGTATTTGTCGTAAAAAGTAAATGACAAAAAAACGTTATTGTGGGATATCCATACGAGATAGACATATACCATCGCGGACTTTTCTGTAGACCTTTTCAATGTGTACAATATTTAGTACATTATTTTGATAAATCTCTTAGGGTTCAGCCTGCGTCTCACTGCAAACCCGGAAAAAATTTTTTTTAATGCAGTTGCTCAAAAAGTGGTGTATTACAGAGACGTATAGCGTTCGGAAAGTGGGCTATTACACATTCGTGCTTTTTCTTTACCTTTTCCGAACTAGTGCGTTCTCTTTCCCAACTGTCAAAATATTGTCTATTAAAAATAAAAAAAAAAACCAACCATGAAGTTTTTACTTTAAAAAAATCATAGAAGTTTTTATGATTCATGCAAATAATTCTAAAAATAAGCTACTTCTTCCTCAGCCTATAGATGTCCACTGCTGGACAAAGGCCTCCCCCAAGGCTTTCCACGATGACCGGTCTTGTGCTGCCCGCATCCATCGGCTTCCCGCGACCTTCACCAGGTCATCGGTCCACCTTGTTGGGGGTCTCCCTACGCTGCGTCTTCCAGTACGCGGCCGCCACTCCAGAACCCTGCTGCCCCATCGGCCATCGGTTCTACGAGCAATGTGCCCTGCCCACTGCCACTTAAGTTTAGCGACTCGCAGAGCTATGTCGGTGACTTTGGTTCTTCTGCGAAACTCCTCATTTCTGATTCGATCACGCAGAGAAACTCCTAGCATAGCTCTTTCCATTGCCCTTTGTGTGACTCTGAGCCTTCGTATGAGACCCATTGTGAGCGACCACGTTTCAGTTCCGTAAGTCATCACTGGCAACACACACTGGTCAAAGACTTTAGTCTTGAGACACTGTGGTATCTTGGACGACGAGAAGATGTAGCGTAGCTTCGCGAACGCTGCCCAACCGAGCTGGATTCACCGAGACACCTCTTTCTCGAAGTTGGACCTACCTAGTTGGACTTTCTGTCCCAGGTATATATACTCGTCAACAACTTCGAGTGCAGAGCAACCAACTACAATTGGAGTGGGTGCGACATGAGAGTTCGACATGATCCAGAAAGGCTTTCAGCTACATAACATCACGCTGCGACCAATAGGAGTTGAGCATAACTAATTCCACGCGAACGAAGTCGCTGGCGGCCGCTAGTAAACTATAATGAATGCTAAATGACGTTCAAACGTCAAAAATGTTAAACAGTCAAAAAGGGTTAAAGAGTTACTAATAAGTAGTTAACTTTAAGTAGCGTATATGAGTAAAGGGGAATATATCGACAGGCCATACATCACGACGCGAACAATGGTACTTTCTACAAGGAGAGCCACTCCCTCCCCACCCTCTACCCCTTCCTTCAACCGTGAGTGCATGTTTTGTTCAGGAATGGACCCTTTTTTATCAGAGACGTCCCTTTTCTTGTCAAGAACCGCACCCTTCGAGGGTTTGGGTAAAAGCCGGATAAGTAGACCGGCGTAACTAATATGAAAATTAGGTGGTTATTGATACGGAGGGTTTGTTAAACGGTATGGGATCATTGCAATATTTCCTTAAATTATATTAATATATTTATCTTTTATTTTAAGAGACTGAATGATTACTGTATTATTTAACGTGATAACCCAACTGTCAGACTATACTATAGAATATAGAATGCAAAGAGAGATAGTTGATTTCTAATAGTCAACTTTGCGGCTGCTTAATTTTTTATTAGCATCTACCTAAGTACCTATGTATACACGGGTAATTATTATGGTTCCAATTCCTACTAATATTATAAATGCGAAAGTAACTCTGTCTGTCTGTCTGTCTGTCTGTTACGCTTTCACGTCTACACCACTGAACTGATTTTAGTGAAATTTTGTACAAAGGTAGAGTTGACCTTGAAATAACATAGGATAGTTTTGATTCCGGAATTTTGAAGAGTTCTCTTGGAAACGCGATATAACCGAACTCCACGCGGGCGAAGCGGCGGGCGGAAAGCTAGTATGAAATAAACAAGCTGACACTAAAATCCATACTAATATTATAAATGCGAAAGTAACTCTGTCTGTCTGTCTGTTACGCTTTCCCGCTTAAACCTCTCAACCGATTTTGATGAAATTTGGTACAGACAATCTTTAGAGCCTGAGAAAGAACATAGGCTACCTTTTATTCCGGAAAAATTTGATGTTCCCGAGGGAAATCTAAAAAGCGCGATATAACCGAACTCCACGCGGGCGAAGCCGCCGGCGGCAAGCTAGTACTTATATAAACATTCATCACAAGTAAACAATAAAAAAAAGAATTATTTGTTTTTTAAATGTACAAAATTTATTGAAATTGAATTGTATTTTTCTAAATGGTAGCGATCTCTATATATGTATATGCCCGCCCCCTAAAAACTCAATACCCCACTATATGTGGGGGATACACCCCCCTAAAGAATGATGTAGCATTGAATTCAAAGTCAGTCAGCATAGCACACCCTGTTCTTCAAAATATGGTAAGTGCTATCCATCATAAATCATGCCCCATTCATTCCATCCAAACTCAAAATGGCGTCTTTCAAATGCCCTCACAACTATGTACTTGAGGGATCATTGTGGTCCCCAAGACACTTATCTCGTTTATTGCTTAACGCAAAGGACGCCATAAAATGGACGGCAGAATGACCTTTATTACTTGAAAATATATCTAAGGTATTTTATGGGATCAGTAAATAATGGGCTATCTTAGATATGGTATTAGTTTTTGGTAATCTATTAAGTGCCTTTTATTGTAATTGAACTTTTATAGCACTAACTCCCAGTAGTTCCTAATAGCTGTACTCACTGTTAATTTGTTAGATTCTATCCGTTTTAAAATTAGTATACATTACGAAACTTTATTCGTCCTAGAAAGATAACCCATTTCATCTCATGTTCATCATTTCATCATTTAATCAAATGATTAGATGCTAAACAATGTTATTTTTTTTTGTACGACACCTGAATATAGTTTGTTCAGAATAAGCAACTTAATCGATTCCAATCTGAGGGCACGGCAGTGCCCTCGCCAAGTCGAGCGCGAAGCAAACACTGCCGTACCATCTTTACCCGAACCATTTCGCTGCATTTTCAGGCCCCTAATTAAGAACCTCTGGATAGTACTAGACCGCTGAAATTTTGGTCATCCAGTAAGCTGTATTAACACACTTCAAATCTAAAATTTCAAGTCTGTAGCTCATCCAGTTCTGAAGTTAAGCGAAAGTAAATTTCCGTGTTTTCGACACTCACTCACTCATGATCATCAAAATAGAAGTAGTACTTTCCATAAACTCAGAGAGCTGAAATTTGGTACACAGCCAGGATTTAATGGTCACATAAAGGGAAAAATATAAAAACTAGAATAATCGAAGATCTGAAGTACCTGGTGACCTTGATTAGAAAGCAGAAGAGCCCAACCAAACTAGTAGAGATTGACGTACCACCGTCAATAAAATATTCAACTTGGTGGGCCGCTTCATCAACTGACTTCAAAAAAAGGAGCGGGTTCTCAATTCGTCGTAATCTTTTTTTTTATGTATTTGTGTTCACCGAATACCCTAAGACGCCTGGATCGATTTTCAAATTTCTTTTTGTTTGAAAGGGTATACTTTCCAGGTGGTCCAATAGTTACCAGGTCAGGATCTGATGATGGAAGACCAGAGAAATCAAGGGTAACTTTCAAACATCGTAGGGGTGACTAGTGCATTTCTAAGGATTTTCAATAAGTATTAGAAAACACTACAATTTAATAAAGGTACGGAGTAGATCTGATGATGAAGCTGGGAGACAGTCGTGAGAACTCCTCAACGATTCACAGCAGCTACCTTGTTTTTATGTTTGATTAATTTGTATTGATGAGAACTTTACACCTCGATGGGTTGTGACTGTCATAAAGGCTCTGATCATGAAGACGAAGGTCAGTCCCGCGTACTCCTCAACGGTTTACAGTAGTTACTTTGTGTTTGGACTTATATCATTTATATTCATGAGGACTTTGCACCCATATGGATTATAATGAAGGTCTGAAGTAGATTTGATGATGGAGTCGAGAGACAAACGAAGGAAGTCCTCAGCGATTCACAGCAGCTACCTTGTGTTTGTGCCTGATTAATTTGTATTGATAAGAGCTTTATACCTAGATAAATTGGGATTGTCATTAGAGATCTTATGACGAAGACGAAGGGCAGTTACCCCATTCCCAACGTTTTACAGTAGCTACTTTGTGTTTGGAATTAATTCATTTATATTGATGAGAACTTTGCACCTATATGGGCTAAAATTATGGTCTGCAGTAACCTTTGAATTAGATCAGAAGGAAGAAATGTTCGCCATTCAGTAATCTATGATGAAATCTACTATTCCTACATAAAAAAAAAATGATTGTCATTGCAAAAATCCAGCGTAGTGGGACACATATATCTTCTAATTTAATCTAGCTTAGAGCGCCCCACTGCTGGAAATGGCTCCCCTTCTGCTTTGATAAAAACTGTGGATAAGACTAGACTGGCTTTTATACTTTTTAGTTTACACGAAGAAATAGTCGAACGATTACTAACTACTACTAACTTTTCAACTCGAACATAAACATTACACAAATGAAATGAACAAATTACCCTAAAATAAATTTCACTCAAAATTTGGTCAAAATATAATCCACTAGCTTTAGGTAGGTTATATCGCTTTTTAGATTTTCCTTGGGAATATCGATTCTTCCGGGATAAAAACTACCCTATTATTTAATCCGGACTTCTATCTTTGTGTCTACAAAATTTCAAAGAAATCGGTTCAGTAGTTACGGCGTGAAAGCGGAACAAACAAACTCACTTTTATTTTTTTTTCATAAATATAGAGAAATTAGATGCATTTTTGACATATTGAGACAGAAATCAGGAATATATAATCAGCCTAAAATATTCCCACTCCTAGGACACATGCCTCCTCTCGATGAGATAGAGTGGGCCGTAATCTACCCGTGTAGATTACGGCCCACTGCGGCCCAGGCGGGCACAGTGCAGGTTGATAAATGTCACATGCCTTCGGAGTTTTTGCTTCTAAGACATGCCGGTTGTCTTACGAAGTTTTCCTTCACTGCACCGTTTTGAGAGCAGTAGTGATGAAATAATTGACACAAATTAAAGCGCCTGATAGGGTTCTAACCTACGGCCTACATACAACTTGTAAATCGCGGACGATACTACTAGTCCACGGCTGCTATATCAGTGTGCAAGGGAATTGCATGATTTAATTCAACGACGAAGCGTTTTGCTGCCTCTTTACCGACAGGAACAAATATATTATAATAATAATAACGTTTATTCAGAAATTATTTACATTGTTATACAAAATATATTATAGGCTATAATTTATTGTTACAATCGGATTACACATCTGTAACCGAACTAGGCAAAAGCCTGTGTTTCAGTTATCAGCGCCCAATCCCTTAAAAAGTAGACACTAGATATATGTAGGTAGCCATTGAGTACAGTCAACACTTTGTAAATGTACATGTTCAAAAATAGAATAAATCAAATAAATTTAATGAAATAAAATAAACTAACATCATACCAAATAAAATTAACATTTTTATAATTTACCAGAAATAATAAATTAACTTAAAATTAGATTAAATTAAGAATAAGCACTGAACAGTACGTGTGTCCTCTATTTGTGTGATATGATTATGGGTGTGTGTATGTGGTAAATAGTCAATCACTGTGGTATATGTAGTATTAACTCAGTCTCTTCGTAATTAAGTTTTTGTAAGTATTTTGTAACCTTTTTCTTACATTGAGTTTTCGTTAAAGGGTAGATATTGATTGCTTTATTTATCTTATTACAGATATAAGGTCCAATGAAGTTTGTAAATCTTCAGCTAAATTTAGTAGCATTTAGTTTTCATATAATTTGCCAGCGGCGGTGTTTCCGTCACACTAAAATTTGGGTGTCTTCAAGGCTAAAGTAAGGAATGTTTAATGGAAATATGTAACACAATGTTTGAGGGACGTACCAGAAGGTACTGTTTGTTTACTACCGTCCAGAAATATGTGTATGCATAATACTATATTCAAAGCAGTCCCGCAATCCGAGATAAAGTTAATTGCTAAAAATTCCTTGGATTGTTCAAAATATATGATAACAAAAGCCCGGGCTTGTTAGCAAAAATATGAGGATGATGCGACGATGACTGCTGGACTGGATGAAACTATAATCATTGAACAGGGAGCTATAGGAATGGTTAAGAGAAACATTGATGTTTGGTTTAGTTAATGGTTCGATAGGCTAGTACAAAAAGTGAGGTGGGATCCGGAAGACCAAATAAAGCCTAAACAATTGTTAGTAAAATTTGCTTATAATTTGATACACGAATTATTACTTATTATGTAAGTTATAATTTCAGATCATACCCCGGGCATGCTTGTACAGACAACAATTCCCAATCTGTGTGGCGTATGACCTAACATTTCACAAGAGCCAAGTTCTAACTTTAAAAAATGGACATTGGCACCTCCATATTCTCTCGTGGCCAAGCTTATATGGCGCTTTCACGAGTAAACAATTTTCATTGGGCGCACCTCGTATTAATTGAAGAAGTAAACATAAATGTTGACTTCAAGAGTATAAAAACTCAAGCTTCAGGGATCACTGAATACAACCACGCACGCCACGCGAATGGGCAATACATAAAACTATTGCTACTGTACAAGAATCAGAACCGGAAAAAAGAAAAGGAAGATTTGTAATAACTACTTCTAAAAAGAAAAAAAAACTGTGTTAAATAATAAAATCAATATAATACGCTTCTACAAAAAGAAGTGAAATCCAACCAAAAACATTCTGTAAAAAAATGCCAAGCCTCGCTGGAGCTGCTGGTTTATCTCTAAAAAGTAATGAAATCTAGACAAAGCCGTGCCAAGTTGAAGGTTCCTTATTGCGATTTCTTCAATATTATTATAGTTAATATTGTGTGACTTGGCCGTTGAAGGGTATACAAGGCTACAAATTCATGCTCCATGACACCATTGCACCAATCTGTCGCCAGAACCGCTACCCATTGACCATGGAAAATTGCCACTTGGAAAACGTTGATTCAATAACCAGGGCTTGATAAAGTTGCGCATTTCAAAAATACTTAGGTATAGACGAGCCGGAAACGAACAGAAAAATAGTCATTTCCAGTACAGATGGACTAATCATTCATAGAAATCCGTCTGTACGTCTATTTTATATTGGATAGGTGGTCGATTTGACGCTCCAAAAAGAACAGAAGTCATCATTGTCAATGATTAATACATGTGTTGCACAATGTCTTAAGTCCAATTACAAATACCAGTATGGGCTATTATTCTCACATATCAAACATAGGTAGTTACAACAGATATAACATTACGTGTTAACAAAATCGCACTAACGTATAATGTTCAACGGCCAAGTCACACAATATTAACTATAATAATATTGAAGAAATCGCAGTAAAGAACCTTCAACTTGGCACGGCTTTGTCTAGATTTCATTACTTTTTAGAGATAAACCAGCAGCTCCAGCGCGGCTTGGCATTTTTTACAGAATGTTTTTGGTTGGATAATGTTTACAGCATGTTATATTTTTTCCCCGATGTATTTAAAAAAATGATGCGGTGTGGTTACCGAGCGCGCGATACAGTTTACAGCGGATCATAGTGTCCTAGGGACCCCGCGAGCGGGCTAGCGGTGCTTTGGCCATATTTTTGTTGGGACAACCAAGTAAGATAACAAAACAATAAAACTTTGTAGATTTTCCGACCATCTTTCAGACATGCTTATGTAAACTATTACTTTTGTTTCTTGGGACCGATTGATATAGACTTGTTATATACAGTACTTGATATTCCATCCAAAGATTGTTTGTAAAAGATCGCCTTTAGCGATAAGACCGCCCATTGCGTCATCCGTGATATTTATGTTTATCCTCCATATTTATGTTTTTTAATTTTTATGGTGTTCGTAACACCATAAAAATTCCTATCCTATTCTCTATCCTATTCTATGTATATAACTCTGTCCTATTCTATGTTACAGGACATTTGTATTTCTGATTTTCAATCGAAAACCCAAATGTACGTTACGTTTAAGTCGTTGGTGCAAGCACTTCGGATTGTTAATTTCAGTGTGTATTTATTGACACACTCCCATATCGCGAACCTATTGGGTCCTTGCCTACCCAGCTGCAATGAGGGCCACAATATTTTACTTATCTGTATCTTCCCCCAAAACCCTATTGTATAACGTGTATCATTGTGCGGCAATGTATTAACGTAACGGCAAATAGTGAAATTAATAATGAGGTGCATTTTCTGTACAATATTACAGTATCCTGTAATCTTATTTCCCAGTTTCATAAAAAGCCACCCACCGTAAACGGTTAAATGCTTAAAATTTTTCCTCAATTAAAAAGTAGCCTGCAAAGTGCAGCATCAACCGTATAATTAACTCTTAGCGAGACAATTCTTTTCAATTTGCTGAGAAAACGGCGAAGCTATTAAGAAATGAAAAAATCGGCAAAGCCGGAGTTGCATTCTCGCACGAAGCTCCTTACCCTTAACCACACAAAACTAAAAAAAAAGGTTTTTAGTATTTATAACGGCAACAGAAATACATTATGTAAAAAATTTCAACTGGCTATCACGGTTTATGAGATACAGCGTAGTGACAGCCAGACAGACAGACCCATAGATGGACAGGCAGACAGAGTAGAGCTAGAGTAGGCTCCGGGTTTTACCGTTTGGGTACGAACCTCTAAAAAGGTTTAAAGTTTGCTTACTCACCGGAGCCGGCAGTAAGTATCTTGCCGGACTTACTTAAACGAAAAATGTTTTTGATTAAAATAGTTGGTGAACCGCCTTATATAGTGACGAGAAAGCAATTTTGTAAGTTTCCCGCCCGTTACTTTATAACTAACTTTAAGTCTACTCTTGCCCTGAATTTTAAAATTAATTTTGTAAAACTTAAATGTTATCTATATTTGTTCAACTTTAAATATCTTCTATCTAAATTAACACCTCGTGTAAGCTGATTATCAGAATGGTCGTTGCCTAAGCTACCAAAATTAATTAATAGAACCTGACCGTCTAGAGAACAAATTAGAAAGACTTCCCAGAGGATTACATTTGAATCAATGTTACGAGAATTGCATGAAATTAATTCTATAGGATCTTAAGACCTTTGGGGCCGTCTAATTGATATGGGCCAGTAACACGACCTCAGAAAATTTGATTCAGAACCATTAAAGTGATGCCGTTCTTGTCGACTTCGGCGTACGAGCGTAAACCTGTACTGTATGAATTATTCATTCGTTGTCAATTATAGGTAACATCTTGACATACAGCCCAATTTGGAGCTGTAACGTATGTAAGCATATTTTTATTTTCAGAAAGGCCTTTAATTGACTTTAGTATAGTCAGTTTAGATGAAGAAACTTTACTTAGACGTTCTTTGTTTAGTGCCTATTCTAAGCTTTTTTTTTATTGCCTATCTGACTATTCTAAGCTTATGTAGCGGTAACTACGAAACGCCACAAAACAAAACCGCGTCATACTGACGTCACACAAATTCTACAACTCGCAAGCAGAGTTTACCGTGGAATTAGCATACATACAACTTCCCAACTTCAACGATTGGGCAAGTGCCCGCCAGATGTGACACTTTTCTGCTCGGAGGACCCTCCCTTTTCTATGGAGGATGACTGAACTTCACTCTTTCTGTTCTGAACCCTTCGGCCCCATCGGCCATCGATCCTACAGGCAATGTGCCCGGCCCACTGCCACTGTAGACATATTATTTTACTTTATATTATCTAAATGCTTTAAGTTTTTAAAATAAGAGAAGAGAATGGCAAAGTTCAAGTAGTAAAGAGTTGCGAGTTCCAATGATCCGGAATTGGCGGAACATAATATTATTATGCACCAAGCAAAATTTGTGTACACACTTTTATTTATTTCAGCCCGCACAGCATAGCAATAACAATCGCTTTATTGGATCCATGACATGACTACACGATGCGGGCAATGTTTTTCAGCTAACAATTATTTCAGTAAGCGGCTGTTTTAGCTTTCAGCATCAACATTGCCAATATTCCGCTTCTCTGAAATTGAAAAATGCCATAAAATGCAAATATGATATTGAAAGTAAGCTGTCGTATTACATTTTGTTTTGACGTTTGGTACAATAAGCTTTTTACCCGACTGCCAGGAGGGTTATGTTTTTAGCTCCTATCTTGTATGTATTATTCTTTATTACCTAGTATCTCCACAACCGCTGAACGGATTTTCACTTTTGAGGTATTGTTAGAATTGCCTTAATCGCCCAACTGCTACTAGAAAGATGACATTTAAAAAAACCCAAAATGGCGGATGTATGACGCCATATTGTGAGGTATAAAGAAATAAATTTCTACCAAGCATATCGAGTGGGATATCAAAATGAAGGATTTTAAACACTGATTCTAAATATGTATACTTATAACTTAATATTAAATGGAACAAAAAAAAAGAATTACATATTTTTTTCTACCGAACATATCGAGTTGGGTATAAAAATGAAGCATTTTAATCACTGATTATAATAAATATACTGATTCTAAATATATTTTACATATTAAGTCATTACCTATAAAATTGTCGTTTAATATGAAATAATGTATAATTCTTTTCATGTATTTTTTGTTTGTATTTATTGAAGTGCCATGCAATCAATGTATTAGTGTGTGTAGTTTATTGATTCTTAAAGAAATCAGCTGGACGAGAGGCAACAAATTTTCCAAAGGCATTTTATACTACCTCTTGGGAAATTTTTTCTCGACAAGAATCTATTCAAATTCTGGAAAAAGTAGTAGTCTTTAGGCGAAAGGTCTGGTGAGTAGGGCAGATGATGAAGAGCCTCCTCCCCATTTTTTGCAATTTGGAGACCGTCTATTGTGCGGTATGAGGTCGCGTGTTGTCGTGCAGAAGCAGCGGAGAGGAGCGATTGACCAATACTGGTTGAATATGTGCCAGCTTCTCCATTATTGTGTTCAGTTCTTCACAGTACACATCTGCAGTAATGCTCATCCCGTTTGGTAAGAAGCTGTGATGAATCACACCGATTAGACCATCAAACAGGGACCATTGCTTTTCTATGGGTAAGATTTCGTTTAGGGCATTGTTTAGGTGCTGAACCAGGATCTAATCAACTTGCTGAGTGCTTGTGGTTATCAAATAGAATCCATTTTTCATCGCAGGTAACAATGTGTTTCTAAATTTCTTCATTTGTTTGTCTGTTGAGCAGTGCCAGACACGTCTCGCGTACTTCGCGCTGGCGATTATTGAATACGTGGGGCACCCATTTGGCAAGATACTTTAACTTGCCAATTCGACATATATGGTCCAATATAGTTTGTATTTTTCTGTTTGTTTTGTCGAAAGCTGTTGCTATTTCAGTCGTAGATTGTTTATCATCAGCTTCCACAATCGTCTTCAATTCGTCATTGTCGACCAAAAGTCTTCAGACGACCGCGAAGCTCATTTTTCAAGTCGAAACTCCCAGAACGGCAGGGAGCAAACCAATAATAGGTGGTGCGTTGGTTTGTAGTGTTAGCTCCGTAAACGTCGTTGATGTTTCCTGCCGCTTGTGCCGCGTTGTTACCACAACGGTACTCATATTCCATAATTACTTTAATTTTTAACCTATCCATGATGATGAAAAAGATTGAATTGTGATAGAAATGTATCAGTAATCAATAAACAAATGACTACTTTTGGAAAAGAGAGCTCCATGTTTTTAAGATAAAATGAATTTGAAATTAGAATTATTAGCCAAACAGGATTTTTTTTAAATTTGAAATGGCTAGTATTGCAGAATGGCAATTTCATAAGTAAAGAACTATTATAACGTGTAGTTTAAATTATAAATGGAAAGATAAAAAATCTGCTATATTAATATGTATATAACGCGCACAGGACAGTTAAGTTAGAAAAGCTCACAAAAGTATACAATGTTAATGCTGTAGACATCTCATTTGACCCTAAAACATATGGTCAAAAACCACGAGAGGAATACATATCTGAAGATCTCAATAAATCAGGTAGTATACCAAACCAACTCAAATTAGGTATAAACTCTCGAGCCATGCTATCAATGTTAACCATGAGCTGGTTAACGGTACCATGGGTGTTAGATGAAAAATAAGCATTAATAAGTTGTAATAGATTGGCTAGCACTACGCAGAAAGCAGTTGGAGCCAGGAAAACTACCACAAGCGATATTTGTGGAGCTCGATGACCCATGTATAACAGGGAACCTATCTGGTATTGGAGTCTGGATCCAGCCTCGTGCTACAGAATTTGATGCTTTACATGGTAAAGGCAAGATTGAGCGACGAATCTTTCCCTTAATTTTACACTGGGCAGTGACGGTGCATAAATTACAGGGCACAACTTTAGACCCAGCAGTTGTAGATTTAAGTAGAAACTTATTTGCAAAAGGTTAAGCTTACGTTGCTTTGAGTAGAGTGAGGACTCTTTCCGGACTTGATATCAGTTCTCTTAACCCTAACAAATTGCTAAATCAACCACGTGGCATAAATCCATTTAAGGAATTAATCCGGTTACGTAATATTTCTTAACTAAAAAGACATAAATAAAATAATAATTAAAAAAACCACCTGCATGGATAACTACGATTAAAAATCAACTGAAAAGACTAAAACAAGATGAAAATTCAATGATAAGGCATTTAAAAAAATAACAATGATTAGCTGCTTAAATCCAGAAACATACATCGAAACTGTACCAAACCTATGTACAGAAGACATCACATCAAGCTATTTACTATAATCTGTCAGATTTTCTTATTAGATTTTCAACTTTATCTCATCATCATCATCCCAGCGTTAATCCCAGTCGCATCCGAAGCCTTGTCAGCTTTGGAGTCTGGGGTCCGCTTTACCAGCCCAACTGCTGATATGGCTAAACTTCGACATTTTCCGTGAAGCGACTGCCGTCTGACCTCCACAACCCGAAGGCGACATCGAAGCATTGCAGTTAGACCAATTGTTGGACTTTTGAGGGCTCCAACAACCCGTAACGACTGCCACTAGATGTTCGTATGGCAACCGGGACCAATGGCTTAACGTGCTTTCCGAGGCACGACCAGACCAGTGCAAATATTCATATTCATGCATACAAACATTTGCACTGTGCGGGGATCGAAGCCGCGCCACCTTGCGCAACGGCCGCGTCCGCTACCGCTACGCCACGGAGGCTGTCGATTTTCAACTTTATCTCTACAGCATTAAGGTTCTATGTTGATTGGAAATATCTGACAGTTTGGAGTAGCTTGACCTGCTGTCATCCGTACCTACGTAATTAATGTACACTTAGAAATTTCAGCATAAAATTAAGTCAGTTTCAATTTTTTGCAAAATTATAAACAGAATTACATTCGGAGGCATGCACAAAGCGCGTATCTTGTACATTAGAATGTATGTAATATTCTTTATTATCTTGTATCTCCAGAACCGCCTAACGTATTTTCACATTTGAAACATCGTTAGATTTGTCATAGACGGTGACATTAAAAAAAACGAAATGGCGGATGTTCGACGCCATATTATGAGGTAAAAAAAAATCTACTAAACTTATCGAATTGGTTTTAAAATGAAGGATTTAAAATACTCATTAGAAAATATGTATACAACATGCAGTTTTAATATTAAATGGAACGATGAAACAAGAAATTAAACATTTTTTTTAAGTTTTCCAACATTGGTAACATAATTTGTTAAAACTAAAAAGATAGAAATAAAAAAATATTATTTGAAAACAAAAAACCCGCCTGCATAAAACTCTAACGAACCGAAAAGGTAGATATAAGTTGAACAATCGCAGTTGGGGGACTTCTTAGCTAGATAAACAAGTGTTCCATAGAACAGTCCCCCAACTGCGATTGTTCAACTTATATCTACCTTTTCGGTTCGTTAGAGTTTTATGCAGGCGGGTTTTTTGTTTTCAAATAATATTTTTTTATATTAGCTTCACTTGTATGTTTGCTTGCTTGTTTGTTTGTTTGTTTGTTTGTCTCTAACTCTTTGGACTACGAGTGAGCGGCTCATTACTGTAAACTGTCCCACCGTTTTCAATACGTTCGTCCGTTTGTTCATTTACTATTAAAAAAAAAAGAATATCGAACTAAAAAGTCGAAAATAAATATACTTAGTTTAAAAAACTCAAAAATATTTTTTAAAGAATATCGAACTAAAAAGTTAAAAATAATTTTAAAATAAGCGTGAGAAATTATGGCATAAAGCGCCTCACGCTGCTTTTTAAATTAGTTTTTAACTTTTTAGTTTGATATTCTTTAAAAGCATGTTTTTTTTTAGTTTTTTAAACTACACTTATTATATATTGCCATAAAAATACCTAGAAAATGGGGTTGATTCAGTGGTTGGTACTTTTGTTTATGCAATAGTACTGGCTCTACTATTGAACAAATAAATAATAAAGACAACACTAGTTACTCTATGGTTCTCTTAAAAGCCATTTTACCTCAGCACCGAAATGTTGTTTTTTTTATAATTATAAACTAGTGCTTGACCGCAATTCCGCCTGATAGTAAAGTAATGATGCAATCGTTGACTATAAAGCGCGCTAGTTTATTAAGAGCTTATTTACTCTAGCCTTGAAGACACTTAAATTGCAGTCAGACGGAAACACCGCCGCTGGTAAACTTTTCCAGTTCCTCGATGTAAGCGGTATAAAAGACGAGGCGAACCGTCGTCGTTCGTCCGGATGGTAGTGGTGTCAACAACGAATGGATCTCCCGAACTGGTCGTCCGATGATGGGGGAATTAATCCATGCAATTTCCTCGCACACCTCCAAAATGCATCCCATAAAACACCGACAGGCTGGCGCCTGTGCTCCAGGCTTTAGAGACCGTTTTGAACTAAATCAGCAAGGAACAGCAACTTTATCGTGATGAAAATAAAGATTACTCTAATTTTGACGTAACCCAATTTAACTAAGAAATGCACACAATATGGAAATAACGTACTCCAAAGTTCGGGTAAGCTACGCTACATCTTCTCGTCGTCCAAGATACCACAATGTCTCAAGACTAAACTCTTTGACCAGTGTGTGTTGCCAGTGATGACTTACGGAACTGAAACGTGGTCGCTCACAACGAGCCTCATACGAAGGTTCAGAGTCACGCAAAGGGCAATGGAAAGAGCTACGCTCGGAGTTTCTCTGCGTGATCGAATCAGAAATGAGGAGATCCGCAGAAGAACCAAAGTCACCGACATAGTTCTTCGAGTCGCTAAACTTAAGTGGCAGTGGGTAGGGCCGATGGGGCAGTAAGTGGCGGCCACGTACTGGAAGACGCAGCGTAGGGAGGTCCCCAACAAGGTGGACCGATGACCTGGTGAAGGTCGCGGGAAGCCGATGGATGTGGGTAGCACAAGACCGGTCAGCGTGGAAAGCCTTGGGGGAGGCCTTTGTCCAGCATTGGACATCTATAAGCTGAAGAAGAGTACTCCAAAGTATCTATCTGAAGTATACATATACATTGGGTACCTATATTCAGTTTTATATGCGCAGATCTACTCTTGATACAGAATAACTCGTAAAAAGGCAGTAAGTTTTATGTATGATAAAGAGCTACATAAAATTGTACATTTTCAGAAATATAGTAGCTAATAATGTCCTCAGGATTCGACAAAGGTTCTCGTGATGTATTCAGATACTAAAACCGAAGTCATGGTTTGTTTATAAAAGAATATATAAAGTTCCGCTACATTAGTGACATTATTTCAACACCGGACAATAATTACAATTATTACAATATGGTAAAATGACTTTTAAATATCTCATATTCGGTAAGTAGGTACTTATTACGCCCAAATGGGGCTTGTAAGTGACTAATTAGCGAGATAATAATGTAACCAGAAAAGCTCTAGGGCGGTAAGTAATATAAAAAAGTTAAAAAACTAAAACCCAACTACGACAAAAAACGACGCTGAAAAAGTATAAAACAAGATTTTCAGAATACTGAACTGAACAAAGTTGCTTATGTAGTTGCAAGTAAATGGACACAGTAGTAATGTCATACAATACTATTCTGAAGTATGCAATATTCACTATGTAGAGATAAATTTTCATGTTTGGAAAGGCGTAGTCACACGTTGTGAAGGTGCTACGGTAGGTAGGTATATGTAACGTGTGACTACGCCTTTCCAAACATGAAAATTTATCTCTAGAATAGTATTGTATGACATTACTACTGTGTCCATTTACTTGCAACTACATTAGCAACTTTGTTCAGTTCAGTATTCTGAAAATCTTGTTTTATACTTTTTCAGCGTCGTTTTTTGTCGTAGTTGGGTTTTAGTTTTTTAACTTTTTTTTATTTGTACTATTTTGGTGTTAAAGTGTATTTGTGGCGCATATTATTAACAAAAGTTAAACTGATGAACTAAAAACTAGGTACTTGACATATTACATCTACACGCACATATAACAACATAAGCCCGAAGGCATATAGTGCAGAGGCCTTTTTATGGGAGATTTAGCCAGTTATAAAACTGTTTCCGCCTTCACCGCGTGGAGTTACTCCCAGCTTATGTCGTTTTCATTAGTGCATTACATATTCTAATAATGTTCACACTGCTCTACATTGCATAAAGCGATTCACAGTTCCCGTGATCCGCGCTTTACTCTTATCGCTCATATTTAACATCATTAAAGCATTCTTGTAATTATATACAAGCATAAAGCACTCGTGAAGCTCTTTCACGTGATACCAAACACGGTATATTTATTTTAATTTTATATTAACATAGAACTTTTGTGTCCGCTAGAGGGCGCAATACTAAATTTGGTGACAAGCTTTATAGCTCATAACTAACAGAATATCAAGGCCCTTCTAATGGTAATGCAGTGGTCTTATTCTGATAAGTAGTAAAGAAGCTATGAACGAAAAGATGTGAATTATATGCAACCAGCCCATGAATACAGGTAAAGTCACACGCAAATGCTAGCAATATATATATATATATTTAAAATGTACAAGTAAAGGGCTTTCAAATGATACCAAACACGGCATATTTATCTTAACTTTAGTTTTTTACTCTGTGTGTTTTGTCCGCTAGAGGGCGCTACAGTAAATTTTGTGAAACCCCATATAGCCTATAACCAGCGGACAATTAAGACGCTTCTAATGATATATCATTTGTCGAATTCTGATAAGTAGTTTAGAAGTTACGAGGGAACAGATGAACATACATACATACATACATACATACATACATACATACATACATACATACATAGCCTGTCAAAATCATAACCCTCCTTTTGCTTTGCCGTAGTCGGGTAAAAAAACTCTTCACTTTTCAAAAAGTTCGCGTACATCTAACCACCATACCTACTGGCAATAGACATCATGCATTCAGCCCAATGACAAAAGAGGTCTCTTCGCTATTCAGCCTTGTATTCATATGAGTATAATAGACATCAATTTTAAATATCGAACGGCGAGGCTCAATCTCGTTCTTGAAAAAATAATAAAAAAAAAAAATGAAAAATGGCGGGAATAGAAAATGTTTACTTTAAAATGTTCTATGCTTGTAATGCCGATTTTTTTTTCTACTTATCCCACAATCGAGATGTAAAGCAGAGTAATTAGCTCGGGTGTAAGCATCAATTGAACCCTCGAACTATAGGCGTCCCCAATTGATGCCTTGCAGCCCTTGACTACTAATCTACTATTAAGAGGACTGTAGTGTCTCCTAGATTAGAGTGAATAGGCTCATAATAAACTAGTGCGCTTTATATTATTCAATATGCTTACTCTTAGCATGTTATTTGTTTTCATTTCATTTGTGCGATGTTATGATGCTGGCAAATGAAGAGCCTCCTGGGCATGAGTTACCTTGGGTAAACTGGAACTTTTTAAATAGAGTCCGGACCCATTTTGCCCGAAGCAGGGAAAACCTATTCAGGTCGAGATTCATAGACGACTCCGCCTTAGAGTGTAAGTGTGGTGCTGATCCATAAATGATGGGACACTATTAATGTCCTCCCTGCCTGTCTTGTAAGCTGCATGTTACAGGAACTGATGGACGCTGGTGATGGCGCCAAACAAGTGACCAAATTCTGGGTCGAGTCCATTTATCATTTATTTACTTATCTAAATTAGTAACTGAAGAAGAAACTCACCGTATAGAATATGCGAAGGCCATGACGGCATCAGACACAAACTGCAGCTGCCTTTCAAACTCTGTGTTGTTGACGCTGAGGCGCTCCTGCCCGGAGCAGGCCCTGGCGAACTGCACGTTGTACGGAGTACGGGGGCTGCCGGGGTACCGGCATTGGAAGTGGTCCTCCCAGAACTCTGTGGAGAGCGGGCGGGTTTAGGTTTATATTGTTCGATTGAAGTCAGTTTTAGTTCTATATTTATACACGTGATTTTTAGGCCATTATCCATCTTGAAGAAACCTGAACTTTAAGTTTGAAATTCCCATCCCGCATTGAGCAAGCGTGGTCATTACGCTTAGTCTTTTTTTATAAGAGAGGAGACCAGTGCCCAGCAGTGGGATGATAAAACGTTTGATGATGTTGATGCGCAAATTCCATCTAATCAAGAGTGCAGTCTAGCTCAAACAGTATCCTAAGTATGTATGTTGATAGATAAGTACGTGATGACCAATATGCATCGGCATATTAGTTATCACTCGTTGAGAAGGTGATGATCAGAATTCTCCACAGGTAACCTAACAATTTTCTTCTTGTTTATGTCTCTGTGTTCCTTTACTAACAATGGTTTTCAAGAATAATATTACTAACAAATTAAGCCTGATTGCCTTAAATAAGCAAAAATATTGATATTATTCTCAATATCTGGCTATCCATGATTATTTTTTCTCTCTTTTTATGCATAAGCTCTTCTTAGATAGGTGGGGGTAGGTATTATTACGTTAGTGCTAGTGTAAAAATCAGCCAAGTGCGAGTCAGGTTCTTGAACGAAGAGTTCTGTTCCATTATCTATCCAAAAATTATATATATTCTGGTTTTAGTACAGGCTGTGCTCAATAATTAAACAGACAGATACGCGGTTAATGGAGTCTTAATAGGGTCCCGTTCCCACACATTCGGGTACAAATCCTAAAAATGAGAATAGCTTCTCGAATTCATTTCTCGTATCTTATAGTGACTACGAGGACATGTTATGACAAACAAAAGAGTATTAGCTGCAATTCTCCAAAATCCAATTTATAGTTGACAAAATTCTAAAACAGGAGTAAGGAAAATTTCAATCTCATTTTCCTAAAACCACAGATACAAAGCTAAACAAATAAACAATTGAAAATCCTTTAGTAAACAGGCATAACTTGTTCAGACGCACCGCTGAGCACAGAGCGAGACAAAACATAATAATAATAATAATAATATTTATTTGCTCAAAACATGGTATAACAGGTCTTACAGATAGCAATAGTACAAACATGTTTTGCCAAGCTTAGACTCAGCACGCAAATTAGAATACAAAATAAGAAAAAGTAAAAAAAAAGTACTCAACATTTCGTGTCAAAAAACTGTTTTAGACTATAGAAGTTATGTTGGTTTAGCCATACACTCAATTTCCGCTTAAAACAATATCTTGTGTTTACCAACTTAAAGTCACCAGGCAAATTATTATATATCCGTACACACATAGCTAAGCAGCCTTTGCTATACTTTGCAAGCCTAGGAGCATTGCTTAGTACGAGCCTATAAGGGTCTCGTCGGTTTCGAAGACATATATCGTTTGCTGTTTTAAACAACTCTTTATGTTTCCACACAAACATGCATATTTCATAAATATATAGACAAGGTAGCGGTAACAAACATAGCTTTTTAAATACTGGTTCACATGATTCGTCAGGTTGAAGTCCGTATAGAGCTCTAATACATTTTTTTTGGGCAACAAATGTTCTATGTTGGTCGGTACTGTTGCCCCATATAACAAGTCCATACCGCAGTATAGATTCTACGTATGCGTGGTAAACCAATATGGCTGTTTTTAAATTAGTAACTTGTTTTACTTGTCTGAGCGCATATACAAATTTATTTATTTTACTGCAGACATTATCTACATGCATTTTCCAATTTAAATGTTCATCAATAGTTACACCCAGAAACTTGGTCATTGTTACAGATTTGATTTTGGGTATATTTAGACTGATATTAGACTTATTATTATTACATTTATTGAATTGAATGTACACTGATTTGTCAAGATTTATTGTCAAATTTTGTTTATTAAGCCAGTTAGTTAAGATGTCAATTGTGTTGTTAATGTCAGCTTCATGGTCATAAATTGTATTATTATTTTTGTTACATGTCACAATAATAGAAATGTCATCAGCAAATAAAATACATTTATGGTTAGTTATTTCAGTGATGTCATTTATGTACAATAAGAATAAGATTGGCCCTAGTATACTTCCTTGAGGAACACCAAATCTGTTGCAAATATATTCAGATGCGTATAGTGTTAAGTCTTTATCATCATTAATATTTGATATAGTAACACATTGTTTCCTGTTATAAAGGTATGACTTTATCCACTGTAAGGGTGGCCCTCTGATTCCAAGTGATTCTAGTTTTTGTAATAATGAATCATGGGAGACTAGGTCAAAAGCTTTTGATAAATCAAAGAACAGACCCGTGGTTAAATTATTATCATTAATACTAGGTAATACTACTTTCATAAGTGCGTAGATGGCTAATGTGGTAGATTTATCTTTTTGGAACCCATACTGTTCATTTTTTATTATATTAAATTTATTACAATAATGTAGAAGTCTCTTGTACATACATTTTTCAAATATTTTTGAAAAAATGGGTATTAGAGTAATAGGGCGATAATTATTCATATCATGTCTTTCTCCTTTTTTGTATAGAGGCTTGATTATGGAAAACTTCAGTGCTTCTGGAAAAATTCCACAGCTGAATGACAAATTAATTAAGTATGTCAGTACGTCAATGATTTCATTAGCACATACTTTAATAATTTTTGTATTGATTTCATCGTAACCTTCAGATTTGGTGTTATTCAAAAGCGTTATTTCTTGTCTAACTTCATTTACTGTCATGGGTTTAAGGAACATTGAATAAACAGTTACATTTTTCACAAAGATATTTCCCTCGTTTGTATCTATTAATTTATTAGTTGAATTGATGTAGTGATTATTGAAAGCGGATGCTATTTCAACTGGGTTGGATATTACCGTATCGTCAATTTTAATATGGCCAATATTACTTTTGGTGTTTGTGTTGTTAAGCTCGTCTTTTATAACCTTCCAAGTAGCATTACATTTGTTGTCGGTTTTGGCAATAAAGTTGATATTTGCATTCTTTTTGGAGTTGAAGATGCATTTTTTAAGGATTTTAGAATAGTTAATGTATTTGATCTTATTATTTGCCGTTTTATTTTTATAGAATCTATGGCGTAGTGAACGTTTTGTTTTACAGCTTTTTCTTAAGCCCTTACTTATCCAAGTCTGTTTCTTTTTGTTGTTTATATTAACCTTTACTCTTAATTTAGGGAAGCAGAGATTGTAGAGTAAGCAAAACATTTCATGAAAATAATTAAATGCCACGTTTGCGTCAATAGCTGTATATGTGTCACACCATGATAAACTACATAAGCATTCCTTAAACCTTTGAATATTATCCTTGCTGAAATCTCTTTTATATGCATAATATGTCGGTAGTTTTTGTGTATTGTATTTTAGCGGAATGGTCAACATTTGTGCAGTGTCGTGGTCTGATAAGTGAAGGGGCATCACAACAGCAGTTGCGTCTGGTATGTTACTAAGAATGTGGTCAATACATGATAATTTACGTGTTGGTCCATTGATATGAAATTTCAGGTTATAATTATATGCTAAATCCTGTAATTGATTTGAAATATGACCTTTTTTTAAGGTGTTGATATTAAAGTCACCAGCCAAAACTACATTAAATTTAGATTTATATTGTTGCATTACATTGTGCAGGAGGCTATTTAATTTGCTTAGAAACTGAGTGGGATCCGATTGAGGTGTTCTATAAATGCAAATAATATTTAATTTATGATATGTAAGTTCAATACCACAAGCCTCAAACGTATTTTGCGTGGCATAGGCTTTTACAAATGGTAGGTCTTTAAAGAAAATATGTTCTTTTATTAAGATGCAAGTGCCACCTCTTTGCTTTTCTCTGCAGTAGGTGGCTGCCATTTCATAGCCGTGTATTTTAATATAGTTTTCGTTTCCTTTTTTGATAAAGGTTTCTGAGAGGCATATTACATCTGGGTCATTGTGAGCTTCTTGAAGTTCTTGCAGAGTTAGTTCAAGAATTTCTCTTTTACATACAATACTGGCAATATTCTGATGGAGAATTGTTAGGGTATTAGGGGTATCAGTTATAAGGGGTTTGGTCTCGAAAAAATGTAGTGTTACGTTTTATGGTCGGAAAATAATACGGAATGGTTCCTCTGTGACTTTTTTCTACAGGATCTTCAATATTTTCCTGTTGTTGCAACTTAGAAATTACACGGCGAAAATAGAAAGGAATTGTTCCTTTTTAGGCTCAGTCACTTTGTTTTTGTCAGTACTTAATTGGCTTTGTTTGTTTTTCGCTATTTTCTTAATAAGTTCCCTAGGATTTAAATAATTGTTTTTGTAATCATTACAGTCTATAATGTGATTGATACTTTTACACAATTCAGTTATCATAGAGGTTCCACTTTCTAGAAATGTACATTTTTTATAATTTTTACATATGTTTTTTATGCGATAATTAAGCTTATTTATGTCTAAGTACTCACTTTTAAACACGTTTAATACAATTACCGTGTTGTTATAGAATGTCTCTAGCACAGTTTGCAAATGTGATAAAACATTCCGTAAATTGTGATCATTTTCTCCCAAACATATTACCAGTTTGTCATTGAAATTTAGCTTAGCATGAAGACAATTAATGGTTATTTGACTACTTAAAGCATTTGGTTTTGTTTCTGAGATAACACTATATTTCTCATATTGTGTATTTTGTCTAGAATCTATAATCGCTGCTGCTAGGCCGACGCATTGTTGAGGGCCGAAGATGAGAATTCGATTTGGCGGGACACATTTTTGTTCTTCAGTACCCGATGATGTTTGGGGGCAGAACTTTTGGACCTGGGGTAGTATAGGCTTACCGTAGTTGTATTGTCTTAGTGAATCTATTTTATTTTTAAAAGTTTCAATCTGTTGTTGTGCGCTTACTAATTTTTGCTGCAGGTTGGTGATCTTCTGTTGTAAATGCATAATTTTGATGCTATTATCCGCACTTGTTTTGCTTGTAAGAGGAGTAGAAGGTGTAGAGAATGTCTGGTGTAGTAAAGAATGTCTTTTTCCTTTAATAGTGACGTCAAGATTATTTTCAACTGGAGAATGGCAGAGTGATTTTAACATTTTTATTTCTAGATTTAACTTGATCAATTGTTGGCGAAGACTATTATTTTCAAGAATCGTATTTTCTAGCTCGTTTTCTGTACTATCTAGTTTACGTGTGAGCTCTGTTATTGTGTCTTTCATTTCTAGAATAGATAAAGACTCCGATATGGTACCGTCCACGCTTTTAGACAGCTTACTAGGGGTGATATACGATTCATCCGATGTTTCATATTCAGTTATTATATGCGAGTCTAACATTTTGAAGCTATTTGGAGTTCCGGAATTTTCTGCTTGGATTTGTGGACTGCCCTGGAACTGTTGTTGAACCTGTTCTGGAGAAGAGCGGTTCATTTGTGGTCTTTTCCTTGTAGTTACGTTAAACGTTTGGCTATCATTTAAGAATTTTTTACTTTTGATGCATGCAGTACATCTCCATTTTCTCTTGGATTCCTGGTCCAACAGGCGGTAAGTTTGTTCCGGGTAGCCAATGCAATCTGGTTCATAGCGCTTGTTACACGTTGAGCATAATGCGGTCTTTTTGATGTCAACAGATTTCTTGCATTTAAAACAGGTAGTTTTTTCTGGCATCTTACGGCTAATTTTAGAAGTGCTTTTAGTGGACATACTGGTTCGTTCAAAAATTTGGATAGATTTTTGTTGCAATAACTAATAGAGTAACAGGATACCCTGGGCACACTGTACTTGTTATATGGCAAGAATATCATCTGTCAATTTGATTGATGTGCCAAAATGCTATGTTCCAGGTTTGTAAAAAGAATGAATGGTATTCATGCGTGATCTAGTATCATGTGTCAACTGTGTTCTGCTACTTGTCAACAGATGTCGCTACTCCAATTATCGACAATCCTCGACTGACCGCTATTTACAAAAAAAAAAAAGAAGCCCGTTGCATCGAAAATGTATCTCACTTATTCCGAGAGACTTGATAATTGGTATATATATCACTGATAATGACACTCAATAGACTGTAATTGCTTATGTATTCCAATTATATTGCTTACTTTTAAAACTTGTCAGTAGTTAGATTGTTCACTGGTTCACTATTAGTTTGCTTTATTTTTATAATTTGTTCACCTAAGTTCTTAATAATATTATTTCACACAGTTTATGAGTTCTATTCCACTTTATGCGATAGTAAACACGACAAAACTATTAAAAAACTATATTAACAAATTATTTATCACAAAATATCAAGAGCCCAATGTCACTCGGCCAGTGTTGCCACTGCTACAATGCAATACATTATAAAACAACGTCGGTTTTAAAGACTTAGTATTCAACTGTTTTGCAAAGTTCCTGCGGTTACCAATCGTATTCAAAAGAATTGTAAGCTGGCATTGTGTGGAAGAAAATCGTTTCTATTCATGAAAATCGGAATTGTGGGAGCTATTCGTCTTAGTAACCCCTGTGACAAGGGGATGTCTGGAGATCTTGTTGCTACAGTAAAGGCTTAAATGTACCCTCAATAAGAAACGTGCATTGTGCGAATATGGGAGGAATAATTTGGGTTGTTTTATATGGAAATAAGTAGTACATTTTTGATGCCAACCAAATTTAAAAAGTTAAAAAAAAAAAAATATGTACAAGTATATACCTAAAAGAGGAATAGAAAAAAAACTAGAGGGCATCAAAAAATTCATCCGCATCGCTGTCAACAGGAAACGTGCCCAAAAGGCTGGCAGCATTGCCACGTTGTATGGCGATGCTGTTTCTTTGGCCAAAAAATAGCTCAGCCCTCTGGTCACGTGAAGAGTCGATTAAACGTTTGGCGATATCTCGAAATATCAGGTGTGCACTCGGTCCCCATGGCTCTAGTGTTTCAACCCCAAACGGCTCGAACATATAGGTCCCAATGAGATTAATAAAATTATTATTAATTTATTGATTATTGACTTATGTAAATATTAGCCATGTAATCAATTAGTGTTGTACCGTACTTAACAATAAAATAAACACTTTTTTACCAACCATGATCTTAGTTAAAAGTAATTGGAACTTTTTTATTTTGTGTCTCTTTTGGCCAGAAATTTCACAAACTTCTTTTTCTTTGCAAATTCTAGATCAGAGAGTGATTTTATTAAACATCCCTGAAAAATTAGCGTATTATGTAAAGAAATAAGGGAAAAATTTTGTGTCTATTTTGGGCAGAAATTTCACAAACTTCTTTTTCTTTGCAAATTCTAGATCAGAGAGTGATTTTATTAAACATCCCTGAAAAATTAGCGTATTATGTAAAGAAATAAGGGAAAAATTAATTGGTAATTTGAATTAAATTAGAAAAGCCAGCTATAATAAGGTTATTTTTAATAAACTTCAAAATAAAAAGGAAATTAGTTATTTTTCATTTTGTAGTGTTTTTTTGGAAGTCGGTTGTTTTTCATTTCAAAAAAAGGGTCCATATGAAACAATTTTTTATATAAAAATATACCTAAAGTTAAAAATGAAGAAACAAATGCATTTATTTGCAATGCAATACAAACATGACTGATAAAAAAGAATGTATAGTAAAAAAAGTAGTAGTAAGTTCGGCTAAATAAAATTGTTTTGTGGCTTTATTTCCATAGTTATTTTAGATCCTTAAAAAATCAGTTTCTAAAATCTTTTTGTTATTAGAGTCATAGACGATAATATATAAAATTTCAAATTTTTTCAGATCTTAATTTTAAATAACAAATCTTATAACGAAATTATTTTCATCTTGTTTAGATATGTATTTGTAGAGTTTAGCTAGCTAAAGCAGAAATTTTATCTAAAGACAATACAGGACTATTTAAATGAGAGATCTGTTCTAAACTTAGAAATTAGGTTCATACCATGCTAATTAGTACGACGCTTGTGAGTGATATGAGTACCACTCTTTATTATATTTTTTTATATTTGCACGGTTTGTGTGGAGAGGGATTCAAATTTCATCATACGGGCTTAGGGACTCGGTTGTTGAATAAAGATTGCGGGTCCAAAATGTGCGATATACCTACTACACAATCTCATAGGTACTTTCACTGTTAAGTAGCTTCTAATTAAAAATGTAATCAGAGGTAAATCAGCAGGGTATATTAAAGTACTTTACCTAATTAAGTAGATTATGATAATCCAATTCAGGGTTATATTATTAACGCAGGAAAGTGAGGCGAGGGACTTTCTGGCCAAGTATTGGAGTCGAACTACATAGTTCAGATATTTACTTTATTGATTATTTTTTATGAAAATTGTAATATGTAGTTTTGGCGGGCATAACATTACATATCATAATCAGCCTATATTGTTACCAATGTTGGGACACAAGCCTCCTCTTGACGTGAGGGAGTGGGCCGTGATCTAACGAGCTGGCCCGGTGCGGGTTGGTAGACGTTACATGTCTTCGTAGTTTTTAGCTCTCTTCACCTTAAAATGTCCTGGTTTCCTCACGATGCTTTCCTGCACTGTTTTGAGAGCAGTGGTGATGAAATAATTTACACAATGTGAAGCGCCTGATGGGGTTCACACCAGGCTACCACTTGGCGGATATTTAAAATTATTCATCGTACTCCGTAAAAACAATGAATTGACTTGGTGCTGATTTTAATCACAATATTCGTCGTGACACGTTTGCAAACAAACAGATTTAAGATATAAACAATCTTTGTTTGTAAACGAATCCTACTCAAACCTTATCCAATTAAATTTTATACTTTATACAAACACCAACGGCGTTTCACCTTCTTTTTTACTTTTACAAGCATTTTGTATGTGATTATTGTAGTTTTTGTATATTTAAAACAAAATTAATAAACGTGTACGAGCGGATTGTGTTTTCTCCAAAGATATTTTGTTAATTCTTTAAATATTTTTGGTTTTCTCTTTTATTGTGCTACAAAATGGCGCCCGAAAGTAAAGCATCTATTTAAGTACAGACGACAGCAGGTCAAACTACCCGAAAATGTCAAATATTCCCAATCTACCCTGAGCTTTAATGCTTCAGAGATAAAGTTGATAATCTGATGAAGAAATCTGACAGATTTTAGTAGCTTGATATGTTGTCGTGTGTACTTTTATGAATCCTAACCACTGATTTATTCGTTTATTGTATTAAAACCCGGGTGGCAAATATTAATATTCATTTTCTTAGTTTGATTTTTTTCAGATATTAATATAGAAATTGACAAATGGTTGAATTTATTCAATCCGTCAAACAAGATGGTTATCATGGATACAATGGAATAGTCAACCATTTGGATTTTGATGGTGATACTTCTCGGTGGTAAGCCATAACATCGGCTGCCGGCAAAAGTTACCACCCACCAGACAAAGTCTTGCCGCCAAGCGATTCGTCGTGATCTGGCATGATGTCCGGTGAAGCCGTACGGAGGACGGGTCTGAGCAGTTGTATTGCGATGTGTGCCGGGTATGATGCGCCAAATGTTATTGTGTCGCGAGTTTGATCGTGAAGGGTCTCCAGATTAACCTCCCTCTGGCACAGCATCATTGGTCGTGTTGTTGGGTTTAACATTGCATCACCTCGCTCAACTGCCGTCTTCGTTCCTACTCACTAAGATTTTTAAGTGAATAGGCTTAATAAATTTGCGCGCTTTACCATCTACGATTGCATCACTGCTTACCATCAGGCGGGATTGCCCTCAAGCACTATCCAGATTCATCATCATCATCATCCTCTCAGCGTTTATCCCGGTTGCATCCGCGGCTTTCGCGTTGGAGCCCGGGGTCCGCTTTCCTGCACATTCTCCTCCATTTCGCACGATCTTTAGCATCCTGTGGTAAGATCTTGCTGGCACTTATGTCATCTCTTACAACGTCAAGTCAGCACTTCTTTGGTCTACCCCGCTTGTTCCGGCCCGGCGGAGGCGCCATGGCAAATCAACGATTGCATCACTGCTTACCATCAGGCGGTATTGCAGTCAAGCACTAGTTTATAATTATTAAAAAAAACAATCTTTATTGTGCTATATTATGGTGCGATTTTACGTACAACATGACGTATTAAGTCTATTTGCATTTTCAAGATTTATGGTTGAACAAAACAGACACTGTTTGAGTAGCTCTGGCACGCGGGCAGATAAGTATAAGTTATAGACTTGAAGCCAAGTTTACGGCTCGCACAGGCAGATAAAGTAACATGGGTGGGGTTTGACCCAATGTGATAGGGGTCATTGAATGATGATTGCAAGATATGTTTGAGCTGAGAGATATTTCCAGTGGCAAGTGCCTTATAAACGTAAAGAGCATCTGGCACTTGCACAATCAGCTCGACATTGGCACAAAATCGTAAAGTTTTGAACTCAAGACGGTATTTTCTATTCGTATTATCGTTCTGATAATCAGAATAAGTATTAAGTAGATTTAGTATGAGATAAAGACTGGCGTAAAATTGAAGTTGCTGATGGTATCGTTAAGGAAGTTTATGCTGCAATGTGCTTGGGGCAAGACTTAATGAATGCTCTAAAGCAGTTTTGGCTTTGAGCTTAAGGATGACCTTGACCTGCATCCACTCAAAATTTGATCCACACATTTGAGTGACAGAACTTTTATTATTGGATCATTTTTAATATTTTGTTGTATCTCGAATCTTACATAGTTTCAGAGACCTAGCCTAATTATGAATTCAATAAAATGTGGAGTCGGACAATTCCTCTGCCTTGTTGTCGATTGGTGATGTACTTATGGTACTGGTGACCTTGCCACGTTGTATGGCAATGCGCTTCTTTTGTTGGATAAAATTTAACATATTTTAAAACGCAGTAAATAATAATTGTATCATATTTATTTTCAGCTTAATAGTAGATTAGTAGCCAAGGGCTGTAAGGTATTAATTGCAGCCCGAGATATTTAGGCGCGTGGGCGTAGCGAGGACGCCTATAGTTCTGTAGCGGTACCTACAAACGCCACATGGAACAACGCGTCATACTGGCATCACACGAATTCTACATCTCGCAATCAGAGTTTACCGTGCAACTAGCATACATACAACTTCCCAATTTCAAGCATTGGGCAAGTTCCCGCCAGACATAACACCCGTCTGGTTGGAGGATCCACCCTTTTCTATGGAGAATGAGTGAACTTTACTCCCTGTTCCTCATGCCTCCACAAGTTCGAGGGTGCTATTGATGCTTATACCTGAGCTAACTGCTCTGCTCTACATCTCGATTGTTTGACTTTTTTTTTTAAATAAAAGAAAAGCGCTTTAAAAATGACTTTTTTAATTAGTTTTTCATGAACGAAACTGGGCTTCGCCGTTCGATATTCAAAATTGATGACTATTATACTCATACGAAGACAAGGCTGAATAGCCAGGCGACCTCTTTTATCATTGGGCTGAATGTAGGATGTCTATTTGTCAATATGATGGTTAGATGTACGCGAAATTTTTGAAAGGGTGAAGATTTTTTTTTATAATACCTACTAGCTACATTATTATCCTGGAGTGCTAATTGGCCACCTACAGGCCCCATTTGGGGGTAATATGTACCTACTTACCGGATATGAAAGATTCACTCTTTCAAAAAGTTCCAGTACATCTACCCATCATACTGGCAATAAACATCATGCGTTCAACACCATTGGGCTCCGCGCGACCTCTTTTGTCGTTTAAAAGAGGTTGCTTCGCTATTCAGCCTTGTCTTCGTATGAGTATAACAGTCATCAATTTTAAATATCGAATGGCGAAGCTCAATTTCGCTCTTGAAAAAACATTAAAAAAAAAAGGAAAAAGGCGGGAATAGAATACTTTTACTTTAAAATGTTTTACTTTTGTAATGCCGGTATGTTTCTACCTCACAATCGAGTTTTTTTTTTTTTTTTCTTTATTTATTTTTAGGGACTTTTATGCAATTATTGCACATGCCAGTCCCATCAGACCTTATAATATTAGCAAAACACAACAATAAAAAACCTACTTTATGCCGCAAAACGTAATAACACAAACTTAATTAATTTATAAGCAGCTCCAGAGGTTGGTGTCGACAATATATGATGGTACATACAAACATCGTTTACATTTAAATTTAGCTCTCTAACTAGATCCTCTCTGGCGGACTGAAATCTGACACACTCCGTCAGTAACAATCGAGTTGTAAAGCAGAGTAGTTAGCTCGGGTGTAGGCACCCTCGAAAAATAGGCGCCCTCGCTGCGCTCGCGCGCCTAAATATCTCGGGCTGCAATTGATGCCTTACATCCCTTGGCTACTAATGTACTATTTATGGATAATTAAGTTATTATTGATTTATTTGAGAGTTTGAAAGGCATACACGTAGTTTGACTTTTATGTCATATGGAGGACGATTTGGGCCCTTACCTTAAGTACCTATAATTGTTAGACAACACTTGTGCTTGTTTGTTTGTCTATTTTATTTTAGTCACATACCAGTATTTATTATCACCGTAATATATTTGTAATCAATTAAAATGCGTGGAATTGATTTGTTGCGTGTCACCAGCGCTGTCTTTCTTTATCCAGTAATTTCAATTTTTAGCCTCTTTAATAAAGAAAACAGTTTCAAAGATAATAATTGCACGCAAAAGTACTTTATCTTCTCCAAGCTCAAGTTAAATAGGTTTTCGTAAATTGGAGACTATTCCAAAACAACTTCTAATTACCTAATGGAAATCATTTGATAAATTCACACCAATTATAAGAAAATCAAAGTTTCGCTCGCTTGAGCGAGGCGCAACGAAGTTTCTTTTGGGTTTCGTAGATCCACCTTCACAAGCAACGCTTCATTGCCCTCAAAAAGTTTTGGAGTGCTTTCAACTAGTTGCAATGTTATAAGCGAGATAAAAGAGAAGATCTCGGGCTAGGGGGGTTCGGGCGTCCCCGCAGTCTCCAGATCAACCTCCCTTTGGCGCGGCATCGTTGGTAGTGTTGTTGGGTTTAACATTGCTTCACCTCGCTCAACTGCCGTCTTCCTTCCTATTCACTCAATTTAAAAACAAAGATGAAAAGTACAAATAAGAAAAGTAGGTGTGCACAGCGGGCGCACGTCCTCTCGTTTAAAGTGCACCTCTCAAACATTCGAGGTCTGCACTCCAATATCGATGCAGTCCACCACCACCTTGAGACTGAAAAGCCTCACCTACTTTTCTTGACGGAGACCCAGATCAGATGTCCGTCTGATGCGGCATACCTCAACTACCCGGGATACTCTTTGGAGCATCATTTCCTGCAGCGTGCTGGGGTCTGTGTGTATGTCCGCAATGACATCTGTTGCCGGCGTCTCCGTCACCTCGAAGACCCTCATCTATCGACCTTATGGCTGTTGGTTGACACTGGTGTAGACAAAATTGTCTACACCTGTGTCTACCGATCGCACAGCGGTGATCAGGAGACAACTCGGTTATTCGACCACCTCAGTGAGGCTGCTGACAATGCGCTGCATCGGCACCCTGACGCTCAGTTCGTCGCTCTGGGGGACTTCAACGCCTGCCACCAGGACTGGCTCTTCCCATACCAGAGGACCGACCACGCTGGGAGAGAAGCGCGAAACTTCGCGCTTTCTATGGGCCTTTCCCAGCTGGTAGAGCAAGCGACTAGGGTGCCTGACGTAGTTGGCCACACAGCCAACTGTTTGGACCTTCTGCTGACCACTGATCCGGACAGATGTGTTGTAACAGTTTCCTCACCGTTGGGAACTTCAGACCACTGTCTGGTGAAGTCTGTGTCATCCTTCTCCCCTCCAGATCACGACTCTCGTGGTGAACGGAGATTGTGGCGATACAAGTCAGCAGATTGGGATGAGATGCGCCACTTCTTTGCGTCTTATCCTTGGCAGCAGGTCTGCTTCTCTTCTGACAATCCGTCGAGCTGTGCGGACGCTATAACCGATGTGGTGCGTCAAGCTATGGAGTATTTTATCCCATTCAGCGACGTGCCCGTCGGTGGCTCAGCTCGCCCATGGTTCAATGCCGATTGTGTCCAAGCTGAACAGCATAAGCACGCGGCATTTCTCACCTGGGTTGACGCTCGTGACCGCAGAGCTCCGGATCTAAGCTCAAAGAAGAGAGCCTTTAACCGTGCTGCCAAGTCCTACAAAAAGGCGCTTAAGAGGGCTCGCTTCGACCGTATTACCCATATTGGCAACAAGCTATCTGCGCAGCCATCCGGTAGCAGATCTTTTTGGTCCCTTGCCAAATCGGTCGAGGCGAACTTCTGTCGAACCACACTGCCTCCGCTGGTGAGGCCTGATGGAACACTGGCCCATACGGCGAGAGAGAAAGCAGGTCTCTTTGCATCTCTCTTTGCCCATAGTTCACGTCTTGATACTGGCAGTGCTTCTCCACCTAATTTACCTCATTGCGGAGCTTCAATGCCGGAGGTTCGCATTAGGAACAAGGAGGTCCTGAGAGCACTGTGTCGTCTGGACGTGAATAAGGCTAGTGGTCCAGATGGTATACCAGCGATTGTTCTTAAGGCATGTGCACCCGAGTTGTCTCCTGTATTGACGCGCCTGTATCGCCTCTCATTTGGGACTGGTATAGTGCCCAAGTCCTGGAAGTTTGCCAACGTGCAGCCCGTGCCCAAAAAGGGTAGTCGTGCCGATCCTACCAACTATCGGCCGATTTCGGTAACCTCCATACTCTGCAAGATTATGGAGCGTGTATTGAATTCGCGCCTCTTGGCTTACCTGGAAGGTAACGATCTCCTCAGTGACCGACAGTACGGTTTTCGGCGCAATCGGTCAACTGGGGACCTACTAGTGTATGCCACTCACTTGTGGGGCGAGGCCCTCGAGAAAAATGGGGAAGCGATTGCCGTCTCCCTTGATGTCTCGAAGGCCTTCGACCGGGTATGGCACGCTGGCCTTTTGAGTAAGCTTCCAGCGTACGGCGTTTCCGCTGGCCTGACTGGCTGGGTTAAAGACTTCCTGACTGAACGGTCCCTCCGAGTTGTTGTCGACGGATGCTCATCGGAGCCCATGTCGACCAATGCCGGTGTTCCTCAGGGGTCTGTTCTCTCTGCAACTCTGTTCCTGCTGCATATTAATGATCTGCTGATGCCCGGTATCTATGGGTATGCAGATGACAGCACAGTTGTGGAGAGATATCTGCCGGAAGCTCGGGCTAGTAAGGAAGCAATCTGGTCCGAAAGAGAGGCTATGGTAGAGCGTACGAGTGCTGCACTACAGGCAGTCTCCGAATGGGGCAAAGCCGATCTTGTAGCATTCAATGCCGCCAAAACACAGGCGTGTCTTTTCACCGCCAAAAGGAGCCCGTTCACCTTGGCTCCTACTTTTCAGAATGTATCCTTGGAGTGCACCAACCGCCTTCAGCTTTTGGGAGTAGAGATTTCCTCGAACCTTAACTTTGGGCGGTTCATTGAGTCCAAGGCCAGGGTGGCTGCTAGAAAACTTGGCGTTATCGCAAAGGTCCGGCGGTACTTCACACCGGGGCAGCTTCTAATGTTGTACAAAGCACAGGTCCGCTCGTGTGTGGAGTACTGCAGCCACATTTGGGCTGGTGCTGCGAAATGTCACCTGGATACTTTGGATTCAGTGGAGAGGCGTGCGAAGAGGCTGATTGGCGACCCAGACTTGACTCGAAACGGTCTCCAAAGCCTGGAGCACAGGCGTAGAGTAGCCAGCCTTTCGGTCTTCTATAGGTTGCATTCTGGTGAGTGTGCAAGGGAATTGCATGATTTAATTCCCCCATCACCGTTCCACCATCGGACGACCCGTCGTACGGCGAGTTTCCACCCTTACGTTGTTGATACCACTGCGACCCGGACGAAGCGTTTCGCTTCCTCTTTTATACCGCGTACATCGAGGGACTGGAACAATTTGCCAGCGACGGTGTTTCCGTCACATTACAATTTGAGTGTCTTCAAGGCTAGAGTGAATAGGTTCTTAATAAACTAGCGCGCTTTACCATCAATGATCGCATCACTGCTTACCATCAGGCGGGATTGCGGTCAAGCGCTTGTTTATAACTTATAAAAAAAAAAAAAAAAGATCTCGAGAGCTGAAGAAGTTTCCTGTAAAGTTCTGGTAAATTTTTGGAATTGGAGAAATTATTCATGGTCTTGGAATAGAAAACATGTAAAACAAATTATATTTGTAACATCCTTTTGAAGTTGGCAAATGGTTTTTTTTTTTCTGAAGTGTCATTATAATTGTTGTATGCGCTGCTGATTGATTCGCACACACCTTGGTTATACACTTCAATAATAGTCACGGATAGCCAAATATGATGATTTATTGATTACTTAACTAACTCGTAACTAATATAGGTATGAATGTGTAAATGAGTACAGTCTTTGAAGGCTGATCGTGTACTGTCGCCTTACGCTATAATTTGTGCAAGGCGACGGAATAATGCTGATCTATGTATGTAGCTAATATGCGCGTGTCATGTACGATGGCTGACTCGTACAAGTGTCATCATCATCATCAACCTTTTATCGTCCCACTGCTGGGTACAGGTCTCCTCTCATACAGAAAAGGATTGACCTTAATCAAAACGCTTTCTCAATGCGGGTTGGCAATTTCAGATTTAAAGTCCAGGTTCCCTCAAGATGTTTTCCTTCACCTTGTAATCAGTTATTGGTGTTTAAGATATACTTAGAAAGTATAATATTAAAAATATAATATTCTAATATTATCATACATGAATGAAGCTATAAGTGTATATGTATATATACTCACTAGGTCAGGTTTAATTTTTATCAAGCGCTTACTGCATATCTACCTAGTACCTTTCTTCTTATTTCTGTGGTTCTCACATTGAGTTTGAAATCAAAGAATTTCATGATCAAAACACGAATCTCATATATTAATACAACTTGAAACATGTCTTACCCACAAACCAAGGATTCCGCTTATTATTCTTCACATTCAAGCCCAAGAAGTACTCCTTAAAACCGCTGACGTCATTGGCCTGTGGCTGTACACTGATGGTGCCCTCAACAGCTCGCTCATTGCCATCGGAGACCAGCGACCGAGCGCTCCAGCCATCGGAACCAACCCAGCTGAAAGAGTGGGTCGCATTGGCACGTTCTACTGCCCTCATGACTCCAGCTACTTCTTGATCTGAACCGAAGATGATGGCACCTGCGGATGGAAAGAAGAGTAGTGTCAGAATGGTCGATCAGTGATATCATAATGATCTACTACTAAAATACCTTTTAAGAAACTGAAACCTATATGTGGTGTTTTTATCGCACAGTTTTAGTGTTTTTTTTTTTTAATTCAAGAGTTTATCTATACTAATATATAAAGCTGAAGAGTTTGTTTGTTTAAACGCGCTAATCTCGGGAACTACTGGACCGATTTGACAAATTCTTTTTGCGTTGGATAGCCCATTAATCCAGGAAGGGTTTAGGCTATATAACATCACGCTGCGACCAATAGGAGCGGAGCATAACTAACTCTACGCGAACAAAGTCGCTGGCGGCCGCTAGTCTACTAATAAAATAACGTCATTATGGTTGTCCAGTGGTTAATCACTGACACTCAAGTCCATATTAATAAATGTTTAAATTGAGTAGTAGATTTTAGAAAGTCGGGTTTTATAATAACGGCAATACGACAATGTCATTTTATCACTATTCCATTACGAGACGACTGACCAATAATCGATCATTATGAATTTAGCAGATTAATGACATTTTAGTACAATGACAATGGAATCGTAATGGAATGACAAATTTATAAAAATAGCAGAGTAGGGCCACTGGACTCATGCTTGTAATCTGCAATAGTGATATACGATGCACTACGAATTTGGTGTAGAATCAGTTAAAATGGCTGCTTTTGGTCCTTTCCCCGCGTACCGGACTATTCACCTGGATCGTGTGCCAACCGCATACATACGTTACTCGTGGAGGTTTAGACTGGCAAGTTAGTTTGGCCAGCGATGCTGTTAAAGAGAGCAAGGTTGTCGTATAACGACAAGAAAAGACTTTAGAGGGAGACAGTATTTATTAAGTATACAGAAAAGACAAGATGGAAGTATAAAAATGAATAATGTCGATGAATGATTGATGGGTGATGGTGAAGGGCGGCCCCTGGTGGACCGGCGGCAGTTACGGAGGAGCGGCCCTGGCGGACCGGCGACAGCAACAGACGAGCGGCCCTGGCGGACCGGCGACAGCAACAGACGAGCGGCCCTGGTGGACCGGCGACAGCAACGACGAGCGGCCCTGGTGGACCGGCGACAGCAACGGACGAGCGGCCCTGGTGGACCGGCGACAGCAACGGACGAGCGGCCCTGGTGGACCGGCGACAGCAACGGACGAGCGGCCCTGGTGGACCGGCGACAGCAACGAGCGGCCCTGGTGGACCGGCGACAGCGGACGAGCGGCCCTGGTGGACCGGCGGCAGCTGCAGAGGAGCGGCCCTGGTGGACCGGCGGCAGCTACGGAGGAGCGGCCCTGGTGGACCGGCGTCAGCTACAGAAGAACGGCCCTGGTGGACCGGCGGCAGCTACACGAAGAACGGCCCTGGTGGACCGGCGGCAGCTACAGAGGAGCGGCCCTGGTAGACCGGCGGCAGCTACAGAGGAGCGGCCCTGGTGGACCGGCGGCAGCAACGGAAGAATGGCCCTGGTGGACCGGCGGCAGGTACAGAGGAGCGGCCCTGGTGGACCGGCGGCAGCTACGGAAGAGGGACTGCCCCGGCGTCACAAGGCCGGCAGCAGTCGAAGGCTCCGGCGGCAAAGGGCCAGGCAGCTCCAGGCGCACCAGTGATATAGAGACTGGCACAGCAGGAAAAACCCTAGAAGGGCTCTCGAGGCAACGTTTACTGGAGACCTACTTTTAAGAGGCTTGTTTGGAAGCCAGAGCTCGACTGACCACTGCTCTGCGATGATTCCTAAAGAAACCTCGCAGAACGGTTGGAGGTCGAAATTTAAAATATTCGAAAATATGGACGAGGAACGGTAAATAATTTTACCATAAAAGAGTTCGAATAACAATTATGAAATAAAAATAGCAGACCAACAAGAATTTTGATGAGAAGGTTGTCATAGATACAACATCAACAATGTTGTCAAAAAATGTCAAAATAATGAAAATGTTCTGTAACAATGTAAATATAAATGGTATTAAATTAAAAAGTGCAGTGTTTGATAGGAAAAAGTGATACAGTCCTGCATAGGTACGGCTTCCTACGCTAAGGGGTCAATAAGTCGCCGAAACTTAGGCGTAAAGTTGAGGACTGAGTCTGTAAACAGAAAAATGAGTCCTAGTGTGGTGGAATATGATCAAAACAGAGCCTCATAGTAATGGAATGCATATAATGGACCGTGGAAATGAATGATACATATATAAGTATGAATATGAGTATAAATAATAAGTGTAAGTATATCTGAATATGTACATAACATTACATTTTCCCCCCGACCCTGGAAAAATTTTCAACTGTAGAAAATTTTCTAATAAGATTTCAAGTAGGGACTGTAAAACAACACTTCACACACTCATCCATCTCCATTCACCCATTCATACCACCTATCTCTTTCAAGCAATCCTCTTCATACAGGTATGGGTGGAGTTCACAGTTGATGACTGCCACTCATAGAAGTGTGTTTTAGAATGACGACAAGGCTTATTTTTGGAGTTGTCAGCCGCTCCAGACTGGAAGGAAAAAAAAAAGGAAAACATTAGATAATGTCAGTAGAAATTTAAGCTCCTAGAAGAGCGAAAGAGAGAATTTGGTTTAGGCTTATTTTAGGAGTAACCAACCGCTCCTGCATAGGCTTATTTAATGAGTTGCAATCCGCTCCATACGGTAAAAGAGTGAGACTGAAGAGTAGGGTCGAGCAAATGTAATGTAATGTTTGTGTAGTGAGTGATGTTTATATATAATATAAAAATAAATAGGATGTGCAGCTGTAAACAAAAGAAATAAGTAATATTTACATAAATAATTAGTAGGTGATTGAACTACCAGAGTCAAGTAATCCAGTCAAAGATAAATTGTAAACTTTGATGTTAACAAAAGGTCGTTTAAAATCCTTTTCATTAGAGTATAGAGTTGAAGACATTTTATAGCATGAAAAGAAATTCTTAAGAGTTTTAATCCAATCGTTCCAATCGTTGGCATCAAAGTTTGTTTTACTTTTCAAGTCAGTCGTTAGTTTTTTGAACTAGAGTTAGGTTTAGGTGAACAATTAGGACAGTCTGGGGTTTTAAAACCTTTAAGACCACATTTAAAACAAATTAGAAAGTGACGTTGAGTACAAGTATTTAAGGTATGACCATGCATACGACAACGAACGCAAAATGAATTTTCTTGCGAGTTAGCTTGTTTTAGACTGTTTACTTGTTTGGGAGGGTTTTTGTAAAATCTATTTGTGTATGAAGGAGGTTTTGGATCAGAAGTAGAAAATTCCGAAGAAGTTGGATGAATTTGTTTATAAGCAAATTCTGAAATAAGGGGATTTTGTTGGTTATTTGGTTCTTTAAAATGTTTGTCTCGATCTAAGAATTTTTCATAATTTTGGCATGTAGCCAAGAGTGCATCAATAGAGTTAATATCTTTTAGTGCCACGAATACTGAGTAACATGGTCTTATATTTCTTAGAATGATTTCTAACTGTTCCGTTTCAGACAATTTTTTAGCCAGACGAGAGAACATTCCCGACATAATTGAGATATAAATTATGATTGGTTCATCACGACCTTGGGTACGACTTTTGATGGCCTCCAATAATTTAAAATCATAGTCAAAACCGCCAAAATCTTTAATTAGAGACAAAGAAATTTCATCCCATGTTAGGTCTGGATTTTGATTTATTTTAAATCTAAACCAATGTAGGGCACTGTCTGTAAAAATATCATAAGCCTGTGTAATTAACAAATTTTTGGGTATATTCCGCACAAGACAATATTCGTCAAGTTTTTGTAAAAACGATCTAGGGCAAGATTTTCCATTAAACGTATATCGTTTCAGATCTTTGAATAAATTATGATTTGGAGAAGTTAAAAGAGGAGAGGAAAGAGGAGCTGTGAAAGGAGGGTAAATAGGTGGAGTAGAGGGAGCAGTGAGACGAGGAGAAATAGGAGGAGGAGAGGGAGTGGCGAGAGGAGTATGAATAGGAGGGGTAGAGGGAGCAGTGATATATGAATGAGGATTTATAGAGTTTAGATTTGAACAATAAATCTTGAAACTTCCTTCAAGTGTCTCAAATTTTGATTTTAAAGTGTCTAGATTAAGTTTATAGTCAGGGTTCAAGTCTGTGTCTATACGTTCCAACCTGTAAAATAAATGATTAATAAAAGATTCTATTAAGCGATGGTATTTGGAATTACCCCGTAATAGATTATCTATTTTAATATTTAAATAACTCAGAGTACTATCTATCTGAGCTAACTCCTCCTCTATAGGAATGGGAGAAGTTAAAATATCTTCCGATGGTGTAGTGGGAGCTAGCAGAAGTATTTGCTTCTTTAATAATATAACAGTTTTTGCTGGTTCCTCCAGTCTAATTGTAACTTCATATTCAAGCTCGTTTTTATTTAAGAGTTCAAATTTGATTGGACGAGACATATTTAAATGTAAGTTAGAAAAAGATAGTTAAGTACGAGTATGTAAAAGTATACCTTGTTTTCCTGTTAGGGAAAGAAAAGAAAATTAAGTTAGGTGTTGTAAGTATATATGAGTGAATGAGTTATGTGTGTGTTAAGAGAAAATGAAAGGGATAGAATAGCCAAAATATTTAACCAAAGAGCTGAGAATGTACGACACTAGACGAAGTGTTTCTTTTGAATTTAGGAAGTTAAGGGGGTGCAGAAAATTTTCGTTGGGCGCCAAACTGTCGTATAACGACAAGAAAAGACTTTAGAGGGAGACAGTATTTATTAAGTATACAGAAAAGACAAGATGGAAGTATAAAAATGAATAATGTCGATGAATGATTGATGGGTGATGGTGAAGGGCGGCCCCTGGTGGACCGGCGGCAGTTACGGAGGAGCGGCCCTGGCGGACCGGCGACAGCAACAGACGAGCGGCCCTGGCGGACCGGCGACAGCAACAGACGAGCGGCCCTGGTGGACCGGCGACAGCAACGGACGAGCGGCCCTGGTGGACCGGCGACAGCAACGGACGAGCGGCCCTGGTGGACCGGCGACAGCAACGGACGAGCGGCCCTGGTGGACCGGCGACAGCAACGGACGAGCGGCCCTGGTGGACCGGCGGCAGCTGCGAGGAGCGGCCCTGGTGGACCGGCGGCAGCTGCAGAGGAGCGGCCCTGGTGGACCGGCGGCAGCTACGGAGGAGCGGCCCTGGTGGACCGGCGTCAGCTACAGAAGAACGGCCCTGGTGGACCGGCGGCAGCTACACGAAGAACGGCCCTGGTGGACCGGCGGCAGCTACAGAGGAGCGGCCCTGGTAGACCGGCGGCAGCTACAGAGGAGCGGCCCTGGTGGACCGGCGGCAGCAACGGAAGAATGGCGGCCCTGGTGGACCGGCGGCAGCTACGGAAGAGGGACTGCCCCGGCGTCACAAGGCCGGCAGCAGTCGAAGGCTCCGGCGGCAAAGGGCCAGGCAGCTCCAGGCGCACCAGTGATATAGAGACTGGCACAGCAGGAAAAACCCTAGAAGGGCTCTCGAGGCAACGTTTACTGGAGACCTACTTTTAAGAGGCTTGTTTGGAAGCCAGAGCTCGACTGACCACTGCTCTGCGATGATTCCTAAAGAAACCTCGCAGAACGGTTGGAGGTCGAAATTTAAAATATTCGAAAATATGGACGAGGAACGGTAAATAATTTTACCATAAAAGAGTTCGAATAACAATTATGAAATAAAAATAGCAGACCAACAAGAATTTTGATGAGAAGGTTGTCATAGATACAACATCAACAATGTTGTCATAAAAATGTCAAAATAATGAAAATGTTCTGTAACAATGTAAATATAAATGGTATTAAATTAAAAAGTGCAGTGTTTGATAGGAAAAAGTGATACAGTCCTGCATAGGTACGGCTTCCTACGCTAAGGGGTCAATAAGTCGCCGAAACTTAGGCGTAAAGTTGAGGACTGAGTCTGTAAACAGAAAAATGAGTCCTAGTGTGGTGGAATATGATCAAAACAGAGCCTCATAGTAATGGAATGCATATAATGGACCGTGGAAATGAATGATACATATATAAGTATGAATATGAGTATAAATAATAAGTGTAAGTATATCTGAATATGTACATAACATTACAAGGTCTCAACGAAAAGCTGGTGATACGATATCATTTGATATTCTCTTAAGGACAAGGTCGCGGATCGGACCAGGATTGATAAACATAAATTCTTTTAGATACCGAACACCACGCATCAACCAAAAATCGAAGAAACGAAACACTGTCGAGCAACTGTTTATTGTTCAGTATCGAAGCTAAGATCTATATTGACATACCTAACCCCAGGGACGAAAGCCTATCGTGAATAAACAGAGGCGTACACCTAACAAATTTATGACTCCTTAGGCTGGACTCACACGTGTCACTTCCCAATGTTAGTAGAATAACAGAAAATACTTTATTTGTCTATGGAGAATAGCAAATTTAGTATTATTCCATATATTAATAAAGCCATTCAAGCTCATTGCCGTGGGTTTCGATTCGACGACAATACAATGCGTGGCAGACACCCACATACCTACATATTTTTTTTTTATTTTTTTTTATTTATTAGTTATAAACTAGTGCTTGACTGCAATCCCGCCTGATGGTAAGCAGTGATGCAATCATTGATGGTAAAGCGCACTAGCTTATTAAGCCTATTCACTCAAAAAAAAACTGAGTGAATAGGAAGGAAGACGGCAGTTGAGCGAGGTGATGCAATGTGTAACCCAACAACACGACCAACGATGCTGCGCCAGAGGATGATTTGGAAACCCTCCACGACCAAACTCCCGACACAACAACATTAGGCACATCGTACCCGGCACCATATCGCAACACAACTGCTCAGACCCGTCCACCGTACGGCTTCACCAGACATCATGCCGGAACACGACGGATCGCTTGGCGGCATGACTTTGTCTGGTGGGTGGTAACTTATGCCGGCGGCTGATGTTGTTGCCTACCACCGAGAAAACATATTGTTGAAGTCGCGAATTGAAAGCAGTATGTTTGAAAAAACTACTGATAACTAGCGGTTTCTGTTGCTAACCGTTTCAAAATATGTTCTGTGACTTTTAGTATATGCTAGGCATATAACTGAAAGTAGTAACTGTATTAATTACTTTGTTTTATAATCCTTGACTTACATTGTGAAACTGTGATTGGGTGATTCATTCATCGATTGATATATTAAACGATATCATTTAGATAAAACTTAGATTTGAAATCGTGTAGTTTTACGTAGTTTGTGTGAGCCAAGCCTTACAAGGGCCGGGAATCCGTGGGGAATGCGGCGTTTTATTGAACAGTCGCAGGTAAAACCCCTTAATGCTTGTAAGACGGTAGCAATGTGTAATCCATCCGAGTCGAAATTCGGGCATTATAATGTTTGTGTCGTATCGAGGTTTAGTACTGTTATCGGGTCGGATTTCCTAGCCTAGGTTAGTAAGGCTTCTGGCCTAGGAACACAGCAAAAAAGCCGCCCCACCCATCCAGCTATCCTGAGCCTGAACTAGAAAACCAATTATCGTAACTAAAAACGTTCAAAATGTAGTCGCAATCTCATCTTGATGAGAGACAAATATCAATGTCAAAAATGTGGGGAAATTAGAGGTCTTTTTGATAGGTTCACCCTGAGATTAGACTGTGCACCTTATAAAAATTATGAATATTGCCCCTTAGGTAGCTTGCCTGGCTGACGGCAACCGAACTTGCTGCTTCTACATTCCATAAGAAAATAAATCGGCTTTGAGGTAGTGTGGGGGCCACAAATGTATATTTCCCAGAGACTCTGGGTCTCTAAGTCCGGGACTGACTGCTGTGTATGTATATTAGGGACGAAAATACAATTTCATCGTACGCATCAGCGAAAAAGGTGGATTTATGATAGTTCGATAAAATTCTTGGTACTTTTTTTGTTTTTTGTTAAGGTACCTTCTATTTTATTAACAGTACTAACAGGTTCGTAAAAGAAGAACGGTTATAGATCTGCCAGAAATATAGTATGTATACATGTGAGGCAGTTCTACCCACAGAGTACGGTATCGCTGTGAAGGCAGTGTCTAGAGACGGCAGTAAAAATAAAATTTTCGGCGTTGCAAGTTCGTTGACAACTTGTGCACCACTAACATGAAAGGCCTGCTACTGGTGACTGGGACTATCATTGGACGCTTGCTAAGCAAACATTGACATACAAATAACGGACAGCCCCTTGTGCAGGACTTGCATGGAGCTTGAAGAAAGCGTTGCCTATATGCTCTTGTGCACAAGTGTCACCCAGATTAGGTCAGAAGCCTTTGGGACACCCAGATTTTACACAGGTGTTGTTTCTGACAAATCAGGAGACAACCAGGGAGGTGGACTGGTTGGAATAACTATCGGCGGCTGCCATGGCCCACGCACAATGGTCCATTTTAATGATTAAGTGCAGAAACCAAATGTAGAACATAGAATTTGTGCACAAAATTGGCCATAGACCGTCTTCGAAACGTTGAACTTTTCTTTTTGTTCGTTAAGACCGTATTTCGATCATGGCGGTCCTAACGGAGATTAGCCCCCAGTGAGAAAGGTATCATAGTGCGGAAATGCTTTTTCTTTTCCCTTGTTCTTACAGTCCGAAGAGGCGACAACACGATGTGACTCAATAGAAATCAAATGCAAAACGAACGGATAACGTTCCATCCGAGGTAGGGGAGTATTATATCGCCAACTTCAATCCCGGACTGTCAACAAGAAGAACTTCTTAATGGAAAAACCCTCCTTCTGCAGGCTGTGCTCGATAGGGTACATGATTAATTCGTTTGGCAAATATGACCACCTAAGTCTAAACTGTGGAATGCATTAAGGAATTGGGAATCGAGCACTCGATTACAAGCTCTGTTGCACAGTCAGTTTTATTTTTGTGGAAAGGGTTATCAATATTGTCTCTAGCAGCTACCACCGAGTCGTGTCCGTGTTCTATGGTTCCACTAACAAACTACTGAATAGGTTTCAACAAAATAAATGAGGTGTCATAACGTCAAAGGAAATACAATATGGCGGACGGTATACGTTATCTGTTCATTATATTCCTTTATTCGGGTTTTAATATTTATTTTCTTTGTTTTCTTGTGAAGTAATGTGATATTGATTTATTATGGGTTGTTACTGTAAGACCCTTATTAGTTTCTAAAGAGATATACGGCTGATTATAAATCGACAGATAATTTATATTCGTGGAATAAATTTGACGTTTGACAAATTTTGGATGGATGAATTAAATTCAAAATTTATTCCTTGGGCAAAATTATGTAGCGTGGAGAATATCAGCACTATTTTTAAATACAATATCATCAGCCCTTATACTTTTAGCTATGTACGATAGTGAGACATTGGCGTCGATTCTCTAGTACACAAACTAAATCTAAGTTTAGTGCGTCTTCTTCTTTCTATTTAGCTATGTACGATAGTGAGACATTGGCGTCGATTCTCTAGTACACAAACTAAATCTAAGTTTAGTGCGTCTTCTTCTTTCTATTTAGCTATGTACGATAGTGAGACATTGGCGTCGATTCTCTAGTACACAAACTAAATCTAAGTTTAGTGCGTCTTCTTCTTTCTATTTAGCTATGTACGATAGTGAGACATTGGCGTCGATTCTCTAGTACACAAACTAAATCTAAGTTTAGTGCGTCTTCTTCTTTCTATTTAGCTATGTACGATAGTGAGACATTGGCGTCGATTCTCTAGTACACAAACTAAATCTAAGTTTAGTGCGTCTTCTTCTTTCTATTTAGCTATGTACGATAGTGAGACATTGGCGTCGATTCTCTAGTACACAAATAGTTTAGTCTCTTCTTCTTTCTATTTAGCTATGTACGATAGTGAGACATTGGCGTCGATTCTCTAGTACACAAACTAAATCTAAGTTTAGTGCGTCTTCTTCTTTCTATTTAGCTATGTACGATTGATTGCTCCATACATCTATTGCTGTATAGATGGCATTGTAAGCTTGGCTGATGTGGCTAACTAAATTGCTAATATAATTATGATTATTTTGATGGTTTTATTATTATTTCATTGTGTGACTTTCTGTATTCAATGATTGAGTGTTGTATATGTGACTATGAGTGTATTATTTCTATTAGTAGTCAGTCATATTCGAATAAAAATGTTTTTTTAAACATTTATTTATTACCTACTATCAAATTAAGATACTCTATAGCATACTCAGACATGATTAAGAATATGGTGAATAAAATATGTCGATTTATGTCAGGCGCTGACTAATATAAAACACTAATGTTTATCTTGTCATTTTCTTGAAAAAGAACCTCTGAACTTAAATTTAATTTAGTTTTTAAACAAGGGACACAGCCCCGTTTACAGACAATCATTCATTATTTCAATTCTTTTTAGAAACTGTTTTCATTCTATTTTTGTTAAGCAAACTTAAAGTTTAAATTATACCTCAAGTCATTTAACCTAGGGGGAATGCCAGGAGTCACTAAATCCGACCCACTAAAGGCGGTAGATATAGATCTACGGCCTTTAAGGGTGAGAGAGAATCCTTCAATCACATGAATGCAGGGGTCTCTTATAGTTACCGAATAGCGCAACCTACAATGGCTTTATCTCGTACCTATTAGCTCTCAAGTCAATCTCGAGCCACTTGTGCTAATTAATATCTACGTGAGCTTAAGGCGGCTCGAGCTAGACGAGAGGTGCTCGATTATCGATACGATGTGTAGTTGTCGAGTGTCCGAACGTGAGCGATGTAGCAGGAATTTTATTTGTAGATAAGTTTTTATTAATGGGGTGTGCATAGACGCCTTTTACTCTATCATAAGGAAAATAATGACCTCTTTAGCCGGCTGGCTATGCGCCACCACTAATATTCTCCTGAGCGTGCCCTCAGATCGGTGGGATTCCCCTGTTCTGCGCCGATGGGTAAGAATTTACAGCAGCGTACGGCGAGTTTCCACCCTTACGTAACAACTACGACCACCACTACGATCCGGACAAAGCATTTCGCCTCCTCCTTTATACCGCATACATCGAGGGACTGGAACAATTTGCCAGCGGCGGCGTTTCCGTCGGACTACAATTTGAGTGTCTTCAAGGCTAGAGTGAATAGGCTCTTAATAAACTAGTGCGCTTTACCATCAACGATTGCGTCACTGTTTACCATCAGGCGGGATTGCCGTCAAGCGCTAGTTTATAATTTATAAAAAAAAAGTCTCCCATTACTAACACTAGCTATTTTTTTTTAATATTTGCAATATAGACCGAGGTCTATAAAGATTTTGAATAACACCAGTTAAACAGTATAACTTAGTTTATGTGTCCACTGCTTTGACACTAACCTCTACTCAGTAAGGGAATGGGTCCGAAGATGTCACATGTCTTTGAATATTGGGTTCAATGACATTCCGGTTTCCTAAAGATGTTAATATTATGAAGGTTTTTCAGCGTCTAAGTCTGTGTTTGTGCGTATGCTGTTATGTAGATATCTGTACTGCACCAAAGATTAAAAAGGTAGTAACACAATTATCAGGAGTGATTTAAATAGAAACGGATTTTCATTACATACTCCAATAGTTCAAGTAGTACATTAATGGTAAGCAAAAAAAAAAAACACGTGACTTAGTTAATTGACTAAATGTAATGTCCGTCATCGTTATAGATTGTATTATAACGATGCCAAATTAAAAACTTTAACGTAGAGTGACAACGGAATTATTATGCTTAATTGGTCAAGTAAGTCACGAAGTATTTTTGTTTACATAACATACATATCATATGTTCCCACTGTTGGGACACAAGCCTCCTCTCGGTGTGAGCGAGTGGGCGTAACCTACCACGCGGGCCCAGTGCGGGTTGGTAGATCATGTCTTTTGAAGTTTATTGCCTCTAGGAAGTCGATTCTTTAATGTTTTTCTTCACCGATTTTGAGAGCAGTAGTGATGAAATAATTTACACAAAGTAAGGCTCCTGACAGGGTTCGAACCTATGATCTATAACTTGTAAGTCGCGGCTAATCTTCTCGCTCTTTTTTATTTACTTTTAATTAACTACCTACCTAATCAATGGAGTAAAAAGGCCATAGAGAACTATGAAAACTATATATTTGAAGTAAAACGTATGTGCAAGAGTGCCGAAATTGCTAAGGGAAATGTGTGAGGAAAACGGTACCTATGTAGGACAATTGCATAAAAAATGTCGCAAGACTACATTTTAACTATCATGGTATCGAACTTCGGAATGTGAAAAGAAAAATCAAACCGAATCGTAGAAAAAATAATAAACAGTAACACAATAATTTTGATTACTAGAAGATCGCCTCTTCCTCTGGCCCAGTTACGATAATGATAGTTCTTTAAACAGTTTCATTTCATTAAATTTTGAACAAAACTTACAACTCACTTAAATAATATATTTTCGATTATATTAACTGTTATTTCGGGCCCTATCAAAATTCAAGCGCTGCGGTAATATTTTTTTAAATATACTAAGATATTTAAAAGCGCTTTAAGAGCTTCTCTGACCTCGCACAAGTATTTTTTTTTAAGAGAAAACTTGTTTATCATCATAGTGATATGAAAGTTGATGAAACGATAACAATAATAATAATTTAATTGCATCAAATTTTATAGTACATTAAAACATGTAGTATATACAGTTAAAACGATGTAAACAATAGTGTGGCGAGTGTGGCGGTTTAAAACAGGTAGTACATCAGACCCCACAAATTATAGACCTATTTCTGTACTACCTACCTTTAGTAAAATTTTTGAGAAATTAATTTTAAACCAAATGCAAATTTTTTTTAATAAACATAAATTATTACATAGCAAACAGTTCGGTTTTACAAGGGGTCGTTCAACTACTGATGCCGGTGTTGAACTTCTAGGACATATTTATAATGCATGGGAGGATAAATGCGATGCCTTGGGCACCTTCTTTCATCTTGGGCATGGAAAAAAAAACAAAATAAAAAAAATCGTGGTGGGTAGACATGTTTTTAAACTGCTCCGTGCTTAAAAAATTCAAAAAATTCTTTTTTTTGCGAAAAGTAACAACTTTTATATATTGTTAGAAGCGTGCTCCTAAGGCGCATGCTACTGTGAAAGTTTTGTTGTCAAAAGTAGAAAATTGAAAAAATAATCGAAGAAAAACCGTTACTTTGAGACTTTGCGGCTCGACGCTGCTAAATTTTGAGCGAACCGACTTGGAACAACGGGGATATCGGAAAAAAAATATTACAGCGACAGTAAAGAAGTAACAAATACATAGTGAATAAAGTGAATAACTGTGAATATCTACAATAAAAACACTTCAAGTAAGCAATAAACTTTATACCAACATTAAAGAGTGAATGGATAATCTTAAATAAGTGTTATTTTCTATACTCGAGAGAAAGAAACAGTGCAAATTTTTCTAACATATGAATCATAATAACCGTCACTAGTTAATACGAAATATCTGTTCTTATATTAAGGAGCACTATTTCGTCATTCAACGTATCTGTGAGAATAGCTCTGTTAGAAAATTGTACGCCTCAGTAAATGGTGTTGCTCGAGTTCGATCCCCACATGCGCGGTTTCTTTTTGTGAATTGTCTGGTATTGTTTCTTAACCATGTCTATGGAAATAAACCACAACGTTACATTGCGATGAGGAGGAGGAAAGCCACTCCTAAGATCAAAGTCAATAGATTTAGTAAGTAATGATTCATCATTGGACGAAACCAGTTCGGACAAATATATAAGAAGTCTTGATCTATCAACGGGTATAAGCAAAAATGAATTAGAAGAAATGAAGGTTGAAATACAACATTTAAAAGAACAGTTTGAACTAACACAAAATGAATTGGATAAGGTGATATGCGATAACAATGAACTCAAGGAAACAATATTACGACAACAAACTTATATTGACACACTGAAATCACTTTGTACCAGTCCCAAACAGTCACAAAGGCAGAAATTAATGTCCACGAGAAAAAGAAATAGACGTTCTATTACGGATAGTCAACGTAATGCATCACTGGTCCAAGAACAGTCATTCAGCAACAACGAAAGAGACTGCGTTGAGAGCTCCAATATATTATTAAAGTCACCTAGTTATGATAAATCGCCTAGATCAATCTCTGTACCAGTATACGCGGATAAGCAAACGCAGACCGAAGCATCTGTATCTACTGAATATAGCGACAAGGAGATTAAAATACATGAGAAGACACTACAAGACCGTCGTGAGATAACAAAAGTCAGTAGAAAAAAAAGAAAGCTATGTGTTCTCAATAACTGCAACCATAGAGGGACACTGGAAGTATTGGAAAGCACTTTTGGCCTACACTTTGACTTTTGTCATTACTTGTCTCGTAATGGTAGTATAAGGGACGTTATTTCTAATATAGGTAATAAATTACAGAATTATAGCTTGGACGACTACTGTATTATTATGATTGGCGAACAAGACTTTAAAGGGACCGGAGAACCAATTGAAATGGTTAGGTTTATTAGAGAATCTCTTAAAACCGTAAATCATACAAATGTTATTATATGCTGCCCTACTTACGTACAAGGGGCTCTGATACACAATTACAAAGTTGAAATGTTTAATTTGCTTGTTTATTTGCTTTACACTGACATAGAAAATCTTAATTATGCTTATTTTTTTGACAGTAATTTTGACTTATCTGATGAAACATTCTCATATAATACGGGTAAACTTAACAAACTCGGACAAAAACGTATTTATGAAAATATATTCCGTCGCGTACTTGTTGACATTGAGACCTATCCAAGTCAGTATGACTACGACTGTAACTCTCCAAAATCACCAAAAAATACCCAAAAAGCTAATTTTCGTCGCATTACATAAAATGTTTGTTGGTAGTAATGACAATTCAAAGAAAAATCAATTTATTCTATTACATCAAAACATAGCTGGGATCTTAAATAAAATTGATGTATTTGAAATCACAATTACCGACTTGGCAAATCAGATTGGCGATATAGATTTTATTTGTCTCAGTGAAACTTTTATAAAATCAGGGCATGAAAGTAATCTGACTCTTACACACTATAACTTAGCTGCCAGTTACACAAGATACGGTAAGAAACGCGGTGGAACGTGTGTTTTAGTGAAAAAAGGTATAATTTTTAGTCCGTTACCAATAACTAATGAGCTGGCCATCGAATTTTGCTTCGAATGCTGTGGTACAGAAATACTGAGCCACAATTTAATTATAGTGTGCATTTATAGAATTCCGGATTCAGATGTGTTCACATTTTTTAAAAATCTGGAATTATTGTTACACAATCTAACCCGCAAAGCTAAAAAAATATTATTTTGTGCGGAGATTGGAACATAGATATTTTAAAAGACAACAAATATACAAAAGAATTGATATCATTACTAAACAATTATAATATCTCACTACATGTTAGGATGCCCACTAGGAAAAATGCTAGCATAGATCAAATAGCAAGTAATGTTCCCGCACTTGACCTGAAATGCAGTATACATAATTTAGCTCTCTCCGATCACGATACCGGACAATCGTTGACTTTTTATGTTCCAGCGATGAATAATAATAAATCAAAAACTATAGAATTTTGGTATGAAACGAAAAGAGATTACGGTAAGAGCAACGTAACAAAGTTTCTAGATTGCTTAGCAGCCTTGAGTTTTAGTGAAATGTACGAGGAGACAGACTGCAATAAAGCATTTAATTTATTCCACGACTTGTTCACGCTCTTCTATAAATTGTGTTTTCCCGAAATACTCGTCAAAAAGACTAATAAACCTATTAAAAACAAATGGCTTAGTAGGGGTTTAAAAATATCATGCATGAAGAAGAGAGCTTTATATTATGCATATCAGCACGATGCTATAAGTAAAGATTACCACAAGAAAAAATACCGCAATTATACTAAGATCTTAAAAAAATGCATATCAAAATCACAGCAAATAAATAACACAATTTTTTTAAACAATGCTAAAAATAAATGTAAAGCGACATGGTCAATCATAAAAAATAACTCAAACAAATCAAATAACAACAACGATATTAATGAATTAATAATCTGTAATAAAAAAATCGCTAATCCTTATGACATATGTAACCAATTTAATGACTATTTTATCGAACTGACACAAAAATCTAACAATAATAATTATAAAAAAAAAAATGAAAATGTTTTGGTTTTGGAAATGTTTTGGACTGTCAGTTTGTGAACCACTGCTGCTTTTGTATTGTTTGTATTACTAACATAGTTTGTAGGCACATGTAACTAACACTATGAGTCTGGTTGCTCGAAATAAATAGATTAATTAATTAATTAATTAATATAACGTAGACAACATTGACATCGATAATAACATTAATACTATATTTTTGACTCCAGTAAATGAAATTGACATTATTAGAATAATTAATTCATTGAATAACACACATTCAACCGGATATGATGAAGTAACGACTAAAATAATTAAATTAAGTGCAAAAATTATTGCATCCCCTCTTAGCTATTTAATAAACCTCTCATTTGAAAAAGGTATTTTCCCAACCCAGCTAAAGGAATCTATAATTAAACCACTATATAAAAAGGGCAACTGTTCTGATATGGGTAATTATAGGCCCATTACACTGATTCCAATCTTTGCAAAAATTTTTGAAAAAGCTATGCATGGCAAAATAAATAGCTTTTTAAATAAACATAACCTGATTGTGGAGACTCAGTTTGGCTTCAGAAAAAACTATTCAACAACTTTGGCCTGTTTTTCCTTAGTAAAACTAATCACTGAAGCTCTTAATAATAAAATGTCTGCATTGTCAGTATTCTTGGATATGAGCAAAGCATTTGATTTTGTATCACATGAACGTCTACTCCACAAAATAGAAAAGTATGGATTAAGAGGCAAGGCTCATGCATGGCTTAAGAGTTATTTGTCTGATCGCCAACAGAGAACTGTTATATCTAGAATGGAAAAAAAAACGAGGAAGATGTATTGCTCAAAATTAAAAATAAACAGTTCTGGCGTTCCACAGGGAAGCATTCTGGGTCCGCAATTATTTGTATTATATATAAATGACCTTATGAAATGTTTAAAATGTGAATGTATACAATTTGCGGACGATACCACTTTAGTGATAAAATGTTCCAACAAAACTGACATAGAAGATTGTACTAAGACTGAATTAATTAATGTAATTAACTGGTTAAGTGACAATAATCTTCATGTTAATATAAATAAAACCAAAGTGGTACAATTTCAAACATGCAACTTGTTAGCTACACCAACAATAATTCAATATGGTAATACAATTTTGCAACCGGAACCATCAGCTTTATTTTTGGGTATAATAATTGACAACAAACTGAATTGGAAGGATCATGTAGAAAGAGTATGCAGTAGGCTTGATAAGTTTGTATATGCTCTCCGCAAGTTGAGATTAGTATCCAGCAAAAAGACAGTCTTAGGTGCCTATCATGGGTACGTTTCATCAATATTGCGTTACGGCCTTGTTATATGGGGAAATTCGGTGGGCGTGGACAGAGCGTTCAAAGTACAAAAAAAGTGTATCCGAGCCATGAGTGGAGCAGAATACTTAGACCATTGCAGACCATTATTTAAACAATTAAAAATTCTTCCACTTCCGTGTCTATATATTTTTGAGGTTTGCCTATTTGTGAAAAAATATCCTCATTTATACTCACTGAGTGAACATGTATCGGAAAGACTGAAAAGAAAAAATTCTGGGAAACTGTTAGTTCCTACTCAGAGACTACATCTCTACAGTAGATGCCAGTTGTATGACAATAAAAATTTATAATAAATTACCACCTGCGTTCAGAATGTTACCAATTGATAAATTTAAATGTAAAATGTTTGCTTGGCTTTTAGACATGTGTTTTTATTCTGTTAATGAATTTTTAAATCATACTTTTTAAAATTAATAATAGTGACAGTAATAATGTATATGTTATGGGTATTTGGGCAATATTAGTTTGTATAATTATGTTTTTCTTCATTTATTTGATTTTTTAATACATATATAATTCATTAATTATTTAATTTTTAATCAATTTATTTTTACTGCTTGAAAATGTTTGTACGCTGAAAGACAGCAGAATATTTTGGACGTGAATTGTATATAACAACTTGTAACAACAATATTCTTACAAATAAATAAATTCTAATTCTAATTCATCTTTTGTGATTTGTCTAAGGCATTCGATTGCGTTCTTCACGATACGTTAATCAGGAAACTCCGTCACTACGGGATCCGGAATTCTGCACTGGATCTTATTACATCTTACTTGAGTGGTAGGATTCAAAGCGTTGACGTTAATGGAACAAGATCTTCCGGGTCTTTGGTAACAATGGGAGTCCCACAGGGGTCAATTCTTGGTCCTTTTTTGTTTCTTATTTACATCAATGACCTGCCGTACCTAATAAAGGATAACCACGATATAGTGTTGTTTGCAGATGACACTTCACTTTTATTTAAACTGAAACGTCAGCAGCAGGTTACTGATGATGTAAATAGCGCGATCTCCAAAGTAGTCCATTGGTTTAATGTTAATAATTTACTCTTAAACGAGAAAAAAACCAAATGCATTAAGTTTACTCTACCTCACGTTAGGCAGGTGGAAACTAAAGTGTTGATAAAGGGCGAAGAATTGAAATCTGAAGACAGCACAGTATTCTTGGGTATAACTCTGGATGCTAAGCTTCAATGGGGTCCACATATAGAAAAATTGTCAAAAAACTAAGTTCTGCTGCATACGCAGTTAGAACAATTCGTAATTTGACTGATGTTGAGACGGCCCGTTTAGTGTACTTTGGCTATTTCCATAGCGTAATGTCGTACGGCATTCTGTTGTGGGGAAATGCCGCCGATATTCAAACAATATTTGTTTTGCAGAAACGAGCTGTTCGTGCAATTTATAAATTAAGTCCGAGACACTCTCTCAGAGAAAAATTTAAAGAGATTAATGTACTGACCGTGCCGTCTCAATATATTTATGAAAATCTTTTGTATGCTCATAAAAATATAAAATTGTTTAAAAAATACAGTGATGTCCATAATATAAATACTAGGAACAGGCACAAATTTATTGTACCTACAACAAGGCTCAAGAAAATAGGTGGCTCTTTCAGATGCCAATGTATACATTTTTACAATGGACTTCCAGAGGTGGTTCAAGATCTGAGCCTGAATAAATTCAAATCCTTCATAAAACGTAAGTTGTGTCAGAAAGCATTTTATAGTGTGAAGGATTATATTGAGGACAAAAAGGCTTGGGCTTGAGCTGCGTCCGATTTCTATACACTGATTGTTCTCTGATTTTTCCTCTTGTAGTTTTAACATGTAATTGTTTATGTTATTAATTCAAAGCCTGTATTACACACTATGTAGCCAAGCATATTGTACGTTACGGAATTGTATCGCTGACAGAGGTGTTCGGCACTTGTACAGCTACACAGGAGCTAAACTTAGTATTCGAGGAACACTGTTGGAGCTGCTGAACCTTGGACAAAACTATCTTAGCATTGTGTAGATTCAATTTCTTAGTATTGTATAATTGCATGGCAAACGTGTGAGCACAATGTACGAATATGCTGTAAGGCATTTTTTTGTTGGGTTAGTCTTTTTTATTGACTTGATAGTACTCTGGCTGTTGAGAGTATGTCATGCTCACTCAAATGTCTCGCTGATGGTGGCGTGTGTGTTGGGTCATTAGGTTCCTCTGAATATGGTTGAGCTGAATGATGCTGATCCATTCGTCATGTTCGTGAACGGACGCCGTCGGAGGGGACTGGTCATCTCTTAGCTGCCACGGCGTATTTTAATTTCTGAATTGATTTTTGTGTGTTTTCATAATGGATGCTCTCGGCGTACAATTTATTTCTGCATCGTTCTCACACGGTTGATTTCAACATGAATGATGTAATCAAATATTTGTAACAATAGCTTGAAAATTTAAAAGAGTGTCCATGGAGTTTCTTGCCCGTTCTTCTCCATAGGTACCTACACTTTCGAATGGGCGACTAGCTTCATCTTATTGACTGACCGACCTTCTGACAATTCAAAAGTGCCTGTAACTGGTTTATTTGAAATAAATGCTTTGATTTTGATTTTTGATTTTAACACCAGCACCCTTGCTAAGTTGCCAAGACAACTTGTGCTAAATATGATGGGACCCGACCCTTTGATGGATGTTTTTTTTTAATAATTATAAACTAGTGCTTGACTGCAATCCCGCCTGATGGTAAACAGTGATGCAATCGTTGATGGTAAAGCGCACTAGTATTAAGCCTATTCACTTAAAAAACTAAGGAATAGGAAGGATGACGGCAGTTAAGCGAGGTGATGCACTGTTAAACCCAAGACCAACACGACCAAACGATGCTGCGCTAGAGGGGGAATGATCTGGAGACTCTCCACGACCAAACTCCCGACACAACAACATTTGGCGCATCGTACCCGTCACACATCGCAACACAACTGCTCAGACCCGTCCTCCGTACGGCTTCACTTTATTGTATTTAGGTACATTCATCACGATAAAGCGATAGTAAAATTTTACATTAATCTTAATGTCTTGAAAGTAGACTTTTAGAAGTTTTCACTTCTGTCACTTGTGCGCGCACACATGTCTTTTTTATTTTAGATTGTTCTTAGTTTTGATTTCTGAGTTCTAAATACCCCTTTTTACATTTTGCAAGCCTTGTGTGTATTGCAAATAATAAAGTTATCTTCCTCTATTTTATAAACTAAGATAATATAAAAACTATGTGTGCGAGAACGAAATACATACTTCATAATAGATAGCGTGTCTGTATAGTGCCCCATTATTTATGCTAACATTACCTACTGTAGAAGTCCTTATTCTCTTTACTTCACGTACCTCAAAAAGACACATCTCACTTTGTAGCTCGAACGAAATAACACATCCAAAATAAACTCAGACGTAAATAATAAATCTTTATTCTATTGTAGTATTACGAGCGGGCGACAAACGGCTTAGAACGCTAAGGAATTTAACTATATTGGATATTCATGGAGGTTTGGGACAGTACAGATAACAATATATCATTAATGCTGTTGTTACGCTGTAAAAATGAATGGTATGTTATTATTTTTAGGGTTTCGTACCGAAAGAGTAAGAGCCCTATTACCCTGAATCTAATCTACGTCTGTCTGTCACCAGGCTATATATCATGAAACGTGGCTCTAGACTGGTCATGTAGCTAGGTTGACAGATAACTGATGAACTCACAGACTCATATATTAGAATGATACAGGGGGTTTTACGAAAAGACGTCGACAGGTTGCCCGGTGGTAGATCATCATCATTATCATCAACCTTTTTTATCGTCCCACTGCTGGGCACAGGTCTCCTCTCTTACAGATAAGGAACCGGGTGGGAACCGAACCCGGTGGTAAACGACATGATAAAATCTTCTCGCGAACTGTTGAACAACACAACAAACGGCAGTATGACATGAAAATCTGTAGCGGAGGCTTGATCTTCAATTAATTAAGATTTATTCGGTACTACTGCAAAAGTTTTGAAACATTTCTTTATATAATTTTAGAAATTATAATTTAGATAGTTCTATAATTTTGTAATTTTTAGTAGATAAGAAAATATATAAAGTTGTTATATTTTATTTTGTACTAACGGACAAGAAAAACATTTAACTTTTCCAAGTAATTAATTGCTCCCAATTACATGGCTTTCGCATAGACAAGCGAAGGAACACGGGTGGGTTTTAGTCCGTTAGAATTTGACACGCCCTACCGCTCCGCCTAGAGCGGGAGAGGTCATTTGATAAATTCCCAACCAGAAAAAAATTATGGAATTATGCTTAGGATTTCAGTTTGTACGTCAATGCCTAAGGTTAAGACTAGTTGCCGTATACGTATAATAGTTAAACGCAAATGCCGCCAAAACACAGGCGTGTCTTTTTACCGCCAAAAGGAGCCCGTTCACCTTGGCCCCTACTTTTCGGAATGTGTCCTTGGAGTGTTCCGACCGCCTTCAGCTTTTGGGAGTTGAGATTTCCTCGAACCTTAACTTTGGGCGGTTCATTGAGTCCAAAGCCAAGGTGGCTGCCAGGAAACTTGGCGTTATCGCAAAGGTCCGGCAGTACTTCACACCTGGGCAGCTTCTAATGTTATACAAAGCACAGGTCCGTTCGTGTGTGGAGTACTGCAGCCACATTTGGGCTGGTGCTGCCAAGTGTCACCTGGCCACTTTGGATTCAGTGGAGAACGTGCAAAGAGGCTGATTGGTGACCCTGATCTAACTCGAGTTGGTCTCCAAAGCCTAGAGCACAGGCGTAGAGTAGCCAGCCTTTCGGTGTTCTATAGGATGCATTTCGGGGAGTGTGCGAGGGAATTGCATGATTTAATTCCCCCATCTCCGTTCCACCAGCGGACGACCCGTCGTACGGCTGGTTTCCACCCTTACGTTGTTAACACCACTACGATCCGGACGAAGCGTTTCGCCTCCTCCTTTATACCGCGTACATCGAGGGACTGGAACAATTTGCCAGCGGCGGTGTTTCCGTCGGACTACAATTTGAGTGTCTTCAAGGCTAGAGTGAATAGGCTCTTAATAAACTAGTGCGCTTTACCATCAACGATTGCGTCACTGCTTACCATCAGGCAGGATTGCGGTCAAGCGCTGGTTTATAATATGTAAAAAAAAAAAAAAAATGTCCCCGAAAAACAAAGGAAATGATAAATTATTTGTAACTTACCTAAGACTATGTTCAAATGTCTTATTAACATTTTACATTCATTTCAGTTCTTTTTAAAATTATTAATTTATACATTGAACGACTTCGATATTTCTGCATAGTGCATACCTATCATATCCGATTAACCTGACAAAAACTCAGAATATAGAACTCAAAAAATATGGGTTCACTATGCAATGCGATTATCTATTTATTAATTAACTAACAGCGACTTCGTTCGCGTGGTTTCGTTATGCTCCGCTCCTATTGGTCGCAGCATGATATTATAGATAGCCTAAAGCCTTCCTGGATTAATGTGCTATCCATCGCAAAAATAATTTTAACCCTACTGGTTAAAATTATTTTTGCGTTAGATTGAGATTAGGGCGTTCAATCAAACAAACTCTTCAGCTTTATATTAATGTGTAGATAAACACTTGAATTAAAAAAAACACGCTAAAACTGTGCGGTAAAAACACCTAATATAGGTTTCAGTTTCTAAAAGGTACTTAGTACCAGAAAGTTTCTTTTTTCACAAAGTGGAGGTAGGTAGCCACAATCGTAGCAGACAGGCAGTCAGGTTTAAATACGTAATAAGCGCGTTAGTATAAAATATATAGGCAACATTGATAAAATATTAAATAGATACGTCACTAGCGCACTGAAAATGAAGCGTACAAAATAACGTAAGTCCTGCAAGTCGCTTTAGTCACTCCCGATACTCTTGTTCCGTACGCGCGTGTGTCCTTGGTGGCTAAGAAAAACTTTTTCGCATTCAAAATGGCGTTTTGTGTACTGCGTAAATGCACGAAATATGGTAGAAAAGCCAACAAAAGTCATGGAATCACTTAACATAAATAATTATCCCAAAATATTTAGATAAATAATATAGTTTCAATTATTTTGTCAAACATTGTTACAAATTATGCTTAGGTTGCCATAGTAAGTAAAAAAAGAGAGAGCTAATTGGATTTCTTGCGAGTGTAACAAAGACGGGAACGCATATGACATAGATTAGTTGCACAGAAGCGATAATGTTAATGGTGACTTTTATACCTACAATTATAGTTCTGTTTCACTTTATTTTCGCGCCTGTGTCCTTAGTTACAATTTATTAACATCTTATTGCAACAGTTAAGTAAAACATTGATAAAATTACGAGTTTATTTTGCGTTGCTAAGTAATAGAGTCAAATGACATGAAATTATTAAATGGGACAATGTGAGTCGATATTAAATGAACATGAAGTATACAATAATATAAATAAATATTACCTACGCTCACACCAATTAGCCTAGTACATAAAAATATATACAGAATGTTTGCATAATGATTTACATTTGAAAAATTAAAATAGGTTTTGAAATATAGTAAATATAGATTAAACCGAATTAATTTCACTAATTACTATGGTTTATAATTGTTTATTTTATTGCATTAGGTTTCCTTTAATCACAGTCACAAAATATTAAATAGGTACATTTTAATCAAGTGTTACTAAACTTCAATAACAAACGTTAAAGTTTTGTAATACTTGATTGAAGTGTAAAAATGTAAAAAAAAAAATATATATTCACCAAATTGAGCACCTTCTACCACCTACCAAATTACCTACTACTCTGTTATATTTTCTATCTGCATTCTTGTTATTCTTTGGCAATCAGTCAGTGTCAGTGTGTGCAAAGTGTCAGTGTTGGTTGGCAAACGTCTTTTTTTCCATTTAAGCGCAAACGACAATCACTAGCCATCTTTTTCTTTTTTATGCTTTAGTTGCGCCCCATCTCATTCACACTGTACCAATGTAGTTAAATGTACGCAGTATAAAAATATGCATGTGTGCCTCTGCTGCGTTCGGACACATTTTTTTCGGTTAGTTTCTTAGCATATATCATATCTGTTTAATATTATATCAATGATAGGCAATATAACTTGACATTGATTAATAAATAATTTATCTTATTTCTCTTTTATTTATTGATAAATAATTTATCAGCTGCAGGCTATCTCTGGCGGGGCGCCCATTCGACATCGAAGCACTTTCTGCTTCATTTAGAATTAGATTTATGTGCGACAGTACATTGTATTTGCTGACTTTATCGCAATCAATGTGGGAATACTGACTGTATTTATGTGGTGCTTTATGTTTACATACAAATACAACAAACGTGCTAGTGGCAGCACCCAGTCAACTGTAACAATGTTACAGTAAGGTTGTATCGTCAAACATTCAAGTGTTAGTACCTGCATACAACACAACCAATGCAATCACGTAGCCTTCGTGTTAGTATTTTGCCCATGATGCATGATACGAGGGAATGAATCAAAGCATGTGGTCGGGATAAAGCTTAGAGAAGAGGTTGCGAGTGAGTGCATTGTGTGCAAATGTTAATTTTCTTTTAGTGGTTTTCAAAAGAGGCCTGTTTCTTGAGTACTACCTAATCAACCAATATTGATACGCAAGAGTGTGGCAATTGGGCAGTTTATCATATTAATTGAATCCACGTGTTTTTATGTACTTTAAACATACACAATTATAATGTATAAATATAATTGTTACTAACACACCAACATATACATGCTTTACGAAGTTAAAAACACTAAGTAAACCTAATTTGTAATTAATATTTGGTAACAATAGCACAAAATTTGTGAATTGTTGATACCATCGGCCCGCGCGTGTCTAACGCCTTATTATCAAGGTTGTTTTTTTTTTATTACTAATATATACATTATATTTTGTTCAACAAATTTAGTTTTCTATTTTTAATTAAATATAATATTATAACTAACTGATGAAAACTTGTTATAACTACTGTAGTGTTTTATATGATAACCTAATTCGCCACCCCGAATAAACATTCCAGTGGAATAACTATTCATGACAAAACCAAAATAAAACGTCCTGGTGGCTCTCAAACTGGCTTTGATACAAGTAACATTATTTAAAAGTACATCATTAGAGTATTTCCAAATCCATCCCTCGAAATGTTCCACACTCTATTTACCATAATCCTCCGTTGATCATTCAAACGCCACCTGTTTTAATCCCGCACAATCTGTCCCAACGCAATGTTTGCCCATCCGCGAGGAGGCAAAGTGGCGTAGTTAATGGTAATCATCTCTTATCGCCTTCACCAATAGATTCAATTTCAGTAACCACTATAGCGAAAAATTGTTTCACTCGTCGCAGCTGCCTATCTGCGTGGCACACGGCCACAATTTATCACGACCTCCTCCACAATATGGTAGCACTAGATAAAATTACAGTTTATAACCCCTTGTTTGTCGTTGGATTCGATTTTCGGGATGGTTTGGTTAGATATTGGGAAGTGATTAAAGTTTTCCTGCAAGAAGTTGCATTCGATATTAAGTTATTAAATTAAGAGGTGGAATAACACATGTTGCGCAGGTCACAAGCACATTGATATAGAAGTAAAAAGAAACTAAGAAAGAAAGCAAAAAGTAAGTACACAATAAAGTTAAAAAAACAGACTATGTAAAAAGAAACGGAATATGAAACAAAAGTCACATACGAAGCCAAAAGGCTCCTATCTCAGAGCGATGAAGAAAAAATTTTTAAAATAAATGCCTCGTTGCTAGTATTCTGCCCGAACAAATAGCCCGTGTAAGGCCCGCTGTGATCACGGGCAATTACAGTAATAAATAAATAGTAAGTTAGATTTTGTAAAATTTTATTAAATAAATTGAAATATTCATTTTTTATGCGCGCCAGACGAAGCCTCATTATTTTTCTGTTTTGAATGTCAGAGGAACACTGGGTGCGTGGAGTTCGGAGACTAACTCATTTTAGTATCTTACAGACTTTACCTATTGTACCTCTTTTAGGCTACGGGTAAATATGTAATGGAAAAATGTTCGCTTAGAGATTTAGAATACGTTTAGATGACCACGATCAAGCCAAAGACAGTTAACGATTAACATTAACAGGCAGTGGAAGGACTGTTCCTCGTAGATATAATTTTATGTACATATTATCTACGTTCACCAGCCTATATAACAAACTATTTACTAAATATCTTAGTGCGTTAAGAGCGTAGATCCTAACAACGAATTCGAGAAATGTTCACAGAGTACAAGTTCTCTTGTAGCCAATTTAAAATTACTGATTTACAAATATATTGTAACAATCCCGGATTACTCTGGAAATAGTTCAATTCACATCGATTTTAGTTTATATCATCAGGAATTTGCATAGTAATGAATGTATAACACTGCCATTAATCGGATATTAGTATGCAAATTACAGGCTTAATTGTATCCTAAGTTTTGATGCCAAAACGGCATTGCGGAATTGGAACGGGAATTCAAACGGGATTGCGGTCAACCAACATTTTATAAAAAAAAAATACGAGAATTGGCCTTCGATTTGCCTCAATCTGTCAAGATGTATTGGAATTTCGAGAACGAAAGTCGCCGACACAGCACAGCGTATTTGAACTGAAGCTCTTTGAACTGGCAGTGGGCCATAGCACGTAGAGCCGTTGGCCGATGGGGCCGAAAGGCTCTTGAATGGCGACTACGTATCGGTAAGTACAGCGTCGGACACCCACCTACTAGGTGGTTGGATGACCTGACCAAAATCGCAGGGAAGCGCTGAATGCAGACCATGTCTAACTGTTCTTTTTGGAAATCCTTCGGAGAGGCCTATGTCCAGCAGTGGATTTCATGTGGCTGAGATGATAGTGATGATGAAAAGTAAACGATATTTATATTTTCTCTCAAATTATAGATGCAGATTGTCATGTTGTATCACATATATATTAGAACATAATGGAAACTATATGTTCATACTATTTCGTGGATGATAGAGAGCCACATTATTGTACCATTCGTAAAAGACCAAATGGAAATAGTACTAAACTATTGAATAATGGATCATACATAATAAGGTCGTTTATTCTATGATAGTAGTAAATAGACTGTATGTTCTTCTTTCGGAGAATAGAGGTGTCTATTGAAGCGCGCGGTGCTGCAAACACCCGCTATATTTCACCAAAGATAAGAAAAAATATTGAATTAGTCAGCACCTGACTGTATTTTACATATTATAAACTAGTGCTTGATTGTAAGCCGTGATGCAACCGTTGATGGTAAAGCGCGCTAGTTTATGAAGAGCCTATTCACTCCAGACTTGAAGACACTTAGATATTGTAGTCAGACGGAAACACCGCCGCTGGCAAATTATCCCAGTCCTTCGATTTACGCGATATAAAATCTCTATCGAGTAACTTAATGTGACAGGTCTTAAACAAATTTTTATTTTCTGTCCTTTTCTTAATGAATTAGAAAGAAAAAGATGCATTGAAATTAAATTTAGTTTATTTTCATCATCATCATCAACCTTTTATCGTCCCACTGCTGGGCACAGGTCTCTTCTCATACAGAGAAGGATTGAGCGTAATCACCACGCTTGCTCAATGCGGGTTGGCGATTTCAGACTTATAAAGTCCAGGTTTCCTCAAGATGTTTTCCTTCACCTTCAGTCATTGTTGACTCAGTTTAGTTTGTTAAGAAGGAAATCGCCGCAAATATGGGCTTGGTGAAGTGCGAGATCTTTAGAAAATCATTTATAATTATTATGAAATTCTGAGAACAGGGTATCGTACTGTATTGAGGGAGATGCTCATTTGCAACTCTAACGGTTAATTCTGGGTAAGTTGATCCTCTTACCTCTGGCTCTTGGCTTCGTAAGCAGCTTGGACACGATCTCATCATAGGCACCTTCGTGTGCCACTCCTGAATCTTTTACCAGCTTCTCCTTTACAGCTATGCAGATGTTGCTTTTTGCCAACAAGGCTTCCAACTCCTCGAACGCCTGCAAAAAATTACTGGTTAGTATAAAAAAGTACTTTTTGTGCTTGATCTTTACATTTTGGCCGACTAATACACGTTGAGTCTGTAAGAGGACTGGATTAATTTTATGAAGATGGAAATTGTGGCCAGGTTTAGTAGTTCATATTTACTTGTAGAAATCGACGAAACTTGACGAATATTAAAAATCTAAGTGTAATGTTTAAGATAAAATAATTCATTTTTATCAATAGTATTGTATAGTCTGCGAAGAGGCCAAGAAACCGGCCAAGTACCGGCTGGGTCGGACTCGACACGTTGGTTTCCCTACTTACTATTTATTATCTTTCAATATCACATCATTATTATTTTATTCTCGGGAAATGTATTATCTGTGATCATTTAAACTGTCTAGTTATCACCGATTATGAGATACAGTCATACACAGTACATGGTGACCGACTGACAGTGGAAGCTTATTAATAGTGTTTTCAACGTTCGTTTGCCCCTTTTTTTTAGCAATCTCGCCTGATGGTTATACAGTGACGCAACCGTTGATGGTAAAGCATGCTAGTTTATTCATCATCATCATCTCAGCGTTAATCCCAGTCGCATCCGAAGCATTTTCAACATTGGAGTCTGGGGTCCACTTTACCAGTCTAGCTGCTGATATGGCTAAACTTCGACATTTTCCGTGAAGCGACTGCCGTCTGACCTCCACAACCCGAAGGCGACATCGAAGCATTGCAGCTAGACTAATTGATGGAGTTTTGAGGGCTCCAACAACCCGTAACGACTGCCATTAGATATTCGTATGGCAACCGGGACCAACGGCTTAACGTGCTTTCCGAGGCACGACCAGACCAGTGCATACATATTTATGCATACAAATATTTGCACTATGCGGGGATCGAAACCGCGCCTCCCTGCGCAGCGGCCGCGTCCGCTACCGCTAGGCCACGGAGGCTGTGTGTGAGGACATTTAAATTTTAGTCAGACGGAAACACCGCCGGTGGGAAATTGTTCTAGTTCATTGATGTATGCGATATAAAAGACGAGGCGAAATGCTGCGTCCGGGTCGTTGTCAACAACGTAAGGGTGGGTACTCGCCGTATGACGGGTCGTACGACGATGGAGATGGGGAAGTCATGCAATTCTCTCGCAGGCTCTCCAAAATGCATGCTATAGAATACCGACAGGCTGGCTACTCTTCGCCTGTGCTCCCGGCTTTGGAGACCGTTTTGAACTAAATCAGGGTCATCAATTAGCCTCTTCGCACGCCTCTCCACCGAATCCAAAGTTGTCAGGTGGCATTTTGCAGCACTAGCTCAAATGTGGCTGCAGTACTCCACACACAATGCCTAAAATGCTACGTTTTAGGGCAGATGCCTCAAAATGCAGCTTTTGGAACTATCGTGATATAAACTGTATGTATGTGTGTTCATTTAGGATTATAATAATATCAACGTAATTGCTTTTATCGCGGCTGCGATATTACCGTATTAGTGCTAATATGAGCGATTCAAACCCCCTGCGCGGAACACTGATTATAATTGCGAGAGATGGGTTAATTAAATTATTAATATCAGTCTGTGTGTATGTTTAGAGAATTAAAATATATGTATACACAACGTGTACCGGTATTCATATATAAATACATACGAAGCACACTGCTTAGATGATATCCATCGAATATTTGGAAAAGTTTTTTAATCCCTTATCTCTACATGTTTGGAAGTTAAGAGCAGGAACACCGCCTGGGATCGGCTACTAAGTTACTAGGCGCGCAAAATTACGGTAGAGTTTTATGGTGATATTGGTATGAAACATGTAGTTATTGACCTGCGTAGCGCGGTTACTTACGATTTGAATAAAAAACTTTGACATAAAATTTGGTATTTAATGTTATAGGATTTTTTTGAGTTGTAACCGTACAATATCGCTTAGTTTCATCTAAAGAAGCCGTACACTTGATATGTATATTATACCCTTTTCGTTGCACGTTACATAAGCAACGTCTCCTGGAATCATGCACACCAACAGACAATTCAATTATAATATTATGTTACAATCATAATAGGTACAAGGATATTTCATTATGTAGCGGTATCTCTAAACGCCACATGCTTACAACCCGTCATACTTGACATCACACAGATTTTCATTCATTTCAGACATTTCGCAAGCAGAGTTTCCTGTGTATCTAGCATACATATACAACTTCCCAGCATCAACCATTGGGCAAATGTCCGCCAAGCTGATCACCCGTCTATGCGTAGGATCCTCCGATATATAGACGCTATAGATACTACTACAATTATTATATGTAATAAAATGCCGTTTTATTAAATTAGTTCTATTGATTATGGGAGACGATTATGGTCACATTATAAATCTACGCACGTACACACAGTCGGAAATGTATAAGGGCCTAATGTAGAATTTCATACATTTTGGTCCGTTTTGACTGGACAGCGAAAGTGTGATAGTAATTTACGGACTTAGTTTTAATTTGTTTATAGGATATTCATAGATAAATGATATTAAAAATAACAAATATTGATTCAGTAAACGATTCTGAGCAACTGCTTTCACAGTGCATATTAATTCTTCCATTTTTTCAATTAAATTAAACTAACTCATCGTATTAATACGGTCTATTAAAATAATGTTGATTTCAAAGACGAATTGTTGGATTCGTTTAAAAGAAGTTAGACAGCTGATATTTTATATTGGAAAATTAATAACATACGACTACAGTGAATCCAGAAAGTATCGTTTGAAAAAAAAAAGTCAGGACATTTGAGGTCTTTGTGAAAAATAAACCAGTATCCTGAACCCAAACCTGATTAAATATGACAGACACAGTCCGGGTGAGTTTGTAGAAGAGGGCTTTTATTCCTGATTGATTATTTTTTACTACAGGTGATACAAAAGATTGAAATGTTGTGTTATTGTATAGAATAGCTATTTACGCCACTGTCAAGCAAAGATAGCTATTGGAATACGAGTGCTAGTTTGTGCCACGAAGCGAAGCTGAGTGGCACAATAGATCGGCACGAGTATTACAATAGCTGTTTGCGACAGTGGCATACAAAACTTTTTCTACGACCTTGAAATAAATAAATAATCACAAAAAACGGAGGAATTATAGTAATTTACATTCTGGATGGTACATCTATTAAAGTAAGAAATTGTCTATTTCGCTATTATCACCGATATTAATAATTTTCAAAACAATTTTATTTATAAATGCAGATAGAAGTTAACTATGGCGCGAAAATAGCGCGGCTCAGTTGTTTTGTTGTTATAATACCACAAATGACAGGCAAAGGCATATCCATACAGCCTAATAACACGCGATTTTTAGTCGTGACCCAAATACGCGCGCTTTTTGGCTTAATTATATGTTGATTTTTTGATACCATAGCTTTAAAAAAATTTAAAAAGTTTCATTGTTGTACGGTTTACCCTGGTGGAAATGGTCATTGTAACACGACTTGGCAGGAATGAGAACTATTGAGATATGACTTATGGTTATGCATTAAGCAAATTACCAAATGGTTGTAGAAAAATAAGTTTTCCTTACTGACCAGACTGAGTTTGTTGCCACTTCTTTTTCGCTTTATGAAGTATAAGGAAATGGTGAAAGGCTGCCGTTTTGAAGGAAATTCTTACCTAATTTTTCACTTTAAACAATTGTTGGTTCTCATTCTAATTTCAATAAAAATGTCTTTTGAATTTTATGTACACAAATAAATAGAAACCGTGCAATTTCAATTGTCATAAAACGATATCCCACTCTATCCATCCAAAGACTACTAAAAAAAAATATTTTGAATAATTTAAAACTGGTGTGTGTGTGTCTACGATTGCATCACTGTTTACAACCAGGCGGGATTGCGGTCAATGGGTAGGTAAAAGGTAGTCATTTCAAAAAAACTTTTATTTGCTCTGTGGCCAGAGACAATGGCAACCACATCACTTGCTAGCGTGGTTTTTATTTCCTCACCTTAATACCATAGCTAGACTCTTCATAGATGATGGAGACGTAGCTCCACTCCAGTTTCTTCACGATCTCCACCATGGCTCGCACTTGGTGATGATCAGATGGGATCGTGCGCGTAAAGTATTCGAAACGCGCCTTGTTGGACAGCTCCGGGGAGGTGGAGAAGAATGACACCTGAGGACAGTAAAATATTACTCATTTGGTTTTTTTAATCGTTTGGAATGACGCCCAGTGCAGGTTGGCTAAGGTCATTATTATCATGTCTATGAATTACACGCTGGACATGCTGGTTCACAGTGTATTAGTTAACCGTCGTCATCATTTCAGCCGAAAACCGTCCACTGTTGGACATAGACTTCCCTCAAGGATCTCCACCACGACTGGTCCTGCGGCTTATACATCCAGCGGTTTCCCGCGACCTTCACTAGGTCGTCGGTTCACTTTGCTGGGACAGACAATAAGACGCCGCGTGGGTAGGCCACCCACGCTGCGTCTTCCGGTGTGTGGTCGCCACTCAAGAACCCGTCGGCCCCATCGGGCATCAGTCCTACGGGCAATGTCCCCAGCCCACTGCCACAATAAAAGCATTATTAGATTATAATGGTCCCACTCCCGGCATGCAGGCCTCATCCCAACAAGGGGAACTGGGCCATGATCCACCATACAAGTCCAGTGCGGGCTGGTAGATGGCACGTTTTCGAAATTTGGTTCAAGGCTGGTTTCTTTACGGTTTTGTACTTCTCCATTTTGAGAGCAAAGTAGTTTTCTTCACAGTTGTCATGTAGCTAGGATCGAATATACGGTTGTTAAAACTAACGTGTTAGGTTTAACACGTTAGTTTTGGCCATTACATCTGGGGCAGCCTACCTATACTTGTTATGTCACTCATTATTAAATCTCCAACTGTAGGTATAGGACAATGTTCTGCATTGCTTGATCGTTTTCTATGCGCTTCGAATATTTCAAAAACTTGAAAAATATAACGTAGGTATATCTTACTTGTGGTATCTTAAAGAGACGCAGCAGGTTGGCGACCTGCACAGAAGTAACGCTGGACGCCGCACCCACCACGCCTGATATCACCTTCCGGACTGCTGTTGCGTTGCAAGCATACTCGGCATCATCTATGTTGCTTATTGAGCCTGGTGAAAATAATGTGGAAATTGTTCATCAAAAAGATTTTTACTTTAGTTTTAATCGAAAATCTCGCCGATTCTCCTGTTCACAAAATAATATAAATTTCAGTGTAGTGCATCTCTGTTATTTATTTTGTTTAAAAGGACAGAACTTAAAAACTAGTACAGTTCTGTCAAGATTAATAGAATCAGAGCCATTGTCTTTCCTTTTGGGGCAACTTTTTTTAAAATTTCGTTATTATCGTTTAAAAAAAAGCTTTATAGTTTTTAAGGTTAAAGTTACCGATAGACAAATGTGAGCAATTTTTTTTAGAAAACTATCTAAACTCGAACATACACACCTTTTATAAAATCTACAGCCATTTCCAGGCCATAAGTATCCTTATCACAATCATCTAAGATATGAGCTCCGACAGTCACGCCAGGAATCAGTCTCAACTCGTTATTTATAAAATCCAAAGTATACAACATTGTTTCCAGCGCCTGCACGCCTCCCTGAGGCATCACAGGCCCACACGTCATATTGTCTGACCTCTCGTGTACCATCATCAGCCCTCCGAGTACCAAATCCCCTTCAATCACAGCTTCCCTCTTTATAGGCCAATGCTGATGCTTCTTATCCTTCATTTCCCCAACTTGGTCATTAGACATATTCACCCAATCACTCTGCACATCATGTTTCGGTGCGATCTCGTAATCTACTAAATGTATTCCATCTTTCAAATTCAATATTGGATATAACTTTTCGTCAGGTGTATCTGCGAAGAATGTAGGATCATAAATGACTTCTCCAGGTTTGTGCTTATGTCTGTGGTGGTGTTTGTTCCTTTTGTGGAAGACTGAGTCCTCGATGTTCAAGGAGTCTATGGAATGCCTCATTTCTGTGTAGTGGACCGTGGTGATGAGTAGAGTGACCGCCAACCACCGCTGACCGGGACGCATGTTAGAGGTGGGTGTATCATACCATTGTGGCGGAATCTATGATCCATGTTGAATGGTGTGCGTTCATTTTAGCCTGGAACAATACAAAAGTTGTCATTAGCAAATTAATGTACATGATTAGAAACTTTATAGTGGATGCTCAAAAAAAAGAAAGCTAAAACTCAAAAAAAAAAAAACCCGGCCTAATGCGAGTCGATATCTCGCACGAACGATTCCTTACCATTATTTATAAATAATTTATTTTGTTTGCAGTGTTATTTATTATGGCTGCATCACAAATACATTATCTGTGAAAATTTCAACTTTCTGGCTAGGTTCATGAGATACAGCCTGATGACAAACAGACAGACACCGGAGTCTTAGTGATAGAGTCGCGGTAAAAACAGTTATCTTCTTTCTGCGTCACGGATGGATAATGAAATAAGGAAACAAGAAAATATCTGTTGTTAAAATATTGATATTTACTGAATGGGAGAATGTACGTTTATTTGCGATAAACAAACACGTCGCAAAAACTGCTACTGTTAGCAAAACTAGTGGTCCATATAATTAAGGATAGCAAATGATGAGGATGCATATAATATGAATACAGAAACATCAAATGATGACGACGCAAAACATATCAATACAGAAACAACAAGTGCTGAGGACGCAAATAATATCAATACAAAAGTAACAAGCGATGAAGATACAAATAATATCAGCCCAGAAACTATCCATAACGTAACTATCCATATCACCATAGCAATACTAACCACTTAGCCTGCCCTGACAAAGTTAACCCTGCCACAATAAGCCAAGCGACTATAATCCTTATGTCCATTAGTCAACTCGTCATAAACTAACGTGGTTAGACGGTGTATTATTACGGACCCGTATTGTGTCGACCCATATCAGATTACCAAATTTATTTGATATGACATCTTCATACACGGCATAAAATTCGGATAAGGTTGCGTTGACCTGTTTGGTTAGAAAGAAAAATGTTTGCTTTTAGAAACGTGTTTTTGAAATTCAGTTCTAGATCGTTTTAGGGGGGACCATATTACTAAAACTTCACTAACTATCACCAGGCTTTATCCCAAATACCGCGATAGCAAGACAGCTGAAATTTTTACACGTGATGTATTTCTGTTGCCACTATAAGAACACACACTTAAATATTTTGTTTTGTTTATTATATTTAGATAATGATCTATTGACTGGTTTTTTATATTCTTCTTCAGGCTGTAGAGGTCCACTCCTGGACAAAGTCCTCGCCCAAGGCTTTCATTGCATTGATCATGTCATAATCCCGACGCTTGGCAGGTGGGTTGGGGATCGCAGTCATTTAATATATCACAGGAAAAGCGCTGCTACCCGCTTCCCTGGTGAGAGTTCCCTTAGTTCTCTTACGACACCCACGGGAAGATAGGAGTTGGTACTACTTTAAAGCCGGTTCTACACGGGACGTGTTTTTTTATATTAATGAAAATTTATTTTAAAAGCTGCATAAAATGTGACATCACTAATTATAAAATTGTCATCATCAATCATCATCAGCCCCTACTCGTCCACTGCTGGACATAGGCCTCCTTCATGGCACACCAACAAGCTCGATCATGAGCAGTTCTCCGCCAGCCACAAAAAAAAAATGAAATTGTAAAACCCAACAATCAACAGCATGCTTGAAAAAATCTAACGATATCACGAAAGACCGACAACGCCTATATGAGGGATTTGTTCATGCTGGAAAAAAAAAGTGAGGCGTTTTGCAGCAATATATTCAGCATGTATCATCCCACTGCAGGACAAACGCCTCACTCTTTTTGGCAGGGTTTTAAATAATATGTATCGCGGTACATTAATCCAAAAGTTTAATGTACCGCGGAACAAACACGAGAAGGAAAGCGTATTAATTGGAACCTAACATGCAAATTGTACGTTGAGTATAAAAAGGAGTTTTAAAAAGTTTACAAAGAGCTAAAGATCTGTTGAGGAGGGTCTTTTCAAATGAAAATCATTAAAGAGATGCCTTTGGATGATTTAATCTAATTACGTTTACTTGTTTACTTTGATTTGGACGTCTGATTATTTTGATTTTATGTTTGAGGTAATTACTCACTGATTCACAAATGAACGAGGAATATTGTACAGTATTTCCGGGAATCTTTGTTGATTCCGTTTCTCGTGTTCCCTAGATGTTTTTACAATTAGGATAAATTTTGCGTGATGCCGAAAATAATGACTACAAACAAGGTATTTTATAATTAGTTCATTACTTTACTAAAACTGAATAAGAGTCATAATTCTGTTGCCTTGAATTATTTTTTTAGTCTGCGCAACGTGTCTTCTTGTTCCATGCATCTCTATAAGTCGCTGTCTATAGTCAGTTAGTTTCCACCATAATTTCCCTCCCTCCTCGCGTGTGTGGAATACTTCAGCCTTATTTTGGCTGGTGCTGCAAAATGCCACCTGGCCACTTTGGATTCAGTGGAGAGGCTTACGAAGAGGCTGATTGCTGACTCAAATTTGGTTCAAAACTATCTCCAACTGTTCAGTCAACTATGCCACTTTCAGGCTTTCTATTAGGAGCTCGTTTCGCCTCGTCATTTAAAAACGGTATACCGAGTACATCGAAGGACTGAAACAATTAGCCAGCGGTCTTTTCGTCCGATTACAATTTAAGTGTCTTCAAGGCTAGAGTGATTAGGTTCATAATAAGCTAGTGTGCTGTACCATCAAAGATTCGATCACTGTTTGCCATTAGGCGTGATCACAATTAACCACTAATTTCAACTTTTAAAAAAAATTGGCATTCTATGAAATTAGTTAATAGTATAGCTTGATTACTTTGATGATCCACAAGTTGATAAAATATGTACATATTAGGACGCATGAGTTTTACCATTTATTATTCATTCTGTAAGTTTGAGCGAGCTATATGTTTACCCCTCTACCACACCTGTAGTATCTAATTAAAACTAATTTCATTATTTTGTATACAACGTTGTCAATATTGATAAGCGACATGACAGCATTGTGTTGAAGCATCCAGATAAAACCATTGTTCCTGTTGGAAATGGGCTTTCAAAACGAACTTTGAAGGCTTTCAAATTTAATTAATGTTCTAGCTTTCGTTTGATCGTTATTATTGGCAAAAACGTGATTAAATTATTTATGTAAACAAACAATTTATCTAAAGTTTTGTTTCTAGCAGTTCAGTAAGTCCGAAACATTCACGTTATGAACAGGAGGCTTTTTATTATTCTTTTTTAACTGTGTTTGTCTATACTTCACATCAAAAAGATGGTCAAACAGTAACCAATAAAAAAATATCAAAGTATGTAATCCATGTCAAGAGAATTCCATCAAAATATTTCATCAGAAAAGATCGTAAAGAAGAGAAAATTCTTACTTTATTGTACTGTGACTGAAGGCTCACTGTTATCACTGTGAATATATACTGTGTAAATTATCCCTCACTGAGTGGGTCTGGTCGTAAATCTGAGCGGCTTAGCAACAATAATGTTTACCATTTAGAATAGCCAAGTTGCGGCTGAGGGATGCGCACGCTACGACTCTACTGCCGCCGGCTACAATTTGAGCTGGCTTCAGATTGTTGGGTTTGTTACTTTTTCCGAAGAATTATTAACATTAATTGATGAATGACATTTTTCGTTGTTTCCACTTTGTATTATAGGAACTGGTTTTTATTATTGACACTGTACAGTGTACAACGTAAAATAAACAAATTACTGGCACAATATTAAACATTTCTGTGCATTCTTCATAGTCCCAGACGGTCTTGAAATTTTATGAGGTCCCCAGACAAAAGTAACTCACAATTCGTCGTGAAATGTCATCGAATAGGGTACCTTCTAGCTTTCATTAAGTGAGTGACTTACAGGAATATTAATTAAGTCTCCCCGATACCTATTATGATTTTATTACTCCAGCATTTTAGGATTGTGATGACTCATTTATTCGAAATATAGTCCGTAGTCAACAAGTCTTTTGTCTCCTATCTGTTTTTAAACGAAGGACTGTTTTTAGTAGATCGTACTCAAAAAGTATAAATGGGAGCTTATTACTAAGACCCCACTATCTGTCTGTCACCAGGCTCTATCTTATGAAACGTGATAGCTATAAAGTTTATATAGATAACTAGCGACTCGCCCTGGCTTCCCACAGGTGATATGCTGATACTAAATACAGTACAGAAAAATTGTGCCGTTGTATATAAAATATAGCGGCCCGCCGCTCCCGCCGCCCCGGCAGGTCTGTACCGCCGCAAACGCTACGTCCCGCAAATTTTAAATCTGTAATATCTTTGAAATTATTCGTTAAAATCACATGCTGTAAAGGGTCATATAGATCTCAATTAAATCAACGATGTATTTATTTTAAGGTATTTATTTGGATAAGGATTAAGGCTGTATTGGTTAAAATCGCTTCAAAAATTAGCCATTGTTTGTGGTACAAAGTAAATGACAAAAAATGTTATTGTGAGATATCCATAAGAGATAGACATATACCATCGCGGAGTTTCTTGTACACCTTTTCAATGTGTACAATACTTAGTACATTATTTTTATAAATATCGTAGGGTTCAGCCTGCGTTTGCAATGTAAGCGGAAAAAAAAATCATTATATATTTCTCCACTAGTTCTTGGATGTTATTATACATACAAATAAACATTCTTCAATCACTCTATTTATTAAAAAAAAAAAAACCGTATCAAAATCCGTTGCGTAGTTTTAAAGATTTAAGCATACATAGAGTGATAGAGACAGAGAAGGCGACTTTGTTTTATACTATGTTATCTTCATCATCATCAGCCTCTACTCGTCCACATCTGGACTGTGTGAGTGGCTGGTAGTGGCTGGCGGAGAACTGCTCAGGATCGAGCTTGTTGGCGTGCCATGGAAGAGGCCTATTCCATGGCACGCCAACAAGCTCGATCTTGAGCAGTTCTCCGCCAGCCACTACCAGCCACTTTTTGATGTCGTCGCTCCATCTCGCATAAGGGCGTCCTATGTTACATTTGCCGAGACGCGGTCTCCACTCGAGGACTCGTTTACCCCAATGGTTGTCAGCTTGCTAATCCTCTCAGCTATGTCGGTGACTTTGGTCCTCTGTCGGACCACCTCATTTCTTATGCGTTCCTTCAGAGAGACGCCCAACATAGCCCGCTGCATAGCTCGCTGAGCGGCAATACTATGTAGTGATGATGTATTGCTGTTGTACATGGCTATAACAAAAAAGAGCAGTTAGACTGACCGATAGAAGTGAAAACTGAAATCATTATTATGTGAAAAAAAAAGAACAGAAAGTTATAGCGGTGACGCAATATATAGGTATCTGTGTTTGTTATTCCACCGTATGCTGATTTTTAGCTGCCACCCACGAGTGTCGTGGTTGAACACCGTGTGTTGTTATCTGACATTATGCTGAGCTCAGGCCCTTTTCGCATCTGATAACTCGGTGGAGGTCTTGGGTAGAAAACCGCCGTGCTCGTGGCGGTGATCGGTGGTGCCGATAAGATAACTTACTTAACAATAAGCGCTAATATTGATCAAATTATAACATTAGAATGAAATTCCGAATAAAAATTAAAAAGCAAAGAATTGAGGTTTTTAAATTCATAACATTAATAAAAAGTGTTATTAATTTTAAAATCCACAATTAGCTGTAATGCCAATAAATGCGTTTTCGTTCTTTCTTTCTTTTCTTTATCGAAAAGTGTCTGTAATTCATTTCAGTATTTTATGACCTATTTTCAAAATGAAAGCTATAAGATAATATTCCACAAAAAACATAGTTAAAAACCGTGTTGCCTGAACATCACTTTATAACGTGAGTACATTACGGTGTAAGTTTGTATGAACAGGTTCGCCTAGTGGTCTTTGGAAAAAACGGTTTTAAATACATCGTTGGTGGGAGTAATGTTCTTGAATGTGTTCACTTTAATGAACATTGTGGACTAATGGGTGGTGGTGCTGTATCATAGTGGACTGGAATGTATATAACGTTATTTTTTATTTATGCTTAGAATAAGCAACTGAATCGATTCTAATATAAAATAAAAGTTATATTTTTCACAAATACATTTAGAAATTGTTGCAGAGTGGTTGCCGAGCGTTTACGATAGATCATAAGTACTTGCGCCGCGCGCCCAGCTGACGCCAGAGGTCAATGCACCGCGCTCGCCTGCTCGTGCAAAGCTTTGACCATATATTTGTTGGGACAACCTAGTAGAATAGCATGTTCATAACTTTGTGGTTTTTCATTATACCTTTTTGAAATTTCGTTTATAGATTCTTTCCTTAAACATATTGGAGAGGTGTTTCAGGTTTCGCAAAAACAAAAAATAATGTTGGATATTAAGTCTCGGTTCTGGTTATTTGGCATTTCATAATAGTTAATGAAGAAAGAGAAATAACCATAGTGCTGTTCTTTAATTAAATGTGCGTGTTTATTTTGAGTGCTTAACAAAGATTACGGTAGGATGAGGCGAGGAGGATTGACTGCCTCAGTGGCGTAGCGGTAGTGAACACGGCCGCTCCGCAAGAAGGCGCGTGTTCGATCCCCGCGCAGTGCAAATATTTGTATGCATGAATATGAACATTTACACTTGTCTGGTCGTGCTTCGGAAAACATGTTAAGTCGTTGGTCCCGGTTGCCATACAAACATCTAATGGCAGTCGTTACGGGTTGTTGGAGCCTTCAAAAGTCCAACAATTGGTTTAACTGCAATACTTCGATATCGACTTCGGGTTGTGGAGGTCAGACGGCAGTCGTTTCACGGAAAATGTCAAACTTTAGCCAAACTCAGCAGTTAGACTGGTAAAGCGGACCCCAAATTCCAAAGCTGAAAAAGCTTCGGATGCGACTGGGATTAACGCAGAGATGATGGTGATGATGATGAGACAAGGAGGATGGAGAGGTGTCGGCATATAAAGCTGGTCACTAATCCACAAGCCAGCGTAGCTTAACCTATTGTTATTTAGCTACGGGCCCCACATTGACTAAAAGATACATCAAAATGTATCGTAGTACGTTGCAATTTAGAAAGCCCTCTCTGCGTGTAACCTGTTTGCCTGCCAATTTATATGTGGGTCATTTATGGGTCGCATGCAACACATCCATCATTTACCTGAGTGGGTCCACTCCATCATAAGTTATAATACTCTATTAACTTAATGTGCATGGACAGATGGCTGTTACTGTGTTACGAACTCCTGTATGTTAGCCGCTGTTAGCTACTGCTAATTCTGTCATATCTGCAGAATATTGTAGGGTTTTAAAATGGCGTGATAAAACGTCTAAGAATTATAACTATAAAGTTTAAGCGCTTTATAAAAACACTAGCTTTCCGCCCGCGGCTTCGCCCGCGTGGAGTTCAGTTATATCGCGCTTTTTAGATTTCCCTCGGGAACATCAAATTTTTCCGGGATAAAAGGTAGCCTATGTTCTTTCTCAGGGTCTGGATTGTCTGTGCCAAATTTCATCAAAATCGGTTGAGAGGTTTAAGCAGGAAAGCGTAACAGACAGACAGACAGAGTTACTTTCGCATTTATAATATTAGTATGGATACTTGTTTCTTTATTTTAACGGAGTTTTTTTCTGAAAAGAATAGGTTGTTTTCTGAAAAGAATAGGTTGTGGAAGTATGTGGAACAGCGTGCATACTACATACACTACACTCACTCATCCTCCATAGAAAAGGGAGGATCCTCTGACCAGATTGGTGTCTGGCGGAACAAATATTTGTATGACCTACAACTAGTTGATCCGTGTCTGGCTGTTTGTGTATGTGAGTTTATATGATTGTAAACACACCCAAGATACAGGAGGCATTCTTAGTGTGTGGCAACGTTTTTAAAAAAGAAAAAGGTATGATATAAAGTGATCTAGTCTCATCTGACACAGGACAGGAAGCTATTAAAGAAGCCTACACGAGCATTGTTGTCAAAGGCTTAATACTCGTACATTTGGACTCCCAAATGAACACAGTCTGCATGGATATGATGTACATTTTCAATAACCCCATATGCAGCACAATTTGGTGAATCGACTTTGCACATCATAAATCCGAACCTGAATGTTTTGTAATCTGTCTAGTTTAGTGAAATGTGTATCCGCGCTGTTGTCCAGTAAAAAACTACCGAAATCGATATGACTACGAATAAGGGAAATATATAATTTTCTTAAGTGGTTTGGATGAACACCCCACCCTGGTCCCACTAATATTCTTAAAATATTAATCAATTTAAGTTATCGTTTACGAACCTCATTAATATGTTTCTTACATCGAAGACCCCCGTCCAGGTACCATCCTAAATATTTAACGTGGTCTACTACTTCTAACAAAGTCCCGCTCAAACTTACTTCTATTACAAGCCTTCAAAAGCCTCTACTAAACAAACATATTTTACTTTTATGAAATGAAATCGTTTAATAAGCAATTAGGATTACTGATCACTTTTACACGTCATATTTCCTGACTACCTCTGAGAAGAAAAGTCGAAACAAACTCAAGGATCATCGTCTTTTTTTCAAATCTAGATATTGAAAATGAAAATGTTTACAATAATTTACGTGATTTAAAAAAAAACAGTGTTTTAAATGTCATAATTGTAGCATAATTACGCATATTGCTTGAGGGGAGATATCTAATCCTAAATGGGTCAACGTGCTGTTGATGAGATTATGTGCAGATTGTATCTTTCGTTGTCCCTCACTAATATTTGAACATTACACATATCCATGCAGACTGCATGCGAAGTCATCCGCATACTTCATCCGCATATACAAATATTGTTTTGCACACGTTTACGAATTTCTGACGTGACTATCCATCCATACTAATATTATAAATGCGAAAGTAACTCTGTCTGTCTGTCTGTTACGCTTTCCCGCTTAAACCTCTCTACCGATTTTGATGAAATTTGTCACAGACAATCTTTAGACCCTGAGAAAGAACATAGGCTACCTTTTATCCTGGAAAAATTTGATATTCCCGAGGGAAATCTAAAAAGCGCGATATAACCGAACTCCACGCGAGCGAAGCCGCGGGCGGAAAGCTAGTATTAAATAATATTGGAGATAAAGGATCACCCTGAGCTAAACCATTACCTGAATGTCTACTAATAAAACTATTACCAGACCGTATTTTGAGAACTCTTTTGTGAAGAAAACTTTACAACAATCTAAAACATTTAATAAAACGTGATTATTTACATTGTTATAAGCATTATTAATACTTATTTAAAAAACAACCCAACGTAATAGAACCCTTCGAAAAACCAGTTAGAACTGAGGTAATTAGGCAACTTAAGCCATCCATAAGTTCCGTTGTAGTGTAAAACTGATTTACATCCATCACCTCACATTAGGTTCAGTTGAAAATCAGCGTCATGCACAAGTTATCTGGCATTTTTGCTGAACTGGGCCATTTTGGTGCAATCTCTACTGATATTTTTTACATCGGGGTTTTTACTTTAATTTGATTTGTATTTATTGCCAACTGTTGTATATGTTTATTTTAAATGTATTGTGTGTCTTTAAGTCTATGCTGAATAAATGTATTTTCCTTCTTTCATCCAAACACCAACTACTCCTACGGAAGCCAACTGTGTTCAGCGGAAAATTTTGTATATACACGATAGTAATGATATAGGCCGAAGTGAAGAAACGATACTAAGATCACGACCCGGTTTTGGAATAAGGATGTTACAAATATCACGCCACTGAGGGGACAAAACTATGTATTAAAAACTTAATAAATAAAGAAAGTAGTACTTTTTTACCTGCAAAAGTATAATAGGATATATCATCGCATCCAGGAGATGTATCCTAAGATTTGATACATTTATCTAGCTCCTAAATAGAGATCTCACACTCTAATGTAGTGTTACTATGGTGAAAGATAGGGGTTGGCGGGCAAATATAATCGAGTGATAAAGAATTTAAAAGATTGTTGCTCTTTGAGTATCCCTTTTAACCATAGCATTTTGCGCCATATTTGGAGTAGTAGCAGTAGTAGTAGTGTGATCAACTGGAGAACAGAAATTTTGAAAGTTTATTTTCTTAGCCTGTCGAATTAGCTTTATCCAGGTTTTGGGCTGTGGGGTTACGTCTAAATTTGGATAAACCTAACTTTGACCTGAAATTTGAACTAGGGTTTTGATTATGTTTAAATATTGGGATGAATTCATTAGCAGCATCATTAAGAATATCTAAAAACAGATTACACGCTTCTTGGGTGTCATTTGGTAAACATAGGTTTTAAATATACTCTTCCGGATATCTTTTATATAGAGTCCAGTCATCTTTACCAAAATTTCTTTTAATAACTGTAGGAACACATGAAGTACACAGTTGAAATTTTAATATCCAAATGGTGGCTGTCTAGAGTTTCATTTAAGGTGATCCAATTTGAAGAAAAAAAAAACTTTAATTTGAGGTAAACATGACAAAAGTTAAACTTTAACGGAATATTTACAGAAACTAACAAAACATCTGTTGAAGACTGTTGTAAGATGTTATCAACTAAACGAACTCTTGTGTAAGTTCCATCGTTCAAAGAAATAAAATTGTTGTCTATTAGCGAATTGTGAATAAGACTGCCTCTGCGGTCAGTTTTGTAAGACCAACTGGTGTGATGGGCATTAAACTCACCCAGAATAAGATTGTGTTGGGTAAAATGAGAATAGACAACCTATCCCAGTCCTGTTGAGCAGTTACTATTTATTCTAGATGGACAATAAACAGAAACAATATTCTCAAGCGGCTCACAACTAGAATTAGTAGATTTGTGTGTGATAATAGCTACACCGCCGTATGAGTCAACCCGGTCCATACGATAAAGATCATACCAACTAATTTTAAAATCACTTTTTGGTTCAAGCCATGTCTCACTAAGAGCAGCAACATGCACTTTTTCCTGACACAATAGTTCATAAAACGATGCTAATTAATGGCTCTATACTTTGGGCATTCCATTGCAAGATATTTAATTTAAATGCTTTGTTAGCCATCACAATGAACAAAAAAAATTAACAGTGCTTTTACCCACGGCCACTGTGTAACAAAACTTACTGACAATTGGTTTAACTATTCTAGGCACAACTGAAAAACACACATCAACCTGTCTTTTTGAGGTACGGATGACAGCAGGTCAAGCTACCCGAAGTTGTTAAATATTCCCAATCAACCTTGAGTCTTAATTATTAAGAGATAAAGTAGAAAATCTAATAAAGAAATCTGACAGATTGTAGTAGCTTGATGTGCTGGCGTCTGTACATAACTTCGTTTAATCTCGAGCTCAGTTCTTTGAAAGAGGGACGTTTGTCATTGCCCTCTTCCTTATCAGGCAGTTGATGAAAGTCTCCTTCTCTATCTGAGGACGAACATCCCGTCTTCATTAAATGGCTCATTTTTATTTTTCGATGGCTTTGGTTTATTAATGACCCTACTAGACATGGCAGGAATTTGTACGTTGTGGATTGTGACCTTTGTTTTAATTAGGGCAAATGTTGTTCAGTGATGTCCTCAGAAGGTATAGATGAGTACCTAACGGTATTCATGGGATGTCGCCGAAACATGAGGCGGGACGATAGTATTAGGGGTATTTTCGGGGGGAACGTAACTTTCTAGGGCGTTTCTGTATGTGCATCCAAATTTAGACATAATTTCTCTTAGTCTTTTCTCTTTTTTATAGACTGGGCAAAACCTGCTGAGCGACATGTATCCTAATACCCTTGCAGTTGACCTTCAAAACAATGTGTAAGATATTCTAGTAAATGTCTTCAACCAACTGCGTTCATTCCTGTTACGACGGTCTAACCTTTTAAAAGATAAAAGTATTGTAGGGGCTGGGCATGGCATATTTTTGCAGTTCTCTTCCTCAGTTAAATTAATGGCTACTTAATTATGCCGTAGCAGACGACAGCTGCATAGCCTTCTGGAACCTCCATTCTTTTTCCAAAAGCTTATCGCATTTGATCAGGGTTTGAGCAGCCGATTCACATTCAGATTGTAAGAGTATTTTAAACGGGGTTTAAATATTTAACTTCGCTTATGTTAATAATGTTATTTCCCTTAAAATACGTGCCATTGCAAACTGTTTCGGATGATCTTTTTATGCGAAACATATATCTAATACTTTTCTGCTTTCAAAGAATTTCTACTACCGTGACATATCTTTTTCTTATTCGTCTTATCTTCTGTCCAACCTACTTCATCTTCAATGCTGTCCTCTCAACCCTCTTTTCCGCTCTTGTCTACTCCTCATAAAGTTTATTATCATCATCAATAGCATCCATGTCTGACGATTCATTTAATAATCTCTGTAAAGTATTTCTACATACGGGCGTATTACAGCGCGGCTAAATGCTTATTTCATCAGGCATTATATTTGTACTTCTGTAAGGTACATGCAGCCGGAGGGCCCAGCGCATACCTCTAGTACGTGACAATGCAATGAGAAAACAAACTTCTCGCACCGTGGGGGAAGCGATTAATTTCGAGACAGAAAACACAACCAGACCGCACGAGTGACTATGCAGCTATGATAAAAATAAACTGGGGAAGTTAATTGCAAGGAGGCTGATTGGTGATCCTGATCTAACTCGAGTTGGTCTCCAAAGCCTAGAGCACAGGCGTAGAGTAGCCAGCCTTTCGGTGTTCTATAGGATGCATTTCGGGGAGTGTGCGATGGAATTGCATGATTTAATTCCCCCATCTCCGTTCCACCAGCGGACGACCCGTCGTACGGCTGGTTTCCACCCTTACGTTGTTAACACCACTACGATCCGGACGAAGCGTTTCGCCTCCTCCTTTATACCGCGTACATCGAGGGACTGGAACAATTTGCCAGCGGCGGTGTTTCCGTCGGACTACAATTTGAGTGTCTTCAAGGCTAGAGTGAATAGGCTCTTAATAAACTAGTGCGCTTTACCATCAACGATTGCGTCACTGCTTACCATCAGGCAGGATTGCGGTCAAGCGCTAGTATATAATATATAAAAAAAAAAAATGCCAAGCAAATGCAAGACAAAAAGCGAGACTGCCAAATTGAATAGTCGATATATTTAAAAGTTTAATTTCATTCATTAACAGTTGTTGAATTAAATAGGCTCGTCAAATTACCACAGTTGTCAATTTGCTGGAGAGCGAATTGCTCTGAATGTACCTATTTCAGTTTTATTTTTTTATCATTAAATTCATATAAAATTCTAATTTTCTTTGATACCTTTCATCTACAAGTAAAATGTAGGATTTTTACTCTTTCTCCCCGACCCTTTCCGTGTCATTGTTGACCAAAAATTTTTCCCTCTTTTGTTGGTCCCATTGAGGGGTTGCGAACAATTGCCAATTTTAATTTGCAAATAACGCACCAATGGTTTTGGGCCAAAGTCGGAAAGGATTCTCTTTTTCAAATTACTTATTTTGTCTACCGCTGGCTCATGTAATTGTATTACTTTGTAAAAGAAATGTTACAATATTCTTGTAAAATGTTTATTAATTCTGAGGCAAATAAACTTTACAAATAAATCTAAATTTCTGATTAGCTTCCGTCAAAACATACAACGTGTAATGGAAAGCATGTAATGAAAAGCTTCGTTAGATATTATCAAACGATATTGATCGAGTTTCAAACTTCATAGGGTATTTAACTAAAAAAAAACTAATTAGTCCGTCATTCAGATTATAGAAAAATATTGGATAGGGGAGGCCCGGACAAGAAGCATAATGTGGGTAAGAAGAATAATCGATTTTTCTAAATAATCGCAATAGATGGCGCTTTGATCTGTCGGCCATGATTCCGGCACGTGTTCGGCCACGCCATGACAGTTTGACTAAAACAATACAGGTGCTCGTTTGTTGTTGAGACAACAAAAAAAGAATTTCTGCAGTTTTGTTACGATTTTTGCAAAGGTATGTGTATCAACTTTTTTATTATGTATGTTTTGTTTGTTTATAATATTTTTTTTGTTCGACAGCATATTTGTTTAAGTATAATTTGTGATAGTAGTTTTTTTCCTAAGCTTCAAATAACATTTGAATCATTTTTGAATCCTAATAATGGCATCGTGGTCAAAACGAATATGGGCAAAAGGAATAGTTATCCGTTTTGCCCGGTAAAAGAATGTTCACTTATTTCGGATATCTTTTTCAGATGGTATTCAAATATAAAAGAAAAACTGCGAGAGCATCGTGGTCAGAAGAATCGCTAGAGCGAGCTACAAAATTGGTTAAAGAAGAAGGAAAATCTATAAATTCTGCCGCAAAAAAATTAGGAATTCCTTTTACTACTTTACATCGACACCTAAAATCAGGAAGTGTCTCGAAAAAATTGGGCAGATATATATCTGCAAACAGGTATATACCTGTTTTCACGCCAGAACAAGAGGAAGATCTGTGTGCATATTTAAAAAAATTAGACAGTCTTTTCTTTGGATTGACTCGTTCAGAATTTTTAGATCTAGTGTTTGAGTATGCCAGAAAAAATAATATTACTCATCCGTTTAAAAATGGCAAAGCTGGTGATGACTGGTTTGCTGGGTTTAAGCGCCGACACCCAGAAATTGTCCTACGAGCACCCGAACCGACATCATTGGCAAGAACTCGAGGTTTCAACAGGCCTCAGGTGGAATTATTTTATAAAAATTTTTGGGACTTAGTAGAAAAATACAAATTTGATGCGACTACAATTTATAACATGGACGAAACAGGTGTTAAGAGCAGCACGAGTCGACCGCCAAAAGTTTTATCGATAAAAGGTAAAAGGCAAGTTGGAGTAGTCAGCAGTGCCGAAAGAGGTCAACTTACCACTGTTATTTGCTGCTGTAATGCAGCTGGCACGTATGTTCCACCTTTTTTCATATTTGCCCGAAAAAGAATGCAAGAGAGGCGCTCCTCCGGGCTCGCAAGCTACAGTCAGTGACAATGGTTGGGTAAACGGAGAAGCTTTTTTAAACTGGCTTCAATTTTTCGCTGATACAGTCCGTCCAAACGAAAACAGGAAGATACTACTACTGCTCGACAATCATGAGTCCCACAAATATTATCCAGCTTTGGAATTCGCATCGAAAAATAATATTATATTTTTATCTTTTGCACCCCACACCACGGATCGTATGCAACCACTGGATGTTGCCGTGTATGGACCGCTGAAAAAATATTTTGAGCAAGAGATAAATACATTTCAAAAAACACACCCAGGACGAATTGTGAACCAATATGACATGGCTAAATTGTTCGGAGGAGCATACGTCAAAAGCGCTTCAGTCCAGAATGCAGTAAATGGATTTAAGAAACCAGGAATATGGCCGTACGATCCGAACGTTTTTGGAGATGAAGATTACGCTCCTTCAACAATGACTGATCGTCCTCTGAATGAAGCTCAAAGCTCTTTGGATGATACTCCATGCAACTCAGCATCATCTGTTGTACCCCACTCTCCCACAGACCTTGTATCAACACAGAATTTGATGACGGATCTTTCTGCAAAGGAAAACCCCGAACAATGTACAACACCTATACCTGATCCAATCCTGGAACAAGGACCGTTGCAAGCTCCTGTAGCAAATCTTACACTATTGCAGATCAGACCCATACCAACAATGGCTGCTCCCAAAACAAATCGCAAAAATAAGAGACAAAAATCGGAGATATTAACATCAACTCCAGTTAAAGCTGAGCAAGCTGCTAAATATATAAAAGTAAATAAAAAGAAGACCAATATATCTGAATTAGCAAGTTCCAGCAAAATTAAGAAGAATAAGATAAAGAAGACTGAATTACCAGGTCATAGCCAAACTAAAAGGACAAAGACATCTTCCAAAGCTAAAACTAAAGCTGATTTATTTTGTTTGGTGTGTGCCGAGAAATATACTGAACCGCTTGTTGAAGATTGGATTCAGTGTAGCCAGTGCCAAAATTGGGCACACGAAAATTGTACATCATACGCAGGTGTTGGAAGTTATTTCTGCGATGAATGCGAAGACTGATTGTTTTATTTTATGTTATTCTTTTTGCCCTTATGGCATATCCGTTTTGCCCGGAGGGGTCGGGCAAAACGGATAATAGATACTTTTTGTTTTTTCTCAATTTAAGAGGCAAAATCGTTAGAATTTAATATTTTTTTATTGCTGTTTCCAAAGATTATGAAACAAAGTACAAATTAAAAGTAAAAAGAGTTACATTGATTATGAACTTGTATTTTATTTTATCACTCTCCCTTAACATATGCGTTTTGCCCGGGCCTCCCCTACGTATATTTTGTTTTATCAAATCAATAAAAATTGACAAATATAAAAGGCATCTAAGATCAGGAGTGGTGGCTGGTGATGTCACTGGCCGTTAAAAAGTGTAGCATGCAGTGACGTCACACGAGTTTTCAACGCGCTGTGTCGTGTTCATTTTTGTTTATATGAAAAAAGAAAAAATATGTGTCTAGTATTTTGGAAATCTGACTGACGGACTAATTAGGTTTTTTTAGTCAAATTCCATATTGCTCAAAATTAATTGGTGTAAAAATTTATGAAAAATATTATTAGTTGTAAAAAAAATAAACATCAGCGGGGTAATCGCGTCAAATAAAACAGTAGAAGTTCAACTCTTGTTCGTAATCCAGTTAAAGGTATGGTTTAGTTTCGATCACATTTCGTATCGCGCTAAAGTTTAAACATCGATTGAAGTAAAATCAATGTATGAGTGATACATTTCGTCAGATATATTAATTAAAACTAAATAAATTACAAGTGAATCTAATCGTTTAGACGTAAGTTTGACAAATGGTGCAGAAAAAGTTAGCTTTGTTTCAACTTTTTCATTTGACAGCGGTTACGTTCCAATTGTGATCCACTTATGGTTAAACCATCTGTCAAAAGGCTAGCGCGATACGAAACATAACAAAAGTAGTGGTTTGTTTGCGATCCAATTCTGTTTTTAACTGACTTAAAAAAAAAGGAGGTTATCAATTCGACCCGTATGTATAAAATATTTTCAGAACTGCTCACTTTTCGTATATGTCAGTCTATATCAGCGTCTGAACAAGTGTGCCAAATTTCAAAAGTGTATGTATGTATGTTTTTATGTTTGTGCGCTCATATTTCCGGAACTAGAAGTCCGATTTATGTAATTCATTTTTTGTTGTACTAAGTATTGTTCAACTTAGGGAATATTCTGAGTTTCATCAAAATCGGTTCAGTAATTTTTGAGTAAGGGATTTTTTCGTACTGATGAGAACTTATTTTAACATGGGTTATGGCTACCACTGTTGTTATAAGGTGAAAAAGTAATTTTCGTATTTCGACTTTGAAAAGCATGAAATAAAAAGCTTTAAAAAAAATAGAAACTGACTTTAGAAAGCGCTTAAAAGGAGAAAAATAATTTTACTTTTGTTATGCCTCTAGGAGTAGATTGCGAGCTAAACAACAAAAACCTCGGGACACCGACTTCTAGAGCCATAATGAAAGTAAAATTATCTTTTCCTTTTAAGTGTTTTTTGAAGTCGGTTTCTATTTTTTTGTAAAAAGTTTTTTGGTTGAATTATTTTAGTGCGATTGCCCCTCTGGTTACTTAACATTATCACTATATATCCCTACCGTAATTCTGCGCGCCAAGTAGGTATTATAGTTCTAAGTTACATTGATAAATACAAGTAATTCGTTTTCATGCACACCAATCATCATCCAAATTCTTAATTAATTCTAATAAAATGCGACGTTGTCATATTTTACGTAAGGTTATAATTAATAATCGTGACTGTCGAATTATTTTGTTTAAAAAAGAAACAAACAGAATAATAATGATAGTTGAAAATTCATTATGCCAGTTGATTCTTTGATAAGGTCTCATTTTTATTTAGGAGTTATGGGATACTAGCGGCCGCCAGCGACTTCGTTCGCGTAGAATTACTTATTATGCTCGACTCCTATTGGTCGCAGCGAGATGTTATATAACCTAAAGCCTTTCTGGGAAAATGGGCTATCAAATTCAAAAATATTTTTTCAAATCGGAGCAGTAGTTCCTGAGATTAGCGCGTTCAAACAAACAAACTCTTCAGCTTTATATATTAGTATAGATTAAAAAAAAACACCCTGTAACAAAAAAAAGCCTCTTACACCTCACGTGACGAAGTGATTTATCAACTCTAGTCAGTACGCGAAGCTACAAGTCCTCCAAACTATGGACGATTAACACTTAAATCACAGTTATGTACCTACAAACACTTCATTTATGTTCGGAAAGTTCCTGTACTTTCTAACAAGAACCTGGGCCTATAGCCAATGTAACATCGCTTCGTAGCGATGCGAAATCGAATACCAAACCAACCAATGGCGGGAACGATTGACCACGTGATTTATCGCGTCGCGTGGTCTATCGTTCCCGCCATTGGTTGGTTTGGTATTCGATTTCGCTTCGCTACGAAGCGATGTTACATTGGGTACAGGCCCAGGACAGATGACTAGATTAATCGTTCAAGCGTCTAAAGATTATTTGTTCTAATAGAATATCCACATGTTCAGTTAGCAAATATCATTAACGTAAGTGTAGTCCCGTAGCTAATAATAGTTTTGTTTTTTTATGTACTAAGTACATCGTTCACTTATATACAGTGATCGATGACTAAGTAGATACCTAGTAGATGTCGCATTTAGTGCGTAAGACCAATTTATATCATTGAGTTGCCATTTTTCTTCCAGAAAGACTGCATTTGTATTTGATTGGGGATCCTTGATTGTGTTTAGATATTTGTTAGGTTCGATATAATTATACCTTTTTATGATAATTGTTTTCTGTTAAGAAATTTTCTTACAGAATGTACGGATTAGATGTGTATTTAATACTTCTCGTCGCAGACTAAACATGTCATGTGATAATTTAATTCTCTCCCTAATGTTATTTACGGCTTCGTTGACCTCCACACGTATTTGAAGCCCTTCTTCTTTCAAATAAATCATCAAAAGTCGAATCTAAAAGCTTTTTCATACGCATTCAAGCGATAAACTACTAACCCTTAATTACAATGTAACGTGTTTACTTCAAAGGGGCCTATTACCGTTCCCCACAATTTGTAAAACTAACTACAAGTCATGATTTATCGAACAAAACACTAACCAGGGCCTTGTATTCGTCCCACGACGTTTTTAATTACCAAAACGTGCCACAAATACTAGCAACTTTCAGTTTTACCCGTGTTTTCATCGTACATTTTGAGGGTCGCAGTAATTAATCTGAGCTGCTTTTTAGGCACTCACTAGAGTCATGTGAAAAGGGTATTTTTAACAGGGATTTTTAGCGGTCTGCGGGGTTTAATAATGTTGGCTTAGGGTACGTAGTGTTTCTGAATGTAAACTAATGAGAAAAGTAAATCTGATCCGAGGAATTGATAACTTGTCTTGTGATTGACTATTTTAGATTTCTGATTATTTTTATTAATGTGAAGGTTGTGTCTTTCTTTGTGCTCCTCAGCCGACTTTTTTCCGAAATCAAAATATCATTATAAATGCGAATCAATCAAAATCAAAAGTCATTTATTCAAATTAGGCTGAGAGTCGGCACTTTTTGAACGTCAATATTACATAAGACAGTCCCCCAAAACGCCCACCCATCGACATTTCCTAGTGCTTTCACTGGGAAGAAGAAGTGGCGAAAGAAACTCCCCAGCAGCACAGCTGTCTATTCATTTAAAAAAAAACACATGATACAATACTATGTATAGTGATGAACACAAGAAAATACAATAACAATGAAATTATTGACCATATGCCAGCTACCACGCCAAAATACCAGCAAAGCAAAACAAAACATGTATACATATTTAAATGAAAATGTAAATAACTAAAAACTTATGACTTCAATAAAAGACCCAGGCATAAATTGCGTGACAGCTTACATATTTACGTATTGTAAAAAAAAGTGAATTATATGAACTCATATAACGTGTCAGTGAGCTAATTCCGGAGAAAGAACACAAACATTGTCCTGAGTTAATCAGAGTGGCCGCTCTGATTAACTCAGGATTATATCATTTGAGCTATTCTTATCATTTAAATAATCATTTACGGAATAATATGCCTTTGAACAAAGCTTGGATTTGATTTGTGCTTTAAATGCATTGTAAGGCAAGTCTAGCAAAGCAGAGGGTATCTTGTTATAAAAAGTTATACCAAGCCCAACAAAAGAGTTATGAACCTTTTGAAGTCGGTGAAAAGGGGCTCGCAGTTTGTCTTTGTTTCTGGTGTTAATATTATGAATATCACAGTTTTTGGTGTACACGTGAATATTTTGCCTAACATATAAGATGTTGGCTAAGATGAATTGCGAAGCAACCGTGAGAATACCAATATCTTTAAAGAAATTTCTCAGAGAACATCTGACACCGAGCTGGTAAATTGCTCGGACAGCTCGTTTTTGGAGTACAAATATATTTTGTATGTCAGCGGCTTTGCCCCACAGTAGAATACCGTAGGACATAACGCTGTGGAAATAACTAAAATAAACTAAACGAGCCGTATCAAAGACAGAATATTGTCTTACTTTCCTGACGGCGTAGGCGGCCGAACTGAGCCTTCCTGCTAGGGTTGATATGTGTGGTCCCCACTGAAGTTTGGCATCTACTGTTATTTCCAGAAAAACTGCCGAGCCCACAGTTTCAAGCACCTCTTTGTCTAAAACAATGTTGGGTCCTAGATTTCTAACGTTAGGCAAGGCGAACTTTACACATTTCGTTTTCTTGGTATTAAGAACTAGGTTATTTGACGTAAACCAATCCGTAACTGTTGAGAGTGCACTGTTTACTTCGTCAAAATCATGTGTATCCCTGTCTACTTTAAAAATTAGAGAGGTATCATCTGTAAACAGCAAAACGTCACAGATGTCCTTTAAATAGAATGGTAAATTATTAATATATACTAAAAACAAGAATGGACCCAGTATTGAGCCTTGCGGTACACCTAACTGAACTGGTAGCCCGGAAGATTTCACACCGTTAATATCTACACACTGTAATCTATTATGTAAATAAGAACCTATCACGTTGAGAGCTTCATTTTCGACACCGTAATGGCGGAGTTTACACAAAAGTATGTCATGGTGCATGCAATCAAAGTCTTTGGAGAGAATGTTTATGAAGATATAGTTATGTATGGATGGATGGATGTTTGGTACTCTTTCTCACCAAAACTACTCAACGGATTCGATCAAAATTTGCCACACTTAATAATTTATAACCAGGATACCAATATTTCTACGGGACAGTAACTTACGTGGCGTGGGTGAAACCGCTGAACGCAACTTGTTTAGTAAGTATAGTACTTACACCCAATTATTTTTTTGGCTTGAATACCTACATAATTATTATTTTGTATTTGTTGCTCTATTGGCATGGCCTGCTGAATTATGGCGAATAATTGAATTTAACATAATGTTCTATTTATTTTTGTTCAAGTTTGTTAATTACTTTAAATACATACCTACGTATTATGTTGGCGCCTGATGATTTTGTCGATTTATTGTAACACTTTTTAAAAGTTGTGATTGGTTATTTTTACTGTGTGGTTTAGAATTTATTTCTTGAGAGACGTTTTATTTAGAGCGGGTAACACCGAACGAGCTGGTGAATAACATGGCAGCAGTGGCGACTCTTGAATGCAGTCGTTACATAATAAATAAATAAAATGAATATGACTGTATGTGAATATACCAAAATACTTTTTTTTTAATAATCATAAACTAGTGCTTGACTTCAATCGTTCCTGATGGTAAGCAGTGATGCAATCGTTGATGGTAAAGTGCGCTAGTTTATTAAGAGCCTATTCACTCAATAAACTGAGTGAATAGGAAGGAAGACGGTCGTTGAGCGAAGTGATGCAATGTTAAACTAAACAACACGACCAACGATGTTGCGCCAGAGGGAAATTGATCTGGAGACCCTCCACGACCAAACTCCCGACACAACAACATTTGGCGCATCGTACCCGGCACACATCTCAACACAACTGCTCAGACCCGTCCTCCGTATGGCTTCACCAGACATACCGTATGCGGCTTTAATTTCCAAAAATGATGATTTGATCTACCCAACGTCAATTAAGCACAGGCGTAAGTATCTACAATATCCAGTTTCGAGACCATTGAAGACGCCTCCAAAATAATAATTTAACCCCAAGGCTGAATTTAATTTGAAAATGGTTTTAATGAAGAAATATTTGCTGAGTGTGCGCCGCACACAGTACAACTTTGGTCGCGTAATTGTGCGCAAATGGCCACTTTTATTACAAATATGTTTCATATTTCGTACTTTAGAATGTTTTCGTGTATTGTTCGTCGTTATTACATTAGAAATTTTAATGGGATAATAAAAAATGTCTGTATGGTTTTGTTTTGTTTAAATTATTATGCTTATTTTTTCTCTCGTCGAGTATTCCATAGAGCTTACAAACTCGGGGATGTAATCAGTACCTCCAGCTAATTATAACTCAGGGAGCAGTAACGTGGACACTCGCGGTAGGTACGGTTGGTTCTTAAATACAAGGTCGCTCAGCGAGCTACAGAACGGGCTTTGCTTGGAGTCCTTCTGAGGGATTTAATCCGCAACGAGGTTATCCGGAAGAAAACCAAAGTTGTTGACTTAGCTCACAAAATAATTACACTGGAGTGGCAATGAGCTAGATTTAATTAGAGTTGGGGAAATAACTAGGCAGATATTTTTTTTTAATAATATTGCGCCGCACTAGGATTTTTTCTTTTATCGTGAGTACGTTTACAAATTACGGAACAAACATTCATAGAAGTAGTTGTACTGGGTGTGGTTGACACACAACTACACCCAGTACAACCACTTCTAAGTCATACAAATGTTTGTTCTGTGCGAGAATCAAACCCGCGACATGCAGCGCAGCAGTCAAATATTTAACCACTACGCCAACCATGTCATCAACTGATATGATAATGATGAGTCTCTATAGCGGACACTGGCATTTTATTTACAAATGTTTAAGTAAATACAAGATTATTCTTCAAATTAGTCTTATCGAAAAGGCCTTAATATGTGAGAAATGTTGTGTTATCTGAAGAAATCTACCAGCTTAATGTTGATAATCTTCGTCCTAAAAAGCTTCTACGAAAACTATTTAGTAAAAACCAGCCAAGTGCGAGTCGGATTTGCGCACGAAATGTTGCTCAATATTAAGACAACAACAAAAGAAAACAAATTAATATCATCATCATCAACCTCTTTATCGTCCCACTGCTGGGCACAGGTCTCCTCCCATACAGAGAAGGATTGAGCGTAATCACCACGCTTGCTCAATGCGGGTTGGCGATTTTAGACTTAAAGTCCAGGTTTGCTCAAGATGTTTTCCTTCACCTTGTAATTAGTCATTGGTGTCCAAGATATACTTAGAAAGTACCTATAACTAAGAAAAGTTACACTAGTACTTGCCTGAGCTGGAATCGAACCCGCACACTCATAATTGAGAGGTGACCACTAGGCCACCAAATAATCTATACTAATATATAAAGCTGAAGAGTTTGTTTGTTTGTTTGAACGCGCTCATCTGGGAAACTACTGATCCGATTTGAAAATTCTTTTTGCGTTGGATAGCCCATTATTCCAGGAAGGCTTTAGGCAATATAACATCACGCTGTGACTAATAGGAGCGGAGCATAACTAACTCTACGCGAACGAAGTCGCTGGCGACCGCTAGTAATAAATATAATATGTTGTAATTATTTATTATTATAGCGATAACAGAAATAGACCATCTGTAAAAATTTCAAGCGTATCGCTGTCATGGTTGCTGAGTTCCTGGTGACTGACAAACAGACATTAGGGTCTTATTGATAGGGTCCGGTTTTACAGGTGATATTTATTCGGTGCACAGTTCTTGTTATAAAATGAAGAAGTAAGTAAGCTTGATAAACGAAAGATCATAAATCAAATAACAATCTAAACTAAATTAGTGGTCTTTACAATGATTAAAGTTTCCTTATCAAAATTAATCTCGACAAAATTTTCCGTTTACCAGAATTGTATCGAGGCAAAATAATTATATTCGGAGCTAAATGAAAAGCCTTTTAAAGCAATAACCCCCAAGAGTCGTTATGATTAATTAATTTATTTAGACTCAAATAAATTGTTTCTGTCGTTATCAAATTCAAACTCAAAACATTTATATCAATTAAACCTATTGCTACCTTTGACATGCCAAGAGTTGGATCAGTCAAAATGATCAAAATGAAGCTGCCCATTCCAATGTCTAGTGGGTTTATAAGAGTGAGCCCGGGAACTTTATGACATTTTTAAGCCGTAATGTATTTTTGAATAAGTAAAGAAAAATGATTTATTATTATTTGTTGTGTATCAGTTAAGGTTCTCATCATCATCATCAGACAGGTGGTCATATTGGTAATACACATAAAGACATAGACATAGTGACAAGAATATTTAAGTGCCTAAGTGCTTTTATTAGCACCACGCAGATCGCGACATTTTTGACAGTGACGTGTATCGACCGAAAATCAGTAATGAGTGACAGACCAGTCAACATCACTTTTGTTATATTTTCGAATATAAACCCAAAGAATTGCTATAAAAGGAAATTGCCTCGTGGTAATTTTCATGTTCGGGTGTAGTAGTCATTGGACTACTACTAATTCAATTACTACTACTAATTCTACTAATTTTCCCTTTGAAATTGGAAACTCTGATCTTGTAAATAGTCACAAGGTCAGAATTTTCCATTTTCAAAGGGAAAATTAGTCGAACGACGATTTTTTCACATGGTGTTATTATGCAACTAACTTCATTATAATGACATTTTTGCTTAATATTAATAACAGTAACAGGCTTCGATGGCAGCAAGATGCTTAGACCCTCGAAATGTTCACAGAAAATATCAATTGAATATTTACTTTAATAATAAATATTGAAACAAGTAAAATAAATATTAAAGGGGGTCCCCACACAACGGAGTTTAATGTATTTTTTTACACTACACATTACTCCTGTATCGTGAGTGGGCTTGAATTTAAACTCACACATACAAACAGCCAGACCCGAAACGACTACCTATAGCCAATAAAAGTATTTGTTATATGTGGGAATCCAATACGTTAGTAAGTACATCCAGCCAGGCGTTTGCGCCAACCGTGACGCCTTAACATCGCTGTTTTCTTTTCTAGCTAGTCTGAAAGTGGAAAAGTAAACTGAAACGTTGTGTGGAAGTCGATTGTTATGAAACAGGTATATCTTACGAAAAAAATAGTGAAGTGTCGTGAGGAGAGTTTTGAGTATGAGAATCGATGACTACAAGAGTAGGAGAAGACCAAACAAACGATGGATGCACTATGTGAATGACGAAAAAGGATTTACTACCAAGATGACAAATAATACAGAAGAATGGAGGATAAAAATAACATCTTTATCATATTATGCTGCGTCCGACCCCAAATAAATTAGGTCAAGGGCAAGAAAGATGACGGTAATTATTGTTCTAATACGAGTAGTAATACCAGAGTTATAGTATTACAAACAAGACTTTGAGTAAATGCTATATGTATTTAATTAGTAAGCCTTTTAAATAAATAAGTCATTTGTGAATAATGAAATGAATGTTTAGAAAAGAGTAGAAAAATGTTTTTGTGAGAATTTTACGAAACCTGTAATTCCTCGTTTATCATTGGTTTTTATTGGCACTACAGACGACAGTGCTTTGATAAATATATAAGGAAAAATAATTTTCTCTATGATCCATTACTTGGAAGATACTACCAATCTCCATGTTTATTAGCCAGTAAAAGCTAAGTTTAAAGTTGTAAAACAGTTAGGCTGTATAAATGATAATAGTGTGATCTAACGCTTGATATAATTAATTTGCATTACTATAAACGTAAAATTGCCTGGTGAAAATGTTGACTTCAAGATTTTTCATTTTGAAAGTGATACTTCGTCCTGGATCTTTGGCAGTTGGCACAGGTACCCAATCCATGGGGTGCGTGGCAGAAAACCTCCCCGAGTGCTCAGTGCCTGCTGGTCCTCTGGTTTTGAGACCCGAGAACGAGCAGACGCTGGGCCGGTGCACCCTGGGCGTGGGCAGCAATCTCTTCGTGACTATTGTGCAGGAGGAGATTGCTGTCGACGGCGAATTTCTGCCGGAGCAGAGGAGTCGCTCCCGAGGGCTCCCTATCTGCGCTCTGCAGCTTTGCAGCAGACTGCACGAATAGGGAGCGAGGTGGTGTAGACCGCGGGCCGTTTTGACAGTCCGCGGTCTAGGGGTCACGTCGCGTGACCGAGACGGAGAAGACCGTGGGTTTCTCCTCAACCTGCGGTCTACGAGCACCAGTGGCCATTGGAGGTCTAGAGCCACGGTTCCGGGTGGTGGGTAGGTTAGGGTAGGTTAGATTTAGTTTTAGGCTACATATAGGTTTGGTTTAGTCTTAAATAAGTGGGAAAAAATATATAAAATCAAAGAGAAAATACAAAAAATATTAAAAAACTAAAGAGAAAATATATAAAATAAACAAAACAAAATACAAAATTTTAAAAATTCATAAAAATTCAAAAATATTTATAAAAATATTAGTAGTAAGTTAGTTTTAGATACCGAGCAGCGGGCGGTATATCCTGCACCAGAGGGATCCGCGGGCCTCGGGAGGATTAATACCCTCCCAAAAAGAGCGGCCGCATCGCCTTGGGGAAGCGATGTGCGTATCACCCATTTATCGTAAAATGGAAATGTCGGATAATGTGATTGAGGTTTTGTCTTGCGATCCGGCTGACGCCCGGCGTTCGCAGGTATCCGGGCCTGCGAATGTCAAATTAGTTACCGAAGAACGCGCAGGGGTAGGCGACCAGGCCCCTGCTGCCGTTAATGTTACTGGCGAATGCGATGTAGTGGATGTGGACGAAGGGTCGCGTAGACCGGCTTCCGTGAGGAAGCGCCCACGCGTCTTTGCTCAGAAGGGAGGTTTGTCAGCGGAGCTGACCTCGGAAGAGGAAGGCCTGCCGGCCCCGAAGGTGCCGACCGTGAGGAGAGGTCGGCAAAATTCGAGAGGGGTGACTGCTTCGCGGCCGCGGAGGGACGCACAGGGTGGGTTTGTGCGTGCCCCGGCGGCCGGCGAGGCAGAAAGTGACATGGGGGTCACTTCGGAGGACCCTGGTGGCGAGAGTGGCACCTCGTTAGGGAGCTCGAAGGCGGAGCTCAATGCCGCCAGGAGGGAGCAGCGCAAAGCCGTCGCGGCCGACGAAGTGTCGGAAATGGCCCGACGCGCTCGAGAGCGACGTGCTGCTCTATCGGCGGAAGGGGGGCAACCGTCGGCGGTGGCCCTAAGCCAGCTTGCCTTAGATGGGGTGGATTTGGTGCTGAAGGTTGCCACAAAATCTGGCAACCTGAAGAGCACCTTCATTCGCGGTCTCAAAGAGGCTGCCGCGGACATCAAGGAGGCGGTTAGCACCCTGCTTAACACGACGGCCTCAGACGAGGTCGTGAAGTTGCAGGAGGAGAACAGCCGCCTCCGGAATGATCTAGAGGACCTCCGGCGACAAGTCACTGCGCTGAGCGAGCAGCAGCAGCGACACACGCCCGCCGATGCCGCTTCCGAAGTGGCCCCGGCTCCCGCACCAAGACCGGCACTTGCGGGCGATGAGTTGAGCGCATCGTGCCTTGAGCGCATCGTCCGTATGTGCATGGTCCAGTGCGGGAGCATGGTCAAAGCCCAACTTGAGGCGCTTTCTCGGCGCCTCCCTGAGGAAAACCTCCGCCCGCCCCTAGCGGCCGACAAACGGCGAAGGGCTGAAGAGACGCCGGGAACTGCTCCTCAGCGAGCCCCAGCGATCGATAAGCCCACGACGGCCGGGTCTAAGGGTGAGACCTGGGCGACAGTCATGGGCCGCAAGAAGGCCCGCAAAGCCGCTAAGGCCGCCAAGGCGGCCTCAGCAGCACCAGCGCGCGCCTCCGGTCAAACTGCAAAGGCAGCTCTGGAGGCTGCGTGGCGGACTGGCAAAGGCGGCCGCAAAAGCGGTCGCAAGGGACCGACTGTGCGTGCCCCGCGTTCCGAGGCCGTGACGCTCACGCTTCAGCGTGGCGCTGCGGGGCGCGGCATAACGTACCGCTCGGTCCTTACCGAGGCCAAGGCCAGGATCAAGTTGTCGGATCTTGGCCTTCAGTCCGTCACCATCAGACATGCTGCCACGGGTGCGCAGCTGTTTGAGGTGGCTGGTGCTGCGAGCGGCAATGCCGAGAAGGCGGACGCTCTGGCTGCCAAGCTGAGGGAGGTCCTCAACCCTGAGGACGTCCGGATCTCCAGGCCGGAATAAACCGCAGAGATGCGGATTGCCGGTCTGGACGAGTCCGTGACTCCTGAGGAGGTGGTGGCGGCCGTTGCTCGAAGCGGAGAGTGTCCGCCGGGCAAGGTGCGGGCCGGCGATATTCGCACCGACGCCACCGGACTCGGTGCGGTCTGGGTTCGGTGCCCTGTGGCGTCGGCGAATAAAATCGCCGCAAGTGGCAGACTGCTGGTAGGCTGGGTTGCAGCGAGGGTTAAACTCCTGCAGCCCCGGGCTTTGCGGTGCTTCCGGTGTCTGGAGAAGGGGCACGTCCGGGCCAAATGCACCGCTGAGGTGGACCGTAGCGATCTTTGCTATCGCTGCGGTCAGCCCGGCCACAAGGCGGCCCAGTGTTCCGCGGCGCTCAACTGCAGCTTATGTTCGGCTGCAGGGAAGCCAGCGGGACACAGAGTGGGTGGAGGGGCCTGTGGCACGCCTGCCAGCAAGAAGGCCACCAAAAAGAGGAAGAGGAGCTCTAAGCCTGCTGGGGAAATCTCGCCTCCCCCGCAGGCTAACAGCTCCGCGGCCGACTCCCGGCCCAGGACCGTTGCCAAGGGAATGGAGTGTCAATAATGGCACAACTCCGTTTCCTCCAGGGCAACATCAATCACTGCGCCAGAGCTCAGGATCTTTTATTCCAGAGCATGGCGCAGTGGTCGATCCAAGTGGCTGTGGTCGCCGAGCCGTATTTCATCCCCGCCCGTGGCGACTGGCTCGGATGCATTGACGGCTCGGTAGCCATTATTGGCGGGACTCTGATCGACTCGTCCCGGGGCCGCGGCTGGGTTGCTGCGGTCTCGGGCGGCATCGTCATTGTTGGGGCGTATTTCTCCCCCAACAAGAGTCTCGCCGACTTCGAGGGGTTCCTTGTCGAGTTGGGCGCCGTCGTAGGCCGCTATCACCCTCGTCCCGTTCTAGTGCTCGGGGATCTCAACGCCAAGTCATCGGTGTGGGGATCTTCGGTCACGGACCCTCGGGGTGAGGTGCTTGCGGAGTGGGTGGTGACGACCGGTCTGGTCGTCCTGAATCGGGGCTCTGTATACACGTGCGTGCGGCAGAGGGGCGGGTCGATAGTGGACGTTACTTTCGCTAGCCCCTCTGTCGCCAGCCGTGTCCATGATTGGCGTGTCGCCGTGGAGGTGGAGACGCTGTCGGACCATCGCTATATCCGGTTCGACGTCTCCGCCCAGACCGCGAGCGGCCGCCATCCAAGAGCCTCGATTAACGACGGCCCGCGCTGGGCGCTTAAGCGCCTCGACAGGGAACTACTCGAGGAAGCTGCCATAGTCCAGTCCTGGATTTGGGAGTCGGCGACGGACGGCCCCGTCGACGTCGAAGCGGAGGCGCTGCGGTTTCGCGGGGCGATGACGCAGATCTGTGACGCGTCCATGCCCCGCGTCCGCCAACAGTCCGCAAGGCGCAACGTGTACTGGTGGAGCGACCACCTTGCGCGGTTGCGCGTCGAGTGCGTCGCGGCTCGCCGCCAGTACACGCGCTACCGGAGACGACGTCGACGGGATCCCGTCGAGGAAGCCGCGCGGTATGGGGTGTACCGCGCGGCCCAGGAGACTCTGTGGCTGGCCATCGGCGACTCTAAGTCGCGGGCCAGGGAAGAGCTGCTGGGGTCCCTAGATCGGGACCCGTGGGGGCGCCCCTACCGTTGGGTACGGGGCAAGTTGCGTCCCTGGGCGCCCCCACTGGTGCAAAGTATGCAACCCCAGCTGCTAGAGGCGGTGGTATCCACCCTCTTCCCTGAGCGGGCGGGACATGTTCCCCCGGCGATGGTCTCACCCTCAGCCACAGACTCTCCAGAAGAGGAGGGCACCGATGTCCCCGAGGTGACGCAAGCAGAGACGGGAGCGGCCGTGTCGCGGCTCCGGGCCAAGAATAAAGCGCCCGGACCCGACGGAATTCCTGGCCGAGCTCTCGTCCTGGCTCTGAAGGAGCTAGAGCCCCAGCTGAGGGGGCTCTTCACGGCATGCTTCGGGCAGGGTCAGTTTCCCAGTGTGTGGAAGGAGGGGAAGCTGGTCCTGCTCAGGAAGGAGGGGCGCCCCGCGGACTCGCCGTCCGCGTATCGGCCCATAGTGCTGCTCGACGAGGCGGGCAAACTTTTTGAGCGTATAATCGCAGATCGCCTCGTCGGCCACTTGTGCGGAGACGGGCCGAACCTGGACGACAACCAGTTCAGTTTTCGTCGGGGGCGCTCCACCATAGACGCAATCATGCGCGTGAGAGCCCTGGCGGAGGATACGGTATCCCGGGGTGGGGTGGTGTTGGCGGTGTCTTTAGACATTTCCAACGCCTTCAACACCCTACCCTGGAGCTGTATTAGGGAGGCCCTGAAATACCATCGGGTGCCTCCCTACCTCCGCCGCATAGTAGGGGCTTATCTGGAGGATAGATGCGTCATCTATCGGGGACGTGACGGTGCCGGTCGGCACCAAATGTCGTGCGGTGTTCCACAGGGATCGGTCTTGGGACCGCTCCTGTGGAACATCGGCTACGACTGGGTGCTGAGAGGCGAGCTTCCGTCGGGCGCCGACTTGACGTGTTATGCGGACGACACGCTTGTCACTGCCCGGGGGAGCTCGCACAGGGAAGCGACGTTGATAGCCACGGCTGCGGTGTCACAGGTGGTGACCCGCATCCGGCGCCTGGGCCTGGAGGTGGCCCTTGACAAGTCGGAGGCCATGGTATTCCATGGCCCCCGGCGTGCGCCGGCGCCGGGATCACATATCGTGGTCAGTGGTGCCCGGATAGCTGTCGAGTCCACCATGAAGTATCTGGGATTGGTGCTCGATAGCCGATGGGAATTCGGACCCCACTTCCGGCGGCTGGCGCCCAAGCTGATGGGTGCAGCAGGCGCGCTGTCAACGTTGCTTCCCAACATGGGGGGCCCGAGCGCCGCCTGTAGGCGGTTATACGTGGGAATCGTGCGGTCCATGGCCCTGTATGGGGCCCCTGTGTGGGCGATGGACCTGACGGCCGGAACACTCGCCATTCTGCGCAAGCCGCAGAGGGCGATGGCCGTCAGGGTCGTCCGCGGGTACCGCACGATTTCCTACGAGGCGGCTTGCGTCCTGGCCGGATCCCCGCCCTGGGACCTAGAGGCGAAAGTACTCGCGTCATTGTACCATTGGCGCGAGGAAGAGCGGACACGGGGCTCCAGTCCGGCGCAGCGGCAGATCGAGCTGCGCCGAGAGGAGCTCCATCAGGTCCTGGTGGCGGACTGGCGGCAAAGGCTTATGCGCCCTGCCGCCGGCCTCGCTACCGTCGAGGCGATCCGGCCAGTACTCGACGACTGGCTCGGGAGAAGGCACGGCTCCCTGTCGCCTAGGCAGGGAGCCGGACGCTCGGTGCCACCACTGCGTCCAATGCGGGGAGGACACGGCGCAGCACACGCTCTCCGAGTGTTTAGCTTGGGAGGAGCAGCGCCGTGTCCTCACAAATGAAGTAGGAAGCGACCTGACGCTGCCGACAGTAGTGCGGAGGATGGCCGGCAGCGCAGAGTCATGGGACGCGGTGGTGTCCTTCTGCGAGTACGTGATGTCGCAGAAGGAAGCTGCGGAACGGGAGAGAGAGATCTCAACTCCCTTCCCGGGCCGCAGAAGACGCACCGGGCGCCGAAGAAGGGCGGACAACGCCCTCTTCCGCCCCCCATGAATGGGTCCAGGGGCGAGGGACATGGGGAAGTCCCCGCCCCCTATTCGATGGACCCCGAGGCGGAGGCGCGCGCGAGTGTCAGCGCGCGCCTCTGAGGCGATGCACGGGGTAGCTTAACACCCCACTACTCCGTGCCGGAGACGAGGCTCGGACAGACCGGGCCAGCACGAGTGTGTGGGGCTGCGGAAGAATTTAGACTCCCGCGGCCCCACGCGCGCTCGTGACAGAAGAGACACCGGGGTGGTTTTAGTCAGTAAAAGTCTGACAGACCCCGTCGCCCACCCTAGGGCGGCGGACATCCTATGAGGATTTCCACCCCGAAAAAAAAAAAAAGGTACCCAATCCATGACCAGAAAATCGAATCACCAGTTTTAATAATTGGAATAGTGTTAGTAATACTTGGGTTGTGATATTTAGATAGGTAGTTGCTTCTTGAAAAATACAGACACTTATAAACCTTTTTTTTTTGGGTTCGCATTGCAAGTACATATTGGACTCCTGCCGTCGTCGGGGTGGCAGAGATGTATGACTATTACCAGCTACAACCTATATACTTGCATTCCGTTGCACTAGAATCCAACCATAAAATTGCTGGTAAAAGCTATAACAATGAAATCAGTTTTGTTATGCGAAACCCGAAATACGTGAAATTTATAAGTAAAGAATCTATGTATAAAATTTCAAAAAGAAATCATGGTAAACTACAAAGTTATGGGCTTGTTATCTTACCTGGCTGATCCAACAAAAATATGGCCAACGCACCACGCCTACAGCGGCGAGGCGCGGCGGTGCCCTATCTCACGCGCCTAATACTATGATCTAACGTCAGCTGAGTTGTGCGGTCGGTAACCACGCTGCAACAATTTCTAAATTTATTTAGGAAAAATATAACATGGCGTAAAAATGATTGAATTTGATTCAGTTACTTATTCTGAACAAACTATATTCAGGTTTCGTATAAAGAGAAAATAACATTGTATACAAACTTTCTCGAATATAATAATATTACCTACTCATTAGGATTAGTTAGGTTAGATCTACGCCTACAGTGATTTTAGTTCGACATGTTCAATTACTATGAGCACTCAAGAATTCCCCACTTCAATAAACTTTTCAATGCAATTCGGCAGATTGAACCGTTTGCAGTTAATAATAGACCTCAACTGAGCACTCTATTCGCTGTTCATTTGTAGAATGTAAATTCAGCTATTCTATTCAAATTACAGCGCTTTTATCAAGTGATTTCCATTTATTGATGGAGTGAAGGTGATGCTAATTTTGTGCTGACCTTGGTTTGTTTTCAATGGGGGCAAGAATTAATTATCACATCACTAGATACAGGGCTTTCAAGACCTTTAGAATACCAAAAGTGGCCAATTTGTATGAAAGAGAGAATTTGTAAGGGAGTGAGAATTTTATGACCTCTTTTATAATAGGGTTTTGTATTATAAACCAAACAATAATTTCATATATCATATACATATACTAAATCGATAACAAACATAGACGAGTAAATCGTTTCGAACGAAAATCAATATTTTGATTACTTATACATCTCTATTAACTCAAAGGATGCCGCGAGGCCAGCCGCGTAGGTACAATTTTATAAAATAAAAATCATTTTTACTTTAAATTATTAGTTGCGCGTAAACATTGCTTCCGTGTAGACTATTCCTGTATTGTGTGATCATGTCGTTTCCTAACGTAGAGTAATGTTACATGCTGATGGAAGGTAGTATCTGCAATTAGCTGTATTGTGATCAGATGTTGGAGGATTTGGATGTGGCTACTTATCGGTCAATGTGGTTCCAGCATGACGGTACTATTTGCCGACCTGTACGTGAGTACCTCCATTGTCAGTTTGGCGAGCAGTGGATTGGTAAGGGTGGACCAACTGTGGCCAGCGCGGATTTGACACCACTTGATTTTTGTTTGTGTGTATGTCCATGCCAATCTCGTGCGACGATGCCAGGCCTGTATCGTTCTTAGTGAACGAAATATGGAACATCTTCGCCACAGCCATTGTGTTCATCGAATGAAATGATATATTCGGAGAGTCAGACGACCTTCCTATTTAAAAAAAAGTTCATTCACGAGCTGCCTAAGTGTCATTGTTTCTTTCGAGACTCGATAAACGTGGATAAACTACCTATACCTATATGCATGAGGTCAACTGAGGTTATGACCTGTGCCTTTGTTGCCATGAAATTACCTATTTATTTTATTTAAGTTATTTATTCCTTAGGGGTTTTTTTTAAGTTTAGCCAGGTTTTGTAGGCATTAGTAGAATCAGTTATCGATACCTAACAATACCTTCACGGATCGGACAGGGTTTTCTTAACATATTGTATCACGATATTGACAAGTATACAGGTGGCCGAGCCTTCAGCTGTCGCCATCTGTGGATGCGTGTAACAAGTCGTTGTACAAACACATGCATTCACGTAAGCGTACTGCACCGCTTAAACGAAACAGCAGGAGCAGGAAATATATTTTCACCTCACGGTAAAAAGAGAGGGGTATATTACTTCCTCTCCTATGCCGCGCCGCGGTCTATTTATTCTCCCTGTGTGTCTCGCTACGTCCAACTCCGCGTCCAACGCGAATTTGGAAGAATTAAACGCTAAGTATGGAACTATACTACTAAATAGATAATGTATAATTTGCCCTAGCTCAGAATTATAAATATAATTGAAAAGGAAAACTAAAATTATGCATGCACTTAGTTTGGATAATTTCATTGGTTCTATTATATTCAAATTATTTTCCAAAAATTACGACATTGTATGCTTGCTGTAACAATAATATAAAACATATATATTTGAACAGTGTTCCCCAGATGAAGCACCGAATTAACATTGGGTTGATGAAACGGCTACAGGCCACTGGCTGTTAGTGTAAACACCGGTGCTCATGAAATCAGTGGTTTGGTTTCATTTTTAGAACGTAAATTCAATGAAAAAAGAAAACTTTTTTTTAGTAAAATGACCACTTTTGCACGAACTTATTTTCACTCTAGCCGCTAGCAGAATATCATATGTTTCGTGAACGCTACCGGGTAAACGACCGGCACGCAAGAAGCGCGCGCGGCGCCGCGGCCCTCTCCCCTCAGTTCGGCGCAGCTACGGTATGGAAAGGACGTATGTATGTGTATTATGTAGTTTAATATTTTGGCGTACACAAAACTACAGTGGACCGAAATGGTTTGGCTTTACGCCGTGGCTGGCGATAACCTGAACGAGGCCCTAAGAATCGATGTAAATTTAACAAGTAATTTTTAATGAAACTGTAGATAAAAATGTGATTAACTTTTAAATACCAAAGCCAGGAAAAGTTTGAAGGGAAGTTACATCACAAGATATGTGTATTATGTTTTTATTGGAATTAGTTAAAACTTACGTAGGTAGAATTTAGAACGGACGGCCAGTGCAAGAGGTCAGCGCTCTTTGCACTGATATGTACCTCGGACGCATTGTATCTATGAGGTTAAGGCTGGTCTCGGACTGAAAATTTTTAAATTTTTTTAAAGAAAAAACATTTATTTATTTTTCAATTCAGATAAACATTTTTATAATTAAGCAAACTACCTATGGTTTTAGTGACAACGGTTTTTACCCTTCCAGGCTGTATAAAACCATGATCAGACCTGCTGTTTTATATGGATCAGAATGTTGGGTAACAAAAGGGATGATTGAAAAACAATTGCATGTAGCTGAGATGAGAATTCTAAGAAGGATGTGTGGTGTGACACCGATAGCTGAAAACTTGTGTGGAAATTAGTTATAATGTTATGGGCATGTGTTACGGAGAAACGAGGATAATATTGTGAGGAGAGCGTTTTGAGTATGAATGTCGATGGCTACAAGAATGGGAAAAGATCAAAGAAACGATGGATGGAATGTGTAAATGAGAAGGGGGTGATTAAGAAGATGATGTCTAATAGAGAAATGTGGAAGGAAAAGACACTTTGCGCCTACACACTTTGATTTACTCGGGGGTAGGCCACAACATTGGCTGCCGGCAGAAGTTACCACCCACCAGACAAAGTGTTGCCGCCAAGCGATTCGTCGTGTTCCAGCAAGATGTTTGGTGAAGCCGTACGGACGACGGGTCTGAGCAGTTGTATTGCGATGTATGCCGGGTGCGATGCGCCAAATGTTGTTGTATCGGGAGTTTGGTCGTGGAGGGTCTCCATATCAATCACCTTCTGACGCAGCATCGTTGGTCGGGTTGTTGGGTTTAACATTGTATCACCTCGCTCTATTGCCGTCTTTTTACCTATTCACTAAGTTTTTTAAGTGAAAAGGTTTAATAAACTAGCGCGCTTTACCATCAACGATTGCATCACTGCTTACCATCAGGCGGGATTGCGGAGAAGCAGTAGTTTATAAATCATCATTATCACATTTAAAAAAAAATTGGTATACCCAAGGGAGGAGAATATTGATGATTCAGAAAAACACTATGTATTCAAATCAAATGAAAATCGTTAGAATACACCACAGGGCTAATAAATGCTTAATTAAGTAAACAGTCTAAACAAATCTTGTTGACTACATAAAAACTTGTACATAAAAAGGGCCTTTTTATTTTTCACCAACATTCATCTTCCCACGCGCATCTATAAATATAACATAATTGATTATTTGTGTATAGATAAGTCACGCACGTCACATCAAAGTACACAATAACATAAACAACATGAGGTAAATGTTCTTGGAATTTTTCACAACATGGTGTATCTCTAAGAGGCTTACTTCTAAGTCTTATCAATAGTGACATACGTTCCTAAGCTCTAATATTGAAAAGAAAAGACGCAGAAATATTGAATCAATAAATTAAATTAAATCAATTGATTTTAATTCAAATATCACTGACTCATAATAGAAATAATTTATTCACATAGTTAGATTATATACACAACAGTCAATCATTTAATGAGACACAAGGTGTCTCATTCAGAGACAGATTGAGCGTAATCACCAAGCTTGCTCACTGCGGGTTGGCGATTTCAGACTTAAAGTCCAGGTTTCCTCAAGATGTTTACCTTCACCTTGTAATTAGTCATTGGTGTCCAAGATATGCTTAGAAAGTGTATGTGTAACTTAGAAAAGTTTTATTGGTACTTGCCTGACCTGGAATCAAACCCGCACACTCATACTTGAGAGACTGGTGTTTTATCCACTAAGCCACCACGACAATATCAATTCATACAATTATAAAATGATATCAACCATTTTCATAAAATAATGAGGTTTATTTACCTACTCGCATCAGCCTGCCACATGTCGCTTACTACAGTGAGTGATGACGGAACAATCAAGCCTCACCGCAAGCGCGGCCAGCATGCTTTTTGCGCTTCCCCGTACCCAAGTGGTTTATAGCTAATATCAACATATATACGAATATGTTAAGAAAACCCCGTCCGAACTATAAGGATAATAGAGGTTAGGTGAACATATAACCAAATATAATATGAAATTGTACATATTAATCATCATAGTAACCATACTAATGAATTTTAAAATATGTTTTTTTTTTACAGCGAATTAATTCCCACTTCCCCAAAATTTGGTAATTTTAAAAAAGAGTTACAACACTAATATCGACGGTATTATTATGAGCGATGCGACCGCGTGCCGCGTGCCCTGTCCCCCTTCCCCCGCGCATGTATTGCCTATCGCACATTTGTATTAAGTTACCTCTTTTTGTTTTTAAAATATTTTTTTGAGGGATTTTTTAATAAGTTTAGCACGGCTTTGTATGCATAAGTAGAATCTGTTATCGATACCTAACAATACCTTTATGGATCGGGCAGGGTTTTCTTTACATATTGTATAAAAATTACGTATCTAGTCTCGAACAAAACTCTTATCAAAAATGGCGACAAGTATTAAGCAGTCTAAATTAGTCAAAATAAACACACATCAATTTAAAATCAGTCTTAAGTGCAGTGTATAAAGTTCTTATGTACAAAAAGCCATTATTTTTTAAGACCGAGTCTGATATCAAACCAAATTCAACCTTACACGTATGCATTAAAGTCAGAATTATAAAGTAAGTACTAGATGAATGAAGAACCCAAGTGCTGCCCTGCGCGATTGTTTAGTTCAACCATTTTTTTTACGTTGATTGTGAATCTAGTGTATCAGTGATTGAGGGTTTTTAGTATTTGCTGTTATATCGACAACGGAATACATCGTCTGTGATCGACATACGTACAGTAGTGTCTCAGTATTACTGTCCCATTTTTCCCCTTAGATATAGAACCACAAAATCTTTAAAAAATCGTTTATTTAAACGGCCCCCTAGTAGAACAAAATACAATTAGATTCATCCACATGCAAAAAGTTATTATCTGAAAAATACACCCTTAACCCGGAAAGCAATAAATAACCTAACGGTAACCTTTAAACACCGAGGGTCAAATCACATAAACTTAAACACTTGTTTAACTCGTGTCTCAGTGTCAATGTTACCTTAAAATTCGTATAACAAAATCATGTTTAAAAGGTGGTTGTAAAAGTGTAAACAATTTATAAACACAATTTTGTGGTAGTAAGGACAAAATCTTAAACAAAATAAACATTATTTATTAGGGTGCACGTAAAGCTTACCCGAAATTCCCTTTTTCATATTCAAAGTTAAATATGACTCAGGAAGTAAGCTAAAGCCGAAAATAAATAAATTCTTCGTCGGCTTCGTTCAAACCGTGAACATTTATTTTTTCAATCACATTTTGGCCTGAACGGGCTAAAATATTCTAAGTAGCTTCTTACAAGTTTTATGGCGTAAAACAGAGGTTTGGGGATGAAAATATGATAAATCTTGGTAAATGTGAGGATTACAAATGGTTCAGATCGTGTCCTTGCTGGAATTTCGATGAGTTTTTATGTAATGTGATACACAATTTTTCAGTAAATTAAACAACGTCAATCGGGCCCCGTAGGCCCATTCTTATTATTGAAATTCATTGTCTAATTTCAATCTGATCCCAGCAACAAAGAGATATTTTTGACGGGAAAGTTAAGATGAATGTTACGGTCATTTTTCATTGGACTTAAATTATTTATAGTGTCGTTTACTAAATAAAAGCGCGTGATTTATGTAGTAAAAGTGCATTCGGTGAATAATTCATAAAGAACATTGAAATATCGCAGCATAGTGGCCACATCATGGCTTTGCATCAAATCTCCTCGTAGTCGGCTCACGCGGCCGTTTTTTCAACTGTCATTGGCGATATCCGCCATTATAGTGAAATAATTTTTTAAAAGAATTTCTATAATTTGTTACAGGTGTTATTGGTAAAATTGTGGTATCTAACCACAGAGACTACTGAAGAGTTGAAGTAGTTTCACTCTCTAAAGATATTTTTGACAGGTTGACACTGAGATGAGACTTCTTCTTCAGCTTACAGATGTCCACTGCTAGACAAAGGCCTCCCCCAAGGCTTTTCACGCTGACCGGTCTTGTGCCGCACGCATCCATCGGCTTCCCGCAACCTTCACCAGGTTCACCTTGTTTTGGGGGCCTCCCTAGGCTGCGTCTTCCGGCACGTGGCCGAAACTCCAGAACCTTACTGCCCCATCGGCCATCGGTTCTACGAGCAATGTGTCCCGCCCACTGCCCTTAATCTTAGTGACTCGAAGCGCTATTTCGGTGACTTTGGTACTGAGATGAGACTGGATTTTAAAAATTACAAGACTTGCGTCTCTGATAAAGGGTGTAGATGAAATTGAACAGCCTTGTTCTTTTGATTGGGAAATCATCAAATGACTTCTTCCACTCTGGGTGGACTTTTACTAACTAAAACTCATCAATGTTCCTCTAGTTGCCTGTGCACCGCCACGGGCTCTTTCAGAGAACCCGTGGCCCTGGTACATCCAGTCACTTTGGGCTGATATCTCCTTGAGGTACGCGTGTACCAAAATGTGCCGTCGATCCAGGTCTGGTCTCTCTCAGCTTTGCTAATAAATAATGACCAGAACGAAGCTCGAACGCTATCTTAGCATAATTACTAGATAAACATTTATCATAAACTCAGGGTCCGCGAGGGGGTATGTGCTAGAGGTCGAAGCTTAGTTATTATATTCTTGTTCTTCTTCAGCCTATAGAGGTCCACTGCTGGACAAAGGCCTCCAAGGTTTTCCATTACATTGGGGGGATTTGTCATAATCCCCAGTCTTGGCAGATGGGTTGGGAAGCAGTAATTTGATATTCCACAGGAGAAGCGCTGCTGCTCGCTTCTCTGGTGAAAGTTCCCTTAGTCGCCTCTTACGACACCCACGGGAGGATATGGGTTGGTACTCTTCTAAGCCCGGTACCTCACGGAGGAGTTATTATATTAATAATGCTATTTTAATAAAGGTGACGGCTAATATAAAACAAACAATGAACGTAAGACCCGATCCTCTCTCGTCTAACAGAGATTTAAGGCATCTTTTCGGCACGTTATTGAACGTAGACTGTGATCAATGCGGGACGCTTGGACGTTTGCCAGTAACGCAAATGACTACGATTATGCTAAATTATTGTTACCGTTATTAAGTAATTTAGTACTGAGAGCGTGTGTGTTATGTGTCTAGATAAGGCTGATTATTGTCAATTAAATAAAGATTTATCAGATAAGATTCAACCTGTAAGTGTCACTTACCCCTTACTTGAACTTGACTTACATATTTTCGTCTCCTCGTTCCATTCAGGCTGATAGCTAATAGCTAAGCAATTGTGCAAATAGTTATATATTAAAATCTTGAGTAATATAATTAAAAACCCAGCGAGTGCTGTTGTATTATACGAAATGTTTTCCATAATTATTATTATAATAAGGAAACTTGGAATGAATGGAATTCATTAAAGTGTATTTTGGTCAATCAGTGCGAATTTTTCTATTATTCTAATTATATTGTCTTTAATATTGTGAAAGTCGTTTTATATCTTCGTTCTCAAATCTTGTGTTAAGCGTACTTGTTATATATAAGTATTGCCTACTTTTTACAGAAAGTAATTAAAAACAAACAAATTTCCCTAATATTCACGATTTATTTCATCTGAGAAAGATTGTTTCTAATTAAGAATCAAGGACTTAATTAATTTTATCGAAACGTAATTTTTTGTTTTGGAATTTTATTTAATTCGAGGACGCCCTTTTTCTATTTATATGTATTGAAGGAAGGTAAACAACGTCTTTTCAAACAACTTACTTGAAATAAATTACTTTTATTTATATATTTTTTTAATTAATTTTACGTGGTAGGTACATTATTTGGTGGTAAATTAAATAAAGAGAGACTGACTGTCCTGGCCTGTGCTAATTCTGATTGTTCAGAAAAGTTACGTTTGCTAGTGATAGCAAAGCAAAAAATCCGCGTTGTTTCAAAAATGTAAGATCTCTCCCCGTAACATGCGATGCACAATCTCGAGCTTGGATGACCGGCATTCGGTTCATTGAATGGTTAAAAGAGATCACTTCCCGATTAAATAGAAACGCATAATTCTATTATTAAGATGAGTCAACTCCGGTTTTGTCAAACGCCCAGGCATTTTCAGCTGTTAATGATTTAAGACGCACTGCAAAAGTTGAATTATGTTGAAAATCTTTTAATTGCTAATACTTCAAAATCTTTCAGTCCACCCAAAATAAGCGATTATTTTAAATAATGTATTGAATGTACATAATTTAAAATAATAAGAACAAAATACATAATAAGACGTAGTACGTTCGTTTTATTTTCCCTATCCCGCATAATACGCTTTCTCGCTTAAGACGCGTTTTTGGCGGGGTCCCTGCGAAATCGTTTTAAGGGGGGCGGGTTTTACTTACTCTTTATAAGTTAACTTAAAATAATGTCTAACATAGGAAAATCTAATTATTATAGTACATTTTTTTGTAGTCGCAAGCCGTCTATTAGAAAAAGGCATCCTGCCACATCGACTAGTTCCGTGTGTATATTGGGACATGTAAGTATACAAATGAGATCTTCTCACCTAATAAGTAAATAAGTAATGAATGCAATAAATTTCACATGCAAATTATTATTTACCACTTACTAACCACATGTCCCTAAAAAGACCCAAACTCGGTAATAAAACTTACCTACTGTGATTTTATTCACACGTACGTTGGCGTGTCCCTCAGCAGTTTCACAGAAAGTGTCACTACAGGATTCAAACGCAGTTAATTTTAGTGGTTTTGATTTTGTTATTAAAAAGAAGGAATGCCAGAAGGATTATTGTTTTCAACTCGGAAACAAAAAACCGAACCATAAAGAGAAGCTTGATCAAAATAGACACGCATATGAAATGCAATTACGGACTGACTTTTCCTTCGCCAAATAATTTTACTGGAGTATATTTGAATTTTTGGCAGTTCGTTCATAAAAAACTGCCAGACGTCAATTTAAATAATCGAATAAAAATATCTGTCAGTTGAGAAATCAGACATTAATGAAATAACATTATTTACTCTGTAAGTCTGAAAATACGATGAAACGCTTTAAGAAAAGGTAGGTTAGTTCTATTAGGTTTTTAGCACGTCTTGGCAGGGACACGTCCGAGCCTGAAACACATTCAGGAATTAAGGTCCAGAAAATAAATATCAAAAACTATTGTGCAGCAACATACCTCCAGGACAGCGTTCGGATTAACCTTTTGAGAAAAGTAAAAGGTACAAATCGAGTGAACCTGTTCTAATGTGTATACTTACTTTGATTGGTGGATCTTACAGACTTCTTTTGTTCCATCCACGTTTATCGTTTCTATAAACGTGGAAGGAACAATGGAAGGAAATTACGATTCTTAGGTAATGATGACAATATATTCTCAGAAATCGCCACGCACTAGGTACGGCACGTGGCGATCTGATGTTTCTGAGAAAATCTAAGGTCGCCGCATGTGTTTGTTTAGTGTGGGCATGATATTTACAAAGATATATACATTATATGAATGCAGAACGTGAGTTAGACACAGCATGAGATATTCTTTGCTTCATAAAAAGGTTTGCGTTGGGCGTAAAGCGCAAAGGCATTTCGGTGATCAAGAAATAAATACTGGAGTCACGAAGCCTTTCACGCATTTTAAAGAAGGTGGCGTATTGTAGTCTACGAAAACATATTAGTCCGTTAGAGAAAGTCCTTAGTTTGTGTACGCATATGTTTAAAATATCTTTTAATACAGATTAGATGTAGATAAAAAAAATAATTTCTGCAAAAAAATTACGCTTACATAATTTATTTTATCCAAAGGATGACGTTGAGGTTTTACCACATTCAATGAAACCACGCAGTGAATATAACATTTTACGAACATAGAAACCTACGTTAAAATAATACTGATACTTTCTTCGTGTAAATACATGCCATCAGGGTGTAAGCAAACTTGAATTACTTTATTAATGTTCAAATATATGTACATATATATATGGGTAAATAGGGTGAACTTAGTATGTAGTAGTATGCATCACTGCTTACCATCAGGCGGGATTGTATTCAAGCACTATTTTATAATTATTAAAAAAAAAAACATCATAATTAGCCTAAAATGTTGCTAGTACGAGTGGTTAGATATCACACAATTCAATTCAGTTGTCCACCAACCTGGCGATGCTGGTCGCCTTTTGGGCATTTTTGAAATTTTTAACGATTCGGTCAAAAATATTTTTATGCCTAATGAGCTCCCATCCTTTACCTTTTTTATTATACACTTTGTTATAATATAAAATTCAACAATTTATTTAGTTTCGTCCCTAATTCATTTAGTTCTCCTTCTGAAATATCTCCGTCGTGGTTAAACGGACACTTACTGTTAACGGATATGACATACAGTTATGGCTCAGATAAGGGATTTATGTTCTTGGCGTGTTCATGGGGCAGTTACAATCTAATTTGATAATTTACTCAAGGGAAGTATTTCTAACTTCCATAATATTTCTTTAAGGGTGTGGCTAACGGTGACATAGAGATTTTATCAAAACTTCGGAATTGTTTGCACAAACAGTTTGTGCGAGAGTCCCTCCGAACACAAGAGGTTTTCAAAACCCTATATTGAGAAAAGGCCGTTAAGGGGGTAATAAAACTTTTCCTTGGAGATTACGTGAAATTCCCAGTATTGTCATACTATATTTAGATATTACGATCAATACGGTTATTGCAAGTCTTAATATCGGATGAAAGGTCTAACGGATATCGGTACAGCTTGGGAGCTGTGGTGGGAATTAGGCTTCTAACGGCAGTCCCTATGTGTGAAATAGGCCCTAATATTGAGGCACATCTGGTTTGAATAGAAGTCGACCCAAATAAATATGGAAATGGGACAAATTAGGCATATAGTAAATAGTTAGGAAGGAGCGGTATTCTTCAGATATTACGTAACCTGTACTGTAGGTTTTTGTGAAAGAATAAAGTTATTGTTGTGAGTCGATTATTTATTTCACCCACAAAGAATAAAATAGGGATGTTTCCTGGGTAAAAAAAGATTCTATTTAGTCCTTCATTCGGATTATAGAAAAATATTGGATACGTATATTTTTTAGGCGACTTCAAAAAGGAGGAGGTTACTCAATTCGACCATATATATGCTTTTTTTATGTATGTTCGCGCATAATATCTTCGTCGTTTGTGAACCGATTTTGATAATTCTTTTTTTGTTGGAAAAAAGACATTCCAACCAAAAGGTCTCATGATAAGGGCATCAGGGTTTGATGGTGGAAGACCAGAGAAATCAAGGGAAACTTTCAAAAATTGTAGGGGCGGCTAGTGCATTTCGACGCTTGAAAGGCGATATCTAAGCGACAAAAATTCGTAAATTTAGTTATATACACCATTGGAACCGCCACAATTTTCTGCGTCGTTTAGTGTAAACTCAATTTACGAATTTTTGTCGCTTAGATATGATTGCCTTTCAAGCGTCGATTTGTATGTTTTTCGTTATGTATTTTAAAGCACTACAATTTAATAAGGGTCTGGAGTAGATCTGATGATGGAACCGGGAGACAGGCGAGGGAAATCTTCAACGATTCACAGCGGCAATCTTGTGTTTGTGCTTGAATAATTTGTTTTGATAAGAACCTTACATCTAGATGGGTTGTGACTGTTGATGCTGCTGATGGGAGCTGATGATCAAGACAAATGGCAGTTCAGGGAAATCCTCAACAATTTACAGTAATTACCTACCTTGTGTTTGGAATCAATTAATTTATATTGATGAGAAGTTTGCATCCATGTGGGTTATAACGAAAGTCTGCAGTAGATCTGATAATAAAGACTATAGGCAGTCGAGGGAAGTCCTCAACAATTTACAGCATTGAAGTTTAACGTAGAACAACCACTAGTCACTGCTGCTTGCCATGCTGATGCGACAATCAAAAAATCAAGAGCCTAAAATTAAATCACGTGATTGTGTTATCTCTAGCAATGCTCATACATTCGGTCCGGTCCCAGAGAAATTTGATAAAAATCGGTTCAGTAGTTTGGCCAAACCAAAATTAGGGGTAAAAATTCGAATAAAAATAAGGCGGCATTTGCTTGCTAGCCTATTCCCAACTATGTTGGCAGCAGCGTCCAGTCGGACTGGATGCATCTGAACAGTACTTTTTGCAACAAAAAATTGTAAAATAAAATCTTTTTTACAAAAAAAAAAAAAAAGAATAACCGATTTCCACAAAAAAAAAAAAAAAACTATAAAGTGAAAAATAACTAATTTCAGAAGTCGGTGACAAAAATTAATATACAAACCTAAGACACAGACAGTTCATAGACAGATAGTGAAGTCTTAGTTATGACTAAGACTTTTTGATTCATTTTTTGTATGCATGTTGTGTGTACCTACAAGTAATCGATACACTATTATTTTACTTTTGAAAATGTATTATTCATTTGTTTTTGTGTAATCAGTTGTTGGTAAACCTAATAAAATAAAAAATAAGACTCCACCGTGAAGATAAGATCCCGTAATAATCTCGTAGAACCCGGAAAATATGTTGGCTTTCTCGCGACTCGTCTGAAAATATATACACATATATTTTTACACACAAAAGCGTGTAACAAATAAAATAGCACTGAACAATTTCCTCCCACTATGTTTGTTTCGTCGACGAAAAGGGAATTTCGGAAAGGTTTCTTTGTTAGATACAAATAGTTTGAATCTTTTATTATTTATGATGTAATAAATTATTGCAAGGTAATTGAAATTGTTTGTCATAATATCAAATACATTATGATGAACAATTTTAATTCCCTTCGCAAATCTTTTTAAAGTGGTTTTTGATTTTGTGGTCAGAAGATTAATTATTTCATGGAAAATTAAGACATGATATTTAGATTTAGGTGAACAAAGTATTTCGAGAAATAATATCGTAGTTAGGAGATAATATCACAAAATAATAATTTTAGCCTACTATACTACCTATACTAATTTTAGCCAAAATCAGCAGTTAGACTAGTAAAGCGGACCACAGACTTCTAAGCTGTAAAAGCTTCGGATGCGACTGGGATTAAAGCTGATATGATGATGATGACTACTAGTAGACTAATATTATAAATGTGAACGTGAGTTTGTTGGTTTGTTCCGCTTTCCCGCCTAAACAATTGCATTCAGTTGTTTAGGCGGGAAAGCGGAACAAACAAAATTATACTTTATATTATTCTATTTATGAAAATTGTACTTTATATTTCTGTATGTGTGTCAAATTTCATCGAAACCAATGGGTTTGGATGAAATTTGTAAACTTATGTGGGTGACACCACGGGTCGCTAGTTACTTATTAAAGGCTGATTTACACGGAGCAATTTAATTACCTATGGCATACAATAAAATTGATGCAACAATTGATTGCATCGTCTAAAGGGTGTTTAGACAAAGCAACTTTTGTTGTTGCTTCAACTTAATTGAAGCCATAGGCAATTTAATTGCCCGTGTAACCCAATTTTAAGAGATACAAAGGTTAGATGTCTTGTATCTTTGTTTGTTACACTTTCACGTCAAAATCTTTGAACGAATTTACGTAATAATGAGATACTTATATTATTATCTCCTTTATTTCAATAAATACACTTATAAATTATATTTTTAAATATTTCTACATAACAAAAATATATATAAAAAACATTTAAAAATATACAAAATAGTAGCCCACCGGTATCGGGAACAGGGTCCAAGCTACCGGCGGTCAGGGCTCCAGGGAGAGGAACTTCCTGACGATGCGAGCCGTGTCCAGCAGTACCGCTTTCTGAATCAAGCCCTTGATCCAGCTGCCTAACGAGAGCCTCCTGAGGTGTTGGTCGAGGCTCTTGGCTATTAAGCCATTGGCTGTCACGACTATCGGTACAATGATTGCTGAATCCACTTCCCACATGTCGACAACCTCGTGAGCCAAGTCAAGATACTTGATTTGTTTATCTTTCTCAGCTTTCACGAGGTTCTCATCATGTGGGATGGTTATGTCAACAATCATTGCACGCCGCTCTGATCGATCCACCAGCACTATATCAGGCTTATTGGCAACAATAGTCCTGTCAGTGATGATGGATCGATCCCAGTACAATGTAATATGGCCATTTTCGAGAACTGGGTCGGGCATATACCTGTAGTACGGCACCTCCGATTCCACAAGGTTGTATTTAAGAGCAAGTTGCTGATGAATTATCCTGGCTACAAGGTTGTGTCTATGCAAGTACTCTCCGTTAGCTAGACGAGAACACCCGGAAATAATGTGTCTAATTGATTCTCCCGGCCGGTGACATGCCCGACAGATGTCAACTGTGCCGTCTTTCACAATGAATCTCCGGTAATTGTTCGTCATCATAACTTCGTCCATAATTGCAAAGACAAAACCTTCGGTTTCTCCAAAGAGGTCACCGAAACGTAGCCAGGCTACGGACGCTCGAAAATCTACATCGGGCCCGTGTAGGGCTCGGAAGAAGCGTCCGTGAAGCTCTTTGCTCTTCCATACCTCCAAGCGATCATTTGTGTCAAGCACTACTGGTTTACGCCAGTTCTCCTTAGCCAAGGAGAGCGGAGTGAGGCCCTTGTCAGCCGCAACCACATCTCGATGCATCCCCACGTCGGTTTCTAGAAAATATTCCCTGAGACTGCATACCTCGCGATTGTGGAGGGTCTTGGCGTTTAAAAAGCCACGACCTCCACATTTTCGCGGGATATACAGCCTCATAACCGATGACCGTGGGTGATGCAATCGATTTGCAGTCAGCAGTGTACGGACCCTCTGATCCAGGGCGTCAAGTTCGGTTTGAGTCCATTTGAGTATGCCGAAAGAGTACATCAATACCGGCATGACCCAACCGTTGAAAGCGCGCACCTTGTTTCCGCCTGATAGAAGACTATTAAGTACTTTTTTCAGGCGGCCAAAGAAGCGTTCCTTCAACGATTGCTTCATGTCAGTAACATTGATACCCAACGCTTCCGACATACCCAAATACTTATAGGTTTCGGATGCGGAGAGGGCTCTAAGGTTTATGGAACTCGTGAGTTGGGTTCCCACGGATTCCATAATCTCTCCTCGCTTTACATGCATGACCGCACATTTGTCCACACCAAATTCCATCCTGGTGGAGCTACTGAAAGTTTCAGTAATTTTCAGTAGCTCCTTCAGTTGTGAATCGGTGTGAGCAAAAAGTTTCAGGTCATCCATGTAGAGGAGGTGCGATATAACCTGACCACCTCTCCTCAACCGATAGCCTAGACCTGAATCCTCCAATAGTGTGCTTAGAGGATTCAGTGCTAAGCAAAACCAAAGTGGACTCAAACTATCGCCCTGAAATATACCTCGCTCGATCCTTATCGGTTCGCTATTCCTCTGAATATTTCGACATCCTGGATAGCGAAGGACTGTCCTCCATGTCCTCATACACGTCATCAGGAAGGTGCGTAGAGTTGCATCCACTTTATACAACTCCAGCACCCGCATGAGCCATGTATGTGGCACTGAGTCATAGGCCTTCTTATAATCTATCCAACATGTCTCCATTTATTATTATTATTATTATTCAACAGACTGTTTTATTATTGTTACTATATTCCTGTAAACAACTTTGTATTCCCAAAACCAATTTGTTACTAATATTACTATTGTTTTCCCGGAAACGACGAACTTTCTAGATCGATCCACCGCCTTATATAAAGAGTGACGTATCCGAGACAGGCAGTCAGTTCTAATCAATAGACCGAGAAGAAAACAACTGTAGACTGTTGCTAATCCTTACTGTGGTGTTAATATCTCTCTCCATAATACTACTAATATTATAATAAATGGAGAAGTTTGTGAAGATGTATTTGTTACTCTTTCACGCAAAAAGTAGATATTGAATGAGTTTTGATTAATCTGTCCAGTATTGTAATTTAAAAATTAGAATAAGACATAAACTACTATGTATAAACTTGTTGTGTCATTTTACCGATAAGTATCAAGTAGGTCGGAAAAATGCTAGCCTTCTGAAGGTTTCACTCACTGGAGTTATACAAAGATAATGTACAGACGACAGCACATCATGCTACTACAATCTGTTAGATTTCTTTATCAGATTTACATCTTTATCTCTTGAGCATTAATGCTCAAGGTTGATTGAGAATATTTGACAGTTTTGGGTAGCTGTCGTCCGTACACGGGATTTTTTGTCTTAAATATGTGTAAACAAAATGTTGCGACAGCATATATCTACCTTTTATGTGGAAGCTATTATATACAAAATACTGAGCCATAAATACAACTAAACTGAATATTTTTTTTTTTTACAATACGCATTTCAGATTATGTATTCATTCCAATCAAAATTGTTACTCTTATCGCTTTCAGCATAAATATAGATAAACTTTACAACGTACACTAAGCCTTTTGGAAAAATACATAATTTAAAAGCACGAGGAAATTTTTATGAGTGGACCGCCATTACACGGCGCGACTTAGTACAGTAGGTATAAATATAATATTAAAAATGCAAAAGTTTAATATATGACTAGATGGGTGTTTGTTACTTTCACACATAAATTGCTACACAGATTTAAGTTATAAAGCGGGCAAAGCCGCTGGCGGAAGCTAGTTAAGTATAAGATTTTTCTTATAAAACTACCACACACACACATAGGTATCCTCGCACACATATACAATAGTTTAATGATATAAAAATAATGTTTATTAACAAACTTTTTTTAAAACATGTTTCAGTAATAATTGTAAGATGTAAAAGAGTCTCCTGGAAATGAAACCACAGGAGCACCAAGATCTTACACAGATGTTCTTAACAGGCTAGGAGACCTGATGGGCTTCTGGAGGGTGGTGGGTTGGCCGGAATAACCGCCAAAGGCCGGTATGGTCTACGCATAATGGTCCACTGGAGGGACTGAGTGCGGAAACCAAACCGGTAACATAGAACATAGAGTCTCCTGGCACAGGCATCACATATGCTCAAAAGGACACGGACTGTTCGAGAACTTTTCAATCACCAGTGCCCCACCGGTGATTGAAAAGTTGTGTAGAAATCGGTCGTCATAGTATCGGCATGTGTTAAAGACGTATGAGGAAAATGTCACGAGGGAAGTTTTGAGTATAAATGTCGATGGCTATAAGAGTAGGGAGGAACCAAGGAAACGATAAATGGACTATGTGAATGCTAATATTTTTAGAAAGGGGGCAACAGTCGAGATGGCGACGAATAGAGGAATACGGAAAATAGAGACGTGTTTCGTCGATCCCAAATAAATTGGAGTAAGGGCCGGAGAATCATCATGAACGGTGATGTAGATAGGATATCGTTTTTTATTGCGTGAATTTGTGCAGTCGAGGCCGTGAAATGAAATAAAGTGGTAGTCTTCATTAAAAAGCTAGTTTTTAGGTTTCCGTAGTCACCTAGGAACCCTTATAGTTTCACCAAGCCTATTTGTTTTTTTTATATAATTATAAACTAGTGCTTGTCTGCAATCCTACCTAATGTTAAGCAGTGATATAATCGTTGATGGTAAAGCGCGGTAGTTTAGCAGGACCCTATTCACCCTAAAAAACTGAGTGAATAAGAAGGAGGACGGCAGTTGAGCGAGGTGATGCCCAAAAACACTACTAATGGTGCTGCGCCAGAGGGAGATTGTTTTGGAGACTTACGACCAGACTCCTGACATAAAAACATTTGGCGTATCGTACCCGACACACACCGCAACACAACTGCTCAGACCCCTCCTATGTACGACTTGGACTTGGCGTCAGGTGGCAACCGGCCGTAAAACTAATTTACACCTCCTCGTTCAAAATAAAATGATAAGCAAAACCATAAGGAATAAGTCTAACACTAGGGCGTCCCCCGTAAGCGACGTGGATGCATCCTCGGATACAAACACGACTGCTAATGAAAATGCTAGGGCGTACCCCCGAAGCGACGAGTTAGACAAGAAAACGAAATCGTATTCGCAAACTACTCTTCATAAGATCAGATTGGCGTCGTGGAACCTCGGTTCTCTCAACGGTAGAAGCCAGGAACTAAGCAAAATATTAGATATAAGAGTTATAAATGCATGTTGTTTACAGGAGACTAAATGGAAGGGCTCTAAGTCGCGAGATATGGGACTGGGCTATCAACTTATCTACCATGGTGTGACTAACATAAGGAATGGCGTGGGTATAGTGCTGGACCCCCACCTTAAACAATGGATTATCCACATTGAGAGGAAAAGCGACCGTCTTATTTCCGTGAAACTTGCTCTAGATAAGCAGCGGCCACTAAATATCATCTCTGCCTATGCCCCACAGACGGGTTGCACAGAGGCAGAAAAAGACCACTTCTGGGAAGACTTCGATGATCTTATCAACCAGATACCGCCCAACGAATCAAAGTAGGTTGCGCCCATAGCAGAAAAACTCGCCGAAAGCCGCCTACGATGGTTCGGTCATGTTATGAGACACCCCAAAGATCATGTCGTGAAACGGGCCCTAGCACTGCCAGATAACAAAAAAGGTAGAGAACGCCCACTAACCACCTGGTGGTCCACAGTCTTAGAAGCCAAGGACTTAGAGTGTGCCCAACTAAACATCTCGACAACCCAGGACAGATCATCCTGGCGCAAAAGAACGAGGAGAGCCGACCCCAAACAATGGGAAGTGGCTAGGACAAAGAAGAAGTACATGTAAGCATATTTGCTATCTTAGTTTACATATTTTAAAAAGGGATTTTGAAAGTTGGTTCACGCAATCCAAAATGACCACCGAAAACCCAACATATGTACAAAACCCATCTAGTTTGTTCAAATTAATAACCTAATTTCTTTTTATTTTTTTATTGAGTTAATGGGGTGGAAACAGATATGAGCTATAAAATATTTGGAAACTATAACTCTTTCTTTAGTTATCATCGTCACTGCACTTAGTATGTCAACTCGATGTAACAACAAGCCGATTTTTTAACTAATTGGGGGCACTTATTGTAACAGACGGGGTAACTGCTGAACCCTACACTGAGCGTGGCACCACACGCTCTTGGCCAGTTTTTTATTTTCATATATAAGAAAAAGCTAACTGAATGAAAGCAGAGTTGTAGGTATACGTAAGTTAATTTAAAAAAAGAACTATTTTCGCATAATTGAAAACATACAAAAACAAATCAAAATGTCGTTCTAGTTAATTATTCCTCGAAATTACTTTTATTTTCGGCTTCATTCAAACAAATGAGGATCAATTGTTTGTTGTTTAGTAAATCTTCGTCGTAACCATTATTTTGTTCCAACAACTTCGACTGGCAGACTTTTAATTAAACTTGTTGCTTAAATTGGTTTGTTTTAATTTCCTCAAGGCTCCACGGGTTTCACATGGCACATTTGTTTAACTTTATGTCATCAATTTTGCGGTAGTAATTTACTTTTCATCAGATGTCCACAACTTGGGAATTAGCTGCTCGATCTGTTTGTTTTCTATGCATTCTGAAACCATTGATCAGATTGAGATGATACTTTGGCAGGTATTCTGGGGGACGCCCGTGACGCTTGCTATGTGGAATTGCAACCCATGCTGAGTGCAGCTAATACTATTTAGAACATATCCAGTGACTCTCAGCAATGGTGTAGTTTTCTGCCAGTATGAGATTTTTTTTTTATTCCGCTTAATACACTAACAGCAGCAATGGTTTCTATTTTAACAGTTAAATGACATTCATTGCATTGTGTAGGTTGTTGAGCAGGTAAATGTTTGGAACATACGAAGCAATGAAATAACAATGTCCTTCAAATTGATTAAGACTCGAGAAAACTGTTCGCATATTAATGGTTTGTACTTCTGAAGATACCTTCCATATCCAAATTAACAGTCTTTACCCGTTTATAATATTACTAGCTACGTCTTGTGTTTTCATACGCATAAGTTTTCATTAAGTGGGAATATTCATACAAAAACCTATCCTTTATAGCAACCCTGGTTATAATCCATATGTGTGCCAAATTTCATCCAAATCTTCTAGTATTTTTTACGTGAAAAAGTAACAAACATAAACAAAAAAGGCAAAAAGTTTCTCATGTATGCAAAAACTAGGATAAATGTTGATGCAAAATAATTATGCTAGAATAACAATGTAAAATAATGCAACCCTTAATGGATGGAACTCTAAGGGGCATTTTGTATATATTATGTTATGAAAACAAGGCATTGTTTCAAAACTGAATACGAAATTTAATTACAATCATAACAGAGTAAAAGCTCCACACACGTATGAATATACACCGTAAAAATACAAACGAGGTCGTATTGTTATAAAATCTAAAACAAAACGCGGTTTGTGTCGAGAATCGCGACCATTTGCATGTCTAACTATCTAACAATAGAGAACAAAAAATAAATAAAAAAATCCAAATCCTTTTCAATGAACCCGCTTGAAAGTACGTTATTATCCCTCGTATTTCTTTTACATCCGTCCGTTTCCGATTCAGCAGTTTTATGTTTCTGCGAGTTTCTGCCAGCCCAATAAAACAAATGGCATGTATCGTGATGTTCGTCTGGAGATAAGACGCGTAGTTGTCATGCTGTCAATTTTGAGTTATGTGTTGTTAGCAGGCGACACGGAGCGAAAATAAATGTAGCGGTTATAGTAACGATGACTATGTCAATATCTGGCAAAATGTTTTGACCTATACAATTTGTAACGGAAACCTAATTGTCATCCTTATGCACTAAATATAACAGCTGATATAACATCACTATACGTAATCATCATTATCAACCTTTTTACGGTCCCACTGCTGGGCACAGGTCTCCTCTCATACAGAGAAGGATTGAGCGTAATCACCACACTTGCTCAATGCGGGTTGGTGATAGTCCAGGTTTCCTCAAGATATTTCCTTCACCTTCAGTCATTGGTCAAACCTGGACTTTAATAAAAAAACCCGCATTGAGCAAGCATGGTGATTACGCTCAATCCTTCTCTGTATGAGGGGAGACCTGTGCCCAGCAGTGAAACGATAGAAAGGTGGATGATGATATTATTTATAACTATAAAGTGACGTGTAAGAATGTGTTTATTTCAATTTGAAAAGTTCGATTTCTGGTATCTGTATTAAAATTAATAAGCTAGCACGCTTTACCATCAACGATCGCATCGCTGCTTACCATCAGGCGGGATTGCGGTCAAGCGCTGGTTTATAAATAATAAAAAAAAAAAAAATCTCAAACTTCCAAACTTGGAGAGACAGGATTTAAGAATGTCTTCAAATATCGTTTGATATTGTCCTAAGAAGTCGGGTCCTTTATATATATATACCTTTTAAAATAGACATTATTTATGGTGTATCTATTAATACACTATATATATGATTTTAGGGACAGTACGGTATAAGAGATAAAGAAGATAGACAAGACATATGTAGACAATTGCTTTCAGGCAAATTAGCAAAAAGACGTAGCTGACATCAAATCTGAAATATTTTTCAAGTTTTGGAACAATGCATTCAAAGTTATATAAAACAAAGTTGAAATTCGTTTGGCACTAAACATTGCAATTGATTTAGAATATATTGAATATCTGAGACTATGAAATTAAGTATGAGATACCTAAGAGTTTGTTAGTAAATTTGAACTCACTTGTCACTGGAACTAACAATCGACTTAACACAACATACTTACGGTAACTCAATTCTCGAGGGTAGCTCTTAAATATTCCGCTAATATACTTAAGAATCCAGCAAGAATATGTCAAGAAGAAAACAAGTTAATAGAGTGGGCAGGCGATACGATGCGATGGGTCGAGAGAATAAGTAATTGGAGGAGGACCAAGTAAGTGTGAGATACCTGTATCTTAAAGGACTTCCTTGGCTTCTCTTTAATTACTGTATTAATTAATATATAAAATACAGTAGTAGTAATTTAAAACGTAACATAACCTTTTCCAGTCTTCCAGAAAATGTTGTTTATAATATTCAGTGAAGATTTTGTTCAATATGATGTGATTCTTTATTAAAACATAAAACACAGAGTTTACTTTTGCTATGCCAACACAATCTTCATTCACTTACTTACTTCTATTTATACAGGCACTAGATATTGTTTTTAGTTCATTTTCTTTATTATACGTTGCAGTCTGTTGATTCTTCTGAAAGGCTTTTGTTTCCTCATGGTATTATGTTGCAGTGTCTTCGAAACAGTGTTCGTTATATTAATCGTGATTTATTACTCTATAACGTGGATTTTACAGAGGCTCTTCTTGACTCTTCTTCTTCATCTTCAGCCTATAGAAGTCCACTGCTGGACAAAGGCCAATAAACCGTAAATCTATCTCAAACCCAAGGCTTTCCACGATGACCGGTTTTGTGCTGCCCGCATCCATCGGTTCCCACAATCTTCACCAGGTCATCGGTATATTTTGTTGGGAGCCTCCCTACGCTGCGTCTTCCGGTAGCCCTGCCACATCGGCCATCGGTTCTACGAGCAATGTGCCCCGCGTCTTCTTGACTATGAGTTCAAATCTATGGTCACCATTTAAATCGAACTGACAATTCGTCTAAGCCATAGGTGAGTCAGGTGAATAAAAATTGTATCTTCCAAAGTAGAGGTTTCAACTTTACCATAATATAGAGTCGTAATAATTTGTCGTAATTTAGATCATTATGGATCCTGCATGGCATAGCAGAAGCGTGATGTTCTGTTTTAGGAGACAATTAAGCCGCTTTTGTGGGACCAATTTCAACATTTTGATTTCTGTTGTGTGATTTTTATCGACAGTACGACGAACATTGATTTAGTCTTAATCCTCCATAATGCTACTTGCAGAACATTTATGGTCGGAGATATGTCGTATGTAGCTTGCTGGTATATTACTGAACAAAATCGTATCCTTATTGTATCCGCATCATGTTTAATGGCATGACAATAGCTGATGTTTTGGGCTTTCTTACTTAAAGGTCTCAAAGGTGGGTTCTGATCCCTCCCCGTACTCGACATTGGGAACTTCAATGCCAAAAATTTGGCTTAGGGTTCCCGGCTTACAGACACACGGGACAGGATGGTGGAGGACTGGGCTCTGGAGACTGGCCTGGTCGTCCTAAACCAGGGTTCGGTCGCAACATGTGTGCGGATGCGGGGTGACTTAGTGGTGGACATATCGTTCGCCAGCCTGGCTCTGTCGCCACATGTCCTTGACTGGCGCGTCATGGAGGAGATGGAGACCTACTCAGATCATTGGTATATCCAAAAAAGTGACCTACCTCAAAAGTGACGGGTCCAGGAAGACCGATGCCTCCTGGGTCAGGGTTGCGGGTTGGTTAAACGAGAAACTATGGCCCTGGCCATCGCACAGGCAAATGGAGAAACACGGGTGGGTCTTAGTCAGTAAAAGTCTGACACGCCCTTCCGCTCCCAGAGCGGGAGAAGTCATTTGATGATTTCCCATCCCAAAAAAAAAAAGTGGGTGCACCATTATGAACTACCTTACGCAGTGGAAGCAAGCGACATTGAATATTTCGAGTTTTTTTTTTAAACACATTTTTATGGTTCACTGGAGAAGTTCTTTTCAGAACTACTTAGTTTTTGTATTAGGAATCACACTTTTTCATAATATTTCTCAAAGTTCTTTTTAGAACTGTCTAGTTGAACTTGAATAATTTTTTTTAAAATTATTTTTAGTTTATTCTTAATTTTTCTGATTTAAAATAAACATCCTTCATAGCAATATGCCTAAAAGAAGAAGGTCGCTGCTATCTAAGATAAAACAAAGTCGCTTTATCTGTCCCTATATCCCTATGTATGCTTAAATCTTTAAAACTACGCAACGGATTTTGATGCCATTTTTTAAAATAGATATAGTGATTCAAGATGAAGGTTCATATGTGTAATACATGCACCCGTGCGAAGCCGGGGCGGGTCGTTAGTGTTATATAAAAACGTTTCTACGTTGAATGAAATTTGCTTTGTCAGAATGTTTGTTAATATCAATTTGAGCAATTTTCTAACACAAACAAGAGTACCTTTATTGTAAATTTAAATAAACAGATTTTGTTATCCCTTTTTAGACCTTTGAAATGTACCTACGAGGGGATTGAATTCGGACGATACCGTTGTATCCTACAAAATAATATTGTTTATACTAACATTATAAAGAGGTTTTATTGTTTGATTGAAGTTCGTATATTGGAGGGGAATTATTTTTACATTTAACAGCCCAATTTTTAAGGATGGCTATAAAATAGGTTTTTTTATCGCCAAGAAAATAGAAATTTTCTGACTGATATTTAAGTGAAACCGAAATTTCTTGTTCCTTGTGATATTTCATGTAGATAAAGTCGCGGATACAGCTAGTCAGTTCTACACTTATCGGTTCGATATGATTCAGTACAGCCGGGAGGCTAAATATTTCGTGATGTTCGATGTTGTCACCTGGCGGAGCCGAATCATCAATCACACGAACAAATTGCCTTCGCTTTGTATACTCATATTTCCATCAAGTACGCGCTTCAGGGTTATGTATTGCAATATATATAAATGGTTGTCGAAATTATGTAACAAAAATTTTTCAGTGTATTTTCAGTGTGTGTGAAGGGTTAGTTATTAAAAAACTCATTTTTTCCAATAACGTAGCAAAAAGTTTGAGTGTTGACCCCTTTATGGTAAAAGCTATCGCAGGAAATAATATTAGCATAGAAAACTTACGTATATGCAACTGAAAATGCTATCATTGGTAAGCAAAACGTTTAGGTTTTGTTAATCCAGTATAAAACATGATTTCCACCAAACGGCTCGCATTGCATCCGATCGTAATCCATTTTGCATTGCAATGCATTGCCAATTGTTGCGGTGACAATTGACCGCGTCCGGCAGGTTGTCCACGCATACGGTCGGCTCGGTACCGTCGCTTGAAACGTGTTCATTTCTGCGCCTAGTCAAATAGTTTCATTACTACCGCGTCCGCGTTGGCGTGTTTTACGGTTTTACACCAACGATCGCTTGTCGAGGAAGACAACCGCGGTGAAGCGTATCAATGCGCAATATCGTTTGAATATGTAAAACCCGTCCTGTTTCGATGCGAGGCGAGTTATTTGGTAGAAATCATCCCTATCTGTGAAAAACACTTGTGATCACTTGACGCAAATCGACAAGTCACTTAGTTGAATATGTACCAAACTGTATATTGTTACCTCTTTTTAAGTCTCCGCATTTCACTTTCTGAATTACGTTTACCGTGTAATTTAGACGTAGTTAAGTACCGACAGCGAACGCGGCGTGCACCCCTGCTCCTGAATATTTATCTTTTCAATGTACAACCATTACATATTCATCAAAGTCATTTGAACCCCTTTTTTTGTTACGCTCAGCGCAGTGTTCGCTTATATTTAATTAGATTTTTCTTAAAAGTGAAAAATTGTTTATTTACCGGCTTGAATGAGAAACAGGGAATGAGAGAAGTTGATTTTGAAGTCTCTTTCTTTGGACACAAACAAAGGAATCTGTGTAGTTTTGGTATGAGTCTTGATAAATTGTTTTTTTGGGCTTGGAAATATTACTGGTAATATTTTATGAATTCCTTTTGTTTGTTGTTGAAACGAATTTAAAGCAAACTTCATGTACTAACTGACCGACTATTTAATTTTAATTTTGACAATTTAAAAGTGCCTGTAAATGATTTAATTTATATAAATGCTTCACAAAATATGTACATGATAGACAGTGGTGGCCTAGTGGTCTCGGCCGCAACTTACAAAATATAGGTCATAGGTTCGAGCCGCGTCAGGTGCTTTACTTTGTGTAAATATTTTCATCACCACTCCTCTCAAAACGGTGAAGGAAAATATCGCGAGGAAACCGGCATGTCCTAAAGGCAAATACTTCGAAGACATGTGACATCTACCAACCTGCACTGGGCCAGTGTTGTAGATTACGGCCCTCTTCCTCTCACCAAGAGGAGGCCTGCGTCCCAGGAGTGGGAACATTATTATGTTATTATATGCTTTAAATTTGAGTTTGGAAATATCGTATAATAAACCGAATGTCGTGGTGGCCTAGTGGTTAAAACACCAGCCTCTTAAGTATGAGTGCGCGGGTTCGATTCCAGGTCAGGCAAGTACCAATGTAACTTTTCTAAAGTTATATGTACTTTTAAGTATATCTTGGACACCAATGACTGAAGGTGAAGGAAACATCTTGGGGAAACCTGGACTTTATAAGTCTGAAATCGCCAACCCGCATTGAGCAAGCGTGGTGATTACGCTCAATCCTTCTCTGTATGAGAGGAGACCTGTGCCCAGCAGTGGGACGATAAAAAAGGTTGATGATGATGTATAATAGACCTAACTTTTCTTATTTCTATATAAATCAGAAATAAGGAAGTAGAGTCATTAGTTACATTTTAAAAATTCTATACAGTTAAAGAAATCTAATGGATTTGCATTTATTTGTGGTAGATTCATGATTAATGAGTTTTGACATTAAACGACTCGAAAGCACTTAAGATTATTTGAGTAGGCAATTTATTCGGCATTAGGTAAGCATTAGTCGCTCTGCAAAGATAATATTTTTAAAAAGATTATCGAAAAAATTAGGAATTGTTGGGGTTCAAAGCAATTATTACAAAGTACAGATTAATTCTGCTTCTACCAAGTAAAATTACCAATAAGGTATTAGGTATTTCGGGAACGCTTGTTCAGATAATCAGGCTCTTGATTTTCAACTTTGGGTCTGTGTAATTAATAAATGTACTTAAAAGCAATTATTTATATTAACGATATCAAAGGGATTTGTCGAGGTTCCGATCGTTATAAAAACGAATCGTGATTGATATATTTACCGAGTAGGGCTTATCTCCGCCCGCACTCTAATTGCGTAAAATGCTGTCAATCACAATCGGAATCATTTTATGGATATTGCTATTCCATTGCTTTATGTGTTCGAGAACAGCGAGCGCCACAACGTAAATAATGTAACTAATGAATAAAAAATAATAATAATAATAAATATTTTATTGCAACAAAAAATACATTTCTAAATTTTAATGTACATTAATAATGCATTACAATATGTACTAAGTGTATGTAATAAGTTTTATCCCTGTCTCCTAAACTAGGCTAGGCCTGTATCTTAGGGGGTTCGGGGGGGTTTCGGGGTCGAAATGAAAGCCATTGTTATTGATAGTGTGTTACTATATTTGCTGTACCTTTAAAATGCCTAAGGTTCCAAACAATATTGCTTGTCATACACCAAATATCTTCCTGAATGTGATAATTTTCAGTCGTAACAGATACCCTTAAATTACAACCTATCATAAAAGCAACGCTTATTGTTAGATGCATTCTTTATTCCAAATATTCAACTGATTAAGACCTATATTAAACTAGCCAACATATCAATATAGCCCAAAGAAAAAAAAATCCATAGAATTAATAATGAAAATAAAAACTAAATAATAGTCTCCAGGCATACAAAGCATGATAGCTGACAACTTAATCAATTGCTGGGTAACAAAAAAAAGCATTATAATTTTTTAACAATACAAACATTGACTTGAGTTAGTCATCTTATCGTCTAAATAAATAGTATTTATTATTTTAATAAATATTCCTTGATGAAATAGAATAACTTTACACAGAGGTTGGATTTTACTTGTGCTTTAAACGTAATAAGAGGCAACTCTAACAAAGAAGAGGATATCTTGTTGTAAAAGGTTATTATACCAAGCCCAACAAATGACTTATGAACCTTATGAAGCCGCTCATCGCTCAAGCTCAACTTTGCAGACATCCATTAGTCACCATCTGCTTAACCTTTTCCCTAGTATGTGAGGCTCGGCTTCCAGGATAACTGGATCCAGCTAAATTATTTTACATGACCTTCACAACCCAGTAACTGGGAAATAAGATAGCCTAGACTGTTGAAGATTCACGAATGTCAGCCAGGATGTTGATACCGGTGCCTTGAAAGAAAGCGGCTTGTTATGTGAAGACCTGATCTGATCGATCGACCCTGTAGATGGCCATTATTAATAAAATATGAACAATGGTACCCAAACATTTATAAATATTTTAAGGTCAATTGCTAAAACAAAAGAAATCTACATTAATATTAAATAAAATCTGTCGGCGAAAACCTAAAGATATTTTAAATACTCTTGAATAATTTTCTGGAAACTAGATGGATCTCTCGAGGGTCTCGTTTTAGCTGGATTAAGGCTTGATAACTGGGCTATGTTAGCCTGCTAGTTGAGTAATAGTAGGTTGTCTAAAAAAGTAAAATTAGATTCTGTGATATCAACTTGTTTTTGAACCTATCTGCTCCTTTATTAGCAAACAGTGCTAAGGTTAATTAATGATAAAATTTGCGTTTAATAACCATATTTTTTATCGTTTACACGTCTCTCAATTTTATACAAAAACTGTAAATAAAGAGGTGAGGGGGTTAAAAGAGGAGATTGTGATGAAAAGCAAATTTAAACAAAACACAATGTCCCTTTTTCAAAAATATATTTCAATAAAATGATCCACGCTCTCATATCGGTAACATTTTATTTTTACAAAATGGAAACGTCGCTCCGATATGACGGATGGCACTAGCAACATTCACATTTCACACCGCGGACTGCGGCGCGGGGCGGGACGGCGGCGAGACGGCCGCGTGACGGCTGCGTGACGGGTGCGTGACGCAGCCAACACGATAACAACGCCTGTGACTGATGGTATCGCTCACCGAGTAATGGACAAAGAAATTATTTTGTTATGTTAATTTTAATTTGGGTTCCTTGTACTTGCGATGTATGGTGGCTATAATTTAGGGACGCAAGTATGAAGTAGGGCAGTGGGTTATCATAGCTCAGTGAGGTTCATACAGACGAAGGGTTTTGGGTTCAGCATTTTAACTGATTTGTACTCAAGTTAACTAGTACAAATTGAAATAATTTGTACTAGTTAACTTATTATTAATTTTTGTTTTCTCTGCTTAATTATAAGTGGAATGGAAAAGATTTAAAAATATATTATAATAAAGTAAATTCTCGTTCATCTCAGCTTGAACAACTTCTAAGTTATATTCAAGTTTTAATCTGTGCGAAAATTGCTGAATTTACCAAAGTACAACGAGTTCTGTAACTCTGTAACTGGTAATCAAGTGCAAAACTTTCGTTGTTTGTGGCATTTGAGGGTTATCCTTCTTTGTAAATGGAAAAAGACACTGACATTGAAGGGTCTAAGACAGCCTCCGTGGCGTAGCGGTAGCGGACGCGGCCGCTGCGCAAGGTGGCGCGGGTTCGATCCCCGCACAGTGCAAGTATTTGTATGCATGAATATGAATATTTGCACTGGTCTGGCCGTGCCTCGGAAAGCACGTTAAGCCGTTGGTCCCGGTTGCCATACGAACATCTAGTGGCAGTCGTTACGGGCTGTTGGAGCCCTCAAAAATCCAACAATTGGTCTAACTGCAATGCTTCGATGTCGCCTTCGGGTTGTGGAGGTCAGACGGCAGTCGCTTCACGGAAAATGTCGAAGTTTAGCCATATCAGCAGTTGGACTGGTAAAAGCGGACCCCAGACTCCAAAGCTGAAAAGGCTTCGGATGCGACTGGGATTGGCGCTGGGATGATGATGATGATGATGATTGAAGGGTCTAAACCAAATGATCTCAGTTTGATTTTATGTCCCAAAGTTTCTTCTAGCAGGAAGGAGTCTAATGTAGCTAATCCTAAGCGTTCAACGTTTATCATAATAATGATAAGGTATATGAAATTTGCCTAATAAGCCATTTTTTTCAGAGCGGAAATCATCAAGTAACATCCCGCGGCTCTAGGCGGAGCGGGAGGGCGTGTCAGGCTTTGACTGACTAAAACCCACCCGAGTTCCTTCACTAGCATGTATCAAACCAAACAAAATATTTTTTTTTAGTTTTGTGAATGCTGAGACTGTATTGAAGTTTTTTTTTACTCCGCCCTAAACTGTCCCGCTTCTGTTAAAAGCTTCTCTTTTCTCCTTCCATTTTCGCTAGTCTGCGTGTCCTAATTTCAGTTTTGACGGTAACTATTTGGCTTCTCGCGCCTTCTCTTATGTGGTCTTCAGCTTTTATATTTTCTTGTTGGCCCTAACTAAACCTGTAACAGTTATCCATCTATAAAACGGTTCTATCGGACAAATCAGTTGATCACTGGTTCTCTGTTTTTGTATCAAATATAAAAATGTTACTTTCATATTCGTTCAATCTAAGTATGTGTAAAATTGTGTTTTATAACCTACTAGCGGCCGCCAGCGACTTCGTTCGCGTGGTTTACTTATGGTCCGCTTCTATTGGTCGCAGCGTGATGTTATATAGCCTAAAGCCTTGCTGGATTAATGGGCGATCTAACGCAAAAAGATTTTTTCAAATCGGACCACGCGAACAAACAAACAAACATACAAACAAACTCTTCAGATTTATATATTAGTATAGATAAGTTACAGAAATAAACAACATAATTTAGGTAACTTTTGATATAAAATATTACTTTTAATATATGTTCTGTAATTTATATGGTATAACATTATAGAATACTCTTGTATTATATGTTATGTTTGTGTTTCGTTTTGTTTTTTAGCTTTATTTTCATAATAACACATACGTAAAATAACGCTTGTAATCCCTGGAAATTATTTATGGCAGACAATATCCTCTGCTATTTTAGGTACATTATAATAATCTTATTATAATGTACCTAAAATATATTGGGCCGCAAAAATAATGGGTCACTTAGACAAAGCCGCGATATCTCCCAAAGTTAAGTACACATCCATAAATATTTGTAAAAATAATAGGTAGGTATGTTATATTAACACATCTGATGGACAGATGAAGATTGGTCCAGATTTATATTTTCTGATGAGTCTAGATTTTGTTTATTCACACACTATGGGAGACAATTTCAATGTCTTCAAGGCTAGAGTGAATAGGCTTTCAATAAACTAGCGCGCTTTACCATCAACGATTGTGCCACTGCTTACCATCAGGCGGGATTGCCAAAGGACTAGTTTATAATTTAATAAAAAAAAATGAAGAGTGTTTAGGCGACTAGGTGAACGTTATCGTCAAGTGTGTTGAAGAAAAGGGGCCATTCGGTGGAGGGACAATATTGGTATGGGCTGGGATATCTTCAGAGATTTTTACGGAGTTAGTGATTGTAGAAAAAGTTTCTTTGATGGCTCCCAGATACGTAGATGAGATATTTAAATGAACATGTTGGTCCTTTCCTGGTGAACATGGGCGCAAATTTAATTTTTACGCACGGTAATGCGCGATCATATAGTGCACATTTGATCAACGCGTATGTATATTCCAGACGTCGGTATCATCCGCATGGAATGGCCAGCTCGTAGCCCGAACTTAAATACCACAGAGCATTTATGGGACGAGTTTGGGAGGTGCGTTAAACAACGCTCTCTAGCTGCAGCTACCTTACATGAGTTAAAGAGTGCGCTATTGGAAGAATGGTCAAACAGAGACCAAAACCTTATTAGAAATTGGTTGAGCATGCCATCTTAATGAAGTGAAACGTGCTCTTGGAAGAAATACAAGCTATTGAGATGTCAGAAAAGCTTTATGCTTGTAGATTAAATGTGTTGTTTATTTTTGTTGTCAAAAGTTAAAAGTGTTTTATTTTCATTTTTTTTTTGTATTTGGACAGGCTTTGAGATACTTCCCTAATCACATCCAAATCCTCCATAATTGGCAACACTAATCGCCGCCAAAATCTACGCGCCGCTGGCAACACGGCGCAACAAGAAAACCAGTTGAAACCGAAGGCGTGGTCGGCCGACATAAAATATGCGCGCGCGGTGTAGAAACTCAAAATTACTCTGAATTACGACTGTTCGTGGCCTGGTGTGGTGATCCCCTAGTTTCTTGCTTCTGTGAATACCTAACCTTTTAACTTATCATAAAGCTGGTTCTCGGTTTGAAAGAAAAACATAAATTTTTCATTCCAGCTGGATACATAAATTTGATCATTCGAAACCTAATCATAAACAGTACTGAAATAAAATTATTGAGTTTACAAACATGTTATGCACTTTATTTTATATATAAGTTAATCATCTGTAACAACTTACAGTTTCACGGATTAGTATTTTGTATTTAAAAAAGAACTATCACACTTTTTGTAAGCACCCGAAATTTTTGAGGCCCAGTGTATCATTGCGAGATATTCGTCAAACATGTATAGTGCTTACACGTGTATAATGTTATTAATTATGCAATACTAAGAAATTGAATCTATGCAGTTGTTTTCCAGTGGTGAGCAGCTTTGGAGCTGTTTACCACTGAAAACAACAAGTTAGCATTCGGAAACATTGTTGGCAATGTTTCCGAATGCTAACTACTTTATGCATCCCTGTGGAGCAGTATCAGCGCTTAGCCAAGCATTTTTGTCAGCGATGTAATCCCCTTACCTTTAATATGCTAGGCTACATAGTATGAGTTTAATACAAGATTTAAATTTCGTTTCATTTTGTTGGAGTATGTGGGCAGGAATTTTATTGTAATATTTTAAACAGTTCCCCACCAAAGATGACTATACTTTAGCAAGTAATGTTTTACACTTAACAAGTAACAAACAAAATACTATTTCTATCAACTGAGCACAAATATTATCTCCAGGTTGCATATTTTCTATAAGGAATTTCTCATAAATTTACTGAAACTTATTTAAACTATAGGCGATTATTATTAGATTCAGTAGATATTTTATATTCGAGTCAGTTTTCAAATAATCTTTCTTTAAACGAAAAACAAGGACACTGTGGAATTCACTAATAAGCCAAACCGAAGAAGATTAAGTTGTCTACTTAATCTTCTGATGCTGTCACTCCTTCGAAATGCCACCTAATACAACAAAAAATTGTTCTCGGCTGGATTACGTGTCTCCCAGGTTTCACAAACTTTTTCCGAGTACGATATGTAAGCCGTTAAGAATGATTGCGGTTTCTCGACACTTGAGAAGCTGAAAACTTGGAGAGATTAAAAGTTGTGACTTAACTTGTAAGGCGTAAGGTATAAGGGTACATTGTGATAAATTGCTTGTTAAAGAAATAGGATTACACTGGTTTTGCAAAAGTACCAAAAGGTCTTTAGAATCTAGGTGAAGTAAAGAAATTTTAACAAAAACCAAACTGCTTCAAAAAGCTATAAAATGTTTTTTTTTTCTTATATAAATTATACTAGCGCTTGACCGCAATCCCGCCTGATGGTAAGAAGTGGTGCAATCCTTGATGACATAGCCAATGTAAGTTTATGAGGAGCTTATTCACTCTAGCCTTGAAGACACTTAAATCATAGTCAGACGGAATCACCGCTGTTCAATCCTACCTTTGAACAGTGATTCAGCATTTCGGCAGCGCACGCGCGACCTACTTCAAATATTGTTGAAATTGCAGATTTCACGTATGGAATACCAAGACGTTTGTGTATTTGTGTGTGTTGGGAAAAAGTAGTATATAAGCTGTAATATTGTAAAAATAAATCAGATTAGAATTTATTCTGGTCTCATTACCCCTCACTGTGGCCAAGACACCCTTAGCCATCTCTGATCAGTCCTGTGAGTCTGCTGGACTGGCAGTGAGTTTACCCTTCACCCTTACCTGGAAATCCTACCTACTATCCGTCTGTTACCTTAGGTCTCTTGGTGCAGACATCCTGCACTTATTTATATATTTATTTATTACGAACTATATGGTAGGTCAGGGCTGTAGGGCTTATAGGACTTAGGGTCGTAGGGACTGTAGGGCTTATAGGTCTTAGTTTAGGTTCTGTTAACTTTCCATATAGGCGCATGTACTGCCGCTAATTAAGGGTGGTCGTACATTTTGGTCCTTCGAGCCGGATGAACAAGATAACTACGCATCACACGGTGTAACAAAATGTACCCTCATAGACGTTACATTGATTCCAGAGAGGAAAACAGACGGATCATTAGAGTCATTAATGATTCAACAGACATTCGATTATAATAACGAGCATTATTTTGAATTAAGTAAAGATGAATTTAAAGACTGCCTGCGTAGCAATACAGAGTTCGTGTGCTTTCCTGTAGCTGTCAAGAACATGCAATTTAATGAAAATTGCATAGTTGATCAACTTTTAGAGCTGATAACCACAACCAGACTAAATGTACATCATAAACCTACAATGTTTCGACAGATATTGTATGAAAGCGACTGTACATGCCAAATACTTGGCTATTTACCTATTTCAACAAAACCGATTAGAGTATCGATTATTTGTGACGAACAAAGAAAGGAAATTATAATTCAAGACGTCAGCGTTCTACAGATAGTATCTCACTCGTATAGAACTAGCATCTGTACCTCAATAATAATTATAGTTTTAGCAAGCATCTTATATTATTTTACTCCAAAGTTAATAAACCGACTTCGAGATTGTCATGCAGCAAGGAGGGATACTGCACCGCCTGCACAGCAGACAACCAACGTCACCAACACAACACACCAACAACGTACGAGTACACGGCAGCAATACGGCATACCACGCAGCGTGCTCGCGCAGCCACAACAAGCGGGACAAGGCCAAGCCGGCCCCTACGAGACCGTCGAGCTGTACCAACTTCAGTCCTGTCCCTGAGAGTCGCCAGGATGTTCAATCCTACCTTTGAACAGTGATTCAGCATTTCGGCAGCGCACGCGCGACCTACTTCAAATATTGTTGAAATTGCAGATTTCACGTATGGAATACCAAGACGTTTGTGTATTTGTGTGTGTTGGGAAAAAGTAGTATATAAGCTGTAATATTGTAAAAATAAATCAGATTAGAATTTATTCTGGTCTCATTACCCCTCACTGTGGCCAAGCCACCCTTAGCCATCTCTGATCAGTCCTGTGAGTCTGCTGGACTGGCAGTGAGTTTACCCTTCACTCTTACCTGGAAATCCTACCTACTATCCGTCTGTTACCTTAGGTCTCTTGGTGCAGACATCCCGCACTTATTTATATATTTATTTATTACGAACTATATGGTAGGTCAGGGCTGTAGGGCTTATAGGACTTAGGGTCGTAGGGACTGTAGGGCTTATAGGTCTTAGTTTAGGTTCTGTTAACTTTCCATATAGGCGCATGTACTGCCGCTAATTAAGGGTGGTCGTACAACCGCCGCTGGCCAACTGTTCCAGTCCCTCGATGTACGCGGTATAAATGACGAAGCGAAACGCTTCGTTTGTCTATAAAATGTAAAAAAATATTTTCGTTTCGGCAAAAAATAGCAGTGTTTTACTTCGGGTATAACAAAAGTCAGCCCGCATTATATCCAAGCGCAGTTTTTAGTTTCACTCGAAAGATTTTTCGTTGCTCTCAAAAATAAGCAAATATTTAGACACTATAACGTAATGTATATTTGATAAGAAAAGGGTGTTGAAGTGTAAGCGCGTTACTCGCGTGGCTTTCGTAGTTCAGAACTATGGCAATGTTTACTATCTAAGTAAATTGAATGAGAGGATTATAATGTGCTCTATTTTATGGCTTAATGTTACAATATTTTCTATATATTTGTGTTGCGTCATTTCATTTTATATTCTCATTAGCTTTCCGCCCGCGGCTACGCCCGCGTGGAGTTCGGTTATATCGCGCTTTTTAGATTTCTCTCGGGAATATAATTTTTTTCCGGGATAAAAAGTACCCTAATATTTATTTATTGATATATATTCTTTATTGTACACCAATCAAATATCGAACAAAAACATTCAACACAAAAAAAAAAAAAACATTCAATGGGCGGCCTTATCGCTAAAGCGATCTCGTCTAGGCAACCAAAGAATGGACAGATTCTCTCGAACCACAATTGGGACTGTCATTGGTGCAAATATTATTACTACAATATACCAAGGTAAAATTTACGTTTCAAAATTTACGTCTGAACAATTCCAAAGCAATCGGCTCAGTAGTTACGGCGTGAAAGGGCAGGGAAAGGAACGGCATTTGGCGCATCGTGCCCGACACATATCGCAACACTGCTCAGACCCGTCCTACGTACAGCTTCACCAGACATCTCACAAAATCATCAAATCAGGCAAAACAATACAATATTCAAAATACGTTCCTAAGTAAAACTTTTTATGCTGTAAAACATGATATCTAATAATTTAAAGCTTCTCTTTTGGTCAGGCAATTAACCGAAAATATATCATAATTAAGTTCTTTATGTGCTGACAGTGTAACTTTTGTAATAAAAGATTTATATATTATCTTACTACAATTTAAGTGTCTTCAAGGCTAGAGTGAATAGGCTCTTAATAAACTAGCGCGCTTATCATCAAGAGGGATTGCGGTGAAGCAATAGTTTATAATATTTTAGAAAATTATGACTATATAAATAAAACGGAGAATTCTGAATAAAACAGTTTTCTACACAATTAACAAAAAAAATACACTTATTTACCAACACAAATTGAAACAGCTATAAAAAGGCTAAAAGTTTAGGCAAAGGTTTAGGCGGCTAAAAGTAGACAGCACAAGGACAAAAGATTCCCTATATTAGAAACAGTTTTCAAGAAAATGATAATATTTAGTATCATACTAACTAAAAGCATCTTATTATTAGAAGCATGTATCAACAATAAACGTATGAGGAAAACGATGCGGGTGACTCATCGGATTTCTGGGGGGGGAGGGGGCCAGGGACTCAAAGAGACTCAGGGACCAGGGGCCGCAGGCGAAACTTACAAAGGGCTATTTTGCTTATTAATCAGTGGCTATTGGCCACCAGTTTAGCGTTTTAAAATTATTGGTTTGAGTAAGAAACTCTTTGTACTTATCCAGGTTACATTCTTCTTCTTCTCAGCCTATAGAGGTCCAATGCTGGACAAAGGCCGCCCCCAAGGCTTTCCATGAGAACCAGTCTTGTACTGCCAGCATGCACCGGCTTCCCGCGACCTGCACCAGGTTATCGGTCACCTTGTTGGGGGCCTCCCTATACTGCGTCTTCTGGTTCGTGGCCGCCACTCCAGAACCTTACTGCGCCATCGGTCATCGGCTCTACGAGCAATGTGCCCCGCCCACTCCCACTTAATTTGACTACAGCAGAGCCTCCCAACAAGAGGGTCTAAAGATGAACATGGATAAGACGAAGATCATGTCGAACTCCCATGTCGCACCCACTCCAGTTCTAGTTGGTTACTCTGCACTCAAAGTTTTTGACGAGTATATATGTATATAAATATCTGGGACAAGCAATCCAACTAGATAGGTCTAATTTCGAGAAAGAGTTGTCTCGTCGAATCCAGCTCGGCAGCGTTGAAGAAGCTACGCTACATTTTCTTGTCGTCCAAGATAACACAGTATGTCAAGACTAAAGTGTTTGAACAGTGTGTGTGTGTGTGTGTTTGCCAGTGATGACATACGGAATTGAAACGTGGTCGCTCACAATGGACCTCATACGAAAGCTCAAAGTCACGCAAAGGGCGACGGAAAGAGCTATACTTGGAGTTTCTCTGCGCGATCGAGTCAGTAATAAGGAGATCCTCAGAAGAACCAAATTCGCCGACATAGCTCCTCGAGTCACTTAAATTGAGTGACAGGTTACATTATGACACATTAATTAAACACGGATATGATATTAGTCAGGTACACGAGTATTAGCGGCGGTCACGACTCACTATCGGGGTGGTTATTAGTTTGATCGCCACTCTATGGCGTACCTAAGGGTTTTACTAGCATTATGGTCTTTTACTAACAACATTAGGGTATTTGATCTGATAAAAAACTATCATAATTATTATTTTGTTTATTAATCTATTAACATACTTATTATCACAAAAAAAAATAAATATAAAACATAACAAATATGTGATCCACCGATGTCGGGAGCAGGGTTCTACTATGGCTACCTATGGTTAGGGCTCCAAAGACAGACAGGAACCTCCTCTTGATACAGGTCATATTGAGGAGTACTGTCGTTTTAATTAGGCCCTTGATTCAACTTGACGAATGGAATGGTGTATAAATGCATACTTGTCCACTGAATAAAGACTTCTTCAATGGCAGGTCTTCAATGACAGGGAACGACTGCGCGGAAGGCCCATAAAGAAATTCTGGAACGAGCTGGAGTCCTTCTGGATTGGCCTTCAAGCGCAAAAGTCGATGGAGCAAGGGATGCTTTAGCCCTGCAGTGGGTAATTCTGTAACTATTTTACCAAAAAAATTGGTGAAGTGTGCGGGGAATGAGTCGTCATAGCAAATAATGCTAGAGATTGACACTATTGACAGCAATCTCTGTATATATATAGTGTACAGTTACAGCCGCAATCAATCACTCCTGCTATCCAGATTAACGCATATAAGTAATTAACCTTAAAAGAACTAATTGGAACCCATTTTAATACAAAATAACGGATACAATCATGCTAAATGATGGATGACGGGTTGGCAGCTAATTATAATGTTGCCAGTTTGTACAATTATGTATGATCGACGCAAAAATTTGAATATTTATTTAGATTACACGTTGTATAAATCAGTATGTTGTAAACATAAGGTTTGCCGTGAGATTAAAGTAGCCTAGAGTGTAACACTTAAAATGTTATAAATAGAAAATTCCAGTCTACGAGTTGCAATATCATAAAATTACATTTTAAGCATTGTGTAGTTAAACGATAGAAGTACTTACTATTTTTCTGAAGACCAGAAGAGATACATTAACAGTATGTGGTCTAATTAAGATGACAATCGTGAGGGATTCTATTACTAACCCAAACACATAAAGTCAAACGAAGCTAGGTTAAATAAAAAGCGACCAAGTGTGAGTCGAATACGCGCAAGAAGTACTTGGTATTTCTTGGTATTTTAATATCTATACAAAATAAAGTTCTATTTTTAGTATTTATTGATATTACGACAGCCGAAAGAAAGTGTTTAATCTTAAGTTAAGTTATAGTAAAGTCTACAAATTATTTAGTAAACATACAGTACATGTGATACTGCCTGATGATAAGCACACAGGCTGTCGCCCAGCATTATGCTGCGACCCTATGCAAAACAGAGCTCAGCGCTGGTTTTCAGCAACAGCAGGCGCCGACGTAAAGACGTCACCCGGTGCAGTAAAAAAGTAACACCAAAACGATTTTACCTGTCCTGGAGTATTCTTGGACATCATTTTGGATGCTAAACTTCAGCGGGGTCTCAATATAGAAACAATGCCAGAAAAGCTATTTTTCGTCGCATACGTTGTTAGAAAATACGTAATTTAACTGATATAGGAATAGCCCGCTTAGTGTACTTTACGCTATTTTGATAGTGTAATGTTGTACGGTATTCTATCTTTATTTTGCAGAACCGAATTGTGCGATCAATTTATAAATTAAGTCTAAGATATAAATTAATGTGTCTACTTGTAATGTAATTATTTAAAGCTGTACCGTCTCACTTTATTTTAAAAAATACAGTGAAATCCATTGTATCCATTAGGTATATCTATTATTAGGGCACGGTTGGCGCAGTTGTTAAGCGATTGACTGCTGTGCTGCGTATCGCGGATTCGATTCGCATTGGAACATATTTGTATGACCTCCAGGTAGTTTTTCCGGGTCTGGCTTTTTGTGTATGTGAGTATATGGTAAGCGCGGTCACGATGCAAGAGAAATCTCTAGTGCGAGGCAAAGTTTAAAGAAAAGTAATTATCTAAAATATTAGAAACTAGCTGTGTCCCGCGGTTTCACCCGCGTAAGCTTCTAACCGAAAGAGCTCATTTGACATAAAATAAGCGACTGTTATAATAATGGGAGCAATATGTGCGTCAGCGTTTGCTCCCGATTTCGCAACATTTTTGTTATTGCTCTGCTCCGACTGCTCATAGCGGGATGTTTTATAGCCTATGTCCTTTCTCAGGATCTAGACTATCTATGTACCAAATTTCATTACATTCGGTTCAGTAATTTTGGCGTGAAAGCCGGACAGACAGCCAGACAGACAGAGACACTTTCGCATTTATAATATTAGTATGGATAAACGCAAATTTGTTGAATCTATCTACAACATGGCTCTTTAAGATACCAAGGTATACTTGATTAAAATAACTTTCCGACCTGGTTCAAGATGTAAGCCATAATAAATTAAAAACATTATTAAACGTAGGTTGTGCCGGAAAGCCTTTTATACCGTTGAAGATAATATCGAGGACAAAAAGGTTTGGGATTCAGCCGCTTCCAATTTTACAGATTGAATTGTGTTCTTTTTTTAATTCATTTTATATACAAATTGACATTAATGAATTTTACTTCAACAATGATATTTGCTCCTTTGTAAGGTGTTCTATTATTTCAATTAATTGTTCTGATATCTTGGACACCAATAACTGATTGCAAGGTGAAGGAAAACATCTTGACCAAACCTGGACTTTAAGTGTGAAATCGCCAACCCGCATTGAGCAAGCGTGGTGATTACGCTCAACCCTTCTCTGTATGAGAGGAGACCTGTGCCTAGCAGTGGGACGATAAAGAAAAAGGTTGATGATGATGTTATTAGTGTGAGGACGATGTGGGTTCTTTTTTAATTTTATTGTTTTATTGGTTCTGTTTGTTTTGTATTGCAGTTTGAGTAATTTATGTGGCCTACCCAATTACCGTTGTTTTATTTTGTGTCTTTTGTTCTGAGTTGAGCTGCACGATCTTTGACAGGTCTACATAATCTGTGTGGTTCTTTGCTCATTGCAGACACCGCAATCTACATTGTTTTAATAATTTATTCTTTCGCACATGAACTTTTCGGAGGCGGACTTAATGCCTTAGGCATTCTATACCTACCAGTCAACCACAGGTGGTGAAGAGATTAGATGGTATGTACTTTAGTTGAAAAAATTATAAAGAAAAAAAAGCACATACATACTATTACCAAAATATGTACTTATAATACCCATATACATACAAAACTAAAATTTGGGAGAGAGGTGTTGAAATAATGATGAATTCTACCCTAATTGTTCTGCAATTTCCGCTTAAATGCAAACCGACTGGCGGCCATCCTGGTATCAAGCGTATTCGGTTTTCAAGTGATTTGACGAATATTATATCTGGAGTAGGAATATAGTACCTCTGAGTTCGATTCAGCCTTTCTTTTTAAATTAGGTAGGAATCACAGATCTCATCTAGTTTTTAATAGTGATTGACGTGTAAAAGTGTTTCCACAAAATTACAAAATAAAATTGTTATCATTTGACCTTTGGGCACGAAGCCCTAATAAAAAACAGATACATTTTGTGTCTATTTATGGGCTGTTTATTTCATCGTATTATTTTTTTACAGATAGAATTCTTGACAAGGATGGCGCGACCTTATAAACCCACGACAAATTACACGTTCGAAATGAAAAAGTTAGGGCCAAAAATACATTGCGTATTTGTTTTTTTTTTTTCAGGAGTTTTGTCTAGGTTATTTGCTTTGGGGACGGGCTGCAGACATAGAGTCTATTTTTATTCTGCAGAAAAGAGCTATCAGAGCCATATACAATCTCCGCAAACGCGATTCTCTTAGGGAACTGTTTAAAGAAATAAACATCCTTACGGTCCCTTGTCAATACATTTATGAAAACATTATGTATGTTCGGAAAAATATTGATCTTTTTAAGAAGATAAGTGACAGGCACAATTTTCAATTTTTTTTCCATTTTTAATACTAGGAATAGAAACAATTTAGATCAACCTCGGTTCAGACTGGCTAAAGTAAATAGTTCTTTTATGGGGTACTGTGTAAAATTTTATAATAAAGTACCGCTAAAGATTCAACAGCTCAATGAGTCTAAATTTAAAACATGCATTAAACGCACGCTGTGTAAGCAAGCATATTATAAACAGGAAGATTATATCCTTGATAAAAATGCTTGGATAAATGCCAGTCCTGCTCCACAGCCACAGACAATTTTGTAGGTTTGGAAGAGACGCTATTCCCCCTTTTTGTTGGTTTCTAAATATACCTTTTTTATTTTATTTGTTTATTTCAACGTTGTGCACAATATTTTGCTACCACTATTTTGCAATAGTATTGTATAATGTAAAAGCACTTTTCAAGTTTGTGAATGTGAGGCACCTTGAACTATGGTTTGTTTTTTTTTATATATATATAACTTGTTTGACATTGCGAGATTGGCAGTTGAGAGTTCTCATGCTCACTCAAATGTCTTGCTGATGGTGGCGCGTGTTGTTGGGTTAATTTTACATTGTGCTAACATGATAGAAGCAACATAAATACAGTATGTTAACTAACAGAGGGCGTTCCCGTTAACCCGAAATAGTATAGCATACATACATGCTAAAAAAAATATTTCCATTCGAAAACATTAAATAAAAAAATAAAATTTTAAATTGACATGTAAAAGAAACATACTGTACACGCAAACATGAAAGACGGCAACGTCGCAATTTATTTATACATGACGACTACTATTTTGATTTAAAACAGGAGGTTTCAAATTTATTTCCAATTAGATTTTTTTTTATTCGGATTTTTTATGCTTATTTTTCTATGCTGATATTTTTATTTTAATCTATTAATGATATATATTAACGAGTTTAAGGGAACGCCCTCTGTTATTTAACATACTGTATGTAACGAAGAAATGTAACCCATATATTATGATTTTAAAAGAGTGTCTATGGAGTTTCTTGCACGTTCTTCTCCATAGAGATCTACGCTTTGGAACGTGCAATTTAGCTTCACTTTTCTTGAACTGTCGACATTGACTATTCAAAAGTACCAAGTGATGGTTAATTTGAAATTAACGATTTTAATTTGATTTGTATACTAGCCATTATTGTCCAGGGAAAGACTCCTTCACTAAAGAAACCTCCACCTTTACTCCTCCTTCTACCTTTTTCGAACTAGAGTTGCGAAGGACCAATCAATGGAGTCAAACTCATCCTGCCATCTCCGTCTGGGACTGCTGCTGTGTTATTAAACGGGACCCACTGAGTCGTTAGTTTGGCCCATTGATCGATCGACATGCCGTAAATGTATCCAGCCCATCATCATCAGCAACCTTTTATCGTCCCACTGCTGGGCACAGGACTCCTCTCATAAAGAGAAGGATTGAGCGTAATCACCACGCTTGCTCAATGCGGGTTGGCGATTTCAGACTTAAAATCCAGGTTTCCTCAAGATGTTTTCCTTCACCTTCAGTCATTGGTGTCCAAGATTTACTTAGAAAGTACATATAACTTTAGTAAAATTACATTGGTACTTACCTGATCTGGAATCGAACCCGCGCACTCATACTTGAGAGGCTGGTGTTTTAACCACTAGGCCACCACGATTCATTCCAGTATCCAGCCAGATTTCATTTAATCATCGCTCTCTGGGAAACCTTAAGCGTGAACCTCTACTGGTTTGTCAAAGACCAGATTTGTTGCCATAGGCCTAGGTGAAATAAATACATATTTGTCGATGGGTCTTTTTTTGATGAATAGTGGAAGATTGTCCTTCATCAGGTCTATCTTGGCACAATAGCGCCTGAATGTACATTTAATTAGACGTAGAGTTTTTAAAATAAATTTCTGCGAACATCCGTACATTACACTACATAGCTTCGTTTTCGTAGCTAGCGTCGGCACAGTGCTACGGCGTAGTAAGTATGCTACGGCGTAGCAATGGGGATGTTTTGTTGCTATTGGTACACGTCATGTTTATAGTAAAAATATTTATTGGCATTCATTTTGTTTGGAATTTTTTATTCATTGTCACAATCTCATTGTAACTTTAGTATTGATTTTATAATAATATAAAACATTATTTACGACGTTACTAAGTTTTCCAAACTTTTGTCAAAGTTTGTTCTCGTCAATTATTTTTCTTAGAATCATAAATAAAATTTCATCTTTATCTTTTTAACTTACTTCATTAAAATAAAACTTTATTTATACTTCCGAGACATAATCTTGACAGGGCTTTTTGTTTCTAAATTAACAAGCTAGATTACGGTAATTAACAAAAATTTTCATTAAAAAGTTTCTGACCTAGGACCTAATTTTTGAACAAAAACTCTAAGGAGGCTTTAAAAGATGGTTCTTAGAATTAAAAGTTTGTCAATTTTTCTGGTTCATTAGTTTTATGTTACCTTTGTCAAAGGCTTTCGTTAAATTAGGTAGCCTTTCGTTAACTCTTTCGAGAAGGTTCGTTTGATTTAACGTCAGACCTTAGAACTAACGAAAACTTTTTTGATTTCAATTATTCTTATAACAAAGTTATCTCAAAAACCATCATTATCATCATTATTTCAGCCGAAAGACGTTCACTGCTTGATTTAGGAAATCACACACTTAATAATAATTATGTTAAAGGTAGTCAACGTTTTCTGCCTGCGTGGTGGATTATGACCCACTGCTTTTTACATTGAGGAGACCTGTGTCCAGTAATGGGAACATCATAAAATTATCAGTAATTTTGATGCTTAATATTATGGTCAATAAAATTTAATATCACAACATATTTGACTGTTTATTGAACGCTATTAAAGAGCGTAGCCTTCTTCCCAACACCGTTTTCTTAGCTTCCAGTTCTACCAAACGCAGTTGAATGGTATTTTTAACCGACTTCAAAAAGAAGGAGGTTACTCAATTCGACCGTATATATGCTTTTTTATGTTTGGAAAGAAGACATTTCCAAGGTGGTCGCATGATAAGGACATTAGGGTTTGATGGTGGAAGACCAGAGAAATCAAAGGAAACTTTCAAAAATTGTAGGGATGGCTAGTGCATTTCTATGTTTTTTCCTTATTTAGTGGTATTTTAAAGCACTACAATTTAATAAGAGTCTGGAGTAGATCTGATGATGGAACCGGGAGACAGGTGATGGAACTCCTCAACGATTCACAGCAGCAACCTTGTGTTTGATTAATTTGTATTGATCAGAACCTTACGTCTAGATATATAGGTTGTAACTGTCATTAAGGAGCTGATGATGAAGATAAAGGCCAGTTCAGGGAACTCCTCAACAATTTACAGTAAGTAAATACCTACCTTGTGTATGGAATCTGGGTAAAATGTGGTTTATAACGAAAGTCTGCAGTAGATCCGATAATAAAAACCATAGACAGTCGAGGGAAGTCCTCAACAATTTACAGCATTGAAGTTTAACGTAGAACAAACATGCTGATGCGACAATAGAAAATAATCAAGAGGGTAAAATTAAATCGCGTAATCAAAAAAAAGCAAAAACGAATATACAAAAACCAAAGACCATGAACATGTATATTCATTTTTGCCACCGACTTCCGAAATTAGTTATTTTTCACATTGTAGTATTTTTTCTTTGTGGAAGTCGGTTATTTTTTTAATTTTTTTTTCATAATTTATAAACTAGCGCTTGACTGCAATCCCGCCTGATGGTAAGCACTGATGCAATTGTTAATGGTAAAACACACTAGTAAAAATTTAATTTTACAATCTAGTTTACCACTGGTGGTAACGCGACATTCGTTTATAAGACTGTTTGTCAGACTTTCAGACTTCTCAGGACTCGTAACGACTGTCAAAGTTCCACGAATGACAGTTAGGACCATCAGCTTAAAGTATTTTCCGAGACCCAGCGGGGTCTTGCTATGGAATGATGGTCATCCAACTACCGCAAGAGTAGTTTAACCTGATTGATTGACTTGAGTGGCTGTTATAACTTATCCACAAGCCCTTTAAGAACTTAGCCACCTACTTGGCCAAAGTAATCTAGTTAAGTGGCGAATATTATATCGTCAATCCAAAAAGGCGAAGAAGTTTGACTGAAAGCGCTGATCATATTAAAGTGCAGTTTTTTTTATTATTACTATGAACTAGTGCTTGACTGAAATCCCGCCTGATGGTAAGCAGTGATGCAATCGTTGATGATAAAGCGCGCTGGTTCATTAAGAGTCTATTCACTCAAAAAAAACTGAGTGAATAGGAAGGAAGACGGCAGTTGAGCGCGAGGTGATGCAATGTTAAACCCAACAACACGACCTACGATGCTGTACCAGAAGGAGATTGATCTGGAGACCCTTCACGACCAAACTCCCTTCACAACAACATTTGGCGCATCGTACCCCTGCACACATCGCAGCAGAATTGCTCAGACCCGTCCTCTGTACGGCTTTACCAGACATCATGCCGGAACACGACGAATCGCTTGTTAAAATATAATTCATATTTATTATAGGTATAGGGGCCGCTTAAGACCATACTTAGTAAACAAATCAAAAGCAGCATGTCAGGGTCGTAACAGATCCTCTAATGCCTACCATGGGAAAAATGGTAACGTGTGATTGATGTAGAATCAAACCTAAAACCCCACTACATAAGTCTGAACTAGCCTTCACTATATTTAAACCCTCTAAAATCTTAACGGCTCTAAAGGAAAGTACTTCCTCCACAACAACCCATTTATGAAAAACCCTTTAAAGGGAGATGGCATTCCCAGTGTTTTATAGCCCTTGGGCTGAAAATGAAGATAATTAGCGGGTACAAGGAAGGGTTGTAAAGCAGCGATAAATATGAAAGTGCCTCCGTTATCTCTGGAAAAACATTCTTATCGCCGGCTGTTAAAGAGGAAATTACATTATTAAGTCTTTTTATACACAGCTGTAAATGTTTCAGGAAAACAGTTACATGATATCTTTGATTTGAAATCTCTAAATGCAAAGACCAAATTTGTCGACATGGCAAGCTAACTGAAGTGACAATGGGCTGGTTATATTAACCGTACAAACGGTGACATGACCGTTGGAGACATGTTCTTGAGTAGAGACCGCGAATTTGTAAACGTAAATTGGGAGACTTTCAGGCTAGTTGGAGCTATAATGAAACGCAGTTTTAGCGGTTAACTATCAAGTGACATTTTATTAAAAAGAAGAAATGTTGGGAACGATTACACAGATTATAACTATCTTAGTTTAGTTCCCCGAAACATCACTAGAGGGCGATAGATGTTCAACAGCATATAATTTTGATACATTAAACAACACCCCCACTTATCAAAATAATGTTAAAACTTTACTTCCTGTATACCTAACAATTCCATAAAATAATAATGCTTTACATTACCTAAACCTTTTGTAAATAAGTCCGCTGGCATTTCAGCTGTTTCCAAGTACTTCAATTCTACAACACCTGCACTAATACAATCTTTGGAAAAATGGTAGCGTATGTCTATATGCTTGCTTCTTTTATTAAAATTACTATTACCTGAAGACAGCTTAATTGCGCCTTGGTTATCATTATACAAACATATGGTATATGACTCATTTACAATCTCCTTATATAAATTCATTAAATATACAGCTTCTCGACATGCTTCAGCAACACCCATATATTCAGCCTCAGTGCTGGATAGTGCAACTGTTTTTTGCTTTTTGGCCTCCCATGAAATTACACTCCCTGCTAACATGAAACACAGACCCGTGTAAGACCTTCTGTCTACAACATTATTTCCCCAATCTGAATCTACAAATCCTACTAATTTTGAATTACCCTCATTAGTATATTTAAGTCCATAATTCTTAGTTTTTTTAAGATATTTTAAAATTCGTTTAGCATAAGCCCAAGTTTCACTATTGTAGCAATTGTTAAATTGGCTTAAAAAACTGACTGAGAAAGCTATGTCTGGTCTTGTTAATACTGCTAAATACATGAGTCCTCCAATTAATTGCTGATATGGTAAGTCCTGACTATTTTTATTATCTAAATTAACATTCAATTTGGACTCCAACGGTGTATCTGCTACCTTACAATCTGCCATATTAAATCTGTTCAATAATTGATTAATATAATTCTTTTGACTCAGTGTAACTGTTTTATTAACTTTATCAATATTAATATTCATTCCTAAGCAGTTCTTAACCTGGCCTAAGTCTTTTAATTTAAACTTAGAAGACAATACCTTCTTTAAATTATTACACTCTGTATTATCATTGGAAAATATAAAAAAAATCATCCACATATAGGCTAACTATTGTCCTTTTATCATTATTAACTTTAGTATAAATACATGGTTCTAACTTTGAACGTTTATAACCAATATTTGTAAGACATTCATCAACCTTCTTATACCAGGCTCTTGAGGATTGTCGTAGCCCATAAATGGCTTTATTCAATTTAAGCACTTTATTATTATTCTCAGAATTCAGCAAACATTCTGGTGGATGCATATAAATAGTCTCCTCAAGATCCCCGTTCAAGAATGCCGTAGTGACATCAAGATGGGTTACATCTAAATTAAGTTTAACAGATAATGCGAACAACAATCTTAAAGTTGAATGCCTAACAACTGGCGAAATAGTATCTGAATAGTCCACATTTTTCTTCTGCATATAACCTTTGGCAACTAAACGTGCACGATAACGCACTTTATTGTCATTGTCCAACTTCTTTCGTAACACCCACTTACACTTCACTACAGTCTTACCGTCTTTTGGCACATCCACTACATCCCATGCATTATTGTCCTTGAAACACTGAAGTTCTTCTTTCACAGCTAATAACCACTGATCTCTTTCAGCACCCTGTAATGCTTCCTCGATAGTCAGTCCACTAGCATCATCAAATACTTCCTCTGGCATACATATGTTCGACATCCCATACCGTACCGGCTTCTTTCTGTTTCTGGTACTTTTTGCTCGTAGCTCGGGTGAGGTATTGGCATCTTCATAGTCACTAGGTATGTATGTACTATCTGAGTCACTTGATATTTCTTCAATAGCTAGTGAATCATCATTTCCTGAACTCTTGTCATTTACATTAATGTCCCCCACTGAATGTGAATATTCTACACCTTCTGTTATTGGTATGCTGACGTCTGGACCTTTTTCATCTTCCATAACAACAACATCCCTGCTTGTTGTTATGCGTTTTGTCCTTGGGTTATATATTCGATAGCCTTTGGTGTCATCAGGATAGCCAACGAGAATGTGCATTTCTGACTTCTTGTCCCATTTCTGTCGCTTCTCTCTTGGCAAATGCACCATAACACTGCTACCAAATATTCGTAAATGGCTTACATCAGGCTTGCAACCAGTCCAAATTTCAAAAGGAGTCTTGTCATTTAGTGTAGGAAGTGCAGTTCTGTTTTGTAAATAGACCGCTGTGTTTGTGGCCTCAGCCCAAAACTCTTTGCTCAGGTTAGCATCAAATAACAAACATCTGCCTTTTTCTACAACTGTGCGGTTATTCCGTTCTGATAAGCCATTTTGCTCTGGGGTATAGGGATTACTTCTTTGGTGAATTATTCCTTCCTTCTTGAGATATGAATCAAATTCCTTATTACAATATTCACATCCATTGTCACTTCTTAATGTCTTTATTTTCTTACTTGTTTGTTTTTCAACTTTCGCCTTAAATTCTGCGAAACAACTGAGTGCTTCACTCTTATGTTTGATGAAATATATGAATATCATACGACTGAAGTCATCAATAAATAGTATGAAATATCTAGAACCACCAAGAGACGTATGTTCCATAGGTCCACATATGTCTGTGTGAACTAACTGAAGTATTTCTTCACTCCTAGAACCTTCTTTTGAGAATGGAAGACGACACTGTTTACCTTCACAACAGACTTTGCATGACGATTTGTTGAGATCAACCTTTTCCTGGAGAATCATTCCTTCAACAGCACTTGTCATTTTATTGAGGTATTTACTATTTAGATGACCCATTCTGCGGTGCCAAGTACTCCCTGACACAGTCATATTTGCCACTATACTGTCAGATACTCTCAATTTGTACACACCATTAGTCAGCACTGCTGTAGCCACTAATTCATTGTTACGATTATATACTTCACAGCCATCTGACGTAAACTGAACATTATTACCGGATTTAATTAACTGGCTCACTGACAATAAGTTGGTTGTCAACCCTGGAACACATAATACATCCTTAACTTGAACTTTGAATTCACATTGATCCGTTTCAGTTATAATGTTCACGTCGCCGGAGCATGATACCTGCAGTTTCTCGCCACTAGCAACAAAAATGTCCTTCATTTCATGTAGCTTACTATTCTGGATCCATTCCTTGTTAGCAACCAAATGCATACTTGCGCCTGAGTCAATGTACCAATCTTCTTTCTGAAACTTGTCACTTAAAAATACAGTACTGAACGCATTTGTTTGTTTCCAATGCGATTGTTTCATATTTCTTTTGTCATTTTCGGCATTTGGGCACTGATTTTTATAATGTCCGGTCTGTTTACACCGGTAGCACTTTACATGAAGTTTGTTGACATTGACGTTTTGCCTTTCATTCGCTTGCGCTTTGTCCATAGACAATTTATTCTTTTTCTTATGTTGCCACTTCTGTGTACTGCTCACAAAGGCACCACTCGCTTCATTCAATTGACTTGAAGTTAGATCCGTTTCCATGTCCATGAGCTTCGTTCTAATGGCGTCCGTTGTGATTTGGATGCCAGAATGTTCTATCGCCATAATCATTGGCATGAACTTTTCAGATAATCCAGCTAACATGAGACACCCGATCCATTCGTCACTGATGTTAAATCCTGTCCCGCTCAACTTTTGTCCGGTTTCAACTATTTGAGTTACATACGACTGCATTGAAACACAATTCTCCTGGCGAATTGAGATCAGATTACGTAACAAAGATATTCTTCGAGTAAATCCAGAATCGTCAAATAACGCCTTCAACTTGTTCCATAGCTGCAACGTGGTGTTGACGTCTTTTATATGAACGTACAACGCACTATCAATAGTCATAATCAGTTTCGCCTTAGTCTTCGTATCATCTGCAGTTTCTAATATCTTCCCGGGTATTTGCTTTATGCAATGTAACATATCCTCCAGTATTAGAAAATTCTCTGCTGCAAACACCCATTCACCATAGTTGTCACGCCCTTTTAGCTTGGGCACGCTTACAAGGTAATTCGATGTCATTCTTGCAAACTATCACTAAATTCATCTAATAACACGCTATTCACCGTTTTAGACTACTTTACTGTACTAATTTCACTGATTAACGGATAAAAATTAAAAAATGCTGGGCCCATAACCTATAATGAAACGCAGTTTTAGCGGTTAACTATCAAGTGACATTTTATTAAAAAGAAGAAATGTTGGGAACGATTACACAGATTATAACTATCTTAGTTTAGTTCCCCGAAACATCACTAGAGGGCGATAGATGTTCAACAGCATATAATTTTGATACATTAAACAACAGGAGCGATGATCTTCGCAGGATGGCTGGTAGCAACTGGATAAAATTTGCCGAAAATCGAGTTGAATGGCGTGCAAATGAAGAGGCGTATGTCCAGCGGTGGGCTGTTATAGGCTGATGATGACGAATAAATCCAGTAGCTTTTTGTAGCGACAGAGGATTTAACTAGATTGTATATTTTGACTTGGACGTGTACCACAGGCAGAGAGCAGAGAGCAAAATGGTGCGGGTAATGAGTTTCTTGGGACGATGTGTGGAGGACCTTTGCCCTGCGATGGCACAGTATAATGCTACAAAAAATAAAAGGATGATGCTAGTGTTGTAGGCATTTTATATAACTGTCAATAAACAACAGTTGTTATTAGAATAAAATGACAATTAATGTAGGTTATCAATCTGCCTTCATTCATTTTCCTGGATGATATAGAAGTAGAAAAATGTCTGTTATTCCTAGGTGGCCGCTCTGTTGAGCATTGTTATTAAGCAATATGTGTAATTATAAGGTAATTTATCGTAAACGTTTTCATTTTTAATGTCTGGACTTGAAAAAAGACAATGATCAGTGAGTTTGTTTCGGCTATTTCTTCTCAGAGGTAGTCAGTTAGGAAATGCCAGCTTCATCTAATTTAGAAAAAAAAAACATGACGTGTAAAAGTGATCAGTGATCCTGCTTGCTTAATAAACGATTTCATTTCAAGGAAACATTTAATTAATTAATTTTGCTCAGCTACGTTTAAGGACCATTTAACATACTCAATTAACCCAAAACCAACAATCTACGAACAGCGATATAATATAAATTTAAATATCTGTATATATTTTGGTTAGGTTGAAAGATAACTCAGTATTTATCTTTCAACCTTCAATATCTAAACTTTTCCTTATTCATTGAACATAAACTTCACTCAAAATCCCAGAACCGCCATTTAATTTCATTCGCACACAAATGAGGATTTACTAATTAAAACATTAGTGTACCGTGGGGGCCTGTCTTCCAATTTTTTCCATTATTTACGAGGCAAAGTTACAATTTTGGGTTAATTGCCTTTAGTATTCAATTCTCGTTGTAAAACTAGGGAATGTGGCTATTATACTAATGATACTGCGACTTAATTTGTGTATTATGCCCTTGTTTACACTCTGTAATATTATAAAGGTCTTACAAATATTTCGTAGATATGATAAGTGAAATGTGTAAGTACCCTAGTACATATATTTTGTAGAAAAAATCTTCTGTCAAGTTTGGAGAAATTTTCAAATATGATGTATGTCGGCTTCCCGCGACCTTCACCAGGTCATCGGTCCACCTTGTTGGGGGCCTCCCTACGCTGCGTCTTCCAATACGTGGCCGCCACTCCAGAACCTTACTGCCCCATCGGCCATCGGTTCTACGAGCAATGTGCCCTGCCCACTGCCACTTAAGTTTAGCGATTCGCAGAGCTATGTCGGTGGTACTTTGGTTCTTCTGCGGATCTCCTCATTTCCATTCATTGAACTTTTGTTTCATTATCTACCAGCCCATACTGGGCCTGCGTGGCAGTCCCTCTCACGGAGAAGAAGCCTGTGTCCCAGGAATGCGAATATTATTCGCTGATTATGTATATTTCTGGAACACTCGATAGGCCTGTTATCTTGTAGATCATACAAAAATCCCATAGAAGAAAGAACATTCAATTATTCTCAAATTAAATACAGTACATTTTCGGGAAAAGAATATTAAATCTTCTTTCCATAAAAACTTATTTGGGACTATTGAAAATGTTTTAAAACATCTGAACGATTATAATTCAATCATCATCAACAACCTTTTATCGTCCCACTGCTGGGCACAGGTCTCCTCTCATACAGATAAGGATTGAGCGTAATCACCACGCTTGCTCAATGCGGGTTGGCGATTTCAGATTTAAAGTCCAGGTTTCCTCAAGATGTTTTCCTTCACCTTCAGTCATTGGTGTCTAAGATATACTTAGAAAGTACTACATATAACTTTAGAAAAGATACATTGGTACTTGCCTGACCTGGAATTGAACCCAAACACTCATACTTGAGAGGCTGCTGTTTTAACCACTAGGCCACCACGGCTTAATTCGACGATAATTAAAAGTTTAAAAATAATCAAATCAGTCTAACCGTTCTCAAGTATTTCGTTAAACAATCGACATTTCATTTTTATAAAAAAGAATAGAAACTCAACACACAAAACTTATTTTCTTTTATTGATATAGACATTTAACATGGGAAACTATTCTGATGTTTTAGTCTTATATAATTTGTAGTCTGGAAGTATTAAAGTAACAGAAGTTTTACAGATTACAATGAAGAACGAAATAACGTTGTAAGTTTTTTTTTTACTTTATAACAGGCCCGAGCATACGTATACTATTGGCTTTATTGAAACCTCCTTTCTTTTATAACGGAATTTAGAAAATATGTTCCTGAAAGTTTCCAAGTCTTGACATATTAGTGCTCGTGGCTCTACGTCTATATTCAAAGTGCTGTTTGTATCACTCAGGTATACAAATTGGCATTTACTTTAAAAAACCATCAACAATTGCCATACAAAATATCTGCCCTTACAATCTATCTGAATTAACCTACAATTTGTAATAAAAACCCGGCTACACAAAAAACCCAGTTCTGCAAAACCCGGTTTTACAAAAATTCGGTAATACGTCTCAATCAACATTCATTGATACAATACACAGAGGTCAGTGCCGATGCATGACGCCATTATTCAAATGTATTGTTCAATATAAAATATAACAACAATCAGCCTTTGTTGCGACCTGTCATGTCTGAAAATAAATATATCGAGCTCTATTTTTTTTTATTTGCCGACTTTTGTTGCTACGGGTATAATCATAAGCAGACAATTACATATATTCGTAGCAACAGTTAACTTTGGTGGGACAGGTAAGTAATTATGTTATATTATTGTGTGATGCAATATGTTGGATGTATCATGTGTTCATATTTTCATGACATAATCTAGATCACATTTTCATGACATTTTCTCGGTGGTAGACCATAACATCCTCTGCCGGCAGAAGTTATCACCCACCAGACAAAGTCTTGACGCCAAGCAATTCGTCGTGTTCCGGTATGATGTCTTGTGGCGTCTTACGGAGGGCGGGTCTAAACAGTTGTGTTGCAATGTGTGCCGAGTACGATGCGCCAAATGTTGTTGTGTCGGGAGTTTGGTCGTGGAGGGTCTCCAGATCAATCTCCCTCTGGCGCAGCATCGTTGTTCTTGTTATTGGGTTTAACATTGCATCACCTCGCTCACCTGCCATCTTCCTTCCTATTCACTCAGTTTTTTTAAGTGAGTAAGCTTAATAAACCAGCGCGTTTTAATATCAACGATTGCATTTCTGCTTACCATCAAGTGGGATTGCGGTCAAACTTTATTTTATATTTATTAAAAAAAAAACATATTACCAGGTTAAAAATCCAGGTTTCCTCAAGATGTTTTCCTTCACCTTCAGTCATTGGTGTCCAAGATTTACTTAGAAAGTACATATAACTTTAGTAAAATTACATTGGTACTTACCTGATCTGGAATCGAACCCGCGCACTCATACTTGAGAGGCTGGTGTTTTAACCACTAGGCCACCACGATTCATTCCAGTATCCAGCCAGATTTCATTTAATCATCGCTCTCTGGGAAACCTTAAGCGTGAACCTCTACTGGTTTGTCAAAGACCAGATTTGTTGCCATAGGCCTAGGTGAAATAAATACATATTTGTCGATGGGTCTTTTTTTGATGAATAGTGGAAGATTGTCCTTCATCAGGTCTATCTTGGCACAATAGCGCCTGAATGTACATTTAATTAGACGTAGAGTTTTTAAAATAAATTTCTGCGAACATCCGTACATTACACTACATAGCTTCGTTTTCGTAGCTAGCGTCGGCACAGTGCTACGGCGTAGTAAGTATGCTACGGCGTAGCAATGGGGATGTTTTGTTGCTATTGGTACACGTCATGTTTATAGTAAAAATATTTATTGGCATTCATTTTGTTTGGAATTTTTTATTCATTGTCACAATCTCATTGTAACTTTAGTATTGATTTTATAATAATATAAAACATTATTTACGACGTTACTAAGTTTTCCAAACTTTTGTCAAAGTTTGTTCTCGTCAATTATTTTTCTTAGAATCATAAATAAAATTTCATCTTTATCTTTTTAACTTACTTCATTAAAATAAAACTTTATTTATACTTCCGAGACATAATCTTGACAGGGCTTTTTGTTTCTAAATTAACAAGCTAGATTACGGTAATTAACAAAAATTTTCATTAAAAAGTTTCTGACCTAGGACCTAATTTTTGAACAAAAACTCTAAGGAGGCTTTAAAAGATGGTTCTTAGAATTAAAAGTTTGTCAATTTTTCTGGTTCATTAGTTTTATGTTACCTTTGTCAAAGGCTTTCGTTAAATTAGGTAGCCTTTCGTTAACTCTTTCGAGAAGGTTCGTTTGATTTAACGTCAGACCTTAGAACTAACGAAAACTTTTTTGATTTCAATTATTCTTATAACAAAGTTATCTCAAAAACCATCATTATCATCATTATTTCAGCCGAAAGACGTTCACTGCTTGATTTAGGAAATCACACACTTAATAATAATTATGTTAAAGGTAGTCAACGTTTTCTGCCTGCGTGGTGGATTATGACCCACTGCTTTTTACATTGAGGAGACCTGTGTCCAGTAATGGGAACATCATAAAATTATCAGTAATTTTGATGCTTAATATTATGGTCAATAAAATTTAATATCACAACATATTTGACTGTTTATTGAACGCTATTAAAGAGCGTAGCCTTCTTCCCAACACCGTTTTCTTAGCTTCCAGTTCTACCAAACGCAGTTGAATGGTATTTTTAACCGACTTCAAAAAGAAGGAGGTTACTCAATTCGACCGTATATATGCTTTTTTATGTTTGGAAAGAAGACATTTCCAAGGTGGTCGCATGATAAGGACATTAGGGTTTGATGGTGGAAGACCAGAGAAATCAAAGGAAACTTTCAAAAATTGTAGGGATGGCTAGTGCATTTCTATGTTTTTTCCTTATTTAGTGGTATTTTAAAGCACTACAATTTAATAAGAGTCTGGAGTAGATCTGATGATGGAACCGGGAGACAGGTGATGGAACTCCTCAACGATTCACAGCAGCAACCTTGTGTTTGATTAATTTGTATTGATCAGAACCTTACGTCTAGATATATAGGTTGTAACTGTCATTAAGGAGCTGATGATGAAGATAAAGGCCAGTTCAGGGAACTCCTCAACAATTTACAGTAAGTAAATACCTACCTTGTGTATGGAATCTGGGTAAAATGTGGTTTATAACGAAAGTCTGCAGTAGATCCGATAATAAAAACCATAGACAGTCGAGGGAAGTCCTCAACAATTTACAGCATTGAAGTTTAACGTAGAACAAACATGCTGATGCGACAATAGAAAATAATCAAGAGGGTAAAATTAAATCGCGTAATCAAAAAAAAGCAAAAACGAATATACAAAAACCAAAGACCATGAACATGTATATTCATTTTTGCCACCGACTTCCGAAATTAGTTATTTTTCACATTGTAGTATTTTTTCTTTGTGGAAGTCGGTTATTTTTTTAATTTTTTTTTCATAATTTATAAACTAGCGCTTGACTGCAATCCCGCCTGATGGTAAGCACTGATGCAATTGTTAATGGTAAAACACACTAGTAAAAATTTAATTTTACAATCTAGTTTACCACTGGTGGTAACGCGACATTCGTTTATAAGACTGTTTGTCAGACTTTCAGACTTCTCAGGACTCGTAACGACTGTCAAAGTTCCACGAATGACAGTTAGGACCATCAGCTTAAAGTATTTTCCGAGACCCAGCGGGGTCTTGCTATGGAATGATGGTCATCCAACTACCGCAAGAGTAGTTTAACCTGATTGATTGACTTGAGTGGCTGTTATAACTTATCCACAAGCCCTTTAAGAACTTAGCCACCTACTTGGCCAAAGTAATCTAGTTAAGTGGCGAATATTATATCGTCAATCCAAAAAGGCGAAGAAGTTTGACTGAAAGCGCTGATCATATTAAAGTGCAGTTTTTTTTATTATTACTATGAACTAGTGCTTGACTGAAATCCCGCCTGATGGTAAGCAGTGATGCAATCGTTGATGATAAAGCGCGCTGGTTCATTAAGAGTCTATTCACTCAAAAAAAACTGAGTGAATAGGAAGGAAGACGGCAGTTGAGCGCGAGGTGATGCAATGTTAAACCCAACAACACGACCTACGATGCTGTACCAGAAGGAGATTGATCTGGAGACCCTTCACGACCAAACTCCCTTCACAACAACATTTGGCGCATCGTACCCCTGCACACATCGCAGCAGAATTGCTCAGACCCGTCCTCTGTACGGCTTTACCAGACATCATGCCGGAACACGACGAATCGCTTGTTAAAATATAATTCATATTTATTATAGGTATAGGGGCCGCTTAAGACCATACTTAGTAAACAAATCAAAAGCAGCATGTCAGGGTCGTAACAGATCCTCTAATGCCTACCATGGGAAAAATGGTAACGTGTGATTGATGTAGAATCAAACCTAAAACCCCACTACATAAGTCTGAACTAGCCTTCACTATATTTAAACCCTCTAAAATCTTAACGGCTCTAAAGGAAAGTACTTCCTCCACAACAACCCATTTATGAAAAACCCTTTAAAGGGAGATGGCATTCCCAGTGTTTTATAGCCCTTGGGCTGAAAATGAAGATAATTAGCGGGTACAAGGAAGGGTTGTAAAGCAGCGATAAATATGAAAGTGCCTCCGTTATCTCTGGAAAAACATTCTTATCGCCGGCTGTTAAAGAGGAAATTACATTATTAAGTCTTTTTATACACAGCTGTAAATGTTTCAGGAAAACAGTTACATGATATCTTTGATTTGAAATCTCTAAATGCAAAGACCAAATTTGTCGACATGGCAAGCTAACTGAAGTGACAATGGGCTGGTTATATTAACCGTACAAACGGTGACATGACCGTTGGAGACATGTTCTTGAGTAGAGACCGCGAATTTGTAAACGTAAATTGGGAGACTTTCAGGCTAGTTGGAGCTATAATGAAACGCAGTTTTAGCGGTTAACTATCAAGTGACATTTTATTAAAAAGAAGAAATGTTGGGAACGATTACACAGATTATAACTATCTTAGTTTAGTTCCCCGAAACATCACTAGAGGGCGATAGATGTTCAACAGCATATAATTTTGATACATTAAACAACACCCCCACTTATCAAAATAATGTTAAAACTTTACTTCCTGTATACCTAACAATTCCATAAAATAATAATGCTTTACATTACCTAAACCTTTTGTAAATAAGTCCGCTGGCATTTCAGCTGTTTCCAAGTACTTCAATTCTACAACACCTGCACTAATACAATCTTTGGAAAAATGGTAGCGTATGTCTATATGCTTGCTTCTTTTATTAAAATTACTATTACCTGAAGACAGCTTAATTGCGCCTTGGTTATCATTATACAAACATATGGTATATGACTCATTTACAATCTCCTTATATAAATTCATTAAATATACAGCTTCTCGACATGCTTCAGCAACACCCATATATTCAGCCTCAGTGCTGGATAGTGCAACTGTTTTTTGCTTTTTGGCCTCCCATGAAATTACACTCCCTGCTAACATGAAACACAGACCCGTGTAAGACCTTCTGTCTACAACATTATTTCCCCAATCTGAATCTACAAATCCTACTAATTTTGAATTACCCTCATTAGTATATTTAAGTCCATAATTCTTAGTTTTTTTAAGATATTTTAAAATTCGTTTAGCATAAGCCCAAGTTTCACTATTGTAGCAATTGTTAAATTGGCTTAAAAAACTGACTGAGAAAGCTATGTCTGGTCTTGTTAATACTGCTAAATACATGAGTCCTCCAATTAATTGCTGATATGGTAAGTCCTGACTATTTTTATTATCTAAATTAACATTCAATTTGGACTCCAACGGTGTATCTGCTACCTTACAATCTGCCATATTAAATCTGTTCAATAATTGATTAATATAATTCTTTTGACTCAGTGTAACTGTTTTATTAACTTTATCAATATTAATATTCATTCCTAAGCAGTTCTTAACCTGGCCTAAGTCTTTTAATTTAAACTTAGAAGACAATACCTTCTTTAAATTATTACACTCTGTATTATCATTGGAAAATATAAAAAAAATCATCCACATATAGGCTAACTATTGTCCTTTTATCATTATTAACTTTAGTATAAATACATGGTTCTAACTTTGAACGTTTATAACCAATATTTGTAAGACATTCATCAACCTTCTTATACCAGGCTCTTGAGGATTGTCGTAGCCCATAAATGGCTTTATTCAATTTAAGCACTTTATTATTATTCTCAGAATTCAGCAAACATTCTGGTGGATGCATATAAATAGTCTCCTCAAGATCCCCGTTCAAGAATGCCGTAGTGACATCAAGATGGGTTACATCTAAATTAAGTTTAACAGATAATGCGAACAACAATCTTAAAGTTGAATGCCTAACAACTGGCGAAATAGTATCTGAATAGTCCACATTTTTCTTCTGCATATAACCTTTGGCAACTAAACGTGCACGATAACGCACTTTATTGTCATTGTCCAACTTCTTTCGTAACACCCACTTACACTTCACTACAGTCTTACCGTCTTTTGGCACATCCACTACATCCCATGCATTATTGTCCTTGAAACACTGAAGTTCTTCTTTCACAGCTAATAACCACTGATCTCTTTCAGCACCCTGTAATGCTTCCTCGATAGTCAGTCCACTAGCATCATCAAATACTTCCTCTGGCATACATATGTTCGACATCCCATACCGTACCGGCTTCTTTCTGTTTCTGGTACTTTTTGCTCGTAGCTCGGGTGAGGTATTGGCATCTTCATAGTCACTAGGTATGTATGTACTATCTGAGTCACTTGATATTTCTTCAATAGCTAGTGAATCATCATTTCCTGAACTCTTGTCATTTACATTAATGTCCCCCACTGAATGTGAATATTCTACACCTTCTGTTATTGGTATGCTGACGTCTGGACCTTTTTCATCTTCCATAACAACAACATCCCTGCTTGTTGTTATGCGTTTTGTCCTTGGGTTATATATTCGATAGCCTTTGGTGTCATCAGGATAGCCAACGAGAATGTGCATTTCTGACTTCTTGTCCCATTTCTGTCGCTTCTCTCTTGGCAAATGCACCATAACACTGCTACCAAATATTCGTAAATGGCTTACATCAGGCTTGCAACCAGTCCAAATTTCAAAAGGAGTCTTGTCATTTAGTGTAGGAAGTGCAGTTCTGTTTTGTAAATAGACCGCTGTGTTTGTGGCCTCAGCCCAAAACTCTTTGCTCAGGTTAGCATCAAATAACAAACATCTGCCTTTTTCTACAACTGTGCGGTTATTCCGTTCTGATAAGCCATTTTGCTCTGGGGTATAGGGATTACTTCTTTGGTGAATTATTCCTTCCTTCTTGAGATATGAATCAAATTCCTTATTACAATATTCACATCCATTGTCACTTCTTAATGTCTTTATTTTCTTACTTGTTTGTTTTTCAACTTTCGCCTTAAATTCTGCGAAACAACTGAGTGCTTCACTCTTATGTTTGATGAAATATATGAATATCATACGACTGAAGTCATCAATAAATAGTATGAAATATCTAGAACCACCAAGAGACGTATGTTCCATAGGTCCACATATGTCTGTGTGAACTAACTGAAGTATTTCTTCACTCCTAGAACCTTCTTTTGAGAATGGAAGACGACACTGTTTACCTTCACAACAGACTTTGCATGACGATTTGTTGAGATCAACCTTTTCCTGGAGAATCATTCCTTCAACAGCACTTGTCATTTTATTGAGGTATTTACTATTTAGATGACCCATTCTGCGGTGCCAAGTACTCCCTGACACAGTCATATTTGCCACTATACTGTCAGATACTCTCAATTTGTACACACCATTAGTCAGCACTGCTGTAGCCACTAATTCATTGTTACGATTATATACTTCACAGCCATCTGACGTAAACTGAACATTATTACCGGATTTAATTAACTGGCTCACTGACAATAAGTTGGTTGTCAACCCTGGAACACATAATACATCCTTAACTTGAACTTTGAATTCACATTGATCCGTTTCAGTTATAATGTTCACGTCGCCGGAGCATGATACCTGCAGTTTCTCGCCACTAGCAACAAAAATGTCCTTCATTTCATGTAGCTTACTATTCTGGATCCATTCCTTGTTAGCAACCAAATGCATACTTGCGCCTGAGTCAATGTACCAATCTTCTTTCTGAAACTTGTCACTTAAAAATACAGTACTGAACGCATTTGTTTGTTTCCAATGCGATTGTTTCATATTTCTTTTGTCATTTTCGGCATTTGGGCACTGATTTTTATAATGTCCGGTCTGTTTACACCGGTAGCACTTTACATGAAGTTTGTTGACATTGACGTTTTGCCTTTCATTCGCTTGCGCTTTGTCCATAGACAATTTATTCTTTTTCTTATGTTGCCACTTCTGTGTACTGCTCACAAAGGCACCACTCGCTTCATTCAATTGACTTGAAGTTAGATCCGTTTCCATGTCCATGAGCTTCGTTCTAATGGCGTCCGTTGTGATTTGGATGCCAGAATGTTCTATCGCCATAATCATTGGCATGAACTTTTCAGATAATCCAGCTAACATGAGACACCCGATCCATTCGTCACTGATGTTAAATCCTGTCCCGCTCAACTTTTGTCCGGTTTCAACTATTTGAGTTACATACGACTGCATTGAAACACAATTCTCCTGGCGAATTGAGATCAGATTACGTAACAAAGATATTCTTCGAGTAAATCCAGAATCGTCAAATAACGCCTTCAACTTGTTCCATAGCTGCAACGTGGTGTTGACGTCTTTTATATGAACGTACAACGCACTATCAATAGTCATAATCAGTTTCGCCTTAGTCTTCGTATCATCTGCAGTTTCTAATATCTTCCCGGGTATTTGCTTTATGCAATGTAACATATCCTCCAGTATTAGAAAATTCTCTGCTGCAAACACCCATTCACCATAGTTGTCACGCCCTTTTAGCTTGGGCACGCTTACAAGGTAATTCGATGTCATTCTTGCAAACTATCACTAAATTCATCTAATAACACGCTATTCACCGTTTTAGACTACTTTACTGTACTAATTTCACTGATTAACGGATAAAAATTAAAAAATGCTGGGCCCATAACCTATAATGAAACGCAGTTTTAGCGGTTAACTATCAAGTGACATTTTATTAAAAAGAAGAAATGTTGGGAACGATTACACAGATTATAACTATCTTAGTTTAGTTCCCCGAAACATCACTAGAGGGCGATAGATGTTCAACAGCATATAATTTTGATACATTAAACAACAGGAGCGATGATCTTCGCAGGATGGCTGGTAGCAACTGGATAAAATTTGCCGAAAATCGAGTTGAATGGCGTGCAAATGAAGAGGCGTATGTCCAGCGGTGGGCTGTTATAGGCTGATGATGACGAATAAATCCAGTAGCTTTTTGTAGCGACAGAGGATTTAACTAGATTGTATATTTTGACTTGGACGTGTACCACAGGCAGAGAGCAGAGAGCAAAATGGTGCGGGTAATGAGTTTCTTGGGACGATGTGTGGAGGACCTTTGCCCTGCGATGGCACAGTATAATGCTACAAAAAATAAAAGGATGATGCTAGTGTTGTAGGCATTTTATATAACTGTCAATAAACAACAGTTGTTATTAGAATAAAATGACAATTAATGTAGGTTATCAATCTGCCTTCATTCATTTTCCTGGATGATATAGAAGTAGAAAAATGTCTGTTATTCCTAGGTGGCCGCTCTGTTGAGCATTGTTATTAAGCAATATGTGTAATTATAAGGTAATTTATCGTAAACGTTTTCATTTTTAATGTCTGGACTTGAAAAAAGACAATGATCAGTGAGTTTGTTTCGGCTATTTCTTCTCAGAGGTAGTCAGTTAGGAAATGCCAGCTTCATCTAATTTAGAAAAAAAAAAAAACATGACGTGTAAAAGTGATCAGTGATCCTGCTTGCTTAATAAACGATTTCATTTCAAGGAAACATTTAATTAATTAATTTTGCTCAGCTACGTTTAAGGACCATTTAACATACTCAATTAACCCAAAACCAACAATCTACGAACAGCGATATAATATAAATTTAAATATCTGTATATATTTTGGTTAGGTTGAAAGATAACTCAGTATTTATCTTTCAACCTTCAATATCTAAACTTTTCCTTATTCATTGAACATAAACTTCACTCAAAATCCCAGAACCGCCATTTAATTTCATTCGCACACAAATGAGGATTTACTAATTAAAACATTAGTGTACCGTGGGGGCCTGTCTTCCAATTTTTTCCATTATTTACGAGGCAAAGTTACAATTTTGGGTTAATTGCCTTTAGTATTCAATTCTCGTTGTAAAACTAGGGAATGTGGCTATTATACTAATGATACTGCGACTTAATTTGTGTATTATGCCCTTGTTTACACTCTGTAATATTATAAAGGTCTTACAAATATTTCGTAGATATGATAAGTGAAATGTGTAAGTACCCTAGTACATATATTTTGTAGAAAAAATCTTCTGTCAAGTTTGGAGAAATTTTCAAATATGATGTATGTCGGCTTCCCGCGACCTTCACCAGGTCATCGGTCCACCTTGTTGGGGGCCTCCCTACGCTGCGTCTTCCAATACGTGGCCGCCACTCCAGAACCTTACTGCCCCATCGGCCATCGGTTCTACGAGCAATGTGCCCTGCCCACTGCCACTTAAGTTTAGCGATTCGCAGAGCTATGTCGGTGGTACTTTGGTTCTTCTGCGGATCTCCTCATTTCCATTCATTGAACTTTTGTTTCATTATCTACCAGCCCATACTGGGCCTGCGTGGCAGTCCCTCTCACGGAGAAGAAGCCTGTGTCCCAGGAATGCGAATATTATTCGCTGATTATGTATATTTCTGGAACACTCGATAGGCCTGTTATCTTGTAGATCATACAAAAATCCCATAGAAGAAAGAACATTCAATTATTCTCAAATTAAATACAGTACATTTTCGGGAAAAGAATATTAAATCTTCTTTCCATAAAAACTTATTTGGGACTATTGAAAATGTTTTAAAACATCTGAACGATTATAATTCAATCATCATCAACAACCTTTTATCGTCCCACTGCTGGGCACAGGTCTCCTCTCATACAGATAAGGATTGAGCGTAATCACCACGCTTGCTCAATGCGGGTTGGCGATTTCAGATTTAAAGTCCAGGTTTCCTCAAGATGTTTTCCTTCACCTTCAGTCATTGGTGTCTAAGATATACTTAGAAAGTACTACATATAACTTTAGAAAAGATACATTGGTACTTGCCTGACCTGGAATTGAACCCAAACACTCATACTTGAGAGGCTGCTGTTTTAACCACTAGGCCACCACGGCTTAATTCGACGATAATTAAAAGTTTAAAAATAATCAAATCAGTCTAACCGTTCTCAAGTATTTCGTTAAACAATCGACATTTCATTTTTATAAAAAAGAATAGAAACTCAACACACAAAACTTATTTTCTTTTATTGATATAGACATTTAACATGGGAAACTATTCTGATGTTTTAGTCTTATATAATTTGTAGTCTGGAAGTATTAAAGTAACAGAAGTTTTACAGATTACAATGAAGAACGAAATAACGTTGTAAGTTTTTTTTTTACTTTATAACAGGCCCGAGCATACGTATACTATTGGCTTTATTGAAACCTCCTTTCTTTTATAACGGAATTTAGAAAATATGTTCCTGAAAGTTTCCAAGTCTTGACATATTAGTGCTCGTGGCTCTACGTCTATATTCAAAGTGCTGTTTGTATCACTCAGGTATACAAATTGGCATTTACTTTAAAAAACCATCAACAATTGCCATACAAAATATCTGCCCTTACAATCTATCTGAATTAACCTACAATTTGTAATAAAAACCCGGCTACACAAAAAACCCAGTTCTGCAAAACCCGGTTTTACAAAAATTCGGTAATACGTCTCAATCAACATTCATTGATACAATACACAGAGGTCAGTGCCGATGCATGACGCCATTATTCAAATGTATTGTTCAATATAAAATATAACAACAATCAGCCTTTGTTGCGACCTGTCATGTCTGAAAATAAATATATCGAGCTCTATTTTTTTTTATTTGCCGACTTTTGTTGCTACGGGTATAATCATAAGCAGACAATTACATATATTCGTAGCAACAGTTAACTTTGGTGGGACAGGTAAGTAATTATGTTATATTATTGTGTGATGCAATATGTTGGATGTATCATGTGTTCATATTTTCATGACATAATCTAGATCACATTTTCATGACATTTTCTCGGTGGTAGACCATAACATCCTCTGCCGGCAGAAGTTATCACCCACCAGACAAAGTCTTGACGCCAAGCAATTCGTCGTGTTCCGGTATGATGTCTTGTGGCGTCTTACGGAGGGCGGGTCTAAACAGTTGTGTTGCAATGTGTGCCGAGTACGATGCGCCAAATGTTGTTGTGTCGGGAGTTTGGTCGTGGAGGGTCTCCAGATCAATCTCCCTCTGGCGCAGCATCGTTGTTCTTGTTATTGGGTTTAACATTGCATCACCTCGCTCACCTGCCATCTTCCTTCCTATTCACTCAGTTTTTTTAAGTGAGTAAGCTTAATAAACCAGCGCGTTTTAATATCAACGATTGCATTTCTGCTTACCATCAAGTGGGATTGCGGTCAAACTTTATTTTATATTTATTAAAAAAAAAACATATTACCGGTATTTTAATTCACACTACTTGTATTAGTTGTTCAAATTAAATAGTATTTTAAATTCGGTAATAAAATACTTTATTAAAACTTAGTTGCTAACCAAGAGAAATAACTTTTGCTTACTAAATTGCCATTTCGATGCGAAAGAATAGCAAATCTGCTACGAGAATTATGACACCATACCTCGCCTAGCAAACATCCAATAATACCATCTTTATGCGATACCTTTCCCATTATTCAGGTCCTATAAATACAACATAAACATTATTTCACAAAAATGGGATCTGAACGTGACCGAAAAGCTTAATAACGTTTGTTAAGGTGAGGGCGTTGTAAAGCAATGTTTTGACATATTATATTCACCCCACACCAGTGAGTTATGGCTGGGTGTTTGAAGTTAAATGCTCGGTTATGGGGCACATCCGTGTCCGGAGTGACCCCTGTGCCGCATGAGATCAAATTGAACCTTGACGTTGACCCATTTTTGTAGGGATTTTTTATGACGTTTTGCGATTTGAGCGGACGTCCTTTTTATATGGGTTCATATCGTACATAAATTTGTGTATCTTAGCGATAGAATGTAGTTTGGCTGACAGACTCGTATGTTTTTTGCTTATGTTTGCTTGCGAAATAGTTTTGTGACCGTACATTCGGTGAAAGAAGATAAGTTTGTGTCAGCCCTTCGAAAATGAAGAAGTGTTTTTATAAGATAAAACATGCAAACTCAACGACTATGACTTGCTACTAAAATACTGAGACTAAATTAAAACAGCCGTTTTTTAACTAAAGTTTAATAATTATTTTACAGCTAAAGAAAAAAGACTAAACGCTCACTTATTAATTCCAAGAACTACTTAAACACTTTTAAAATAATTACTATACAAATAATTCAGGGGAGATTTTACGTTGAAGTATTTACCCACACAGAACCACCGAGGAAACAAATTAATTAAAGTTTCGTTCTGGGAATGACTATGACTTGACCTAACTGTTATATACCAAAACATTGAAACTACCAACTTCTTATTATTAATACCGTGGAATAAATGTAACCCAATAGATTCTATAAATTGATAAAAATAAATAAACACTTTCCCGCGTATACCTTACTTACCCGAACTTAGATGTATGCACGTTACTTAAATTTAATCATCGTTTATGAATGAACCCTTTAAATTCTGTGGTGTTTATTCATAAACTATGATTTAAGTCAAGTAACGTAAAAGGGTCAAAAATGTATGGTTAAAGAATCGCAAATCTTTTAAACAACGATTATGAATAAGGGGGCTAATATTTATCTTACTTACAATATTAAAATAACAAGCAAACGCTAAAATTTAGCTTCATTTTACTCAAATATCCAATCAAAATTTAAGAAAAATACATTCGCTCACTGGGCTCAGAAAATTCGTCCGCCAATGTCTGTTAATAGGATAAGTGCCCAAAGGACTGCCAGCATTACCGCTGTGGATTCGGTGCACTAAAATTACCAGCCCTGTGGTCACGTGAAGAGTCAATACATTGTAACTACCACACTACTTTTAAACAACAACTAACGATACAAAGAGTATTAACTATTTAAATAAATATTGATGTAATGTGTAGTGATAGTAAGTAGGATACATATTCAAACCAAGTAATTTAAAAATTAATAATTTATAATAAATAGGTTCCTAGCTCAATAAGTAAACCTCCAAAAAATAATACTATGCCATCAAAAAACTCAAATCACATAAAGGGTACAATAAACTCTAGAAATCCTCATCTGGTTCTATTTTTTTAAAAGCTTTCCTTAATGTTTTTTATTTTAAAAACGGGCTACGTTTTAAAACTAGTAATTTCTCCTGTATCGTGGGTGCGTTTACAAACATATAAACTAACATACACAAACAACCAGATCCAGAAAAACTACTTGTAGGCCATACAAATATTAGTTCCGTATAGGAATCAAACCCGCGACATGCAGCGCAGCAGTCAAACATTTAACCACTATGCCAACCGTGCCGTAAATCTCAAGTTTGTCAGTGCGTAGCCAGTAGGGCTTCCGTAATACGTATAGGTATACTGTTGGTAACCTGAATCGATCGGTCGGAGGAAAGGTTTTCATCTGTTCATTTTAATATGTTCTGATATTATCGTAATTTTTAATAAGCGCTGAGAACTTCGATATTTCGACCGATTTTTTTAAAGATGTTAATTATTATTTACTAGCTTTACCCCGCGGTTTCACTCGCGTGAGTTTCCATCCCGTGTAAATATCGGGATAAAAGTATTCTATGTGTTATTCGTAGTTATAAACCATCTGTGCGCCAAATTTCATCCAATTCGAGTTAGTGGTTTAGGCGAGAAAGCGAAACAAACAAACAAACTCACCTTCACATTTATAAGTTTATTAAGGAGAAGCTGTCACTTATATTGGCACTTGAGCGCTTGATAGATTAAATTTTTATTCATAGGTATAGAAGCTTTTCCTTCACATCATCCCTTCATTATACACCTAATATACATTATTAGCATATAATGTTCCCACTGGTGGGACACAGGCCTGCTCACTGTGAGCTGTGACATACCACGGGGGCTCAGTCATACTACAGTGCCAGTTGGTACATATAATGTTCCCACTGGTGGGACACAGGCCTGCTCACTGTGAGCTGTGACATACCACGGGGGCTCAGTCATACTACAGTGCCAGTTGGTACATATAATGTTCCCACTGGTGGGACACAGGCCTGCTCACTGTGAGCTGTGACATACCACGGGGGCTCAGTCATACTACAGTGCCAGTTGGTACATATAATGTTCCCACTGGTGGGACACAGGCCTGCTCACTGTGAGCTGTGACATACCACGGGGGCTCAGTCATACTACAGTACCAGTTGGTACATATAATGTTCCCACTGGTGGGACACAGGCCTGCTCACTGTGAGCTGTGACATACTACGGGAGCTCAGTGCCAGTTGGTACATAATTATTTTTATAATAATTATAAACTAATTTAAAAAAATACTTGACTGCAATCCCGCCTGATGGTAAGCGCGTTAGTTAATTAAGAGCCTATTCATTTTAGCCTTGAAGACACTTAAATTGTAGTTAGACAGAAGCACCGCTGCTGGCAAATTGTTCCAGTGCTTCGATGTACGCGGTATAAAAGACTAAGCGAAACGCTTCGTCCGGATCGTGATGTCAACAACGTAAGGGTGGATAGTCGTCGTACGACGGGTCGTCCGATAATGGAAAGGAGATGGCGGAATTAAGTCCTGCAATTCCCTCCAAAATGAAGCCTATAGAACACCGACAAGCTGGCTACTCCTCGCCTGTGCCCTACGCTTTGGAGACTGTTTTGAACCAAATCTGGGTCGCCAATTAGCTTCTTCGCACGCCTCTCCACTGAATCCAAAGTTGCCAGATGTCATTTTGCAGCACCAGCCCAAATGTGGTTAGTACACTCTATACACGAACGGACCTGTGCTTACCCCCCACACACAACATACCCACACACTTCTCATAAGTTGTGTTTGGTGTTGGTCATAAAACCGGTTTTATGACCATATTTCTCTTCAAAAAACAAAGCGTATTGGAGCTTACGATCTGCAACTCGGTAACTGGTGGTTGTTACCACTGCATCAGATCTACTCCCTTCATAATACCACTTATAACATAAAATAAATTCTACAATGTAAAATGAGAAAATAATATAAAATAGCTTTGATACACAACCGACACACAAAAGTAAACATCCCATTGAATAAAATCAACACAAACGTAAAACGTGTACACTTTAATATTACATTACCTCCTTTGTAACTGATACAACCAGCCCATTGCCGGTTTCCATGAAGATAAAAATCGAATTTACCTAAAACAAAACAAAACACTCTCTTATTAAATGGGTACGTGGACAAAATTCACAAAACATCCTTTCCTTAAAGCAAAAAATATGTGACACATATTGCCTCATAGCCTTGAAGAGATAGCTGCGTAGAGGAAATTGATAAAATGTATCTTTTCTACGAAAAATAATGAGAAGGTTTACAACAAATTGGTAGTTATCTAGCTTTTTGTTTGGAAAAGTATAGAGAGCGTTGTCATACATCGCTTATGACGGTCGAAGAGGGTCTCAAACTATGATAAGAGTACATCACTACGTAGTATAAAACAAAGTCGCTCTCTCTTTCCCTATGTCCCTATGTATGATTAAATCTTTAAAACTGCGCAACGGATTTTGATGCGGTTTTTTTAAAATAGATAGAGTGTTTAAGGATAAAGGTTTATACATATATAATAACATCCATTAAATAGTGGAGAAATACTATTTTTTTGAGGTTTCTAATGTGATGTCGTAAATATTTTTTTTTTTTTACGTATTATAAACCAGCGCTTGACCGCAATCCTGCCTGATGGTAAGCAGTGACGCAATCGTTGATGGTAAAGCGCACTAGTTTATTAAGAGCCTATTCACTCTAACCTTGAAGACACTCAAATTGTAGTCCAACGGAAATACCGCCGCTGGCAAATTGTTCCAGTCCCTCGATGTACGCGGTATAAAGGAGGAGGCGAAACGTTTCGTCCGGATCGTAGTGGTGTTAACAACGTAAGGGTGGAAACCAGCCGTACGGCGGGTCGTCCGCTGGTGGAACGGAGATGGGGAAATTAAATCATGCAATTCCCTCGCACACTCCCCGAAATGCATCCTATAGGACACCGAAAGGCTGGCTACTCTACGCCTGTGCTCTAGGCTTTGGAGACCAACTCGAGTTAGATCAGGGTCACCAATAAGCCTCTTTGCACGTCTCTCCACTGAATCCAAAGCGGCCAGGTGACACTAAAATAAAAAAATAAAAAATTTCCGCCTTAGCAGTGAAACGCAGGCTGAACACTACGAGATTTATCAACGAGTTGATGATGATGATGATGGTATATGTATATCTCTTATATATACTCTATCTCTTATATTATTCCACAATAACATTTTTTGTCATTTACTTTTTACGACAAATACTGGCTAATTTTCGAAGCGATTTTAACCAATACAGCAACCATTCTCTCGGTGGTAGGCAACAACATCAGCCGCCGGCATAAGTTACCACCCACCAGACAAAGTCTTGCCGCCAAGCGATTCGTCGTGTTCCGGCATGATGTCTGGTGAAGCCGTACGGAGGACGGGTCTGAGCAGTTGTGTTGCGATGTGTACCGGCTACGATGTGCCTAATGTTGTTGGGTCGGGAGTTTGGTCGTGGAGGGTCTCCAGATCATTCTCTGGCGCAGCATCGTTGGTCGTGTTGTTGGGTTAAACATTGCATCACCTCGCTCAACTGCCGTCTGTCTTCCTATTCACTCAGTTTTTTTGAGTGAATAGGCTTAATAAGCTAGTGCGTTTTACCATCAACGATTGCATTACTGCTTACCATCAGGCGGGATTGCAGTCAAGCACTAGTTTATAACTAATAAAAAAAAAGCATTAATCCTTTTTAATACCTTAAATACGTTATTTATTTATTATAGATCTATATCGCTCTTTACAGCATATTATCTAAATTAATATTTTCGAAGATATTACAGATTTAGTACCGGCCAGCGGGGGCGGGCCGCTATGTCTTTTATACAATGTTCAGAGTTTTTCTGTAGTGTATTTAGTATGCGGGCGGGTCTCTAGTGTATTAATTTATAATTACAATATGGGCAAAGTAAATAATACTAAGAATTATTTTAAATAAAACGTAATATATGGCTGTCGTATTTATGTAAAAATATTTTTATACAAATATTATTTTACACTCCGTCGACTCTCATGAAGTTTCTTGCCCGTTTACTCCGTTCTTCTCCATAGGTACCTACTACGCATTGAAATGGGCGACTAGCTTAATGTTTTTCTAATTGACCCACTTCTTGGTATTTCACAAGTGCCTGTAAATTATTTAGTTGAAATAAATCCTTACTGTGTTAACTTTGACGGATTGTAACTTTTAACTTTAGCATTATCTTGCAGATGTCAACATTTGACATAATAAGAATACGGTGTCCACATCTTAACTTGAAACGTTCAATATTGGAGTCCAAGTATTGTAGCTTTATGATTCCCCAAGAGACCCTTCAACGACCATTTAAAAAAGTTATATCTTTTCCGTGAGAAGGAGTGTTTTCAACAATTCCTTTATTGTAGTAATTTACACTTTATGAGTTAGTATTTAAAGAATGTCCGGTACTTTGTTCATTGTCTTTTCACTTATTACTTTTACGCTTGGCTAAGGGGAGGGAAAAAACGTTTTGATTCAAAGGGTTTGTGTGAAATGTCCTTGTTTCGGTGAAGGAAACTTTATGACCCTTTATTTATAACAAAACATCACGCCGGTGATTTCTATCAAGGTAGGCAGGCAGGCAAATCGGCAGGGACTTCGATTTACATACGTAGCAATGAAGTAGCTTGTTACTACTCTGGAGGACCCGGACAATGCCCTAAGGGCCTTGCAACAATAGCCTATAATATAAAATAGCTATATGGCATATTTAATAATTTGTTTTAAAATCCAGTAGTCTTAGTAGTCGTCACACAAGTAAATAAAAGATAATATACATTGGGTCTACAGTATTAAGATTCCATTACCTTTCAAGAGAAGGTAATGGAACAATCTCAAATGAAAAGAGGATGTAAGTGTGATAAAGGCCGACATAGTTATGAGGTATTAGATGTAATAAATATCAAGGTTAAGAACGGTTAGTCGAAATATGTATTGGCCCTTGTCAGAATACGAGACAGCTCAGTGATTCGTACTTAAACACAATCATCTATACAGCTATTTTTTTTTATGCGAGACCTGAATATAGTTTGTTCAGAATAAGCAACTGAATCGATTCTAATCATTTTGACACCATCAATATTTTTTTCTCAAATACTTTTAGAAATTGTTGCAGTGTGGCTACACAGCTGACACCAGAGATCAAAGCAGCGTGCTCGCCGGCCCGGGCGGAGCTTGACCATAATTTTATTGGGACAACCAAGTAGAATAGCCAGCTCATAACTTTGTGGTTTTTCATTAGATCTTTTTGAAATTTTGTACATAGATTCTTTCCTTAAAAATACTGGACGTGTGTTTCGGGTTTCGCATAAAATAATGTTGTATTTATCACCAAATAATAAGTAACGGTTATTTTTAGCCAAATTTGTTTTATCGATAAAATGACAATTTATCTAATGGTTACTTTTTAAATAGCAATTATTTGACCATTAACATTTTTTTTTTTTTAACAAATTATAAACCAGCGCTTGACCGCAATCCTGCCTGATGGTAAGCAGTGACGCAATCGTTGATGGTAAAGCGCACTAGTTTATTAAGAGCCTATTCACTCTAGCCTTGAAGACACTCAAATTGTAGTCCGACGGAAACACCGCTGCGGGCAAATTATATCATCAATATCATTTATTAAAATAAAAACACTAATCAAAAAAATTTGACAGTGATTTGACACAAAAATTGTCAGACTTAAAAAAAAATTGCGACGTGTTTATTAAATACGATGCGTGCTGCGTGCATCTTTATTATTACTACGTAGATCATTTATTTTATTTTATTATATTTGATACTAGCATTTAGTTTGCGTGGAGTTAGTTATACTCCGCTCCTATTGGTCGCAGCGTGATGTTATGCCTGGATTAATGGGCTTTCCAACGCAAAAATACTTCCTGTAATTAGCGAGTTTAAACAAACAAACAAAAAAACCTTTCAGCTTTATATATTAGTATAGATTTTACATAATTATTTGTATTTCAATATTTATTTATCACTCTAATTGCCGGTGCCATCACGCTACTTTTTATTTTCCATCGCAACAACTAGTAACTTATACACTAACACATGGGATATTTTTATGTCGATATTCCTTAGGGACCAACTAGTATGTTAAAATTAATAATCCCCCATATATATATTTCCATTTAAACCTTCATCTGAACCCTTACTTCATTAGTAGCGTTTTTGGAATAATACAGAATCATGTAACCAACGTAAGGCAGCAGAAATCGCTTCTGTTAATAGCTAGGGGAAGCCGTTTGTTAGCCGGGCCTATTGTCTGCTTTGATTTAACGGTTCGCTTAATTATCCTGTATTTACCTTCAGAGCTATGTATAAAGCCCACACTTATCTGAAGAGAAAAGGTAACTTCCTGTATTCGCGTAGGTATTTGTCCACAGTGAGCAATTTACGGCAACACTAATTAGAATCTCCAGGATTTTCTCTATTTGTGTTTCCCACAGTTAGCTCGCTTTATGTACGCTTACACAGATCATATGTACTAACTCAGCTAGTTAATATTTACCACCCACCAGACCAAGTCTTGCCGCCAAACGATTCTTCGTGTTCCAGCAAGATGTCTGGTGAAGCCGTAGGGAGGACGGGTTTGGGCAGTGCTGCGATGTGTGCCGGGTACGATGTGCCAAATGTTGTTCGGGAGTTTGGTCGTGGAGGTCTCCGGATCAATCTCTTTCCGGCGGAACATCATTGGTCGTGTTGTTGGGTTTAACATTGCATCACCTCGCTCAACTGCCGTCTTCCTTCCTATCATTATCATCATCATCAGCCTCTACTCGTCCACTGCTGAGCAGTTCTCCGCCAGCTACCTTTTTTATGTCGTCGCTCCATCTCGCTCAAGGGCGTCGGTTTCGAACGATTGCATCACTGCTTACCATCAGGTGGGATTACTGTCAAGCACTAATTTAAAGTAATAAAAAAAATCATTGTTTTTGAAATCCTTGAAATAAGGAATTATTAAGTAAAGCTACAATTGCAAAGCTTACAAAATACACTTTACAAAAATAACTGCCTATACAACTCGTTGTACCTTCGTACTTTCAACATAGTCACAATTATAGACAAAAAAAAAACCGACCGAATTTCGTTGCCTTTGAAGTACAGGCTGTGAAAACAGTGTCCAATTTTCCTCCAAAAATTGTTACACAGGAAAAAACAAGCGCCAAATTGAACTTCGTGTTCAAAATAAACTGTAGTATCCAGTAAAACAACACTGTCAAAGTTATACAAAATATTCAGAAAATACCTCAAAATCATATTACTTGCAGTTCGAATGAAATGCCCTTCCTATAAACTATGCGTTCTAGTACATATTGTATCTCTCCAATATCTATAGATTGTTATATTATATATTAGACGTAAGACATTTTGCGGAACATATGTTGTGGTGTTTACGTATTGACACAAGCTATGATCCTCTGCACTATGTCGTACTATAATTTACTGGACAACCAATATTTTCATATACAACATGAAAAGAAAACCCTGTCCGATCCGCGAAGGTATTGCTAGGTATCGTTAACTGATTCTGATAATGCCTAGCCGGACTAAACTGAAAAAGACCCCCTAAAAAATAAGTATTATTTCGAAAAATCAAGATAACTTAATGCATGCGCGGGTGAAGGGGGGCAGGGCAGGCGGCACATGGTCACAAATGGTGTTCAGTTTTTTAAAAAATACCAAATTTTGGGAAACTTGGAATTAATTCGCGGAAAAAAAAAGATTATTTCAAAATTCATTAGTATTGTCACTATGATGATTATGTAAAATTTCATATTTTATTTGGTCATGTGTATACCTAACATTTATTATCCTTTTGGGTCGGACGGGGTTTCCTTTACATATTGTATGTAAGACAGGATGAAAAAAGATGAATGCGGTAAAATGTAAGAATTTGTTTTAGCTTCTATTGCAATAATATTAGTAAAATTAATGTTCTAGTCTTAATGTCTTCTTCCTTAAATGTTCCTTATTATACAAGTGTTATATCGTATATTGCTGTTAATTTAACTACATTTCAGTGTTATTTGTTCTTTTACTTAACTTACTACATATTTATCTTACTAATAATAATAATATAATAATAAAAAATCTTATTAAGTAGTTTGTATATTGCCCTTCACAACGCGTTGTGATTCAACCCTGAAATGTTGTGTACGTAAGCTTGAATAAATAAATGTTTCCTTAGTTTTTGGCCGTAACTAAACATTCACCAAACAGTTGAACTGCAAAATTATTTTAACTAAAATGTCTTGTTACTAAACCAAGAGTTAAAGGAACTTGTGAATCCATTGTCTCTTGAAACCTAATTAAGTTTTGGACACTGGGCGTATGTATTTAAGTTCACTTGGTGTTTATATTCTTAAGGCTGCTGGATTAATTAGGTTCTTGAGTAAGAAGTTTATTTGCGGCTTTGAACACTGAAGGGTTTACTGTTTCTAAAGGACCTGTAATTGTTTTTTCTGTACTAACACCCCGGTAGGCCTGAAATGAGTGTGCTCCAGGATAAGTCTTAAGAACCTTTTCGTGATTTAGTTAGAGGAACTTAATTTTGTTTTGGTTTAAAATTAACTTTGTCAACAGTTTGTGCTGACATTGCAAAAATATACTGACGAAAACTCTTTCTAAAGCTAAAAGATTTATGGTTGGGATTAAAACATCCAGAAATATAACAATTTATTTGCCAAATTTTTCGTTATAATCCTCTGGGATACTTTATTTTATTTTCTGCTGGCAGCCGTGAACAGAATAATCCAATTTTTCATTTTACTTTCTCCAAAAAAACTTGGAGAATAATTTAGAGTAAAACACTAATCCTTTTGCTAATGAGTCTGCTTAACTGAGCCCTGAATTAGCTGGCATTTAGTTTATCTCGGATTTAGCAATACTGTGGGCTAAAATCTAAATAAATAATCGTTAAATTATTTTCTCTTATACACACTTTTTCATTTACTTAATCTATAGTAATATATAAAGCTGAACAGTTTGTTTGTTTGTTTGAACGTGCTAATCTCAGGAACTACGGGTCCAATTTCAAAAATTCTTTTTGCGTTGGATAGCCCATTAATCCAGGAAGGCTAAAGGCTATATAACATCACGCTGCGGCCAATAGGAGCGGAGCATAACTAAACCACCCGAACGAAGTCGCTGGTGGCCGCTAGTGTGATATATTATTTTTTCATTAAAAAGTCTTATTCTGAGTGATTTTCTAGACAGTTACATGTACACAAAAAATACATAATTATACGTCACGGATGGCGCAGTGGATCAAATATTTGTATGGCCGGTACTGTAATGTATATAACGCTGTCTCTTATATAAGTGTAGCCTGTATTCAAAGAGACAGAAAATGATGATTTCATTATACTAAAATATTAGATAGGTAAGGATAGGCGACAAAGTAATTTAATTACAAATATTGTTTAAACGATCTAGACAAGGGTATTCTTGTTGAAATTAATTCGTAAGATCTCATGGGTATTATTATTTACTTCTCAGAGGATCTTGCACCAAGCTCCTGTGACCGCAATTCTAGTCGGTTGGCCAGTTGGTTAGTTTTAGTATTGACATAAAATCCCAAAAAAAATCCTATCTCCATTTATAATGCGCCTTTTTGTTTGTGTGGCTTACACTTATATCATTTTTCTTTCTAAATTACATTCATTTATTCGTTTTGTATCGACAGCCCTAGGTAAGTCTGGTGATCAGACTTTCGGGATTCTGAAGAACTATAACCTTATAATTTACCATAAAAATAATTAAAGATTCACAAATGACATCCAGAACCAACGGCCTAGGTACATGCTTTCCGAGACACGGAGGGTTCTTAGTAGGTACCTATGTCAAGATAGCCACCAAAATCCATTAATCAACCGCGGCAAGCCTAGTAGCTCAATCAATCTATCCTGAAATCTAATTTTAGAATGGTTTTTAAACATGGAATTAGCATTCACACCTCAATCTCAATATGTTAAAATACATACTTTTTTATACATAATTATAAACTAGTACTTGACCGCAATCCCACCTGATGGCAAGCAGTGATGCAATCGTTGATGGAGAAGCTCGCCAGTTTATTAAGAGAATATTCAATTGAAAAATAACTGAGTGAATAGGAAGGAAGGCGACAGTTAAGGGAGGTGATGTAACATTAAACCCAACAACACGACCAACGATGCTGGGACAGAGGGAGATTGATCTGGAGACCCTCCACGACCAAACTCCCGACACAACAATATTTCGCGCATCGTACCCGACACACATCGCAATGCGACTGCTCAGACCTGTCCTCCGTACGGCTTCGCCAGACATCACCAGGTGGTAACTTCTGCCGGCAGCCGATGTTATGGCCTACCACCAAGTATGCCTATAATTTCCCTACATTTTGGGTAAACTTTTTATAATAATTGTCGCCGAAATGAAATAGGTACTAAATTTTGAACGCTTTTGACGCCTTCTGTTATGAATTTGACGGAGACGCTTTTGTAGGAAGCCGTTGTTTAAGGGTTAGAATAACAACCGCAACAATGGATACCCAGCTGTGAAGTTTTAAAGAAACTGTTCAATATAATTCAACTATTAACAGTCCTTTCGAGGTCAAATCAACATTGGAATACCTAACTAAAATCGAAAACGATTTTGAATAGGCTTGAAATAACATAACATTAGGAAAAGCCTTTTCATTTTAAGATTACTGAAATTAGAACCTTACGGAAATTAGATGTTTTTATTGAAGGTCGTGTGCATCACTACACGCGGTTGAAGCAAATACTTACTCTGAACATCGGACTTTTTACACAGAGTAACTTTGAACATGTTGTTCATTAGTTTTGGTGAACGGGAACGGTGCCAAGTTACTTAAATGAAGCTGGATAGCATAAGTGCGAAGGGATGCTAGAAGCTTTTGAGTCTGTAATGTTGGAACGATATTTGATAATACGATCTCATTTGTGTCTTGGACTGCTTTTTACGATAGAAATATTCTGTAATTGACTCATATCTTTTACAGAAGTTTTAGATGAATTTCAAAGAATTTAAATACCTGTCGTCATAATAAAGTAGATACTTTCAAACATTTAAGCCTTTAGAGTTGAAATGTGTTTGATTTCATTGTCTAACTTTTCAAAGACATACACTTACAGCTTAGGATGACAGTGGGGCTTGACATATTGAAGTGTACATTTCAATAAGCTTCAAGTATTCTGACACCTGCTTTCGTATTTAATTCGGCTGAAAGTAAGGTAAACCTGAATTTTAATGAGCACGACGTTCAAAATATTGACGAGGTTGAATAAAAGAGAGTTGGAATGCAATGAGTTCTTTTGTGGTTCTTTTTTTCAAAAAGGGTTTGGTCAAATAGGGTATTATTAAAACAAAATAATGCTTTTTTAATAATAGTTATTTTAGGTTTCGTTCTTGCAAGCACTCCAGGTGTTAATGAATGAGGCTTTTAAGGACTGTATAGTAGAGAAATGCTCTTCTGCGATTTAAAATGCTGAATTTTAATTTATTCTCACAAATATTAAAGCTTCAATATCGTTTTAGAATACTGGCTTACATCGTTACCAATAGCTAATGAAAATCAACGTAGCCACAAATTTATTAAGGAATTAAAGTGGGTAATTAAATTTTCTTACGGCTGATACCTACTTTCGTTTGGAATTAGTTATGATATTTTATGAAGGATAATAATTTCCTATAAGAAAATGACTAAAAAGTTGATATCAGAGTGCCTAGTACTCTTGAACAAGTACAAAAGTGTTTGAAATTGTAGCGTTAATTGAGCTTTATTAAGTAGCAATTAATTTTTCATTCATTCATGTCTGTTTACATTTTTGGCGATTATAGCCGATGTTACTATACAACGTCATTATAGCCGATGTTACTATACAACGTCATTATAGCCGATGTTACTATAAAACGTCATTATAGCCTATGTTACTATACAACGTCATTTTTTGTTTATGCGAAACCTGAATATAGTTTGTTCAGAATAAGCAACTGAATCGATTCCAATCATTTTTACACCATGTTATATTTTTCCCGAATACATTTAGAAATTGTTGCAGTGTGGATACCTGCGTAACTGTGCGTGCGCACGTAGTTTACGCTAGATCGTAGGATTTGCGCGCGGCCAACAGCTGACGCTAGAGGTCAACGCACCGTATCCGCTCGCCCAAACGGAGCTTTGACCATATTTTTGTTGGGGCAACCAAGTAGAATAGCAAGTTCATAACTTTGTGGTTTTTCATGATATCTTTTTGAAATTTTGTACATAGATTATTTACTTAAAATACTGTTTCGGGTTTCGCATAAACAAAATATAATACTGTCTTTTCTTTATTTTTAATAACATAAATTGGTATCAATAAAGGTCGGTCTATACAATAATTGTATCACCCCAAGCTGTAATTTAATAACATAAATTGGTATCAATAAAGGTCGGTCTATACAATAATTGTATCACCCCAAGCTGTAATTTAATAACATAAATTGGTATCAATAAAGGTCGGTCTATACAATAATTGTATCACCCCAAGCTGTAAATTATTAACATAAATTGGTATCAATAAAGGTCGATCTATACAATAATTGTATCACCCCAAGCTGTAAATTAATAACATTAATTGGTATCAATAAAGGTCGGTCTATACAATAATTGTATCACCCCAAGCTTTAAATTAATAACATAAATTGGTATCAATAAAGGTCGGTCTATACAATAATTGTATCACCCCAAGCTGTAAATTAATAACATAAATTGGTATCAATAAAGGTCGGTCTATACAATAATTGTATCACCCCAAGCTGTAAATTCCTCCAGTATTGCACTTCTGGGAGATAAAATGCAATAGTTTCGCAGCAGAGCTCGTCTGCAACCACTACTCATTTATCACCTTTTCAATTATAAGCCCTCGCTTTGCAAGTTTGTAATTAAAAATGATTAACTGTTATCATTGTGGCAGAAAATAATCTTAGTTTCGTTTTGCGTTAGAAGAGGGAGGGAGTCTCGGCGGGAAAGCTAAGGTGAGTGTCACGGTCATTTGTCATTGACTTTTGAATATTTATAGTGTCGTTTACTAAATAAAAGTACGTGAGTTATGTAGTAAAAAGTGCATTCATAAAGAACATTGAAATATCGCAGCATAGTGGCCACATCACACCTTGCCTCAAAACTCCCTCGTAGACGTTTCACGCGGCCGTCTTTTTCGACTGTCATTGGCGATATCCGCCATTATTGTGAACTAAAATTTTCAAAGAATTTCTATAATTTGTTACACGTGTTATTGGCATAATTGTGGTATCTATTTCACAGGGGCCATTGATCAAGAGTTCAAGTTGAAGGGTTAGAAGAGGACATAAACTTTTCATGATCACTCTTTTGTATTGTCTGAGCTATGATATAATTTTGATGTGTATGTTAAAAGTCACAACAAATGCATACTGTCTCCGTAAATGTGGTGGATTTTCGTTCTTACATACTATTGTCTACATTTTCTGTTACGCTTCTTCTTCTACAGTTCTACTGGAAGAAATTTCTTAAAATAAGCAGCACCTTACTCTGATTTTAATTTTGACATATCCCAATGTATTTTATTGTAAGTGTTAGAAAGCAATTTCTTCAGAACAGACTGTTATTTAGGTATATATACAGGTTCAATTTTCAAAGAAGCCATTGTAGTATTGTTAGTTCTCCGTGTCTTTGTACGCTGAAGGTTATGAAAAATTTAAACTTTATTTCTGTGTCTGAAAATAATGGTTTTTAATTTAGCGGTATGCATTTCTTTTTACTGCCCATTTATTTCCAAGTATTTTAGATTTATTTCAGCATGCAATTTAGTTGCAATACTAAGACATTTTTCTTCTTATAAAAATTGTAATATATTTCGCCCCCTCTTTTATACCGCATAGATCGAGGCAATGGAACAATTTGCCAGCGGCAATGTTTCCGTCGGACTACAATTCAAGTGTCTTCAAGGCTATAGTAAATAGGCTCTTAATAAACTAACGCTCTTTACCATCAACGATTGCATCACTGCTTACCATCAGGCGGGATCGTGGTCAAGCACTAGTTTATAATTTATTAAAAAAAAAATAAGGCCATTTACACTTTGGGCCGGCTTATAAAAGTAAAATAGTAACGAATACTTTATTTTAGCAGTGTGTATTTTATGCGTTTTTTAAAAGCAGCGGTGGCCTAGTGGTATCGACCGTAACTTACAAGTTGTTGGTTATAGGTTCGAACTCCATTAGGTGCTTTGCTTTGTGGAATTTATCTTCATCGCCACTGCTCTTAAAACGGTGAAGGAAAATATCGTGAGGAAATCGGCATGTCCTAGAGGCAAAAACTTCGAAGTCATGTGACATCTACCAACCCGTACTGCCCAGCGTGGTAGAAATACGGCCCACTCCCTCTTACCGAGAGGAGGCCTGTGTCACAATCGTGGGAACATTAGCCTGATTTTTTTATTTTTTTTTTATTATTATTATAAACTAGTGCTTGACTGCAATCCCGCCTGATGGTAAGCAGTGATGCAATCGTTGATGGTAAAGCGCATTAGTTTATTAAGCCTATTCACTTAAAAAACTTAGGAATAGGAAGGAAGACGGCAGTTGAGCGAGGTGATGCAATGTTGAACCCAACAACACGACCAACGATGCTGCGCCAGATGGAGATTGATCTGGAGACTCTCCACGACCAAACCTCCGACACAACAACATTTGGCGCATCGTACCCGGCACACATCGCAACACAACTGCTCAGACCCGTCCTCCGTACGGCTTCACCAGACCAGACCGGCTGATTATGTGTTTATTTTATAAATATTTAGTTAACCTAATGATCATCAATAGTAGTTTCTTATTTGTCAATTAGAAACGATATTATAATATTAGTAGACAAATTAAAAAGGCCCGCCCTTCACCACTTCCTAGAACCTTCGCTGGAGAAAAGAAATGCTTCAACAAACTCACCAATGTATAGTGTGTGGAGATGCATTATGACTGGGTGAGTACATTTATTTTAATCTTACACCAAGAGTAATATTCCGTTACGTCCACAAGAGCCCAGTATAAAGACAGCGGTTTTCATTTATGTAAATAAATACCAACATTATGTAATGGAGATTTAATCAAGCGAGCGAAATAAAGTGTTTCAGATGGGGCCACAGTCCGGGGACATCCCTTGCTCGTCTGATTTTATTAGATGTCTACATCTCCCTGACGGAACTCATTTGGGGACAGCTCCGAAGATTTAGGGTACTCTTATGTTTAAAGAGAAAAATAATGTTTGTTTTTGGAGGAAAATGTTACAAGAAATGAAGAGTGTAGGTAGGTAATTTTATTTTGGTCTTGTATGTATTTTATTCTCCAGGGAATAGAATATACACTCAGGGAAATGAATTACTAAGGAAATTGGGTCTCCACGTCAATTTGCCACGTCGTTCGACATGACATGTAACTGCCAAAGAATGTTAGTTGTGTTTTGAATATACGAATAATTTCAGTTGGTTTACACTACCGACTGAATTATTTATTGGGAGGAAAACCATCGAACAAGTTTTACCTGAGGAGCGGGAGAGCTTGTGTGACTAACGCCACCCATGTTTCTTTATTTGCCTGTGCCGGTGATTATGTTAACACTTTTGGATAATCACCAGTATTGGCAGTAGTCAATTTGCCGCATAAATAAGTTCTTTCAAGTGTTATTTAATTTTGTATTGTTAATGTAATTGGCTTTTGGAAGCCGTATTAACATAAATAAATAAATAAAAATCGCGTAGATCGACAGAAAATGGCTTTTTAGAGTAAAACATTGAAGATACGTCAGTAGATCACTGATTATGACTTATCTCCCACCAGTTGAAACATTAGATGCGATTATTTATAAATAAACTTTTTTAAGTTACAATTATAAACCAGTGCTTGAGTTAAATCTTGCCTGATGGTAAGCAAAGATGCAATCGTTGATGGTAAAGCGCGGCAGATTATTAAGTGCTTATTCACTCAAAAAAAAAACTGAAAGAATAGAAAGGAAGACGGCACTTGAGCGAGGTGATACATAGTTAAACCTAACAACACGACCAACGATGCTGCGCCAGAGGGAGATTAATCCGAAGACCCTCCCGACACAACAACATTTGGCGCAACGTAACCGACACACATCGCAACACAACTACGCAGACCTGTTTTCTGTACGGCTTCACGAGACATCACGCTGGAACACGACGAATCGCTTCGCAGCAAGGCTTTATCTGTTGGGTGGTAACTTCTGCTGGCAGCCGATGTTATGGAATACCACCGAGTAGAAATTGGCTGCGGCCCGCTGTATCACTCGTGTAGGTATCGATTCCGTGGGAACATCTGGACAAAAAGTATCCTATGCGTTATTCCTGGTTATAAACCATCTGTGTGTCAAAATTCATCCAAATCCGTTCCATCAAGTTTATGCGTGAAAGAGTATCAAACATACATTCCTTATCACAAACATTCGCATTTATAATTTTAGTAGGATAGGATAGAAAAATCCAGATTGGCATCAAACTTAGAAGTCAATATAAAAAATAAACACCTTTTTTTGTTTTCGGGAAACCTTCAAAAGGTGTCCGATAGTTCATTGGGTAGCCAGTCGAAAGTGTGTATGAAGAAGTTCAGCACGATTAACAAAAAGGTAACGTTACACTGCAATATCGATGAGCTACGATTACTGTTTTGCTAAATCAAGAATTTTCTTTATTGTCAGTTGGATGCATTTCAATTCATATTACTAATCCATTGCTTCATATGTTCTAAAAATGTGTCTGCCTAGCAACGTAAATAACGCAAAGAATGTTGTTGAACTGTCAAAATGAAACCCATTGCTACAACACCAAACTATCAGTTTGTTACGCAATTACCCTACAGGTTGATGTTTAAGGAGACTTGTATTACAATGCTAGGCTTACAGGCTTATCCATCATTAAAGCACATACAATGATATTATTAAACACTATGGTACCCGCCAGTTGGCAAAGCCACGGGTACCGTATACAATACCATACGCGGGTACCATAGTGTGACAATGGAATTACAGTAGAACCTCTATTGTGTCGGTAATTGTGTATTCTGGATTTCGACTTAATAGAAAATTGAAGGTGTTGTTGGTGTTCCTTACCCAAAAGGTAAAAATAGGAAATTATTCTGTCACTGTCACCAGGAATATGTATCTCATGAATCCGTGATAGCTAAACGGTTGAAGTTTATACAGGCAGCTGTGCTGCTCGGGAGTTGCCACTTCTTCTTCCCAGCGACAGCACTAGGCATTTCCTAGTGCTGTGCTACGAAGGGTGGGCATTTTGGGGGGACTGTCTTATGTAATATTGACCTTCAAAAAGTGCTGATTTTCGCCTACTTTGAATAAATGACTTTTTAACCGACTTCAAAAAGGAGGAGGTTACTCAATTCGACCGTATATATGCTTTTTTTTTTATGTTTGTTCGCGCATAACTTTGTCGTTTATGAACCGATTTTGAAAATTCTTTTTCTGTTGGAAAGAAGACGTTCCCAAGGTGGTCCCATTATAAGGATATCAGGGTTTGATGGTGGAAGATCAGAGAAAACAAGGGGAACTTTCAAAAGTTGCAGGGGCGACTAGTGCATTTCTTAGCATTTTCATTAAGTATTATAAAGCACTACAATTTAATAAAGGTCTGGAGGAGATCTGATGATGGAGCCGGGAGACAGTCGAAGGAACTCCTCAACAATTCACAGCAGCTGCCTTGTGTTTGGGCTCGATTAATTTGTATTGATAAGAACTTTGCACCTAGATGGGTTGTGACTGTCAGAAGAGCTCTGATGTTGAAGGCAAAGGCCAGTTCCGGGAACTCCTCAACGGTTTGCAGTAGCTACTTTGTGGTTGGACTTTATTCATTTATATTGATGAGACCTTTGCATCCATTGGGTTAAAATAATGGTCTGCAGTAAATTTGATGATGAAGATCATAGGCAGTTGAGGGAATACCTACTTACGGGTAAAAATTAAAGTAAACAAAATTACGTCGTTTCCCAACTATATTTGCGTCAGCTTCCAGTCTGACCGGACGCAACTGAATACATAGTACTTTTAACAACTAAAAAGTGTAAAATAAAAACTTTTTTACAAAAAAATAACCGACTTCCAAAAACCACTACAAAGTAAAAAATAACTAATTTTGGAAGTCGGTGTCAAAAAAATAATATACAAAACCAAAGACACCGACTTCCGAAATTAGTTATTTTTCACTTTGTAGTGGTTTTTGGAAGTCGGTTATTTTTTTGTAAAAAAGTTTTTATGATTTTGATTTTTTCTATTGCAGCTATAACAAATAATAATAAAATCAGTTTTAATTTTTTGTGTACCTAGATCTCTACGGCACCAGCTGATTATGAACCTTAATCAAGAAATAAATGTAGGTCGATACGAGAAAATTTTAATACAAGAACTGTATTCATTCAAGTTAAATGTGGGTAGAAAATAACATTCTTGATCTATGTGATCAAAAATATTTTTTACACTTTGTATTATTTAAAAAATAGACTTCTTATGCTTTGAAGGATTTTAAAACATCCCTGTTTTAAAATTCTTCCATTCTTGAAGTAATATGCGAAATCCGTCTAAAAATGCAATCACGGGCGCTCCTTCAATATAAGCCCCTGTCATACAGATCAAACCACAAACAGAGAGAGAAATCGAAAAATGAATAAGCTGCCAATTCCAGATCCACAGATTTAGCATCCACCTTTCTGTTGACAAACAAAAAGGCTGTCGAACTACCAAAACTAAAGTGTTCCGTAGTTTGGATTCCTTCTTCGTCGTTCCCTCAATGCTTTTGACCGCGACCGCATACAAAGTGTCCCCAAGTAATGCGGTTTTCTGAAGTGAATACCTCTCGGTAAAAACAGCCTCCAAAATTCTCTTGGGGTTAATGCACCGTATTGATTATACCAGCCGCAAAAAAGGAACTGAAATTTAAAAAAGAACTGTGGTTTGCAACATTATCTCTAGGCTGGTAACTGAAAATAAATAATAATAAATGTACACAAAGATTAAAGAACATTACACTGTATGCAGAATAACTTGATATAGAATTAGTGTACATACGTACAATATCTTATAAACATATTGATTTATATGGCAAAGTCGTTTAAAAATATCCTATGTAACCTGTGTATACCTTGTTTTTTTTTATTTTTTGTGCAGAATGAAACAATACAGCTCCATACATTATATGGGGAATGAACAGTACAATCAGGCTAGACCAAAGAGGTGCTGGCTTGACGTTGTAAGAGATGACATGCGTGCCAACAATCTCACACCACAGGATGCTAAAAATCGCGCGAAATGGAGGAAAATGTGCAGGAAAGCGGACCCCGGGCTCCAACGTGAAAGCCGCGGTTGCAACCGGAATAAACGCTGAGATGATAACATTATATGGGGAATGTTATTTTTTCGTAATTTAACTACATCATTGTTTAGCACAGAATACACTCTCGTTCCAATTATCATTGGCATAGTGTTAATATTTTCTTTTTAAAATTACCGTGTTGGGTTTAAAAATTATAAGGGTTCTATTTTTGCCATTTCGCTACTGATTACTAACACGGAATCCTATATGTTTTAGAATGAACCCACTTGCAATCCGCTCGTCACGTTTTTTACGTTATTTTTATTGGCATTCTATTATCTTGGCGTTCAACAACCGAAGAAAAGCTTCAAAGAAGAACGATGTTCAATTTGGATGGGAACGTTGTTATATTATCATCAATATTCTTTTGCCTTTATACCAGTTTATTTGTGGTCGATATAACACGTCCTTTTCTTCCTTAATTTCCTATACATTGTATAACGGAAATGGTATATACAGGCCTAGGGAACGACTTTTTCGGATGAAATCAACAAACGACTTTGAAAATAAAATACTCAAATGAAAAAACCTACTTTTTTTATTTGAATTGAATTCTTTGATTCAAATATAAAAAAATAAGTTTAGCATCATGTTGTGTGTACAGTAAAACCGCGATTATATTATTAATAAAATACATAGGAATATGAAGAAATTAAAATCTGAATACAAAGGTTTCTCATAACTTCCGAACGTATAAAGAAATGATTAAAATGGCTTCATATGTTATTCAATATCACCCAAATAAGCCGTGCCCTTTACATGTACATATGTAGGTATACCCTTTATATGTATACCCAATCCGTTACATGTAGTATACAAAGTGTAACATAAAGGGTATATACATACCAGGGGCATGGCATCTTTATATGATATCAAACGATATCGGAAGGGTTTCAACTCAAAATAAAATACTCAAAAAAATGGTACCAAATTTTCGGTTTCGTGTGTTTCTTAAAATCAAATCATAACGAACATGGCAGCACATTACATACGTTAATAACTACTCGTTACCCGTCACGGTACTTGCCAAAATCCGATAAATGTCTTCAATATCTCTGTGCGACTAGTATGATAGTAGCCTATCACAGGCGGTGTTTTTCCTCATAACTTCCTAACATAAAGAGATAGGATTAAAAAACTCTTCCAATATCGTTTGATATCATGTAAAGATGCCATGCCTTTGTTATGTATATACCCTTTATGTTACACGTTGTATATGTACATATGTATACCCAATCCGTTACATGTAGTATATATGTACATATGTATACCCAATCCGTTACATGTAGTATATAACAGTATTTTTTGTTTATGCGAAACCCGAAACACGTGTCCAGTGTTTTTAAGTAAAGAATCTATGGAAAACATTTCAAAAAGATATCATGAAAAACCACAAAGTTACGAGCTTGTTATCTTACTTGGTTGTCCCAACAAAAATATGGTCAGCCCACTACTCGCCCGCCCGACGTGCCGCGACGTGAGAAGAGGCCTGTCTCACTGTGCTAGTATTATATTCTACCCCAGCTGTGTCGTGCAGTCTGTAACGACACCGCAACAATTTCTAAATGTGTTTGGGAAAAAATTTCACATGGTGTAAAAATTATTGGAATCGATTTAGTTGCTTATTCTGAATAATACTATATTCAGGTTTCATATAAAGACAAAATAGGTAACAGTTTATATACGTCATTTCGGCCATCACTCCCATTATAGCCATATCGTATCTCTCACACAGTCTATAGATCTTTTTTTCCACCCTATCTGCACGATACCATGTCATCATCATCATCATCTCAGCGTTTATCCCGGTTGCATCCGCGGCTTTAGCGTTCGAGCCCGGGGTCCGCTTTCCTGCACGTTCTCCTCCATTTCGCACGATCTTTGGCATCCTGTGGTAAGAGCTTGTTGGCACGCATGTCATCTCTTACAACGTCAAGCCAGCACTTCTTTAGTCTACCCCGCTTGTTCCGGCCCGGCGGAGGCGCCATGGCAAGACATTTGTTACCCACGTAACATGCCGGTTTGCGTAAGACGTGGCCGTACCAGCGTAGGCGACCCTCCTGCAGTTTTTCTGCAATGTCACGGACACGAAGGCTGCCCCGGATGCGGGAGTTCCTGATGCGGTCTTTCCGCGTAACTCCAAAAATTCACCGCAGCATATTCATCTTCGTGACACGCAGCTCCTGCTTGTGTCGCTCAAGCACAGGCCACGCCTCACTGCCATACAGGAGAACAGGTCTAATCTGCAGGATACCATGTGTATCATATTATTATGCTGTCATTTATGCTTGAACATTGTTTCATGTCAATTTTCTGGAACGAGTACGCTGTTACCACCCGTCTATCGCGTGTCAATTTTTGCATATCGAAAATTATTTTTTTGCTTTGTCTGTTACCGATGTTCGGTACCTTACCTAAACGGGGATATCGGGACCTTTAAGATTCCACTGTGTGTCTGTCTGTCTTTCACAAGGCTGTCACTTTCAATAGCTAGTCAGTTAAAATGTTCATAGATGATGTATTTCTGTGGCAGTGGGCTGGACACATTGCCCGTAGGACCGATGCCCGATGGCGCCGACGGGTTCTCGAGTGGCGACCACGCACCGGAAAATGTAGCGTGGGTAGGCCCCCGACAAGGTGGACCGACGACCTGGTGAAGGTCGCGGGAAACCGCTGTATGCGGGAGGCGCAGGACCGGTCGTCGTGGAGAACCTTGGGGGAGGCCTATGTCCAGCAGTGGACGTCTTTCGGCTGAAATGATGATGATGATGATGATGATGTATTTCTGTTTTGAAGAAAAGAAAAGCAGAACTTTTTTTGTAATGATACGAAACTCTTTCTGCGCTAATTCTATTCAGACGTCTTTTTTTTGGTTTTCTTCACTTAACTAATTGACAACTCAACACCTATGTAGATTACTTTAATGATACGAAAATAGAGATCACTGTCATTTTGACAGTTTTGTCAAATGCGGCAACTCTTTAGCTTTAGAATAATGCAAAATAAGCCTATAGAGAGGTGAGAGTGGCCAGGGCGGATTGGTAGGTATCTACGATTTTTGTGGTTTTAGTACATGCTGGTTTCCTTTCAATGTTCTCTTTTATCGTTTTGAGCGCAATAGTGATAAAATAATTTACATTATGTATTGCACCTGTCTTGATTTGAACCTACGATCTATACTCGTAAGCCAAGGCGTTATCGCAGAGCACAACAGCTCAAAGTAAAAGATCTATGTTATCATCTGATTATATTTTTCCAAAACGATCTATCTAACGTTTAGAAGTTAAATTTGTAACAATAATCAAACCCCAAATCGCAGTTCAAAGTATATTTCTACTAACTACAGGCCGACATCCTTTATCTTATATTTATTGCCGCCCTGAACGTTTGGCATTCGAAGAATTTACGCTATTTTGATACGAGCCATAAAATGGCATTTAAAATGGTTGTAAGGAGACGCGGATAATAAAATCGAACGTGTTTATTGCTTTGCGAATAGCGATAGTCCCAACTGTCAGATTCGATGCTAGTTTAACAATACTTTAAAGTTAGTAGAGGTGTTAATGTGGGTAATCTGATAATTTTGGTACTTTGATTGGTAGTATTGCAACCCGTGATTGAAACTTACTATAGAATCAACCTTAATGTCATCTCTTACAACATTGACATTGTCACTACACATTAATTCTATAGCTCATATGTACTTAGTCTATAATGTATCCACGGCTGGAAGACAACCCTCCTCTCTGTACGAGGGAGTGGCCCGTAATCCACCCTACGAGCCCAGTGAGGGTTTCTAGATGTTTACATGTCTTCGAATTTTTCGCCACGCCGCATTTCTACCCTTATAAAATGTAAACTAATTAGGTAAATGAAGTAACGGTCCAGTCTCCCCTTCTTAGGGGTCGTACTAATCACACACAAGTAACCCACAGGGGTAAGACGTGAGTGACATAGAAGTGAGATTTCGTTGGAAATCCGTCACTGTGCGACAAGATGGCGGACTACCAAGATTCATTACGAAGGACTATGTTTTATAACCTGTCGTAGACGCGGGGTTTGGGTTTGGGATTATTAATTTCCTCACGTAAAATACAACGAGCTATGTACCATAATTCCAATGAAGGCTTGGTATATAATTTTCAGGCGAAGTGAAGGAAGATTGATAAGGAGTCTAATTGCATAATACACTATCAATCACAATCTTAATCATTTTGAACGCTATTGCTTATCTATTGTTTCATATGTACGAAAAATGTGTCTGCTCAACGTCGTAAACAAAGAATTGAATGTTGTTGAAATGTCAAAATGAAAGCCTCATCTTATTGTTAGTGTATTACGCAATTTTCCTGAAGGCTATGTTCGAATAGGATGTTGGATTGTTATTGGATTTTGTACCTAAATCCGTACACTAAATGATTTATCAATACATAGTATAAAACAAAGTCGCTTTCGCTGTATGTCCGTATGTATGCTTAGATCTTTAAAACTACGCAACGGATTTTGACGCAGTTTTTTTTAATAGATAGAGTGATTCTTAAGGAAGGTTTGTATGTATAATAAATGCATAATATAGTGTTCGTTCCCGAGGGAAATCTAAAAAGCGCGATATAACCGAACTCCACGCGGGCGAAGCCGCGGGCGGAAAGCTAGTTTAGTTATAAACCTATTTTTACTCAGTGGTATGCCATAACATCGGTTGCCGGCAAACCACCAGACACCCACCAGACAGTCTTGCCGCCAAGCGATTACCATCAACGATTGCATCACTGCTTACCATCAGACGGGATTGTGGTCAAGCACTAGTTTATAATTATTAAAAAAAAAAATACATATGGTAACCGTATTCCCGAGAGAGTTTTCTGTAATTACCGTAAAACTGACAGTTGCCAGTTTGCCAGTTGACAGTTAAGTAGTACGTTCAGCTATCGTCATGGGTAGAAACAATTAATTTTTGTTCCAGAGAAATAATACTAATTAAAAATTCTAGCTTAGTTTTCAAACCACTGAAAATATACACTTCTGTGGAATGAGTAGATAGTGCTGAAGTGATGAAGGAACTTTATTCAGTACTGAAGTCAATACAGTTATTGTCTTCGAATATTCATATGAGATATTTGATGTAGATATGTAGAGGATAATAGAGAATTTTGAAACAGAAACATGATACAAAAGAGATACCGTGACTTTTGGCACAGGCAATTGAAAGTAGACGGATGGATTTCAGTAAAAGTCTGACACGTCCTTCCGCTCGGTCCAGAACAAGAGAAATCTTTTGATGATCCTCATCATCATCATCATCTCAGCGTTAACACACACACACACACATCACACACACACACGTCACATCCGAAGCTTTATTAGCTTTGGTGTCTGGGGTCCGCTTTACCAATTCAGTTGCTGATTTTGGCTAAACTTCGATATTTTCCGTGAAGCGACTGCCGTCTGATTGACCAATTATTGCACCTGTAAGGCCTCCAACAACCAGTAACTACTGACACTAGATGTTCGTATGGCACCCGGGACCAATGCCTCAACGTGCTTTTCGAGGCACGACCAGACCAGTGCAAATATTCATATTCATGCATACAAATATTTGCATTGCGCGGGGATCGACCCCCACCCCCCCCCCCCTCCTTGCGCAGCGGCCGCGTTCGATATCGCTACGCCACGGAGGCTGTCGAGTAATCCTTTGATGATATCCCACACAAAACATGGCGGAAGCATGAAGAGGGTTCATTCTCTCTTAATTATTTAACGAGGTGTTTGATGTATATATAATATATATAATCAAGCATGAAATTTTTGAGGAGAAACTTTAAGGAATTGTGTCCTCGCTCGAGTCCGTCAGAATGCTTACCCTGGACACGTCATCGAACAATCAGCTCCTTTTTGTCGTCAGGTCAGAGGTGTAAGGCTTTACACCTTTGCTATATGAAGTTGCACGGTTGCACAATGCCGGTTGGCGATTTCAGACTTAAAGTCCAGGTTTTCTCAAGATGTTTTCTTTCACCTTGTAATCTGTCATTGGTGTCCAAGATATACTTAGAAGGTACTTAAAACGTAGAAAAGTTACATTGGTACTTGCCTGACCTGGAATCGAAACCGCACACTTATACTTGAGAGTCTGGTGTTTTAACCACTAAGTCACCATATCAATCTAAAGATGCCATGCCCTTGGTATGTATATACCTTTTATGTTACACGTTGTATATATTATAGATATTATAGATGTCAGATGACTTGACAATTACAAGTTCTGTAAGTTATATTATTTGTAAGTTGTGTTTTGGTAAGTCCTATGTTTTGATCTGATGTATAAACTATGTTGCTGTAAAGTTTCAAAATCTGTTTTGTAGTTTTAGCGTCGAAGAGCAACAAACATCCATCTATCCATCCTCACAAAGTTCTTGTATATTATTAGATTCCATCCTATCCTATTCTGTTTCTTATCCTATTTTATAGACAACAACAGTATTAATTTGAAAAAATCGACCTTCGATACTAAAGTCTAGACTTTTACTACTTTTTGACCTAGAAACCAATATATAGCCAGTACTAAATAGTTACGACTTTAGTAATTATTGATGCTAACGACGCGTACTTCGCCCTGAAACTCTAAAAGCTAAGTCAAAAACATTCATTAGTTAAGACACTTAAAACAAAGTGATAGATTTGAAAACTTCTCAGACAGACCGTGAAATAAATCCCTTGCCTCTCAATACGACTGTTTATAAACATTAAGTATTTATTATATTTGTTTTTTTATTCCCGTTTGGTAATAAAGGTTAACGCGTGGCTCTCATGCACAAGGTTTTTGATTCAAATAACGTTACGATTTTTTCAACTCGGCTTATCGTAATCGATAATTATAAAAATATTTGTGTATACTCACACTAATATCTTAAAGGTGAAAGTTTGCGCCTATTTATGTATAGTGTATTTGTGGGTTTTTTTACTTCTACACGTGTAAACGACTTGACAATTTTCGATTAAATATAGCAAACAGATTATTTATAAGCACATTGAATACGTTCCCACTGTTGTGACACAGGCCTCCTCTCCGTGAGAAGAAAATTCCTAATGGAAAAACTGAATAACACTTTGCCCTACCCGAGAATCGGACCCAATACCACACGCTCACACTTTCAGTTGGGCTTGCGATCACGACAAAGCGATGAAGGTAGAAGGTAGGTAAGACGCTTAGCAGTTGCGCCTGCGACTACGAGATTATAAAAACGATATACGCAAAAAATTGTGATCAACTTGTATGTAGATGACCAAATTAATTGGTCACAGTTTTAACCACCACGAAACTAGCTACTGCATTCAACTGTTAGAACAGATAAGGACGTTAAAAGTGGCTCAAATGTTTAAAAAAGTGTGCAGTTTTAAAAGGTCAATAAGTGTTTAAAGGGTTGGTTACATAGTTCCCTTAAAATACACCGAATATATCCACTAGTCCCGTAAACTTGCATAGTTAAAAGTCTCTCAAATTCAAAATAGTTGCTGACCATTCTCAATTCAAAGTCAAACAAACCTGAACAGAACAAAGTGGTCACCGTTCTGTTCAAACAAGTCGCCGGTCACTCGCGGACCGGTGGCAAATTGTATTAGTTATGTCATGTTAGTGAGTAACTTAGTTTGTGCTTCGGACTGTGACTACATACGATACTAGTGACACATTCGAGAAATATGTATTACGGGAATTTAGAAATTTCGGGGAGGTGGCATATCATCTCCTGCGACATTTAAGTATTTTTATTTACTGTGACATTTTTATTGGTATTTTAATTATTGTGAGCATATACATATACATTCAAGCATAATCAGCGTATAGTTTTCTCGGTGGTAGGCCATTTCATCGGCTGCCGGCAGAAGTTACCACCCACCAGACAAAGCCTTGCCCCAAGCGATTCGTCGTGTTCCGGCATGATGTCTGGTAAAGCCGTACGGAGGACTGGTCTGAGCAGTTGTGTTGCGATGTGTGCCGGGTACGATGCGTCAAATATTGTTGTGTCGGGAGTTTGATCGTGGAGGGTCTCTAGATCTATCTCCCTCTGGCGCAGCATCGTTGGTCGTGTTGTTGGGTTTAACGTTGCACCACCTCGCTCAATTGCCGTCTTCCTTCCTATTCACTAAGTTTTTTTTAAGTAATTGGGCTTAATAAACTAGCGCCCTTTACCATCAAAGATTGCATCACTGCTTACCATCAGGCGGGATTGCAGTCAAGCGCTAGTTTATAATTATTTAAAAAAAATAGTGTTCCAACTTCACAGGATACAGGCCTTAGGCCTCATCTCGATGAGAGGGAGTGTTAGTTACCTATAATGGCGAAATAGAAAAAAGGTTTAAATTCAAATCAGATTATAATTTCAGGTCCGATCTCCTCTCATACAGAGAAGGCTTGATCGTAATCACCAGGCTTGCTCAATACATTTTCAAGATATTTTCCTTCACCTTGTAATTAGTCATTCGTGTCCAAGATATACTTAGAAAGTAGATATAACTTTAGAAAAGTTACATTGGTACTTGCCTGATCTGGAATCGAGCACACTCATACTTGAGAGAGTGGTGTTTTTGCCACTAGGCCACAACTGTTGACAACAGAAACACTGCTTCCTACACCTAACTTTAAACGGTGAGATTTTACAGATTTTGTCTGCCGATTAGAGATTTGTGCACATAATATAAATAGACTAGCTTTCCGCCTGCGGCTTCGCCCGCGTGGAGTTCGATTATATCGCGCTTTTTAGATTTCCCTCGGGAACATCAAGATTTTCCGGGATAAAAGGTAGCCTATGTTCTTTCTCAGGGTCTAAAGATTGTCTGTGTCAAATTTCATCAAAATCGGTTGAGAGGTTTAAGCGGGAAAGCGTAACAGACAGACAGACAGACAGACAGACAGAGTTACTTTCGCATTTATAATATTAGTATGGATATGGATATAGGGACGCACAAACTCCTTTGCAAACCTCATCACAAAACCGTACATATAACATAACATAACCAGCATATATGTTCCCACTGTTGGGATACTGGCCTCCTCTCTGTGAGAGGGAGTGGGCCATAATCTACCACGCTGAAAAACTTCAAAGACATGTGACATCTAACAAGATGTCACATTTCTTAGAAGTTTTTGCCTTTAGGACATGTAGGTTTCCTCGCGATGTTTTCTTTTACCGTTTTAAGAGCAGCTGTGATGAAATAATTAACATGAAGTAAAGCCTGATGGGGATCGAACCTACGACCATGTAAGTCGCGATCGATATCGCTAGGCCACCGCTGCTTTCACTAGGCTACCAACCGTTAAGGTAGGCATTATTTACAACTTTTATAAGTGGGCATAAAGGTGAAGTTTATCGGGACTAGAATACCAAGTTCTTGAAAAAGGGATACCCTTAATAGTGAAGTATTCCTAGTTCTAATATCTGGAAGTTCAATACCTTCGCATTTTTATTTACTGAATAAATAATAGTAGTAATGTTTTCTTCATTTCCAATCCATCTCTGAATATAAAGCATTGAAAAATATTAAAGCCACAGATAGACTAGGGAACAAATGTCGTGCAGTGCAACACGTGTCGCCAGCGACGTTGGGTGCAGTGGCACGACGTTGCCGGACTTCGGTCGATATGTCTAGCAACATCGCGCGAAACGGGTCGCCAACTGTATTTACTACTACTTTGCTACGGACATAAATCGCGCGATGTCCCCAGATATGTCAGGCCAAGTTTCGCGAAGTCACCTCACCTGACGTCGCAGCGACGTCAACATAAGTTGCGCGTTGTCGCCAGATTTGTCAGGCGAAACCGGCCGGCCCCGCTTGACATGTCGCCGATTCTTGTCGTGGCACATTTGGTCCCCTAGTGTGTCTGTGGCTTTAAGAAATCACTAAACATATGACGATTAGTGATTACTCATACATGTGCACAAACGATTAATCATCATTATCATCATCAGCCTCTACTCGTCCACTGCTGGACATAGGCCTCCTTCATGGCACGCCAACAAGCTCGATCCTGAGCAGTTCTCCGCCAGCCACTACCAGCGACCTTTTTGATGTCGTCGCTCCATCTCGCCCAAGGGTGTCCTACGCTACGTTTACCGAGACGCGGTCTCCACTCGAGGACTCGTTTACCCCATCTGTTGTCGTTCCTGCGGCTTATGTGACCAGCCCATTGCCACTTCAGCTTGCTAATAAATTTATGGACTAGTCTGACCGTTAGTGTCTACGTCTCGGCTCCGTAAGTCATGACGGGTAGGACGCACTGATTGAAGATTTTAGTCTTCAAACATTGGGGTATAGCCGACGTAAATACCCGACAAAGTTTACCAAATGCTGCCCATCGCAGCTGGATCCTTCTATTTGCCTTCTTCTCGTAGTTGTTTTTCCCTAATTGCAACATTTGCCCGAGGTATACATATTCTGAAACAACTTCGAGCGGCATTTCGTTTACGGCAACCGGTTCCGGAGTCATCCGTTCATTGAACATAATTTTGGTCTTATCTAAGTTCATCCGGAGCCCGATGCACAAACGATTACCATAATTAAATACCAATCCAACGTAATATAATAATACATATGTAGAAGCCGACTCTGAACTTTATCCGAATCGACATTATTAAAACCTTTGGAGCTGTATCATAATTTGAGAATATTTGCTATTGATATCTTCAAAGGACATAATAATCTACCGTGTACCAATGTCAAGTAACGTTGGCATTTGTGTAACAAGATTGATATTTGATATCAACGTTCTCCGTTAAAGGATTTCAGTATAATCCTGTCTATGTTTTCTTTTATTCTTATTTCGGCCAAGAAAAGGTCAGAAGTGGTTAAAACGTCAGCCTCTCAAGTATGAGTGCGGGTTCGATTCCAGGTCAGGCAAGTACCAATGTAACTTTTCTAAGTTATATTATGTACCTATTTTCTAAGTATATCTTGAACACTAATGACTGATTACAAGGTGAAGGAAAACATATTGAGGAAACCTGGACTTTATGTCTGAAATCGCCAACCCGCATTGAGCAAAGGTGGTGATTACGCTCAATCCTTATCTCTATGAGAGGTGACCTGTGCCCAGTAGTGAGACGATAAAAGGTTGATGATGATGATGATGATGAAAGGTCAAAACTTTTATATGCCGTTATTGAAATAGGCATGGCGAATACAATACTTTCAGTAGACGGCAAATGTCATAGATAAAATTACAGTACAGTGCCTAAGAGATTGATTGTAGAATATTGCACGATATGATCCGAAGTCACTTCCCTAATGTTGATTTTAGATCTTATTGGCCCAACTTCTAGGGTGTCGCCAGTGGCAGCACAGAAATAACTTTAACTACATGTATTGGGATACAGAGGACAAGATGAAACGACAGAAGCATGTTTTTCAATATAGCTTCACAATCACCCTACTGTTATTCCGCCGAAGAAAGTCAAAGGTATTCAATATCTGTAAACTAATCATGCAAACCTGTTACGTTTCAAGCAGAAATCGATAATCTGTTTGTACTGAGTAATTTTCAGATACCTCTATCTGTTTTTAGGGGTCCGTACCTAATAGGTAAAACGGAACCCTATTCATGAGACTTCGCTGTCACCAGGCTGTATCACATGAACCGTAATAGCTAGACAGTTGAAATTTTCAGAGACTGTGTATTTCTGTTGCCGCCATAACATCAAATCCTAAAAATAAAGTATTTAACCTTTCTAGCTTCTATACAACATACGTGATTTTTTTTGTCGTTTTTGTTCCATATTAATAACGGAAATAGATAGACGAAAAATGAAATTTTCTTCGTTATGTGGTGGTTGCTACCTGTTAATAAAGTACATTACTGTAATTTTATCGTACTGTGGTCTTTAGTACCGTATTTTGATAAAATAATACAGCAATGCGTGAGCGTGAGCTGTCAAAAAGATATTATACAATTTTTCCGTATTTAAAATTAAATGGTACGGAACCCTTCGTGCGGTTCGTTCCGGTTTTTTAACAATATTGAGACCATAAATAATTAGTCATACTCCAGAATAAATTAAGCACCCTACAATTAAGGTTAGAACCATTATAGTCACATTTCATAGGTTTAATTTTAATTTTCACTTTATTCACAGCTTACAGTTTATAATGTTCGTCGCGTGAATGGAAAGTATTAAAAGGTTAATAATTGACGAGGTATTTATTTACAAGGTTCAACACGAATTGAACGAAAATTGTTACATTCTAAAATGAAAAAGCGTTTAAGTTTTAAAATGCAACAATTATGATTTAACAGAGTTCACTTAACAACCTAAGTTTTTATAAGATTAGGCAATAGTTAAACGTGTTGCTCGAAGATTAAGGCTAATCTAATTTTGACTCAACCGTAACAAAAATATTCGATAAATGGATGTAACGTCTCTATTAATAGAAAATATAACACTGTACATTTAAACAACTTATGCAGAGCTGAGGACGCCAAGGCCCTAATGTAATAGAATTGCACACGAGTTCAAAAGACGTAATCAGAAAAGTTATAAATAACTTAGATAATAATACCATTTTTGGGATAGAAATAAACACTAAGGCTACAAAGCGTTGTTTCGGGAGGTTCCGTATAAGGCGGGAGGAAACGCCAGGGTGTCATCACTGTGGGGATCGCCCTGAGGACACGGCGGACCATACGGTGGAGGTCTGCCCAGTCTGAGAGCACTGCCGTGTCCTCGTGGCGAGGCTCTGGTCTAGGCCATGGTCCGGAGTGAGAATGCATGGCAGGCCACCACCTCCTTCTGCGAAGCAGTGATGCTGGCAAAGGAGGAGGCGGAGCTCTTGAGGGAGTGGGAATCCCAGCACCCTCACGCCTCTAGCAGCTGCAGGAGACGCGCAAGTCGGAAGACAACATCGAACTCCCCAGCCACTGTTGGCGCGGTCTTGCGAGCAGCGAGAAGTGGGCAGCTCGCCGCCTGGTAAGGACCAGGCCCGGGTCGAAGGCGTGTTGTGTTTGACTGTGTGTGACCATATGAATAAAAAGAATTTTTCTGTTGTAAAAACTCCTTTGTCGCCTTAAGATAACCAGAGTGGCCGCTCTTTATAAAGCACGAACTTCAACTAGCGGCCTATTTTAATTTAACCTGAAATTACTAAATACATTTTGCAGATGAGCATCAAAACAAGTTTTGACCACGTCCTAATCCACTCGCAGAAATAATCCATTAAAATTGTATATTATATCGACAATTGACGTGGTGTTGCGTCGCTTCCGCGGACAAGTACCTCAGAAAAGCTCACAAAAAGCCACAGGCCCCTCAAATGCAGATCCATTACTACGAGCTCAAATTATTGCACGTATTTAACGACCGTTTTCTATCCCTCTGTGCCACAAGCCGGTACAAGCATTCAGCGCTAAATTCCGTTGCACGCGTTCTCGAGTTCCTTTAGCTCTATTTTTGATTCCCGTTCGTGTAGCTCTGACAATCTCGAGTGAACGTACGGCGCTAGATTCTCTAGCCCGCGCTTCTCTAGTCTTTTTTTCAAAGGAAGATTCTTCAATACGACGTAGTTTTGATAATCTGGCTCAAATCAGAGAAATAAAAGATAAATTTGAAAAGATTTAAGAACTAGCTCCGATCCGAGAAGAGGAAATAAGTAAATTTTTACACTTATGAAATAATAGACAGATTTTGTGTTTATTCATTACTTACAAAAATACAAATATTTCCTATGCATAATATTATATAGTGTGGATTATTTAATATAATATGATTTTTACTAATATTTAATAAAAATAATGTTCAATTTTTTATTAAACATTAATATAAGTGTAGATGTAGAGTAGTGTAGAAGAGTATTATCATCATCATCACCGTTAATCCCAGTCGCATCCGAAGCTTTTTCAGCTTTGGAGTCTGGGGTTCGCTTTACCTGTATAACTGCTGATTTTGGCTAAACTTCGATATTTTCCGCGAAGCAACTTTTTTTTATAAATTATAAACTAGCGCTTGACCGCAATCCCGCCTGATGGTAAGCAATGACGCAATCGTTGATGGTAAAGCGCACTAGTTTATTAAGAGCCTATTCACTCTAGCCTTGAAGACACTGAAATTGTAGTCCGACGGAAACACCGCCGCTGGCGATTTGTTCCAGTCCCTCGATGTACGCGGTATAAAGGAGGAGGCGAAACGCTTCGTCCGGATCGTAGTTGTGTTAATAACGTAAGGGTGGAAACTCGTCGTACGACGGGTCGTCCGATGGTGGAACGGAGATGGGGGAATTAAATCATGCAATTCCCTCGTACACTCCCCAAAATACATCCTATAGAACACCGAAAGGCTGACTACTCTACCCCTGTGCTTGGGCTTGTGTGCTTTGGAGACCATCTCAAGTTAAATCAGGGTCACCAATCAGTCTCTTAGCACGCCTCTCCACTGAATCCAAAGTGGCCAGGTGACACTTAACAGCACCAGCCCAAATGTGGCTGCAGTACTCCACACACGACCAGACCTGTGCTTTGTACAACATTAGAAGCTGCCCTGGTGTGAAGTAGTGCCGGACCTTTGCGATAACGCCAAGTTTACTGGCAGCCACCTTGGCCTTGGACTCAATGAACCGCCCAAAGTTAAGGTTTGAGGAAGTCTCAACTCCTAAAAGCTGAAGGTGGTCGGTACACTCCAAGGACACATTTCGAAAAGTGAGAGCCAAGGTGAACGGGCTCCTTTTGGCGGTGAAAAGACACGCCTGTGTTTTGGCGGCATTGAAGGCTACAAGATTGGCATTGCCCCATTCGGAGACTGGCTATAGTGCAACACTCGTACGCTCAACCATGGCCTCTCATTCGGATCGCATTGATTCCCTACTAGCCCGAGCATCCGGCAGGTACTCTACAACTGTGCTGTCATCTGCATACCCATAGATACCGGGCATCAGCAGATAGTTAATATGCAGCAGGAACAGAGTTGTAGAGAGAACAGACCCCTGAGGCATACCGGCATTAGTCGACATGGGCTCAGATGAGCAGTTTTTGAGCAGAGTTTGACTCTCTCTTTGAGGGCTCCAACAACCCATAACGACTGCCATTAGATGTTCGTATGGCAACCGGGACCAACGGCTTAACGTGCTTTCCGAGGCACGACCAGACCAGTGCAAATATTCATATTCCTGCATACGAATATTTGCACTCCACGGGGATCGAACCCACGCCTCCTTGCAAAGCGACCGCTTTCGCTACCGCTACGCTACGGAGGCTGTTTATTTATTAGATTAGTGTAGAAGAAATTTTGTTTAATTTTTCATGTTTAAGCCAACTGTATCATATCATATCTGTATATAACTGTAGTACGTTCTTTTGAAAAATAAAATCTTTAAAGCGAAATATTGAGTTATTCCGGTTTGATCCCCTAGTCGGTATCGATAGGCGTTAAAAAAATCTACATTAGCATAGAAATAGGTTGCGATTGGATCGGGGCACTCAGCCGTCATTGGTGACAGTCAGAAGAACTTATATTACACTAGCAATGGCGGGCAGAATTATAAGTATATTGTCATATTATTAAGGGTAAATTGAATTTATTTGTTGAAAGTTCTGTCTGACGTGAAAAAGTTGTTTGCTTGATCCAATTCTGGAAATCCGATTTCCCAAAGGGATTCTTTTTGATTCGTAAAAAATTTGGCCGAAGTCTATATAGACATCAATTGGGACCAAGGTTTATAGTCCAGCAATGTAACATTAATTTATGAATTCGAAAGTTTTACGGAATATTAACGATCGAGACGAAAATAAAGTGAGATTTTTGTATCAAACAGTGTACTTTTAATCAGAAAACTGCAAAAGAAATAAGATGACACTATTGTTATGTTACCTTGTTATGTTATACTTAGGTCATATCGTTTGTTGCTTCCAACGTTTATGAGACATGCATTCTAAGTGAACGAGGGTACCTATAAGGCAAATCATAATTTTGTCACTTTATTTCTGTATGAACCTAATATTTTTAGGTGCATGGGGAATGTTCATTTAACCTCAGGATTTTGCGCGTCATGTTGTTAATTTGCTAAATCGTGTACTTGTTAGCTTCAAGAAGGTGCAATATTATTCCGTTTAGCATTTCTATATTTCTACAAGACACGATTTTTTCACATAAAAAGCATTTCATAGAAGGTGTAATAATATTTGAATGTATATCCCAGTTGTACCATGTCCGGGAATGTATATCCACGTGGCTTTATATAACAGCCTCACTGGTTGGTCTTCAACGTTAGCCAAGGTCAGTACGTGGATGATGTGACGATGATATGTTTCGAAAAGCAGGTGAAACAGTTGGTCCTGGGTGTCTTTCTACTGTCATCCCTTAAAGTCGTGACGGGTAGTCAGAATGCTGTTATCCAGTAACTGGGTTGCGGAGGTCACATACTCAGTTTTCCCATGTACAGTAATAGTATTGTGGAGTATTCGTACGTTGAATATATATATATTTTGCACTAATTTGTTTTAAATGCGATTTTTGTGTAAAATAACTAATGAACTTTCAAATACGACACTTTACACTACTTTACACTTTACACACGTTGTGTTCGTAACAACATTAAATTTAATTCAAAATAAAGGAATAAATCGCTTTTGAATAAAAGCTGAACATGCTTTTGCTCGTGAATGTACCTACTTATAAAATACACAAAAAGCCTTTACGCTAAAAAGTGTCACAACAAATCGTTTGCGTGAAATGGTTCTCCGCTTTATTGAGGAAAAATACTGAATTTACAAGTTAAGTGTGTATTCATTTTAAATAAGACAGCGTTTTTGGTTTTATGTGGAGGCTTTGAATTTTTATAAGTATTTAGGACAGGGAATTTCTGTATTTTTCGCGACGCAGCAGTAGTGGGTAGTCGTAGCGATGCTCACAACGAAGGGTGGATACTTCCCGTACGACAGGTCGTTCGATAATGGAACTGTGATGGAGGAATTATATCCTGTAATTCCCGCGCACACCCTCCAAAATTTAGCCTATACAATACCGAAAGGCTGGCAATCTTGACGTTTGATGACGACGTTTTGACGACACGATTGACTCAGCGGCTGAGTGATCAATTGCTGCGCTGCGCGTCGCGGGTTTTATTCCCGCACGGAACAAATATTAATTGTATGGCCTAGTTGTTCCGGGTCTTGCTGTTTGTGTATGTGACTACATATGTTTGTAATAGCACCCACGATACAGGAGAAAGGTGGATACAGGAGAAATTCCTCGTGTGGGGCAACATATTTTTTTGTTTATTATTTAAAAATGGGATAAGGTCCAGATTTCCTTGTTCATAAACTAATCAAAATATAGGTTCAGTGCATTTTTATAATTTCGATTAAGTTAAAAAAAATCCGGAAGGTAAATATTTGTACAGTCCTGACTCCTGTTAAATTGGTCAGCGCCTGACATTGTATAGTCCTGACTCCTGTTAAGTTAGTCAGCGCCTGACATTGTATAGTCCTGACTCCTGTTAAGTTAGTCAGCGCCTGACATTGTATAGTGATGACTCCTGTTAAGTTAGTCAGCGCCTGACATTGTATAGTCCTGACTCCTGTTAAGTTAGTCAGCCCCTGACATTGCATAGTCCTGACTCCTGTTAAGTTAGTTAGCGCCTGACATTGCTATAGAAGTCTTCATTTAACATTTAAACGACTACTTATATTTAGTCCTTTCCTTAATCCATACTAATATTATAAATGCGAAAGTATCTCTGTCTGTCTGTCCGTCTGTCTGGCTTTCACGCCAAAACTACTGAACCGATTGTAATGAAATTTGAGATGATTCTGAGAAAGGACATAGGCTATACATATAATATCCCGCTATGATCAATAGGAGCAGAGCAGGAACAAAATATGTTGCGAAACGGGAGCAAACGTGGACGTACATATTGCTACCATTATTTTAACAGGCGCTTATTTTATATCAACTGAGCTCTTTTGGTTCGAAGCTTACGCGGGTGAAACCGCGGGGCACAGCTAGTGAAATATAAATTAAGAGATGAACTGAACATCATTTTAGTTTGTGAAGAAGGGAATCGGCGCATTTGATGCCCTAACTATAAATTTTCGGCCAAATTTGAATAAATTAGTTATCATTTACAGTCATGGTGGCTTAGTCGTTAAAACACCAGCCTCTCAAGTATGAGTGTGCGGGTTCGATTCCAGGTAAGGCAAGCACCAATGTAACTTTTCTAAGTTATATTTACTTTCTAATTATATCTTGGACACCAATGATTGACTAGATAGACAAAGTGAAGGAAATCTTGTGGAAACCTGGACTTTAAATCACCAACCCGCATTGAGCAAGCGTGGTGATAACGCTCAATCCTTCTCTGTATGAGAGGAGGCATGTGCCCAGCAGTGGGACGATAAAAGAAAGGTTGATGATGATAACTCATCATTTTGAATTTTTACTGTGAAAAATTTCATCACAGTTTTTTTTACGACGTGGTTTATGCAAATTGACAGTAGGTCAAGCTACCCCGAACTGTCAAATGTTCCCATTTAATCTTGAGCCTTAATGATTTAGAGGTAAAGTTGAAAATCTAATAAAGAAATCTGACATATCGTAGCTTGATATGCTGTCGTCTGTACATGAAAAGAAAAAAAAACTCGTTGTGCGTCTTTATTTCCAGTGAGTCCTTACAAATAACATTTGTTTACATATATTTACATTGATTGTCATCAATTTCATTGCTTGTCATCAAACGTTCTGAATGCATCCATCAATTCCACATTACCATCTAATGATCCCAGAATACACACTGTAATATACGCTGTAATCTTTTCTCTCTGTTTGAGCTGTAAACCGATTTGTTACTCTTATATAGCTACTTATTTATATCCCTTTTTTGTGAAATGAACAGGAAATGGTTTTGTATTTGGGCTTTTTTATCTTTTTTGCCAGGAGGGTGATATATGTACGTATACTTTCCTTAGCCCACGTGAAAAAGTGATACAAGTATTAACTTTCTTTAAAAACATATATAAAAAAAGTTGTCCTACACTAGAAGTTACTCCTGTATTGTAGGTGCGTTTACTTACATTTAAAGTCACACAAGCGAGTACATCACTAATCTCCGTTTCGCAGATGATATCATGGTCATGGCTGAGACCCTGGAAGACTTGAGCAAAATGCTCAATGACCTCAGCAGAGCTTCCCAACAAGTGGGTCTAAAGATGAACATGGACAAGACGAAGATCATGTCGAACTCTCATGTCGCACCCACTCCAATTGTAGTTGGTTGCTCTGCACTCGAAGTTGTTGACGAGTATATATGCCTGGGACAAACAGTCCAACTAGGTAGGTCTAATTTCGAGAAAGAGGTGTCTCGTCGAATCCAGCTCGGCTGGGCAGCGTTCGGGAAGCTACATCTTCTCGTCGTCCAAGATACCACAGTGTCTCAAGACTAAAGTCTTTGACCAGTGTGTGTTGCCAGTGATGACTTACGGAACTGAAATTTAGTCGCTCACAATGGGCTTCATACGAAGGCTCAGAGTCACACAAAGGGCAATGGAAAGAGCTATGCTCGGAGTTTCTCTGCGTGATTGAATCAGATATGAGGAGATCCGCAGAAGAACCAAAGTCACCGACATAGCTCTGCGAGTCGCTAAACTTAAGTGGCAGTGGGCAAGGCACATTGCTCGTAGAACCGATGGCCGATGGGGCAGTAAGGTTTTGGAGTGGCGGCCACGTACTGGAAGACGCAGCGTAGGGAGGCCTCCAACAAGGTGGACCGATGACCTGGTGAGGATCGCGGGAAGCCGATGGATGCGGGCAGCACAAGACCGGTCGGCGTGGAAAGCCTTGGGGGAGGCCTTTGTCCAGCAGTGGACATCTATAGGCTGAGGAAGAAACTCACACAAACAGCCAGACCTGGAACAACTACTTGTAAGGTCATACAAATACCTATTTGTTCTGTGCGGGGAACGAAACCGCGACGCGCAGCGTAGGAGTCGATCGCATCAACCGTGTCGTCAATATTAGTTTTGAGTGTAAATATATTGTAATAACTGATATTATGTCCAGTGCGTATAAATGTGCGTTAGTTAATCCAACGTTAATGCATAAAATGTTACATGTTTAATTAACATACCGTTGTGAAGGTAAACGTTACACGTTCTTTAAAATCATAACATCAATTAGTTTAAGAGTTATCTCTATTAATGAATATTTAATTGAACCTTCTTTTATTTTATAAACCTTACTTTAAAGTATTAAATGAGCCTTAGGTACATTTATTTATAACTTTCAAAACCTTTCTTTATAATACATCAGTTTCATCTCAAATATACATAGTACATTCAGCACTTTCATACGGATATATTCCCCATCTGACCCAATTCCAGCGACTTTTTACTGCCATCTTACTAAAAAAATATCCAATTTGTTCCGAAATACGACTGGTTCCAAAGTTCAGGTAGGTACCTAATAGAATCGCTCTTTGGTGCCCCGAGAGAAGAAATATTTTGACCTCTGATTGCTCAGGAATAGGGTTTCTATCGAGTTACATATGTTTTTACCTTCTAAAATAGGTGCTTAATTGGCAATTTCAAGTATGTAGAACCAATTTCGAAAGTTTTATAGGATTATTGTTTGTGGGTACGTACCAGTGGCGAAGAGTCCATACAAGCCGATTCCCACCGGGTTACCTTTCAAAAATCAGTTCCATATTCATACAAAAGTATTTACATTCTATTTCATTAACAAAGTATTATTAATCAAATGCCTGCGCGATTTACAATAGCAATAGTAATTCTTAGCAATACCCTAAGTATCACATTTCATTTTATAGTCGTAAATTAATCAGCGCTTAAATTTTTCGTACCTAAATTACATTAAAGGTAACTCGACGAATTACAGCTTATCTCGGCCAACGTTTTACTATGAGGCGAAAAGAGACAGAGCGTGTCAGACATCTCTTTCTAATGATCGCTAACCGTCCGTAATTTTTGAGAAAAGATAGGCTACTGCCGACCGGCTTGCAGTTCTCTCCTCTCCTCTATTAGAATGAGACAAAGAAACGTTATAATGAAATCCTTCGCAAGTCATATTCTTTTTATTTTGGCATATTTTCGTGTTCCATTTCGTTTGGTTGAAAATAAATTATTGTTAGTATGTGACATGTGTTCGTTTTTCGTGTTTTTCGTTTGTTATATTTTAATATTTGTGGTATTTAAACTGTGACTGATTCTGTAACGTAATTTAATCGCAGATTTGGTTAAATACTGTGTATTTTGTTTGTTATTATGGCTTTAATTCATATAGAGTGCTGCTCAACTGACTACCTGCTGAATGAACTTAAAGTCTTACGTCAGCGTCGTTAAATAAATTGGACACCTATGAGCTTTTTTTACAGCTCCAGAATACGTCTTTGAAAGACGCATTTTCTCAAGTTTCGACTCTTTGCAGTTTAATTCTGACCCTCCCCATTTCAGTAGCTTCAGCTGAGCGGTCATTTTCTGCTTTAAAACGCATTCACACATATGTGCGAAACTGCCAAAAAGAGCAGAGATTGTCCGATTTGGCTATCATGTCAATTAAAAAAAATTTGCTTAATAAAATGAAAAGTAATCCGAATTTTTATAACATCATTTTAGCTCATTTTGTTAAAAAAAAACAGACGCATTGCATTACAATATAAATAACGTTGTGATTGTGTATAATTTGCTTTATTTTTGCTTAATATTTTTGTTGGTTTTGGAACGGTGTTTGTGTGGTTCGGTTTTTAACACTATTATTTTTGTAATTTTTTATTTTATTTTTTCTTGACTCTTATTCCCTAACAATAGGTACTTAACTTAGTACTTACTAACAAGCATGCATGTGTGGTATGGAGATGCACGTCGAAAAAGGCTTTTTTAGGGTTCCGTACCTCAAAAGGAAAAAACGGAACCCTTATAGGATCACTTTGTTGTCCGTCTGTCTGTCTGTCTGTCTGTCTGTCTGTCTGTCTGTCTGTCTGTCACCACCCTTTATCTCAAGAACGCGTAGACGTATCAAGCTGAAATTCACATGAAATACTCGGGTCTATTGTCCCTTTAAGCTGTGAAAATATCAAACTTCTAAGCCTAGCCAATCAAAAGATACAGCCGATTATGTCGATATTTTCAACAAATTTTCGACACTCGCAAAGGAATCAAAACCTACAGGATACTTTCCGTAAACTCAGAATCTTGAAAATTGGCATGAAGCATTGTCATATAATGCAAATATAGGAAAAATTGCGAAAATGACATTTTTTTGGTTATATAATATAATAAACATATTTTAATAAAATGGAACTTACTACCTTATTTCTCACGAACGAATAAAGTTATCAAATTGAAATTTATACCAAATACTTAGGTCTATTGTCCCTTTATGCTGTAAAAATATCAAACTTCTAAGCCTAGCCAATCAAAAGATACAGCCGATATGTCGATATTTTCAACAAATTTTCGACACTCGCAAAGGAATCAAAACCTACAGGATACTTCCCGTAAACTCAGAATCTTGAAATTTGGCATGAAAAATTGTCATATAATGCAAATATAGGAAAAATTGCGAAAATCACATTTTTTCAGTTATATAATATAATAAACATATTTTAATAAAATGGAACTTACTACCTTATTTCTCACGAACGAATAAAGTTATCAAATTCATATTTATACCAAATACCTAGGTCTATTGTCCCTTTATGCTGTGAAAATATCAAACTTCTAAGCCAAGCCAATAAAAAGATACAGCCGATATGTCGATATTTTCAACAAATTTTCGACACTCGCAAAGGAATCAAAACCTACAGGATACTTCCCGTAAACTCAGAATCTTAAAATTTGGCATGAAGAATTGTCATATAATGCAAATATAGGAAAAATTGCGAAAATCACATTTTTTCAGTTATATAATATAATAAACATATTTTAATAAAATGGAACTTATTACCTTATTTCTCACGAACTAATAAAGGTATCAAATTGAAATTTATAGCAAATACCTAGGTCTATTGTCCCTTTAAGCAGTGAAAAAATCAAAGTTCTAAGTTAAAGTGATCAAAAGATACAGCAGTTTATACCGACACCTTAGACGAATTTCCGTCACATGCTAGGGAATCAAAACCTCCAAGCAAAGACATTAAAATTATATTTACAATAGACAGGACATCACGCACAAAATCGTTAGCCAATACTTTTATCGACTTGGTTAAAAGTCGCTCAGTCTAGTCCGCGCGTCAGGACGTAATTTGTGTCCACCAAGAATAAACATTTTCTAAGGAAATATGCCATGTTGCGCTTTGTGTTACTGTACATCTCGTTATAGTAAAAGGACTGGACCTAACTTCGGAATGTTTTTCTATGAATTATTTATATTTCGTCTGCAATTCAAATTTAAAAAAAATCTATATCTAGAAAATTTACCATTATTGTAAAAGCGCCCTCTATTGTTGAGTAGTTTTACTATTTTCTTGTAGAGATGTAGTAATGTTGTTTATCGATTTAGTTATCGATAATACTTATTAAGATGAATACATTTTGTTGTATTTTATTGAAATTTAAAATATAGCTAAATAAACTTAAAATATTACTATATTTCAGTTTATTTATTATTAACTCTATTTAAACATAATCATATCATATTAATAAACAAAATTGAATGAACAATTACTATAAATTCATTTATCTAGGTTTTTGTTATTTTTGGTTTCCGAATAAAAATAATGTCGTAGGGAAAAAGTGGATACGATTTGTCCAGATAGACCGTAGAGAAGAAAATTGGCTTCCGTCTCATTCGTCGAAATTATGCTCAATGCATTTTAAAAGAGAAGTTATCTACTTTGGAAAGACTTGTCGATCAAATTTAAAAAAAAAAAGAATCGGTACCTTGTATTAGAAATGAAATAGTAAGTTATTAATTTCAGTACTTTTTTACTTAACCGTAAAAATTTGAATAAAATTTACGGTTAAGTGGATAAGTACATAGATTACATAACTTATTTATAATGAAATATATTCATAAAATATGTAGGTACGTATATGTAGTACAATGATTGCGAGCTACTTTGTGATTTTGAGGATTCCGTACCTAAAAGGTAAAACGAACCCTATTTATGAGACTTCTCTGTTCGTCTGTCCGTCTGTCACCAGGCTGTATCTCATAAACCGTAATAGCGAGACAGTTGTAATTTCCAGAGATTGTGTTAGTATTTCTGTTGCCGCTATAACAACAAGTACTAAGAATAAAAATAATAAAATATTTAAGGGGGCTCCCATACAACAAACGTGAATTTTTGCCGTTTTTTGCTCCATATTAATAACGGAAACAGATAGACGCTTAAAATGTTCACAGAATATTTGGTTATATATTCAAATTACAAATAAATAATTAAAATAAAATAAATCCTGAAGGCGGGCTCCCATACAATAACCGTGATTTTTTTGCCGTTTTTAAAGATAATGGCGTACGAATCTTGTAAAGGTCTTGCTCCAGCAGACTACCATTTTTGTCGTGATTTGGACAATTATCTACGTGACAAGAAGTTTTCCTTCCAGGAGGCAGTTCTGCTTTCACACAGTTTGTGCAGTCTAGATCCTCAGAGTTCAATCACAAAGGCATAAACGACCTTCCTATATATTGATTATAAATGAATTATTTAAAAATTAAAAAATAAGCAATTATTTAGATTTTCAGTACTAATCGGCAATTTTAAACTTTAACGCCTATTATATTAAAAGAATTATATAAATAAGAAACTTGTAAACTTGAAATTACCCATAATTATTCTGCTTCCTAATTTTTTGTTTCAAGCTATCATAATGCGAAAAAACATCGTCGTAGTAACTTCTTTGAATATTATCGATAACTTTATATCGAAATGATACAAACCCTACCACAGTTTTTTGCATTGCCATTTAAAAATATTTGCAAACAAACGTGTAAAAAGAATAATTTTGCTAAAAACGAAATGCAAACGAAAATTGCTTTATGGCTTAAAAGGTCTATTACACTCAAAAATCGCAATAAACTGAGCGTTAAAATAATTCGTAAGCATAAAACATCTAAAATGCCAATAGACGGTGTCACGGTAAATGAATAGTAGCGAATAAAATTCTAAAACAGTTTTTGTTTGTACAAGACAAGTTTCACTTAATTTATTTACTTTTCAATATTTATTTACCCGATTTGAACTATACTAGGGTATTAAATCGGATCTGGCAACATAGACCAAACCGGCCACCTACCGGGCAATAGCTGAATATATTTTATATAAACTTATTTCATTTTAACTATTTGATGTCTCCAATTGTCGATCTAATTTTGCTATATTGTACTAGATGGCGGAACTGAGCCATGGGATCACAGTTTTTCTATGCCATTTTGACACATCTCTTTATATATCTTAAATCTCTTTGCCTACAAGGTACTTCCCGTGAACTCAGAATCTTGAAATTCGGCAAGAAGCAACGTTATATTATAGTACAGACAGATAAAGGAAAAATTGTGAAAATGATAAATTTGAAGTTACATAAAATATTAAAATATTATTTTTGCTTACATGACATAAAATATTTTTTTAATAATTATAAACTTACTACCTACCCTTTTTCACATAAACGCGTATAGATATTAAAGTTGAAATTCATATCAAACACTTCTTAAATCTAATTGCCTCTAAACTGTGAAAAATTCTAAATCAATGCTAGTATTATAAATGCGAAAATAACTCTGTCTGTCTGTTACGCTTTCCCGCCTAAACCTCTCAACGGATTTTGATGAAGTTTGGCACAGACAATCTTTAGACCCTGAGAAAGAACATAGCCTACCTTTTATCCCGGAAAAATTTAATGTTCCCGAGGGGAATTTAAACAGCGCGATATAACCGAACTCCACGCGGGCGAAGCCGCTGGCGGAAAGCTAGTACGTCATAAATTGTAAACCGCTACGTTTGTACGGCGGAACCCTCGGTGTGCGAGTCCGACTCGCATTTGGCCGGTTTTTTTTCTTTTGCTGCCGCTTTTATCATACTTGAAAGACACTGTTATCAAATCATCAGTCCTTTTTTGTATGCTGAAGGTGGGGCTTTTAATACTATTCTTATCTGAAGACCTCCTCCAAGATATCCTGCAGTAGGTAAGTGTTTAAGTGTTTATTTTTTGGACCGGCTTCCCTTTGTCAAAATTTCACCCTTCGCCACTGGTACGTACTAATATAATTTGGTTTATTTACCTTTGATTAACTACGGTATAGACGTGAACGTGATTTTCAATAATAGATACAGGGTTACAAACTTCTTTAACGAATGAGTAACACCGATTTCAACGTGTTTTGAGCAGACTCATTTAATCGAATGAACCTCAAAATTCGCACTAGTTCCTGTAGCCGCATGGTGCTATAGTGTAGACCGCGGGGAGCGGTTTTTGTAGGAAGTGCCCGTAGAAAGGATATTTTTTTCTGGCTTACTAGCTAGGCACTTGTCACAAAAAAATATAAAATAAATTGCACAGCTGGAATACACCGTAACAAAGCTCTCAGAATACCTAATAGAAGCGCGCTGGCTGTAAATTAAGGACACCGCGAGCCAACAGCAAGCGAAGTCCGTGGTGGAATCCCGAGCTCGGTAAGCTACGTTAAACACTACGGAAGTACTTCAACAGAGCCAAAAACAGCAGGCTCAGAGAAGATTGGGAAACATACAAAGAAATCCAATACACCTACAAAAATCAAATCAGAACCGCCAGAAGGACAGCGTGGCGGAAAATTTGCGAGTCTATAGAGAACAACAATGAAGCTGCAAGGGTAAGGAAAATCCTATCAACTGATCAGGACCGAACCCTGGGAGCGCTGAAAAAACCCGACGGCACATACACAATAACGGATCAGGAAACCAGCAGAGTCCTCCTGGAAACACACTTCACGGACTGCAAACTCCTGGAGGACAGGACCTGGGAGGCTGCACCAGAATGGACTCCAACAGAGCAGGACTGGTCCAACGTCTACAGACTAATAACAGAAGACCGGCTAAAGTGGGCTATCAATACCTTCAAGCCATACAAGTTCGCGGGGTTAGATGGTATCTTCCCAGCCCTACTGCAATGGGGGTTGGTGTACATCGCTCCATGCCTCGTAACGTACGGACATATATACTCCTTGCATGGCGGGAAGTGAAGGTTATCTTCATACCCAAGCCTGGCAAATCAGACTACACACAACCCAGATCATACCGACCCATAAGCCTCACATCCTTCTTACTAAAAACCCTAGAGAGAATCTGCGACCCGTACATTCGTGACGGACCTCTCCGGGCAAAGCCACTTCACAAACAACAGCATGCGTACTCTACAGGCAAACCAACAGAATCCGCGCTGCACAGCAAGCCAAGATTGAATGCGCCGTGGACCACAAATGCTCAGCACTAGCCGTCTTCATCGACATCGAAAGCGCCTTTGACAAGACAACCTTCACAAGCATCAGCACGGCCTTGAACAGGCACAACATAGACCCGTCACTGAGAGGCTGGATCGCTAACATGCTCGGCCAAAGAGCTGTACAAGTTACCGTGAACGACACCACAAGTGACGGGTCGTGGCGAAGAGATGTCCGCAAGGAGGCGTTCTCTCGTCGTTACTATGGAACCTGCTTGTCGACAGCCTAATAAATACATTAAATAACAAAGGCTACTATACCGTCGGTTATGCCGACGACATAACAATAATAATAAACGGTATGCATGAAAACACCCTGTGCAATCAAATGCACCAGGCCCTGACACTCGTAGAAAATTTGTGTAATACACACCAACTATCTGTGAACCCAACTAAAACCGAGCTGATCCTCTTCACAAAAAAGAGGAAGCTCACACCGCTAAATCTACCAAGATTCTTTGGCATCACCCTAAGTCTATCCGCTGAAACAAAATATCTGGTATATACCTGGACAAACAGCTGAATTGGGCGAAATATACTAACTACATTACAACCAAAGCCAGCATATGAATGTGGCAATGCAAGCGGATGCTTGGCAAAAACTGGGGAGTTATCCAGCCAATAATTACATACGGCTCACTAGTCTGGTGGCCAAGAACTAATCTGAGCACAGCCCAAAAAGACCTCGAGAAACTACAACGGTTGGCATGTGTGGCAATCACTAGCTGCATGAGAACCACGCCTACAGCCGCCCTGCAGGCGATGATGGGACAGCCCTCCCTTCACCTTGTTGTGAGGGAGGAAGCGACACTGGCTGCCTTCAGACTCCACCTATCAGGAACCCTAAGCAAAGCCTCCAGGGTCAAACAACCAATAAAGCAAGCACCCAATGCCAGAGTGCCAAGACAGTACTGCTTTCAAAAGTACTATCAGATACTTGAAGAAGAGCAGTGCGACCACTGAGGTCTGGAGGAGTTTCGAGTATACACCGACGGATCAAAACCGACCAAGGAACCGGCGTCGGAGTGTTCCCACAAGACCTCAACATAAATATATCCAGATCGCTAGGGATGCTCAACACGGTTTATCAAGCAGAATGTGTGGGAATAACTCTGGCAGCCCTAGCCATAAAAGCCAAGAGAGTTGCGGACAGGCTTGTCCGCATACTTACTGACAGTGCTTCCGTCCCCTCCTCCCCTCTCGTCGTCGTCTCGTGCTTCGTATCCCTAAAGCAGGGATGTATCACATCAAGTCTAATACTTGAGTGCCACGACGCACTGGAACGGATAACCGCACCAGACCGCAACACTGTGATACTACAGTGGATAAAGGGGCACAGCGGTTCACTGGGTAATGACGCAGCTGACGAACTGGCTAGAAGGGCATCCAGCGCGTTGGTCAGCGGACCGGAGCCCATTGTGCCTATCCTCTTCATTCAAATACGCAGATGGCTACAAAGGTATACCTACGAACAAGCGAAGATCTGGTGGTCCTCGTCACCGGGCTGCAGGCAGTCCAAGGACACTATGCCATCCCTGGATGACAAGCTAACCAAAAGGCTGCTGCGCCTGGATAGGAAAAGCCTACGATTGATGACGGGGATCATTACCGGCCACTGCTCGCTGAATAAGCATCTCCACACAATAGGCATAACGGACAGCCCTCTGTGCAGAGCCTGCATAGGGGCTGACGAGACAGTTGCGCATGTACTCTTCGAGTGTACAGGCGTTACCCAAATTAGAAACAAAACCATAGGAGCACCGAGATCTCACACAGATGTTCTCAACAGGCTACGAGACCTAATGGGCTTCTGGAGGGAGGTGGGCTAGCTGGAATAACCGCCAAAGGCCGCCATGGTCGACACACAATGGTCCACTGGAGGGACTGAGTGCGAAAACCAAACCAGTAACATAAACCATGGAAGGGTAAATTTTTTAGAGTCATACCGAAGTTATACCGAGCATCTTAGAAGAAGTGAATTTACTTGGACAATTTTAGACATATTTTCTTTCTTTCTTGTAAATTGTGTTTACCTAAAACAAGTCAGTATGAAATTACAAATAATTTTTAACTTTCCGTGTTAGCCTAATTGCTTTTCGTAGTATTTCATCCTAGATTTAGTACATTGGCAAACAGAACTGCTAATAGTTACTCAACATTTGAAGCCGGTAGAAGTTTCAAGGCGTCATTCGCCAGATTTAATTGATCTTAAGTGCTCAAGCCAGAACTCGTAAGACGATTTGATTTGGAAACCACTCGCGTCACGGGCAAAGCCAAACTGAAGTAGTTTCTAGTTGTATTACAGAGAGTAGAAAAGTGTGGGGCCATAAAGTCTATTCAAAATAATGCCTAAAACTCATGTAATTTCAAGTTTTACAAATTTATACTTTATTGTAACAGACACTAAGTTGATTTTAAATCGATAATTGAGAAAATTAAATTTGAAGTTGTAGCGTAAACTGAACGTAACTATGTAGGATTTAAAGTATTTTTTTGATAAACTCGTTGTAGTTTATATTTTATGCAAATAAAACACGAATGCAGATTAGCTTTCTACGTATATATATATATATCAGTCATATTATATGTAATTTAAAATCACTACGACCCGGACGAAGCATTTCGCCTCCTCTTTTATAACGAGTACATCGAGGGACTGGAATAATTTACCAGCGGCGATGTTTTCATCGGACTACAATACATATAAGTGTCTTCAAGGCTAGAGTGAATAGGCTCGCACTTTACCATCAACGATTGCATCACTGGTTACTATCAGGCGGGATTGCGGTCAAGCACCAGTTTATAATTTACTAGCTTTCAGCCCGCGGCTTCGCCCGTGTGGAGTTCGGTTATATCGCGCTTTTTAGATTTCGCTCGGGAATATCATTTTTTTCCGAGATAGAAAGTAGCCTATGTTCTTTCTCAAGGTCTAAAGATTGCCTGTGCCAAATTTCATCAAAATCGGTTTAGAGGTTTAAGCGGGAAAGCGTAACAGACAGACAGACAGACAGACAGACAGACAGACAGATAGACAGACAGACAGACAGATAGACAGACAGACAGAGTTACTTTCGCATTTATAATATTAGTATGGATAAAAAAAAAACATTTTTAAAGCGGCTCTTAAATGTCATTACAGTAGTTGTAAGTAAGTGTAAAATATAAAAATATTAAGTGTAAATATTTAACTTACATATAATAAAGATAACTTCAGGTTTCGTTATGTCGATAAAAACGTGCGTAGCAAAGGCGGGTCGCTTGTAATTTATTAAAGCTATCAGGGATAGCCACATCGTATAATCAATCAATTCGAATGTAGGCCGTTTCTAATATCTTCTCTTTTTAAATGAGTTCAATTAGACGTAAATATTTTTTCGAAAAACCGATTTAGAATTAGGGTCGATCTGTTTTTTTAATAACTGACAAATAACATTTATTTTGTCTGTTTATTACTTTTTGGTAAAGAAACCATCAGTTTAGACGTGTAACAAACCCCGCGTGAAAAAGTAAGTCTATACTCCTTATCGAGTAACCCAGGGAGCTTACTCGGGACACCGAGATTTCTCGCAAGCAAACAAAAGCCCCTTGTAACATATAAAGCCTTTTGCCCAAATTCAAGGATAGTCCCCCAAGAGCATTAAAACTATTGCTCCAGTAGAAAATATAATATTTTTCCTTATCTCTCCTTTCCTCTATTTTCCAGAAGGCTGAAGGATGATAGCCTTTCTAAGGGATGAAGTAAGATAATGAAGAATGAAAGAAGTAAGTAGAAATTGTCTTAAGGGGAAAAAGTGTTATTTATTTATAGCTTAAGAAAATCTTATTCAAACACGTCCTCCGTGGCACAGCGGTCAACACGCCTGCCTGCGACGTGAAGGCCCCGGGTTCGATCCCCGGCCAGGTCATGATGGAAAACAATCTTTTCCTGATTGGCCTGGGTCTTGAATGTTTATCTATATATGTATCAATTATAAATATAGTATCATTAAGTTAGTATCCCATAAAACAAGTCTCGAACTTACTTTGGGGCTAGCTCAATCTGTGTGATTCGTCCATGAATATTTATTTATAATAATAATAATGGACAATTCACCCATTTGTACCTTAAAGAAGGACATAAATATAAACTGTGACATACTCGTATATGTTTGATTGCACTCACAAATACCTTGCAGTTAAATATCAGATTATGATTTACCAACAAATAAGTCACATCAGCCAATCACATTGTAGCTACACAACTCAATGATACAAATATAGTCAGGAGAATGTCATCGTATTGGACTGAGAAATTGGACCGCACTTGTGTAAAGTATGAACACTATTCAAAGGTTTTAAACATCTATCACAAAAAAAAATAAGTTGATGTAAATAAGGGTAACCTTATAGGCTACATTGTAATTATTAAAGCCTTTTTCTTTTAAATAAAGAAGAAAAAAGAAACTCAACGATTCGAAATGTTAAACAGTATCTAGCACATTTTATTCGTTTGATATTCAATGTTTCGATGATTCTGAGTGATGAGTTCTTCTTACGCCATTCTTCGCACCGCCACGAATTCTGGTTAGACTCTGTCGAACTCCATGGGATGCCGTTAACATTCCGAATCGTCAAACGAATGGCTCCGACATATATACTATTTTAACGTAGGTTGTAAGTTTGAATCGGAGTGGGACTAACACTGGTGACAAGACGGCAAGTTATAAATATGCATTTTTCATATCTGGGTTATAAACCCTTGACTTTATCATGTTGTTCATTATCTGTTCTGTAGTTAAAAAAAATTAAGAAGACTCCTCTGCATAAGTGCTACGCCCTGGTTTTCTTCCTATCTCTCCTCTCTATCCTATTGGAGAAATCGCTAATTAGATCTCCCCGCAATTGCCCATGTTCACGTTTATATACATAAACTTTCGATCTGTACCCTCGTCGATTCCAGTCACTTTTAACGAAAGGATTAGTGATCGGACGGCGCAAAATATTTAAAACAAGCTCGTTTCTTGTAAATTGGATTTTCTAAACTTATTTTAAATGGTTACTGAACAATATGTAAAATTGTAAGTATCTTGTTTGTTTTTGTAAGTTCTTTTTGGTCATAAATCCTGAATATTGTATTCGAGTCACGAAAAGCAATTTTAAATGTTATCAATAGGTCTCAGTACTTGGAGTGTTACATTACTAAGTCATCAGCTTGTCATACAAAAATGTTACCATATTTCGTAGTTTGCGGTCATAATTCAATTATTAGAAGATTGAAGGAGTTGAGGAAGATCTTGGCGGAAAAGAGTATAGGAAATGGTTAAAATAATACCTGTATTAGTTCTTAATTTGATTAATCGGAAAACTTTTTATGAGAAACTGAGTATCTCAAGACGACGAAATTCTTTGACCAGTGCATGTTGCCAGTGAAGACTTATAGCACTGAAACTGCCGCTGACCGCCCGCCCACAATGGGTCTTATTAGAATGCTTAAAGTCAACCATAGGGCAATAGAAAGGGCTATGTATCGTTTCTCATTGGGTGATCGAATAAAAAATGAAGAGGTCGCAGGAGAACCAGGATGAGCCAGGCACATACAGAATAGGACATAGTTAGAATAATTGGAAAACTCAGGAGGAGGAACCAGGACGATAATAGAATAATTGCTAAACTTAAACTAAACTTAAGTGGCAGTAAGCAGGACACGTTGTTCGCAAGACAGATGGCTGATAAGGCCGAAAGGTTCTGAAGTGGTGATAGCGTAAGAAGACTTAACATTGGAAGGCTTCCCACAAGGTAGACTCGCAACCTTGTTAATACCGCAGGAATCCGTTGGATGCGAGAGGTATGGATCCGGTCGAAGTGGACTTACTTGTGGGTCCAGCAGCAAACGCGTTTCAGCTGAAATGATGATGAAAAGTATTATATAACACTATGTACAGCGCCATCATCGTCGTGTCCCAATTTAAAAACACGCTTGATCCTCAATTTATATAGTACCTAAATATGGATATTGCAATGGAAATTAAACTTAAGACTGCGCCGACCTTTTATGCCACGAAGCTGGAGTCTCGATTTTTATCAATTTTTAAAACAAAATTGCACAAGAGTAGCGCGCCAATTTAATTGCATAAGTATGTACTATTATATTTTATAAAAATAATTCATTGTAGATAAGTTAGGTAATTTTATGAATATATTTCATTATAAATAAGTAAGTTATGTAATTTAGGTACTTATCCACTTAAATATAATCCCAATATGTATGTATGTTGGCCTACAGGTAACTGTTCCGGATTTCACTGATTGTGTTTGTAAGGTTCTATATTGCGATGGGCACGCCACAATAGCGGCGGTAAGTCCCCTCTTTGAGGAGTGGCTAGAGAGGCGCCACGTCGCCCTCACCTTCCGCCTGACGCAGGTCCTCACCGAACACGGTTGCTTCGGGAGGTTCCTGTTCCGTATTAGGCGGGAGGAAACGCCAGGGTGTCACCATTGTGTAGATCGCCCTGAGGGCACGGTGGAGCATATGGTGGAGGTCTGCCCGGCTTGGGTAGAGCACCGCCGTGTCCTCTTAGCGGCGATCGGCGGCGATCTCTCGCGTCCGACCCTGGTCCAGGCCATGGTCCGGAGCTAGAGTGCATGGCAAGCCGTCACCTCCTTCTGCGAAGCAGTGATGCTGGCAAATAAGGAGGCGGAGCGCGTGAGGTAACGGGAAATCCAGCGCCTTAACGCGACTAGCCGCCGCAGGAGACGCCCTGGTCGGGAGACAACACCTCACTCCCAGAAACCGTGGGCGCGGGCCTGCGGACGGTGAGCAGTGGGCAGCTTGCCGCCCGGTAAGGACCAGGCCCGAGTCGACCACGCGTTGTGTTTCACGAGCACCTCAAAGAGATGTCAGCACATCGTGACGGGGTCCACGAAGATCGATGCCTCCTGGGTCAGGGTTGCGGGTTGGTTAAAAAAGAAACCGTGGCCCTGGCCGTCGCACAGGCAAGTGAAGAAACACGGGTGGGCTTTAGTCAGTAAAAGTCTGACACGCCCTTCCACTCTGCCCAGAGCGGGAGAAGTCATTTGATGATTTCCCATGCCAACAAAAAAGAAAAACCCCATCGCCATGCGAAATGAAACGTGGGTATGAATGCTTGTATTCATTTTAAAGTCATTATTAGTTAGACAAACATAACAAATATTATTCACATATCTCTGTGCACTGCCATCAAAATAAAATCAGCTACTTAGTTGAGATTTCCCTAAGGACATCTCGACAGGCAAACTCGGTTTATTTACTGTGCCTTCGGTGAAAAATAGATTGAATTTAGAAGGACATATGCCAGTTTTTTGATTAGCGAATCGTAATTGGGGCTTAGAAGCTACTGTTTAGTTCTTTTAGCAGATTTGTTTATATTTTATTTAATAAATGTGGTAAGAATGTATTGAAATTTGAATTAATTAATCCTTATTATAATTCATAATGCAGTTTTAGGAGGTTTAAGTGGTTAAGACAGCACGTGTCGTTGCTAATCCGTCATCGGAAGGCCCTTCATTATGGGCGTATATGTGGTGTTCGAAAATTATTATTCGTGTAATAAAATAAATACATTATTTCTTGTTTAAGCGAAACCCCAACCACATGTCCAGTATTTAGTAAAGAATCTATGTACAAAATTTCAAAAATATATCATGAAAACTACAAAGTTATGAGCTGGTTATCCTACTTAGTTGTCCTAACAAAAATATGACGCGCAACAGCTGACTCCACACGTCAACGCACCATTCGCCCGCCCGAGCGGAGCGTTAACCTGTGGCGTCAGCTGTTGCGCGTACTATCAATCGTAGGCTGCGTGGCGCGCTCGGTAACCACACTGTAACAATTTCTAAATGTATTTGGGAAAAAATATAACCTGTTGTAAAAATTATTGGAATCTATTCAGTTGCTTATTTTGAACAAACTATATTCTCGTTTCGTACGAGTATAAAGAAAATATAACTTTGTAAAGTTACTTCCAGATATCATAATGAAATTTAACCATAAAATTGACTGATTATAGTGATGTCCAATGCATGATAGTCCGAAAAGGTGAAACTGATTGCTACCGCAGTTCCGCCAGGACACTCATAAACCCATTCGGTGTTACCCGCTCTAAATTAAAAATACCACTAAAGAAATACATCTAGTAAAAATAATCGATTATAACTTTTAAAAAAATGCAATAAATAGACTAATGTATTACTCATCGTGATACATATACAGATGGCAAGTGTTAATAAATAGAAACATAAATGGATCCTGTCGAGGAAAACGGGAATTTAAAAAATAGAACAGAAAATGGTTGATTTTATGATTTTCCTTATTACTAAATAAACATTTAATTTATTTCATTTCTATCTTTCGTTTTTAACTCAATTAGTAACAGAAACATAGTGACCAATTTCTTAAATTATTCAATATTTAGGTTATAGGTCTACCGGAATCTTATGGCATAACGATTTCATGCAAGATCACGACGAAGATAACAGAAACAGCAACAGAACAGAGAACAGAAATCTATAATATTGGCTTATACCTAATAAATATTGATTGATATTATAAGGGAACTCTTGTGGTGTTTTCTCTTTTTACACCGTGATTATACCTACGTACCCCTATCATTTGTTTTTTTTTTCCGAAACTTAATACGACTTGGCGGGGGCACTACCGTGCCCCCAGGTTGATCTATAATGAATTAATGCATGAAGTACTTAATGACACAACTGATTTATTTTTCATGACATATTTTCCTATTTTAAGAACCCGAAGCATGACAAAATTCTTCATACAAATAGTTAATATAGGTACTTTATGTTCATTCACATTAAATATTAATGAAGTAATATTCTTAACATTATTTACTCCAATTATTCCAGTTTTGATAACAGCATATTTTTATTTCCCCATTTGCTATGAGATTCCGGCTAACCTAATCTAAAATTTATAAAAAATTGAAAACCTCAATATATAATTATTATTTATTTACATATTCAAATCATATAAGTTGAAGATTACACAGTTGTACGAAATAATAATAAAGAAATTAGGTTTTCTTTTCTCTTTCGAGTCATTAAATTATTGCTTTATTAAAACTTTTTTGTCTTTGTGCTCAGAACAATTTCATTTTCCTCATTATTTTCTTCTCGAAAACTCCCACTAACCTCGACTTTATGACTTAACAAAGCTTCCCAATTCGAAGAAACTCTTATTCCTTGAAGCCCCCCAGTTAGTTCAACGATGACAATTTAACTTGCCTTAAGATCCAGTGATCGTTCAGTGAGCAAGAGAAAGGATTCCCTAACTCCTTTAATGTCGACTGCGCCAGTTATTGGCCATTTACTCAGGGACCTACTTTAAGGCTTAGTACGAATTTTTAGAGAACGATGACACTGCAAACTGGAAACGTTAAGTCCGAATTAAAAAGACTCATTTTTGAAGTCTTTTTAGGGTTCCGTTGCCAAATACATAGCCGTACAATATATTTCTGCATCGTTCTCACACGGTTGATTTCAACATGAATGATGTAATCAAATATATGCAACAATAGCTTGAAAATTTAAAAGAGTGTCCATGGAGTTTCTTGCCCGTTCTTCTCCATAGGTACCTACTCTTTGGAATGGGCGACTAGCTTCATCTTATTGACTGACATACCTTCTGACAATTCAAAAGTGCCTGTAACTGGTTTATTTGAAATAAATGCTTTGATTTTGAAATGGCAAAAAACGGAACCTTTATAGATTCGTCATGACGTCTGTCTGTCCGTCTGTCCGTCTGTATGTCACAGTCACTTTTTTCCGAAACTATAAGAGCTATACTATTGAAACTTGGTAGATAGCAATGTGTATTCTGTGAACCGCATTAAGATTTTGATGCAAAAATAAAAAAAATAATAATAAATATTGGGGGCTTAGAACTAAAACTCCAAAACTTTTTCATCAAATACATACATGTGTAGTATCTATGGATAGGTCTTCAAAAATGATATCGAGGTTTCTAAAACACTTTTTTTTCTAAGCCGAATAGTTTGCGTGACAGACGCTTCCAAAGTGCAAAAAAGTTGGTTCCCCCCTGTAACTTCAAAAATAAGAAAATGAAAAATATAAAAAAATCATATAATGTACATTACTATAAAAACTACATATGAAAATTGAACGAGATCTAGTAAGTAGTTTTTTTTTAATACCTCGTAAATCGTAAACCGCTTATAACCGCGTAAACTTTCATACAAATTAATTCCTTTAATTTCATAAATCAATGGTACGGAACCCTTTGTGCGTGAGTCCGACATGCGCTTGGCCGGTTTTTGTTAGAAAGAGTAAGTAAAAAAACAAAGGAAAAAAGCTGTTGGAGCAAACGTTGCAAAGATTTCACCTGTGCCTAGAATGTGAATAAAATCTAGATGCTATGTAAATAACTATGTTTATGTAAGACATCACTGATGAAGAATATCGAACTGCTGGGGAGTTTGTTGCGCTAGTTCTTCCCAGGGAAAGCACTAGGAAGTGGTAAAGGGCAGTTCAAAAAGTGCTGATACTCAGCCTTATTTGAATAAATGACATTTTAATTTTGATCTATCCCTTCACCCTAGTCATACGATACAAAAATCAGTATTCATATGCATGAGAGATCTATAGTTGAGAACGGCTAAAGATGGCCGCTTGTTTTGTTGTGTTCGTCAATGTCAGGATAAACCTACCATTAATTTCGGACTTTCCTGTTGGATTTTCTAAATATTTTCTTTAATACAAAATACCATAAAATTAAGGAAAATTTTTAGAAAAATACTGGGGACGTTGGAAATTTGGACGTTATTTTTTATGAAATTCATCCGGGCGACACCGGGCACAAACAGCTAAAGTTAATAAATGTATAAGTTTTGGCCACCAGTTTTGAGAAAGCGCAGTATATCAATGCTTATGTCTTCTCATTAATGAAAAGGCCCAGCTCTGCAGTGCGGCAGTAACCAGCTGGTTCGACTCTAAGAATTAATCCTTGCCCTCAGAAATTTTACGGTCAGCTATATTGCGAATACATATAAGTTCGTTAGAAACGTCGATCGATTAGATGTCTTCTACGTGAATATATTCAGAGATTATTCATGTTTCAGCTTCATCTTATTTGAAATTATGTAAACATCAACTTTATTTAATAGCAATTAAATTGATTTCACAGTGACAAAACACTGTACAAAAAGTTATATGAATCTCTAAGTAAAAAAAAATGAATTTTATTGGGTTTACTGTACGATAAAGGTAAATATTAGACAGAAGATAAATTTAAATTTAGTTCTGTCAAATAGTAAATCCGTGAATTGAGGTATTTTCGCAACTCACTTACTGTCAGCAATTAGCGGGAAGTGCAACTAAAAACTTTTAATTTGTTGATAGAAATATCACCGATATGATAGTCAGCGATCAATTATAAATTATTAATGTATGCATATAAATTTATGTAGTGACCTTTTGACCTGAGCGAGGAAATAGCTGATAAAAGTCAAGGTTAGTGGATCAGGTGCCTTAAGACTTTTCTCGGTGGTAGGCCATAACATCGGCTGCCGGCAGAAGTTACCACCCATCAGACAAAGTCTTGCCGCCAAGCGATTCGTCGTGTTCCGGCATAATATCTGTGAAGCCGTACGGAGGACGGGTCTGAGCAGTTGTGTTGTGATGTGTGCCGGATACGCAGGCGCCAAATGTTGTTGTGTCAGGAGTTTGGTCGTAGAGGCTCTCCTTCTGGCGCAGCATCGTTGGTCGTGTTGTTGGGTTTAACATTGCATCACCTCGCTCAACTGGCGTCTTACATCCTATACTCAGTGTTTTTTGAGTGAATAGGCTTTCAATAAACTACCACGCTTTACCATCTACGATTGCAACACTGCTTACCATCAGGCGGGACTGCCCTTAAGCACTATCCTGATTATAAGTATATAAAAAAGTTTTATGAGAATATTTATACAATAATATAAATGATTTTGTACTCTTAAGAACCTGTAAGAGCACGTAGTTTAAATTATAAAAATACTAGCTTTTCGCCCGCGGCTTCGCCCGCGTGAAATTCGGTTATATCGTGCATTTTAGATTTCCCCCGGGAACATCATTTTTTTTTTAATAAAAGGTAGCCCTTGTCCTTTCTCAGGGTCTAAATATTGTTTGTGCCAAATTTCATCAAAATCGGTTGAGCAGTTTAAGCAGGAAAGCGTAACAGACATACAGACAAAGTTACTTTTGCATTTATAATATCAGTATGGATTTAGATAGATTTATTTTATTACTTACCTACTAGCTTTCCGCTCGCGGATTCACCCCCGAGGAGTTCCGTTATAACGCGCTTTTTAGATTTCCCTCGGAAACATCATATTTTTCCGCGATAAAAGGTAGCCTATGTCCTTTCTCAGGGTCTAAAGATTATCTCTGCCAAATTTCATCAAAATCGGTTGAGAGGTTTAAGCGGGAAAGCGTAACAGACAGACAGAGTTACATTCGCATTTATAATATTAGTATGGTTTATCGACACATCCTTGACTTGACTTAACACAAAAAAACGGGCACAAATCCATACTAATATTATAAATGCGAAAGTAACTCTGTCTGTCTGTCTGTCTGTCTGTCTGTCTATTACGCTTTCCCGCTTAAACCTCTCCACCGATTTTGATGAAATTTGGCACAGATAATATTTAGACCCTGAGAAAGAACATAGGCTACCTTTTATCCCGGAAAAATTTGATGTTCCCGAGGGAAATCTAAAAAGCGCGATATAACCGAACTCCACGCGGGCGAAGCCGCGGGCGGAAAGCTAGTATAAAATAAAACCTAACACAAGCAGACAAGAAATTGGACTTTAATTTACAATATTATAAACAAAATATGTATAAGTACCTGGGTACATTTAGTTATTAAACCATTTAAATACACACAAATTAAAATACACAAAAAAAAAACAGAGCAGAGAAATAGTACAGAGGTAATGTTATTTCATAAAAAATCTTAGCCAGCACACCTGCAAAAGGACGTTACATAAATATGATGATAACAGCGTGTGAAAAAGTAAAGGACAATAAAGATAATAGAAAAACAAAATAGGTAAACGAACGACGAAATTCAATCTTTTTTTAAGTACGAAAACAATAAAATCAAAATGTTAATACTATAACTTAAAATCCAGACTTTTTTTTACGACCTAGATAAATTTCATGGGTTCTGAATAACCCTTGAAACCCTTGAATCTAGGTCGTAATCAAGACAAGTAAGAAATACGATGTTATTAACACTAGAATTTTATTATCATGTAAAGGTTTATATTAAGTTAATACGAGGCTTAAGCCGTTATTGTCGTTACATGTTACTGGAGCCCTCAAAAGTTCAACAATTGGTCTAACTGCAATGCTTCAATATCGCCTTCGGGTTGTGGAGGTCAAACGGCAGTCGCTTCACGGAAAATATCGAAGTTTAGCCAAAACCAGCAGTTAGATCGGTAAAGAGGACTCTAGACTCCAAAGCTGAAAAAGCTTCGGATGCAACTGAGACTAACGCTGAGATGATGATGATACGAGGCTTATTCCGCACATTTCTCCAACATTTTACAACGAAATTATTTTTTACATCCCTCCATGTCCGAAAAATTTTATTTACTCTTTGATATCTGAGTGCAAAAGTCGTTTTTATCCAGATAAAGTAAATTGGTTTTGGATTATAGTATGCAGTACATTTGTGAATTTTAAATATCATTAAAACCATTACCTCCATGGTGCTGCATTTATCATACAGCTTTTTTATGCATTTTTAGTCATTTCATCGCTGACGTGGGATTAATAGTTAAGTGTTGTTCAATGATTTTTCACCTCGTACTCTTTTGTTTCCCTACCTACAACGCTCATTATAATATTTAAATCTGTATAACAAATAACTAGTAACCAATCTGATATTCAATTAATTTGACAAACTGAGATTTCAAACTTATTCTAACATTAAGGAAATAAAAAGGGAAAATGGAATCTATTTCAGGAAAAAGGTCTAGTTACATGAAAATATTTATTTTTGTGTATGTATCATTTACAAATTGAAGTTACTGAAGCTTAAATCAACAGGAAATCTAAGTAGGTACCGACGCCAGTACTCAGCGGTTAAGCTACCCAAAACTGTCAAAATTTCCCAATTAACATTGAACCTTAGAACGGTAGCAATAAAGTTGGAAATCTACTAAAGAAATTTGATAATTATAGTAGCTTGATATCTGTGCCTATACATTGTAGTGCTTGCGTCTGTACCCGTTAATGATAATAATCCTCCGGCTATGAGGGCCTATCACGGCGAAGTCTACTCATAGGCTCTGGAGATATTAGAGTGGACACGTATGTTAATGACTCAGGTGCATTCTCTCATCCTTCACTCCCGTAGTCCGATGGAGTGGTAATCCAACACGAATGGAGAGAGAAAACCAAACATTTTAATATGAAATCGAAATGAAGACCATGTTCAGAAGTCATCCTGGCGATCACGAGACCAACTGAGCAATAGCTTGTATTTAAAATGTATACTTAAATTTGTGAAATTGATGATATTTCAAGTTAAAGAAATGTCATTTTTAATTTAGTAATTTAGTAGATTTGATGCTGACTAGAACTTATTAAAAAGTTATAAAAATATTTGAAGTTGTAGCGTAAGCTGATACATTGAGGTGTATCCTAAAAAATAACTTAATGTCCATCAGATAGATTTATAAAAACTATTGAATACGTATTTTTTTTATTTTTTCTTTCATTCAAATACTTAGGAAGATAATATATTGATTAGAAATGTCGCATGACGTCACGCCGTGGTAAAAAATATACCACAGTCACGTAATTAGCCCCCACACTTTAATGCGCTATATCTCAGTAGTTCTTGGTAATTTCGACAAAATAATAACTACGGGTCTCAATTTTTTTTATTATCTACTAGCTTTCCGCCCGCGGCTTCACCCGCGTGGAGTTCGTTTTATCACGCTTTTTAGATTTCCCTCGGGAATATCAAATTTTTCCGGGATAAAAGGTAGCCTATGTTCTTTCACAGGGTCTAAAGGTAAATGGTCTAAAGAGAAATTTCATCAAAATCGGTTGAGAGGTTTAAGCGGGAAAGCGTAACAGACATACAGACAGACAGATAGACAGTCAGACAGACAGACAGATTTACTTTCGCATTTATAATATTAGTATGGATAAGACGGACTAATTATTTTTTTGATTTTCATACCTAGGATACATCCCTATTGTGTAGGTATTAAAGTTATTTTCCCATAAACTCATATTCGTTAAAATTTTGTCAAATCAATCGAAATACAAGAATTTAAAAGAAAGAAGAGAGAAAAAACAATATTTTGACTCCTACTTGGATCACCTTGAATGATGTGTCCGACAGTTGATAGAACCATTAAACTTACCTGTAAAAAAACACAACACTTCAGTTTTGATCTAAAAAAACAGTACAACAAAACATTATAAGAAACTAGCGGCCGCCAGCGACTTCGTTCGCGTGTAGTTAGTTATTATGCTCCGCTCCTATTGGCTGCAGCGTGATGTTATTTAGCCTAAAGCCTTCCGCAGTTAATAGGCTATCAAATCCATAAAGATTTTTTCAAATCGGATCCGAGATTCCTGAGATTAACACATTCAAACAAACAAACTCCTCAGTTTTATATATTAGTATAGATATATAATGTTACCACTGCTGAGATATTACATTCAGCAGTTAGACTGGTAAAGCGGACCCCAGACTCCAAAGCTGAAATAGCTTCGGATGCGACTTGGATTAACGCTGAGATGATGATGATGACTGCTGAGTTACATGGCTCAGAGACAGTATACTGTAATCCACTAAATGATTCTTTACCATTTTGAGAGCAGTGGTGATGATATATTATGTTTTACACAAAGCAAAGCACCTGCTTGTGTTCAAATTTAAGAGGGAACTCTAGTGTTGCTTTTTCTATACAAACTTATTCTACTGTTTTCTTCGTGGATAATGGTTTTAGAGCAATTTTTTATTTCTACAATTTTACACCGTGATTATACGTGCCCCGATCATTTGATTTTTTCCAAAATTTAGTTAATAAAAGAAATACGATACTTTGAAATAGCGAAAAATAAGCCATTATTACTGTGATGTTCAGATGACTATTAGACAAACGTGATAAGTTTTTGACAAAAAGAAAATAATAGAAGCATAGGTATAATTTCAAAACGTCTTTTGATCAACGTTTTTGTAGGTAAAATCAGCCCTTTTCGCACTTTACCGGGATAGGTTGGAAGCAGCGCGACGGCAATAGTTTATTCAAATACCTATTTTCTAAATTCCTCGGCACTAGAATCCCCTCTTAAGACCTACAACCCGTAAATCGCGCGGTCATTGCCACCGGGCCCCCACGGTTCAAGAAAACAGGGCCCCTAGTCTGCTATTTTTATAAATTTGTCATTCCAACAATTTAAAATTTTATTATCATTGTGCTTTAAAGTTGTAGTTTAAGTAATCTGCTAAATTCATAAATATCTATCAATTATCTCAGTCTTCTCTTAATGGAATGGGGATAGAATGACATTGCCGCAATGCCCTCAACGAATACGTCACTGCTTACCATCATTATTATCTCAGCGTTAATCCCAGTAGCATCCGAAGCTTTTTCAGATTTGGAGTCGGACCCCAGACTCCAAATCTGCTTTACCAGTCTAACTGCTGATTTTGGCTAAACTTCGATATTTTCCGTGAAGCGACTGCCGTCTGACCTCCACAACCCGAAGACGATATCGAAGCATTGCAGCTAGACCAATTGTTGGACTTTTGAGGGCTCCAATAACCCGTAACGACTGCCATAAGATGTTCGTATGGCCACCGGGACCAACGGCTTAACGTGCTTTCCGAGGCACGAACAGACCAGTGCAAATATTCATATTCATTCACACAAATATTTGCACTGCGAGGGGATCGACCCCGCATCTTTGCGCATCGGCCGCGTTCACTACCGCTGCGCCACGGAGGCTGTCAATTGTGTCACTGCTTACCATCAGGCGGGATTGCGATCAAGCGCTAGTTTATAATTTATAAAAAGAAAAAAACCCCGTCAATAGACATTATTTTCTAAAAACTAATACTTACTCAGTTTCAACATTTATTAATATGTGTCAGTGATTGACCACTGGAAAGTCATAATAACGCCATTTTGATAGTAGATTACGAAACCAGTACGGGTGAATAAATAAAGCTATAATTCTCAATAACAATAACCCTTTCTTGATCTCAGTCGTGAGCTGTGAAACCAGACTAATATTATAAAGGTGACAGTTTGAACACCTCTGCCCAACCCCCCGGGGAGACCAGGTGTGATGAGTAACAAAACAACATCTGTTTCGGTGTTCGTATAACCGGAGTCATACGCCATTACTTAAATATATTCGTAATGTCATGTCATTACGCGCGCTCCCTGTCACTTGGGAAATAAAATAAATATGACTGGTGAAATGTGAGTATCACTACAAGTACACTTTTACCTTACTCTTTGACAAATGTAGATATAATGTTTCATGATGTAAAAGAACTTTTTCGCTCCTGTCAACTAGCCGAGGTTTGAGAAAGCGAGCTTTGCACTAAGGATGGGATAGGTTAAAAGTCAACACAAATATATCGATACGTGTTCAAACAATTGTAATAGGTGTACAAATAAGTTTCCGCCGTATATGAAAAGATATCGTTGAAATTGTCAGATATAATATGTGATATCGTAAGTTTGGACGTCTGGTAATAACATATACTTAGAGTATTAGTGACTCTGTATCAGTATCACATATTTATTTTTGTGTAAAAATGTTAAGTGTTGTTCCGATTAATTAATTGTCATTAGCGGGAACTTTTGTTACTTCTTTAATTTGAAGAAATTTGTGGCTGAGGCCTATCGGTTGCTTGTAGAAGCTTATGGTGAAGTTGCTTTAAGAGAGAGAAGTTGCCGTGAGTGGTTTCAAAAGTTTAGAAACTGTGAAGACGAAGAACGTAGTGGAAGACCAAAATCGTACAAAAACATACAATTGGAAGCATTATTGGAGGAAGATAGAAGAAAGTGTAAAAACGCACCCATTACTACTACAGATATGACAAAATTATTCTCCAACGTATTAATGCTCGTTCGCGTGATCAAAAAACGGCAGAAACTTATTTGTACACCTATTAATAATAATATTTATGTAAAATAGTAAATGGTCCTGAACGTATTACACTATATGTTGAAGGAAAACAGTTCTAATGTTTGGTTACAACAATCCATTTATTTTATAATCTAGGATTTTGTGGATCTAAAACCATTAATATTTTACAATTAATGTTACTGAGTAACGATTATTTAAAATAATATCATATAGGTGCTTTATCGATATACAATATTATAATATATATGATGTAGTCCATCACTACCTCTTTGTTTCTAGAACAATACACTATTGCTGTCACTATCTCATTCCTTTTAAAAGAAAGAGACATGTCCTGTGGGCCTGCACATACTGTTTCACCTACTGTGATGAGTATAAGATGAACTTACATGAACTAATCTATCCATACTAATATTATAAATGCGAAAGTAACTCTGTCTGTCGGTCTGTCTGTCTGTCTGTCTGTCTGTCTGTCTGTTACGCTTTCCCGCTTAAACCTCTCAACCGATTTTGATGAAATTTGGCACAGACAATCTTTGGACCCTGAGAAAGAACATAGGCTACCTTTTATCCCGGAAAAATAAGATGTCCCCGAGGGAAATCTAAAAAGCGCGATATAACCGAACTCCACGCGGGCGAAGCCGCGGGCGGAAAGCTAGTACTTAATATATAAAGCTGAAGAGTTTGTTTGTTTGTTTGAACGCGTTACTCTCATGAACTACTGGTCTGATTTGAAAGTTTATTTTTGTGTTGGATAGCCCTCATTCATCCAGGAAGGCTTTAGGCTATATGACATCACGCTGCGACCAATAGCAGTGGAGAATATAAAAAATATCTCAAAAACCTACGCGGGTTAAACCGCGTGACGCAGCTAGTATTAATAGAATATTAAACAGAATAAAACAAGTGTTTCGTTCGTTAGGGTTGCTATGCAACAGATATGATTTTTGTGTCGTTTTCCGCTCAGTATTAATAACAGCAACAGGTAGAGGCTTGATATATTATATAATATTCACTTTAATGACGTGTTTTTTTTTATTTAATGGTAGGGCAACACTCGTGAGCGAGTCGGGTGTGTAATTGGGCGGATTTTTTTGTACTTAAGTTGAATGGCTGAACCAATATAAGCTGCCTTCTGATTGTACGAAATATCAACATAATGCGAGGACAGCTTAAACTGGAAATGTGTAAAACTACATTGACGTCAAGCTGTGTGGACTAATGAAAGTTATATGTACAAAAATCGCAATGTCCAATCAAATATTAACACCAGAAATAAAAATAGAAAGCTTTTCCTGCAATAAATATTTTTGTATCATATTATGTAGTTTTTTTTTTATAATTATAAACTAGCGCTTGACTGCAATCCCACCTGATGGTAAGCAGTGCTGCGATCGCGCGCTAGTTTATTAAGAGCCTATTCACTCAAAAAATACTGAGTCAATAGAAAGGAAGACGCCAGTTGAGCGAGGTGATGCAATGTTTAACCCAACAACACGACCAACGATGCTGCGCCACAGGGAGATTGATCTGGAGACCCTCCACGACCAAGCCCCCGACACAACAAAATTTGGCGCATCGTACCTGGGAAACATCACAACACAACTGCTCAAACCCGTACTCCATACGGACACCTGATATCATTACGGAACACGACGAATCGCTTGGCGGCAAGACTTGGTCTGGTGGGTGGTAAATTCTGCCGGCAGCCGATGTTATAGCCTACCATCGATTAAAGAATAGGTTATAAAGGAGGAGTATAAAAGGTTCAGTAGATCACACTAGAGATTACACTCCTACAACCTCATTAACATTACTTCTTCATAATCCATACTAATATTATAAATGCGAAAGTAACTCTGTCTGTCGGTCTGTCTGCCTGTCTGTCTGTTTGTTACGCTTTCCCGCTTAAACGTCTCAACCGATTTTGATGAAATTTGGCACAGATAATCTTTAGACCCTGAGAAAGGACATAGGCTACCTTTATCCCGGAAAAAATTGAGGTTCCCGAGGGAAATCTAAAAAGCGCGATATAACCGAACTCCACGCGGGCGAAGCCGCGGGCGGAAAGCTAGTATTAATATAGATCAGTAAACATGTAATAGGAATAGATAATGTAATATCGGTATAGATTAATAAATAACCCGCTCTCTAATAGACATTTTGTTTCCAGTTACTATGACGTCACATAACTCATGGACACCTCTAATGACGTTACACGCCAATTTACTTGAGCTAAAGCGATTGTGTGTGGTTTGGCCGCTTTCACAAGTGTGCCGTAATGGCATTACTAGGAACTCGACAAGTAATGCGGTTAGACCGGAGTGGGATAAGCAGGTATGGCCGTGGCTTCAAAGCACTAAGCACTGGATAATCTAGCAAATATATACAAGGTGTTTTTCTTTCACATGTCGTAACTCTAGGGTTATATTCTATAAATAAAAATAATACAATAAGTCCTTGAATATGTGCTCCAAAAGTTACTGTCGAAGAAATAAGGCACGTGGGTTAATATCCCGACAAATTAATTACGTTTTGAATGAATAGCCATATTATAACAAAATGTTGCTGTTTAATGGTTTAAGGATTTTTAATATGCAACCAGCCTATCTAGGGTATAGGGTAACTATTACTTCACCAATTTGAAAAAGCGTTGTTGTAATGGGTTGTAGAAAAATCACCAATCTATCCTCTGAAGAAGTACGCGATAAAGCGCTTAAAAGCGCTTTAAAGGTTCACACTGACATAGTATTATTTACATTTAAATTTAATAACTATGATTTGTGTAGATACCAATTTTATTAGCTTCATTTATTTAATTCATGTAATCAATAATTTTGCATTCCATATAGCTAATTATTATAAGAAACTGTTTATAAAAATACCCGACTATCTGATCGAATTTTCCCACCTTTATGCAAAATACGGGTTATTTAGTGGAGTCGCGGTCAACAGTCCCTATTACCTAATCGTTGAAGGCACCAGCAGGGTAATTGCGTAACACAATACCTATTAGCAGAAATGGGTTTCATTTTGACAGTTCAACAACATTTATTGTGATATTTATATTTGTATTACACCATATAGATTACAGAACATAAATATAAAGATTTTACAACGGGCGACATAATGGGGGGTCTTGTAGCTAAGAGTGATCTTTTACAGACAACCTTTGCATGGAATACTACGGAGAAGAAGACAGAAATAATGTAGATAGTCTACAGTGTACTATTTACATATATTATACAAAAAATGGCCGATGGCCGATGGGGCAGTAAGGTTCTGGAGTGGCGGCCACATACTGGAAGACGCAGCGTAGGGAGGCCCCCAAAAAGGTGGAGCGATGACCTGGTGAAGGTCGCGTGAAGCCGATGGATGCGGACAGCACAAGATAGGTCAGCGTGGAAAGCCTCGGGGGAGGCCTTTGTCCAGCAGTGGACATCTATAGGGGGTAGAAGATACAGTAAATATGTACGTCAAGTGTCTCATACTAGTTTAAATAAATATATACATCTAATTAATAAACATCAGATAATAGCAAATAAAAAAAGTGATATGTTTAAAGAGAGAGGAAGTGCTTCATTATCATAGTTACGGTGTTGACTAACCTTATTTTCTGAACATAAACAGCTATACAATATGTAAAGAAAACCCCGTCCAACTCATAAGGATAATAAAGGTTAGGTAAACACATGACCAAATAAAATATGATTTTTACATCATAGTAGCATCATAGTAATCATCATAGTAACCATACTAATGAATTTTGATTTATTCTTTTTTTTTCCGAGAGTTAATTCTAACTTTCCCAAAATTTGGTGACGTTTTAAAAAGTGACAACACCATTTTTGATGGTATCATTATCAGCGAATAGCGACACGACCGCGTGCCGCATGCCCTGCCCCCCTCCTCCGCGAACGTATTGCCTAACGCACATAAATTAAATGAAGTAATATTTATTTTTTTAGGTTTTTTTTTTAAGTTTATCCCGGCTTTGTAGGCATTTGTAGAATCAGTTATCGATACATAACAATACCTTCACGGATCAGACAGCGTTTGCTTTACATATTGTAGATTAGGTATTGGTTTCAAAATGATTGCAATTGGTAGTTATAGTGTGTTACGCAATAAGCGTGCTAGCAATAAAGGTTTATCTACTAAAAGTCTAAAGTTAATAACATGCATTAACTTTTTAAACAATCCAACACCAATCACACAACAAATATACCGATACTGAAATGCTATGCACGTGCCGATTCGATATTTTCCCAAAAATGGTTTCCCAAAAACGGTTTTTATATAATATCGGTAATTTCACGTAACACGTTATCCCAGCAAGCTTCATAGTCCCGATTATAACGGTTTAGTACCGCTCATAAGAAGAAATGGTTGCCAATATCTTACGCAACATCAGAATCCATTTTTGACATAGTGTAACAAAAATGTCGAGTTATGATAACCTAGGGAGGGTGTTATCTTTCTGCCCAAGGCAAGGTTATTGAAAAATACCAATATCATATAACTTATGTGAAGGAAAAATATGAGAGCAGTTCTAGGAATAACATTAAATAGGTTAGGCTTTAACACGTCCGTTAAAGCCTAAAAGGGATTGGATTATTTAGAATATTAATTTAAATTTAAATAGAACACACATGATTGTATATTTAACAATACCTACATGCCATAACGAGGATTTTGTCTAAACATAGTAGGTAGGAATTGTCTATATAATACGTGTTCCAAATCTCCGTGTTTTACCTTAATAATAGTGAAAGCTTTCGGCATACCAAATTTTTTGTTAAAAAATAAAACCTCAGTACTTCTTCTTTGAACACAGTTAACGAACATATCTGCTTACCCATAAACCCGACGTAGCGTGCAGATAACACAACATAGTAAAATCAACGCAATAAAAGTTTATTGGATAAAGTAAGACAACTGATATTTATACGTGCTGTCTCAAGTTTTACGATTGTGTACTAAAAGCCATATGTTATATTGTATACATACTTGTGTTCATTGGCACCTGAAGGTTTTATCACCACTAATAAACAATTTAACACGGATATCAGGGCTTCAGGAGTAATAAGAATTTACAGGTTTAAAGATCTACGTTTATTCAATCTGGGTTTTAATAGCTATTACGAACTTTGTGCCTTTGTAAAAAACATTGCGAGAAAAACATAAGTTTTATTGACACTGCGATTGATATATTCTACCGTTTGATCATCATAATCTGTCATAATATCTGTGTTATAATGATTATTCAAGAGTCTTGTGAACGATTGATGGCCGGTGGAGTTAACTCCTGGACTGAAGACGGCGCATCGATAAGCATAAAAAAGAGCCAAGTGCGATTCGGACTCGCAACCGTAGGGTTCCGTATATATAATAGTAAGCATTTTACAAGTTAGACTTATATAACTCCTCAACCAACAAAATAAGCTAAGTCGTTATAGTTTTACACAGCACTTTGACGATGTGGTAAATACACATATCCATAGAGTTTAATTTTTCTCACACTGTTTGGTAAGCCGAGATCCGTCCTCGGCTCACCTTCCAAAAGGACAGACAGATTTGACAAAACTTGAGTTCTGAGACGTGAACTACGGGGCCCTAAAAAGGGGGTTGGGCAGACTGAATGCGAACGACGGGGTTTTTAAGGTACCCTGGGAAAGGAGCGAAAGTATTGCGATACTTAAGACGTAGCGCCATCAAACATCAAAATAAAACAACATTTTTAGTACGAAATACTTTCAGGATCTTGTTCAAAATCCATCAATGCCGCATAGGCAGGAACCTAGATGCGTTATTAACATGGGCCGACATTACCATATTAGTTTCCTTATTCAAGGCTATAGGTATCTACGATAAAATTAATACGACGTATAGCACCGATAAAGTTATATCTCTCGGAGGGTTTACGAGCAAATCTGATAAAGAATATAAATGCGTTCGATTCCGCCTAACGTATTGATATTGGGTTGAGCATTGCAGTACAAAATGGCCGACAAAAGTAATAGGGTATTAAAGGGATTCACGCTTTTTGTGATTGCTTAGAGACTTAAAAACATCTCTATAGGAAGTTGAAATTTATGTCATTTGACAGTGTCGTAACATAGTACGCAACGTGTATTATCTTCAATTTTTATGAAGACCATCGAATGGTGTCCATGACTTGCTCTATCATGAAGCAATGGACAACATTGATATACTTATAACTTTTAACGTTTTGAATACGTTAACGTTTAACGAATTACGAATAACGTTTTGGCTACTTGTGAGTGCATTTTTTCTTAAAAGAAAAGCTTCTCTTTAATGTGCACAGATAAATGCATTTCCCTTTGCCCTTCTACATTTATTTCGAAGCAAGAGTATAAAGGCTTCTTCAAGACATGCTTATTCGACCATAGACTTTATCTTTGTCTAGAAGAAGCCTTTATACTCTTGCTTCGAAATAAATGTAGAAGGGCAAAGGGAAATGCATTTATTAAGACATGCTTATTCGACCATAGATAAAGTCTATGGTCGAATAAGCATGTCTAGAAGAAGCCTTTATACTCTTGCTTCGAAATAAATGTAGAAGGGCAAAGGGAAATGCATTTATCTGTACACATTAAAGAGAAGCTTTTCTTTTAAGAAAAAATGCATCCGTTTTCATTAGGTTTGAGCAAGTTCAGCATTAAAATATTGTGTTTTTCTTACGAGACGAACAGACAATACTCTTTACTATGCCTTTTTTTGAAGTGACAAACTATGCCCATTTTCAAAATATTTTATTTCACATAAACCTACATGGATGCACTGATGCACGGTTCCAGCAGTTCTTTTTCCATAGAGAAATGCAAAGTGTTCTTAAGTTATACATAACATAGGTTAAAGTTTCTTGGCGACTGCTTCTTCTATGTTAAAATATCCTGTTATGAGCCTTTTACAGGATATTTTATTAGTATTTCATCAAATAATTTAATTTAATGTTTTGAGTTTCTTGATGTTAAAATATTGCATGGACTCAAGAATTAACAGGACAGACAGACAGCAGTGTTTCTCTGAATTACTGAGTGGCTTTAATTTTAAAATACAATTGTTCTATGATGGCTTCGTAAAACATGGGCAAACTTTTTACGAATCCTATTAACTTTTGAAACGAAGTAGGCAGAGTAACCTTTTCTTTCCGTAGATAACATTGTGACAGCTAAATTGTCCTCAATAGAACAGCTTTTAATAACCTATCGTTCACGTTAGGCCTCTACAGAATTGTCGAGGGAGTTACATCGAAAGTTGCACAAACTCGTCCAGACTAACAATAAACTCGGGCATGAGTCCGTCCCTGCCCTCTACGAGGGACGCTTTATTATTTCAAGCGACTGCTGTGATTGTTATAGCGAGAAATACGTTAGGGATATGTAAGGGTAGGCGGGAACATATTTTTATGCCATTGGAGTGAGATTTATTGCTATAGACTTACGACGAATCATTTTATCAGCTTGATATAAATATTAAATTCACTAGCAGACAATGCGCTGCCTAAACTATAAAACATTATATCTTAAATGTTGCAATTAGGTATTTCTTGAGTAGTTGTGTCCGTTACTTCCGAATTGTAATTCGTAGGTTTAAACCCGTAGGTTTTTTTGTTTGCCTATATTGTCCCACTTCTGGGTAAAGGATTTCGCCAAATTCTTCCTCCTGAGACCTCGAATGCATCCAGGTCATCTCGCCATCCCTTTCTAGGACGGCCTAGGCGGCGGCGCCTATATCCATACACCCATTGTGTTGAGATTTTGCTCAACAATCATCGTGCATACGGCTGGTGTGACCCGTCCATTTGACCCGGGTTATCTTCCTTCCTACATGCAGTATACCTTTTTTGAAGCCCAGCGTGGTATTCCAAATTCTGTCTTTTGACATCCGAATTCTGCGTTCCACCGCTGGCTATGACTTTACTTTGTGTAAATGATTGATCTTTCAAAACGGCGTAGGAAACACACTGGGACACAATCGCGCTAAAGTAATTCAACCAAAGCAGAATTGCATAAAAAAAAAAAAAAAAAATCAAAGCATTTATTTCATATAAACCAGTTACAGGCACTTTTGAATTGTCAGAAGGTCGGTCAGTCAATAAGATGAAGCTAGTCGCCCATTCCAAAGAGTAGGTACAGTCAAGACCAAAAGTCGAGTTGCAATCTCACAAAACTATGGCCAAGCAATACTAGTTGTAGTTACGACCTTCTTCTATAATAAAGTTTGATACACGCTCATAGACTTGCTGCCCGCTTATGATTGTTAGGTACTACTTATTAATTTCAACGTCTACAGTAAGTGTTTCAATGGCGTAACGGTTTTCGCCTTGATAGGCGTTCAAGGTGGTTCGAGTTCGAATCTAATAACTTACAAAAATATTTTTTAAATGTTTATTGGTGAGTTATGAATGCTTACAACAAAAATATCTAAAAATATCGATCTGCAACTTAAAGATGATACTTTCTTTTAAGATTTTTTCTATATTAGAGTCATTATAAAAAGATGACGGTAGACTTAAAAGAATCTGAATCACTACTTCACAAAAAATATTCCGCTACCTACAATAACTATTATTAGCTACAATAACTCAAATAATATTACTTAGCTGTTGTTGGTTGGTGAACATATAGTTACCAGTTTGTGTTATTAGTTTTACTTTTTAATCAATATGCAGGCATATGCAGCAATATATCTCAAATATCATATGAAACCGGCTTTTGTGTAAGTTGTTTTTATTATTATTTATGTAAGGTGCAAACCAATCGCTTGTAGCAAGTGCGTAATAAAATTGTTATTGTTTTAGATAAATACTGTAAGCCGTTGGAGGTCAAGGTCAAGAGGTTGGAGGACGAAGGTAGCTGTCGAGACAAGTGAAACGAAACGACAATATTTACCGTTGAATAAACTTTTAAATCGTGCGAAGAAGATAGGTTGCATTTGTGGTTTAAAAATAAATTGGCGAGGCTGGTGGAGTGTTATCGAGCTAAACAAAAAAAAACTATTTATAACAAAAACAGTGCAGAAGTGTCCTACAGAGTGTTTTAAATATATACCAATAAATATCCTAATAACGGACTCTAAACCATCTCCAAAGTAATTTAGCTAAGTGACAGTAATATGTTCGGTTGGCTTAATGGCTAACAGATGTCGCCTTTTGCAATTTCAATACAAATTACTTTTGGTAAATTATAAAAACAATAATTTCGGAATTCGATAAGAAATAAGTTCGTTTACTTTTGAACTAAGAAAGCGCTTGAAGATTATAATCTCATGCCTTCAAACTCCGAAAAAAGGCATTGCAGGATGGCAGCACTGGTACTATGCTATACACGCAAAAAAAATATAAATGTAATAAGCACTATTATGTGTTCTAAGTATAGATTATTTTATGATTGCAATAATATTCAGGTTAAGCTTCAATCCTCTTTTCTTTAAGAAAATGAATAATTAAGCTATAACCTCTTTAATCATAATATACGTATAATATTATAATTTTCATATCTAACAACCAAAAATGTTTTTTGTATTTTTTACCATAACAATATCATAAGTTTGTCAAGGATTACTTTTATATAAAATATTACAATGCTGCCGTTTCAACGTTTGTTTCGTTGTTATCTATACCGAATAATATATAACTTTATAATATATTGCATTATAATATGCTAATTGTTTTATTTTTATATATTTTTTATTATATTACCCCTATAGTAAACTAAAACATATAATAAAACCCTTTTTTGGGATAAATATTCAATAAATTTTCTTATTTGTTTAAATATTATTTGCAAACATTTTAACTTTAAAATACAAATCAATTATCATAATTTTAAATTATATGAAACAACAAAAAGAGTTGCCTATAATAAGGATCGAACCCACAATCGCTCGCTTTTGATAGCACCATTGTTAAGTGCGGCCGCTAACTCAACTTCAAATGAAGTAACGAAATTTTGCATTACTTTAAAGAAAGACGAAGACTGCGATAAAAAAATAATGCGGTAGTGTGCGTGGCCGGTTTAGCGCAGGCGACAGTAGTCTTTAAGGTGGAAATGGACTTCTACAGCTGATAGTACCTATGGAGAAGAACGGGCAAGAAATTCCATGGACACTCTTTTAAATTTTCAAGCTATTGTTACAAATAACATCGCAACCAAACCACAGCTTTCATTATGTTTCGTATCACGCTAACTTTTTGATAGATGTTTTAACCATAAATGAATCACAATTGGAACGTAACCGCTATCATCGTATCGTATCCGCTTTTTCTCGGTGGTAGGCCATAACATCGGCTGGCGACAGAAGTTACCACCCACCAGACAAAGTCTTGCCGCCAAGCGATTCGTCGTGTTCCGGCATGATGTCTGGTGAAGCCGTACGGAGGACGGGTCTGAGCAGTTGTGTTGCGATGTGTGGCGGGTACGATGCGCCAAATGTTGTTGTGTCGGGAGTTTGGTCGTGGAGAGTCTCCAGATCAATCTCCCTCTAGCGCAGCATCGTTTGGTCGTGTTGGTCTTGGGTTTAACATTGCATCACCTCGCTCAACTGCCGTTATCCTTCCTATTCCTAAGTTTTTTAAGTGAATAGGCTTAAGAGCTATGCTAGGAGTTTCTCTGCGTGATCGAATCAGAAATGAGGAGATCCGCAGAAGAACCAAAGTCACCGACATAGCTCTGCGAGTCGCTAAACTTAAGTGGCAGTGGGCAGGGCACATTGCTCGTAGAACCGATGGCCGATGGGGCAGTAAGGTTCTGGAGTGGCGGCCACGTACTGGAAGACGCAGCGTAGGGAGGCCCCCAACAAGGTGGACCGATGACCTGGTGAAGGTCGCGGGAAGCCGATGGATGCGGGCAGCACAAGACCGGTCAGCGTGGAGAGCCTTGGGGGAGGCCTTTGTCCAGCAGTGGACGTCTATAGGCTGAAGAAGAAGAAGAAGAAGAAGAAGGCTTAATAAACTAGTGCGCTTTACCATCAACGATTGCATCACTGCAAGCACTAGTTTATAATTATTAAAAAAAAAAAAATCAAATGTAAAAGTTGAAGCAGAGCTAACTTACTCGGTTTTACTTTTAATTTATTTAGTTTTAATTATTATATTCGACGAAATGTATCTCTCATACATTGATTTTGCTTTTATCGATCGTTAATAATTTAGCGCGATACGAAATGGGATCGAAACTTAACCACTACTTTAACTGGATTAGATACGAACAAGAGTTTAACTTCTACTGTTTTATTTAGCGCGACTACCCCTTGGGTTCGCGTGGAATAGCCTGAATACGGCTTACTACCTATCACCTCACCGACAGGAGGCTTGTGCTCCCTCATTGTAGACTGATTGTGCTTTACTTTATGAGATCCTTGTTTCAAGGTGCTTTTCGTAATATCCATTACCTTTAAGGTGTGAATGTTGTATGAATGATGCTAACCGCAAAAAATAAATATTAATATTCACAATTTTTCATATTATATAGTTCGACAAAGTCACGATTATTAATATGCAGCATATTAATAAACATCCTTACTTGAAGAAGAAATAAAGCAAAGTAAATTAATCTTTTTCAAACATTTTACGAAAATATGAACAAACAATTTTATTATATTACTACTTCAAGAGCTACGGAAAAAAGTTAGATAAATATTAATTTCCCACGTTGCCCTCCTTTTCGTATTTCTTGTACCAAAACTCATAAATCTCATCGCACATATACATAGCTAATATTTAGTTTATGTTGTACATAAGGTAGCTAATCAGTGGTAATGAGTGTAGCCGTATTGTATCCAAGTTTCTGAACGAAACAGGGTGGTAAATGAAACGATACATGTAGTTGAATAGTTGGTCGAATGTAGGTACTGGTTGTTTATGTCACTTTATAAATATATTGCTGTTATGTGAATTAATACCGAATTCGGTTGAAAATGAAATACTGGGCTCTGATTTTACGAAAAATTTATTAAATTTGACATTTAGTGGATAAAATTCTCTACTATACCTACATAGGTCAAACCTTCTCAGTTGATGCACATATGCACGTTTGACGGTATTTCGAATTCTGAATTCTGCTTCAATTTTAGCTTCCAAGAATTGGAAGGTTTGTGGTTTGTGCAAGCAAATACGAGATTTTAAAACGCCCTAGAGAAATATGTCTGGCACCGTCCGTAAAACCATCAAAAACAGCGAAATTGGTATTTCAAAATCTCCATTACTGCATGAACTATGTGACTGTAGGTAATAATTTTGTATTTGTCAATATGTGTGTCAAATCTTTATCCTTGAACTGGTCGCACGTGGTACTAAATTTCGGTAAAATTCTTATTTTACCGAAATTTCTTATTTTACTTACCTCTTGGTAAGCTTCTATTCGTTTTGTTAGCATTGACGTACAGCCTACAATTCTTTAACAACATCGAAGAAAACACTATTACACATGCTTTGCTACTACGCAAGTCTTCATAATTCCTAATTAGAAGTGTGATCGTATTTGTTATGGGGTGATAAGAGGTGATTTAGGGCGGATGGGGAGCGGCAGTGCTAACCAACGTGTCAGTCTAGGGCGGGGTCGGCTTTGTTTGATCAGCGATTCGGATCCGGTTCAGCTATTAGGAGGTCGTAATTTATGACTTGTATTTGCTTTGCAGTATTTTGCTTTTGACATAGTATAGTACAGCTCAGAATTGCTTTACTATTTTAAACAAAAATTCACAGGAAATTAGAGTAGAGTTCGAACGTGTGGCCGGCAATGAGCCAACATGCTGCTGCGTCCAGCAGTACCGACGACGCTTATGACACCAGTCAGCGAAATACGACGCCGACTTATCGTGTGGTGTATTTAATAATGTTACATATATTTATAGTATTTTAAGTTTTTTTGTTATAGTATGTTTATATGGGCCTTGATGTCTGAAGTAAATTGATAAATAAGTAAAATAGAGTGCGCGACATTGAGGGAGACGATGCGCGACTAGTTGGTACGCGTATGCACATAAACCTACTACAATTTATTAAATTTCTTTAATACATTTTCAACTCTATCGCCAAAGTATTAAGATTCGAGGTTAATTTGACAGTGGGGTCAACCTGTAAAACCATAAATAATAAACAATACATCTGAGTAGTTCGTACATTAAGGTCATAATATTAAACAGTTTCACATACACTACCGTTGCTGGTGTAGATATATTTAAAAATTAACTTGCAATGTCAAAGTGGTCAATTTATAAAATGGAATTTTAATATTTATGCAAAAAAAAAAAATATAACACACACATTTACACAAAGCATTGATAAAAAATATAACGTCATTAAAAATAATCATTAACTGAATAGAAACCATTGTCCAAAAGCTCCGCAAATATTTTTGTCCCAAATTTATCAAGCGGGCAACACTCTGACACGTGACACGCAGCACCACAGTCGATCACTCACCCACTACGCCAACCGTGTCGTATGATATTTGAAGCCTGTGAGTAAAAATCTGTTTTGTTGTTGTTATACTGTGTGCAACGATATTTCATCGATAGATTATAGTCATCCGCCTAGCCTCTTCTCTATCTGTGGGCTGGTGGGCGGTGAGCAGTGGGCAGCTCGCCGCCAGTCCTTCGATATACGCATTTTTTTTTTTTGATATGGCATCTCGTAGGTGGCTACTAAGAGACCGTAACTACTTAATCGGACTTTCCTGTGGATGCCTTAATTAGAAATTAAAGCCTCCAGCCAGGGGCACTTAAAACTAACTTACAATTAGGCGACTACGCACTAAGGGCACCCCCTGTGGGGTACGAACCTCGGCTTAGGGCGTCGCTAGAGAGGATAGCAAGGGACGGCTGGATCGAAAGTTATACTTAATGGTTTGATGACCGCGGCGTTTCCTAGTACTAGCTCTGAGAAGAAACGCCGAAACAAACTCAGAGGTCATTGTTGGGGCATTATTATAATTACTGGCTCAGCTGCGGCGCGGGCTGGCCTTCACCGGACAAGGGACGGGGGAGGGGACTACTACGTGGAGCGCGTCGCGATGGACTTCGATGTACGCAGTATAAAAGATGAAGCCAAACGCTTCGTTCGGATCGTTGTGGTGTCAATAACGTTAGGGTGGACCCGAGCCGTACGACGGGTCGTCCGATGATGGAACGGAGATGGAGGAATTAAACTAATTCCTAAAACAGACTGATATTTCAAATGAAAACAGACCTATTTTACAAAAAAAAAAAAAAAATATGTCAGCAGAATTTCGCTAATAATAACTAATATAATTAGTCGACTAAATAGATGTATCATGCACGTTTCGATTCGCAGCCAATAATTAATAGATAGAGTACAAAGTAGCTCTTTTGTGCATAAAATAATTAAAATATAGTTTTGTTGTCATTGTTTCTAACCGACGAAAACTATTTACCATTACTGCCTGCAATATAAAGCAACATAAAGTTAGTTATAATTATTGTTATGCTGTTGTCTAGCCTCAAATATTTGGGGATTACAAACATGTTAGCATGTGTAATTTGATGTGTGCGAGAAGTAAAATCAGTATAGACCCCGAAAAATATATTTTCTTGCGTTTCTTACAATATCGACAAATAGCGTTATAAAAAAAAACAACGAAGAAACAACAGCGGGACTGGGGAGATATATGTATATTATTTAGATTTGTGTCGACGACCGTATGAACGATCGCGAAACATATGTTTGTGGAGGCATGAGGAACAGAGAGTGAAGTTCACTCATCCTCCAGAGAAAAGGGAGGATCCCCCGACCAGACGGGTGTTATGTCTGGTGGGAACTTGTCCAACGGGTGAAGTTGGGAAGTTGTATGTATGCTAATTGCACGGTAAACTCTGATTGCGAGATGTAGAATTCGTGTGACGTCAGTATGACGCGTTGTTTTATTTGTGGCGTTTGTAGGTACTCCTACATATTGTTTAACACAGAACCTGACACTGACCTGCAAATTACTGAAAAAGATGTAAAAAAAACTCGACCAAGTATGACTCAGACTCGCTCAGGAAGGGTTCAGTAAAAGCCTCTATAACTCCTGAAATAGCAAAGTTAACTAAGTCATTACATTTATTTATTTTAAAGTTCTTGACATGGAGTAGGTACCCTCGTGAATTTTTTTCAGATTTTTAGAGCTAGCTGTTCAGCTTTTTGACCCATCAAAATAGTATATGGCTGGCTCGAAAAACGTAAGAAAGACAAATCATTCTTCTTTATGTGTAGAGGAGGTATCCCGAAAATAATATTTTTGGTGATTATATTCTAGTAGTTTGTCGACGAAAGTACGTTAAGCCGTTGGTCCCGGTTGCCATACGAACATCTAATGGCAGTCGTTACGGGTTGACGGAGCCCTCAAAAGTCCAACAATTGTCCTAACTGTAATGCTTCGATATCGCCTTCAGGTTGTGGAGGTCAGACGGCAGTCGCTTCACGGAAAATATCGAAGTTTAGCCATAATCAGCAGTTAGACTGCTAAACTGGACCCCAGACTCCAAAGCTGAAAAAGCTTCGGATGCGACTGGGATTAACGCTGAGATGATGATGACAAGTTTGTCGACGAAATAAATACACATAACTATACAATGTTTCATCTGTTTAGCACTAACTGTTATGAACATAAGACGGACAAAACGAAACATATTGCAGCGACACTTGAAACCTCCTACCTAAATCGGTAGATGTTTGTATATCATGGGAACTTGACACTTTAAGTGTGATCTTTGTATGTTTTGTTTGTTTATGGCATCAACGCAATGGCGGCGTAGTGGTATTGGTCGCTACTTCAAGTCGTCGTAGGTTCGAACCCCGTCAGGCACTTTACTTTTTGTAAACATTTAAGCACCACTGCTCTTAAAACGGTGAAGGAAAACATCGAAAACATGAGACATCTACCAACCCGTACTTTGCCCCCTTGGTAGATAACGGTCCACTTTCTGTTACTGAAAGGAGGCCTGTGACCTAGGCGTGGAACACATCGATTTATCTATTTTTTTTTAAATATCGATTATGGCTGTCTTTTAGAAATAAAACAAATGGTTGGCGTAGTTATATTATCCGTATAAAAGTCTTCAATCCCTTTGTAATTCTCAGGCTATTCTGACAATTCCCACTTAAAACGAAACTAAAATCAAATTCACTCAGTAGTTAATTGATTCCAAGTGTTGAGTTAAATTATGGTCATAATATTTCTAAAGAGTATTTTATCTCAAGACCTTAATGAAAGGAAATCCAGCCTAAATTAATAACCAAACGGACATTTCTACTAACAACAGACCTAAACACTTACTGTCAGCAGAAAATATATACGAATTTATGCACGGCAAGGAATTATCAACCTTTTTCTTAAGTCATAAGGTCGAGCATAGAGTAAACTTCGTGTTTTGGCTGAAATAAGATAACCATCTTTTCTTTCTTTTAATTTAATAATAAAACTTCAACATAGGGACTCCGTTTTGTTCTTATCGCGTGACTGAAAGAAAAAGTTCACTAATCAGTCTATTTTATTAGAATCCCTGAGGACATTTCCAGCCAGATACTTTGTCGAAATAATTATTACGTATTCTTGTTGTATTTATTTCTATGGAAGGAAATCAGACGTTAGAGCTTTGTATTAAGGTGGATTATTGTATGGCAGAAATATATACCTGTGACAAAAAGTAGCGTTTCGAAGGTCGTCTTGCTTAATTGGGGTTTATTAATCTCTTCCTCAAGGTACTGGAATTAGAAAAGGAAGAAAATTTAAACATCAAGTTTTAATATCTTAAGAACTTATCGTCTGTGGTACTTGAAAACGCTGCTTGAAGTCAAATAATGATTTCCGTCTGCTTAACGTAGACTTTTTGGCGCTTAGGGTTGTATTAACTTTAAGTAACTTTTCAAAGTAAATTTGAATACATAATCTCTTTTAGGGTAAGAGTCACTTTAAAATTGGTATCGCCACACTGTTCTACGGACACAGCAACTAACACAGGCAAAATACAAAAACCCAAGTCAGGTAATCTCGTTAATTAACGTAGGCGGAATTTTGATGACCCCTGGCGGGGTACGGTGTGAAGATTTGAGAAGTTGCTAACCCTCGGGCGAATCACAACGAAATACTTCGAAGGAGATTCTGTAAGGGAATTGTCAACCCGGCGGTGAGCTGTGGCGTCTTAATGGGTTTAAAATCTAATTTGTGACTAATTTGGTAACAATACCAAAAATTTTGTGTTGATACTATATTCCCGCGCGTGTATATAGTACCGTAGTATCAGGGATGATATTTTTTTTTATGTTTGTAAAGTTGTTTTATATATTGTTCAACAAACATGATTATTTTTAGTAAAGTTGTTTTATTATTTTAAGAGATTGATTTCAACTTGTCATAACCGCTCCACTGTTGAATGTGATCACTTAAACTAACGATTAGATTATAGAGTTAACAGAACTATAAAATTTTACCGCGTGACTAGCATATAAAGTATAACCCCCATTTATCCTTTATTTACCCCCAGTTATGTGGTAAACTCTGATTGCGAGATGTAGGATTTTGCCTGAAGTCAGTGAGATGTGTAGTTCGTATGTGGCGATATATGCGGATGGCGCTACAAGACAAAATCACAAAAAATAAAATATCTATTATGTGATTCTTTCTCTCTCCTGTCCCTTGAAAAATAATTATACCACAGTCAGTTGTAATTACCTATAATGTGCTCCCTTCGCCAGATCAGCAAGTGACCCGTAATGGTGTTTAAATGGAGCCAGTGGTAGGAATGAGGGCCATTAACTCAACAACTGTCCCCGAACCGATGGCGAAAGAGCATATATCTTTCCAAATGAGAGGAGCGATTTATGTAGGTAGCCTGGAAACTGTGTGCGACATGGATAGGAATGTAAGTTTCAGTCCTCTAATCGGTTCCTGTTTCCCTTCTGCTGAAGACAGATGGGTACTTTGTTATTATAACGTTTGTGTGTAAGTGTTACGGCTAATAGTTACGTTACGTTAACTACGCACGGTAAACTAAGTATGGTACAACTAGATGCAACCGGCTACACGCAGTTTAACTTCCCTCTGAATGGGAGCGTTTGGCAGCAAAGCAGTCAGAATGGCGCAGAATGGTGTACGGACAAGTACGCGAGTTTGAGGAGCAGCGCAAAGCTGACCTCGATGCCAAACGCGATCAATTAAAGGCCCGCCCACCTGCTGCCATCACATACAACTACGTCGACGGCGTGCTTACGTGCCCTCATTGTGCACGAAGTTTCGCCCCCAAGATAGGCTACATAAGCCATCTTCGGGCGCATGAGCGCCAAATCATCGGCTAGGTGTCGAAGTGGTCGCCGTGGCCGAAATCGGTCGGGAAGATCATCATCACTCAGCTAGAACTAGGTTTTCAACTCAGTTTAGAAGCGTTTTAGGGAGACTGTTTTATGTAATATTGACATACAAAAAGTGCTGATTCCCAGCCTAATTTGATTATTTTTTATTTTGAGTTAAACATTCTAACTTTTATTGATATATTCTTATCTTGCGTTATCAAAATTTCATTTTAGTCTATAAAATAATATAATTCAGCACAACTAAAAATTACATGCTTTTTATTAGCTTCTATTGTATGTTTGCTTGTTTGTTTGTCCGTCTCTAACTCTTTGGACTACGAGAGAGCGGCTCATTGCTGTTTAATGTCCCACCATTTTCAATACGTTCGTTGGCCGAGCGGTCTAATGCGCATCTTTAGTGGCCGAGCGGTCTAATGCGCATCTTCAGTGACATCAGTGTTCGGATTCAGCGATCGTGGGTTCTACTCCCGGCCACGCCGAAAAAAAAAGTTTTATTCCGGCAAATGCTAAGATATTATTCGTACATCTAACTGTAAGTGATTCTGAAAATTTTCACCATTTCTTTGTGACGCTGCAACTCCAAATAGTTATCACAGATGGTGACAGATAGCGTCGGTAACTCGTTTCTCTATGATAAGTAGGAATGTTAATTTCTGAGTCGTGCATGGTTTAATGTTTGGGACAAACAGAGCCTTAGATGTTGATATGTTGAAATATCAGTATCAACGACTAGAACGGAATTGATTATTTGAAAGCGAGCCAGGGATTCAAATTTTTTTAAAAATTTCAGCCTTGTCTTACATTAATTTGTGCAGGCAAAGTATTTAGTTTAGATTTAGATTTAGTTACTTGGGTAACGCATCATTACGAACTTTAGCACTTGCTATTCTGTCTGTTGGAGATCAAGAAAAGTTTGGTAAAAACAAATGAGCACCACTGCAATGCAACTGCAATGAAAACCACTGAAGCGTTCGTGTTATCCGTATATTATTAAAAAAAGAATATCGAACTAAAAGGATGAAAATATAGTTTATAAAAATAAAAAACATCCTTTTAAAGAAACTAAAAAGTTAAAAATAATTTTAAAATGAGAAAAAAGCGTGAGGCGCTTAAGGCACAAAGCGCCTCATGCTTTTTTCTCATTTATACTAGTACCTATTGTTTATATATTATTGTCATAAATTAAATTTTAAAATTATTTTTAACTTTTTAGTTTCTTTAAAAGCATGTTTTTTTTTTTAGTTTTTTAAGCTATATTTTCTTGTTACCGACTGGAATGGCTTGTCTGGGTTAAGATGGACACTGTGCAAACGGCAGCTGCAGTAATTAGTTTAGCTTTCTTTGTGGTAACGTAATGGAACTCAAAATCGTTTGGATGGATTCTAAAAAAGGCTTTTTAAAATATTTAATCTTTTCGAAATGGAGAAAAAGTAATTTGATTTTTATGATAAAAATAACATCATCGTTTGGTTTCAATTGACGCTTTAAGAAGCTTCCTAACATTCGAATAGTAAAATCTAAGAACGAGTTTTGTAAAATTTGAAAAGAAGTTTTGTGTTATGGGCATTTGGGCGAGATTTTTGAAATTTGCCCTTTAAAGGGACGGCCTGTAAAAATGGTTTATTTAAATGTCTAATATTATTTTTATTCTGTGGTATACAAAGCCGAAACCTTCCGAGCTAATATGAATGATATCAAAACAATTGAAAAGGATTGACCTTCGTTGACCTTTACACTAATTGTTCAACCAGTTAAAATCATTACTCTTAATTGGATTTCTCATACCGGAATAGCTTTTGAAATGTGGAATTATTTGAGCTATCAAACCCGTTTGTCTGTATGATGGTTATTTGTGAAAAGGTCTAAGGTTTTTTGAAGACGGCTAAGGCTTTTCCTTTACTGAAAAGGTCTCATTTTTAAGGTTTCTTAACAGAAAAAGAAACAAGAAATCCATATAGGGTCACTTCGTTGCCGTCCATCGATCCATCCATCCATCAGTCAAGACCTTTTTACTATGCATGAATGCGTAGGAATATCAAATTGAAAGTTGTGTCAAATACGTAAGGTCTACGTCCCGGCGACGGAGCTCTAATAATATAAACTTCACTGTGGACGCAATAAAAATACGGCCACTTATCTATACTAATATATAAAACTGAAGAGTTTGTTTGTTTGTTTGAACGCGCTAATCTCAGGAACTACTGGTCCCATTATTCCAGAAAGGCTTGAGGCTATATAACATCACGCTGCGACCAATAGGAGCGGAGCATAACTAACTCCATGCGAACGAAGTCGCTGGCGGCCGCTAGTGAGATATATTTTGCTACTCGCATAAATAGATCTAAACCGTCAACGGGCCAACTTTCACCCCGCTGATCTAGAAAAATAAAATTTGGCAAGAAGCACAGGTAAAGGAAAACTTTAAAAAAGTGTTAATTTATGGTTTTTCTTTTGCGATATTCCAACATTTGCAATTAGAAGACATTGGACATCGTTAGTCGGCATGGTTCAAAAGAAATGCACGCTGTTATCAACTACCACACTTTCCGCTTTAGGTTTATATAGGTTTTAGAACCAATCTTAATCACAATCGCGGCACTATAAAGAAGTATCTTTTTAACGACCGCAGCATGTTTTATCTAAGGCTATAAATAAACAAGAAACATGGTCCAGGATTCCTACCATGTCGTCTCCACCACTCAGTCTTCTTACGGTACTAAACCTTTCTGAAAGGGTTTTATGTGGCTTTAGTATATTTATGTCTATCTCCAGGAAAGTGCAAATTGTTTTTATATTGTGGTATTCTGATGTCTAGACTGAATGGATGAGACGGACGGGGTAAGACATAATATGAATTATGACATTGGACTGAATGATATTACTGGCCTAATGTAGGTTGTCTGCTAAACTATATGAACTCATCTACATGTCCAGACCCAAATTTGGTTCAAAATGGCCTCCAAAGCCTGGAGCACAGACGAAGAGTAGCCAGCATGTTGGTGTTCTATAAATTCAAGTTCAAGTTCTTTATTTCATAACAAAAATACATTTGTGTTGAAATGTTTACATTAGGTATACAAGAAAAAGCAACATAAATATTAAAATATAAGCAATCTCAAAGTGCAGAATTTATACATAGCAAACATATTAATTGTACATAGCAATTTATACATTGCCCCTAGCAATACCACAAAAATACAAGTAAGTCGGATAATAAATTAGAAAGAAAAAAAAAACAATATTTATAAGTCAAGCAATGTCAAACAAAAATAAAATCAAACAATGTCAAACAAAGAGTACACACAAATATACTTAGTTTAATGTCAATATAATATTAATTTTAAGCTTTTGTCATTACAAAATTCGTCAATACTGTAATAGGCTTTGTTGATATCTGAGGGCACGGCAGTGCCCTCGCCAAGTCGAGCGCGAAGCAAACGCTGCCGTACCATCTTTACCCGAACCATTTCGCTGCATTTTCAGGCCCCTAATTAAGAACCTCTGAATAGTACCAGAAAGCTGAAATTTTGGTCATCCAGTGAGCTGTATTAACACACTTCAAATCTAAAATTTCAAGTCTGTAGCTCATCCAGTTCTGAAGTTAAGCGAAAGTAAATTTCCGTGTTTTCGACACTCACTCACTCATGATCATCAAAATAGAAGTAGTACTTCCCATAAACTCAGAGAGCTGAAATTTGGTACACAGCCAGGATTTAATGGTCACATAAAGGGAAAAATATAAAAACTAGAATAATCGAAGATCTGAAGTACCTGGTGACCTTGATTAGAAAGCAGAAGAGCCCAACCAAACTAGTAGAGATTGACGTACCACCGTCAATAAAATATTCAACTTGGTGGGCCGCTTCATCAACTGACTTCAAAAAAAGGAGCGGGTTCTCAATTCGTCGTAATCTTTTTTTTTATGTATTTGTGTTCACCGAATACCCTAAGACGCCTGGATCGATTTTCAAATTTCTTTTTGTTTGAAAGGGTATACTTTCCAGGTGGTCCAATAGTTACCAGGTCAGGATCTGATGATGGAAGACCAGAGAAATCAAGGGTAACTTTCAAACATCGTAGGGGTGACTAGTGCATTTCTAAGTATTTTCAATAAGTATTAGAAAACACTACAATTTAATAAAGGTACGGAGTAGATCTGATGATGAAGCTGGGAGACAGTCGTGAGAACTCCTCAACGATTCACAGCAGCTACCTTGTGTTTATGTTTGATTAATTTGTATTGATGAGAACTTTACACCTCGATGGGTTGTGACTGTCATAAAGGCTCTGATGATGAAGACAAAGGTCAGTCCCGCGTACTCCTCAACGGTTTACAGTAGTTACTTTGTGTTTGGACTTATATCATTTATATTCATGAGGACTTTGCACCCATATGGGTTATAATGAAAGTCTGAAGTAGATTTGATGATGGAGTCGAGAGACAAACGAAGGAAGTCCCCAGCGATTCACAGCAGCTACCTTGTGTTTGTGCCTGATTAATTTGTATTGATAAGAGCTTTATACCTAGATAAATTGGGATTGTCATTAGAGATCTTATGACGAAGACGAAGGGCAGTTAGGGGATTCCCAACGTTTTACAGTAGCTACTTTGTGTTTGGAATTAATTCATTTATATTGATGAGAACTTTGGACCTATATGGGCTAAAATTATGGTCTGCAGTAACCTTTGAATTAGATCAGAAGGAAGAAATGTTCGTCGTTCAGTAATCTATAATCAAATCTACTATTGATACATAAAAAAAATGATTGTCATTGCAAAAATCCAGCGTAGTGGGACACATATATCTTCTAATTTAATCTAGCTTAGAGCGCCCCACTGCTGGAAATGCCTCCCCTTCTGCTTTGATAAAAACTGTGGATAAGACTAGACTGGCTTTTATACTTTTTAGTTTACACGAAGAAATAGTCGAACGATTACTAACTACTACTAACTTTTCAACTCGAACATAAACATTACACAAATGAAATGAACAAATTACCCTAAAATAAATTTCACTCAAAATTTGGTCAAAATATAATCCACTAGCTTTAGGTGGGTTATATCGCTTTTTAGATTTTCCTTAGAAATATCGATTCTTCCGGGATAAAAACTACCCTATTATTTAATCCGGACTTCTATCTTTGTGTCTACAAAATTTCAAAGAAATCGGTTCAGTAGTTATGGCGTGAAAGCGGAACAAACAAACTCACTTTTCTTTTTTTCACAAATATAGAGAAATTGGATGCATTTTTGACATATTGAGACAGAAATCAGGAATATATAATCAGCCTAAAATATTCCCACTCCTAGGACACATGCCTCCTCTCGATGAGATAGAGTGGGCCTTAATCTACCCGTGTAGATTACGGCCCACTGCGGCCCAGGCGGGCACAGTGCGGGTTGATAAATGTCACATGCCTTCGGAGTTTTTGCTTCTAAGACATGCCGGTTGTCTCACGAAGTTTTCCTTCACTGCACCATTTTGAGAGCAGTAGTGATGAAATAATTTACACAAATTAAAGCGCCTGATAGGGTTCTAACCTACGGCCTACAACTTGTAAATCGCTTAAAAATACTACTAGTCCACCGCTGCTCTATCAGTGTGCAAGGGAATTTTGCGTTTTGCTCCCTCTTTACTGACTGGAACAATTGTAAAATAATAATAACGTTTATTCAGAAATTATTTACATTGTTATACAAAATATATTATAGGCTATAATTTATTGTTACAATCGGATTACACATCTATGACCGAACTAGGTAAAAGCCTGTGTTTCAGTTATCAGCGCCCAATCCCTTAAAAAGTAGACACTAGATATATGTAGGTAGCCATTGAGTACAGTCAACACTTTGTAAATTTACATGTTCAAAAATAGATTAAATCAAATAAATTTAATGAAATAAAATAAACTAACATCATACCAAATAAAATTAACATTTTTATAATTTACCAGAAATAATAAATTAACTTAAAATTAGATTAAATTAAGAATAAGTACTGAACAGTACGTGTGCCCTCTATTTGTGTGATATGATTATGTGTGTATGAATGTAAGAGGGTGTGTGTATGTGGTAAATAGTCAATCACTGTGGTATATGTAGTATTAACTCAGTCTCTTCGTAATTAAGTTTTTGTAAGTATTTTGTAACCTTTTTCTTACATTGAGTTTTCGTTAAAGGGTAGATATTGATTGCTTTATTTATCTTAGTATAGATATAAGGTCCAATGAAGTTTGTAAATCTTCAGCTAAATTTAGTAGTATTTAGTATTTATATAATTTGCCAGCGGCGGTGTTTCCGTCACACTACAATTTGGGTGTGTTCAAGGCTAAAGTGAATAGGCTCTTAAAAAACTAGCGCGCTTTACCATCAACGATCGCGTCACTGCTCTGCTTACCATCAGATGGGATTGCGGTCAAGCGCTAGTTAGAGTACCACAATCATATGTATTTAGAAAGCTTCAACTTATAGTACATTGGACTTACGAGTGGCTGTGATACCCGCTTAAGGACATACTTAAAAACTATCGAACTATTTATTATAGGTGAATTGTCTATGATATCTAATTAACCTACATAAATCTTCGTTTATGCAAAGTGTTTGATTCTTCTGATCTAGAAGATGGTTGGTTTGGAAAAAAACATATTTTAGTGCTTGAGGACCTTTTGCAACTCAAACCAGCAGTGTAATTACGTAAAACGCCATCAGTAGCAATGGGTTTCATTTTGACAGATCAACAACATTCATTGCGTTATTAACGTTTTTGAGCACTCATTTTTTAAACATATGGAGCAATGGATTAGCAATATACTTCAAAATGATTCCAGTTAATATCAATAGTGTGTTACGTAATTAGGGTGTCGTCAGAGAAAAGTAGCTGTTTAAAAAACTAATCCTCTTAGAAAGGTGGTATGCCTTGCCATCCGCCGCCGGCAGAAGTTACCACCCACCAGACAAAGTCTTGCCGCCAAGCGATTCGTCGTGTTCCGATGACTGGTGAAGCCGTACGGAGGACGAGTTTGAGCAGTTGTGATGCGATTTATGCCGGGTACGATGCGTGAAATATTGTTGTTTCGGGATTTTGGTCGTGGAGGGTCTCTAGATCAATCTCCCTTTGGCGCAGCATCGTTGGTCGTGTTGTTGGGTTTAACATTACACCACCTCGCTCAACTGCCGTCTTCCTTCCTATTCACTCAGTTTTTTTGAGTGAATAGGCTCTTAATAAACTAGCGCGCTTTACCATCAACGATTGCATCACTGCTCGCCATCAGGCGTGATTGCAGTTAAGCACTAGTTTATAATTATTAAAATAAATAAAATTCCAATCTTTTGTACTGATTTTATTTTAAATAATGATCTTACGTTGTATTAATATACAACGTAAGATCATTGTTTAAAAAAAATCAGTACTGTAGTAGTACTGTACAGTACTGTAATAGTGTAGCGGTCATTAGACCGCTGGATGATTCTACGTTTGTTGAGATGTCAAAAAGAACCAAAGTAGGATTGACAACTCAATCAGACAGAGATATACTGCCTAACCGATTGATACCTCTGCTCTCGCATTCTAATGAAGGAATGTTTAATGGAAATATGTAACACAATGTTTGAGGGACGTACCAGAAGGTACTGTTTGTTTACTACCGTCGAGAAATATGTGTATGCATAATACTATATTCAAAGCAGTCCCGCAATCCGAGATAAAGTTAATTGCTAAAAATTCCTTGGATTATTCAAAATGTATGATAACAAAAGCCCGGGCTTTTTAACAAAAATATGAGGATGATGCGACGATGACTGCTGGACTGGAAGAAACTATAATCATTGAACAGGGAGCTATAGGAATGCTTAAGAGAAACATTGATGTTTGGTTTAGTTAATGGTTCGATAGGCTAGTACAAAAAGTGAGGTGGGATCCGGAAGACCAAATAAAGCCTAAACAATTGTTATTAAAATTTGCTTATAATTTGATTCACGAATTATTACTTATTATGTAAGTTATAATTTGAGATCATACCCCGGGCATGCTTGTACAGACAATAATTCCCAATCTGTGTGGCGTATGACCTAACATTTCACAAGAGCCAAGTTCTAACTCTAAAAAATGGACATTGGCACCTCCATATTCTCTCGTGGCCAAGCTTATATGGCGCTTTCACGAGTAAACAATTTTCATTGGGCGCACCTCATATTGATTGAAGAAGTAAACATAAATGTTGACTTCAAGATTATAAAAACTCAAGCTTCAGCGATCACTGAATATAACCAGGCACGCCACGCGAATGGGCAATACATAAAACTATTGCTACTGTACAAGAATCAGAACCGGAAAAAAGAAAAGGAAGATTTGTAATAACTACTTCTAAAAAGAAAAAAAAAACTGTGTTAAATAATAAAATCAATATAATACGCTTCTACAAAAAGAAGTGAAATCTAACCAAAAACATTCTGTAAAAAAATGCCAAGCCTCACTGGAGCTGCTGGTTTATCTCTAAAAAGTAATGAAATCTAGACAAAGCCGTGGCAAGTTGAAGGTTCCTTATTGCGATTTCTTCAATATTATTATAGTTAATATTGTGTGACTTGGCCGTTGAAGGGTATACAAGGCTACAAATTCAGGTGCTCCATGACGCCATTGCACCAATCTGTCGCCAGAACCGCTACTCATTGACCATGGAAAATTGCCACTTGGAAAACGTTGATTCAATAACTAGGGCTTGATAAAGTTGCGCATTCCAAAAATACTTATGTATAGACGAGCCGGAAACGAACAGAAAAAAAGTCATTTCCAGTACAGATGGTCTAATCATTCATGGAAATCCGTCTGTACGTCTATTTTATATTGGATAGGTGGTCGATTTGACGCTCCAAAAAGAACAGAAGTCATCATTGTCAATGATTAATACATGTGTTGCACAATGTCTAAAGTCCAATTACAAATACCAGTATGGGCTATTATTCTCACATATCAAACATAGGTAGTTATAACAGATATAACATTACGTGTTAACAAAATCGCACTGACGGATAATGTTCAACGGCCAAGTCACACAATATTAACTATAATAATATTGAAGAAATCGCAATAAGGAACCTTCAACTTGCCACGGCTTTGTCTAGATTTCATTACTTTTTAGAGATAAACCAGCAGCTCCAGTGAGGCTTGGCATTTTTTTACAGAATGTTTTTGGTTAGATATTATATATAAATTAGTCCTATTTTACTTCTTATATCCTGACTCGGTTTGTAGCATTTTTACATGCTTTTTATTAGCTTCACTTGTATTGTTGCTTGCTTGCTTGTTTGCTTGCTTGCTTGCTTGCTTGTTTGTTTGTTTGTCCGTCTCTAACTCTTTGGACTACGAGTGAGCGGCTCATTACTGTAAAATGTCCCACCGTTTTCAATACGTTCGTTTGTTCGTTTTGACGTGACAACGTCTTATAAATTGGTTTGCCGGGTGACACTTCAAGAAACTGCGTTACGCTCCCCGCTCACGTTATGCGCTCACAATGAGAGCGAGTGAGAGGCACGCATCCCTTCCACTCGGGCATGGTTAGCCCGCCTAAGAGCGAGAGAGACAGACATAAATAAAAAGTGAAAGGCACGCAAGTGCATAAAAAAAAAAGAAGAAACTTCTTCGGAGCTACTAGGCAAACATGATGTGGAAGGATATGTTTGATTCTATAAGTTTAATGTTGACACTTAGTTTAATACCATCTCCAATTTTAGTCAGAATTCTCGAAAACAGCTCGTCAGTTTGTCGAATGAATATTCACATTAAAATTATTTTACCACTCAAAGTCGTTGTCACGTAAAACTTTCGCCCGTATACCGACTTTACAGGCAACCAATTTTTTTTTTTTTAAAGAATATCGAAAAAAGTTGAAAATAAATATAGTTTAAAAAACTAAGAAAATGTTCTTTTAGTTTTTTAAATTATATTTATTTTAATTGCACAGAAATTTGATCTCTACAGTTTTATTATGTGTATACTATAATGTAGAACGGCAAGTAGTGTGACATATAATGTAAAGTTATTGACCCACGGAGTGCGATGACACACTTGGTATGATTTTGAATTTACATCCATACTATTATTATAAATGCGTGAGTAACTCCGTCTGACTGTCTGTTACGCTTTCCCGCTTAAACCTCTCAACCGATTTTGATGAAATTTGGCACAGATAATCTTTAGACCCTGAGAAAGGACATAGGCTACCTTTCATCCCGGAAAAATTTGATTATCCCGAGGGATATCTAAAAAGCGCGATATAACTGAACTCCACACGGGCGACATCATGGGCGGAAAGCTAGTAAGTAATATATGAAACCAAAAATTTGGTAGCAATTCTTAGACTATTTTGTTTTAATTTAAAACCCTTCCAATCCATACTATTATTATAAATGCGAAAGTAACTCTGTCTGTCTGGCTATCTGTTACGCTTTCCCGCTTAAACCTTTCAACCGATTTTGATGAAATTTGGGACAGACAATCTTTAGACCCTGAGAAAGGACATAGGCTACCTTTTAAAAAAAAAATGATATTCCCTAGGGAAATCTAAAAGGCGCGATATAACCGAACTCCACGCGGGCGAAGCCGCAGGTGGAAAGCTAGTACCTTCATATCCTCACAAGAAACCTTGCCCTTGGTATATATAGACTCTTCCCGTTACACGTTGTATAAAGGTTTACCAAATAGACACGTAAACAGCATTTATTATAATCATTAGAACTGGCTTAAAATATCTCAATTATAGGAGCGTGGTACTATTAACTTTTATTTTATAGGTCTATAAAAAACAATGACTTTACTTATCTCGGATATCAACAGTTTGCTCATATAAGATATATAAAAAAAATAATGAGTTACGTCAGCAGTTTCCTTCTCTTTATCCTTCCAAGTATCTTTAGTATTTCAACATACCAGAAAAAGTTCTTTCTAAGAAATACTAAACAATAACTCAAACAAATGTGGATTTGTTGCGAGTTCAGTCAAAATCACTGACAAGTGTTTCCACTCAACTCAACATAATCTCAAAGATCAAAGAAATTTATTTGCTGACCACAAAAGTATCTTAAAGACGGTCTCACTACTAAACTGAGCTACTTGGACCACTGAAGGCCAAGGTCACGTTTAGCATGCGTCCTTGGAAGCTACTGAATTTGTGCCTTTGAGTCGTGAAGTGTGCTTGAAGTAGCTTTGGGCCAGTTATAGGCTGGACTTAGGATTTTATGTTTATGTAGTGAATACTAGGATTAAGATTTAGGGTTCCGTCCCCACAGGGTAAAAACGGTGCCCTGTAACTAAGACACCGCTGTCTACCAGCCTGTATCTTATGAACCGTGATGACTAGATGGTAAAGATTTTCATATAGATGAATTTCTAACGCCACTATAAAAACAGATTCTAAAAACAGAATAAAAAAATTCAGGGCCTCCCAGCTTCCTTACTGGTTGCCGTTATGGGATCTGGAAGCCAAAGTCCTCGATCACATATGGAACTGTAAAGAAGAGCCAAAACGGAACTTAACTCCGTTGTCGTGAGAAGTCGCGGCACATCAGGCATACATAGCTCCGGTGATATCTCATGGCGACGTGGAGAATCTGATTGTCGCTACCTATTCTTGTGCACACCATAATATTAGCGATAAGTCTCCTCTTTGGGGAGTAGCTAGAGGGGCACCATGGCTCCCTCACCTTCCACCTAACGCAGGTCCTCACCAGACATAGTTGTTTTGTGAGGTTGCTGTTCCTGTCAGAGGAAGATGGCGAAATGAACTCCTTCAACAAGAACCGCTAAGGAGAGTAGGGAGACCCTGCAGTGGAACATCATTTTAAAAATAACAATAAGTTTTAGGAAAAAAGAAATACTAAATATCTATGTGAGCAATCTAAATGAACTTGTGTAAAGAGAGATCTTAGACGAAACAACTCAAGCAATTAAAATAACCACCACTGAAGGTGGTTATATCCCAATATGTAAGTATATATATATTAATATAAATTATAAACTAGTGCGGTCATCGCAATCCGGCTTGATGGTAACCAATGATGCAATCGTTGATCACACACTCAAATTGTATTCCAACGGAAACACCGCCGCTGGCAAATTGTTCCAGCCCCTCGATTTACGCGATATAGAAGAGGAGACGAAACGCTTCGTTCGGACCAGAGTGGTTTTAACAACGTAAAGGTGGAAACTTGCCGTACGACGGGTCGTCCGATGGTGGAAATTATTAATCAATTTTTATCGAATCTGGAACTCACACAATCATAGAGAAGTCATTCGCACACCAACAAAAGCTAAGTTATGTTACGTGAACCCCTATAATGGAGTGGGCCCCCTTGGAAAGCCAGAATTGACTCGAACAAATCACCCAAACTGCCCCTAAACCATTATAAGAAATTTTCGACATGAAATACGAACTACAATAAATTATCAAAGAAAATAAACGATTGCAGTAATTTTTCATGATAAAGAAAATATGAGAAATCACTTTTCTTTGAAACAGGTAAGAGTTCCGGAATGTGGTTAACTTTTGGGGAACGCTTCGTTATTATCCGGTATTGTAAAGTTTTGTTCGGGATCCAAATTTATTAAATGAAATCCATACTAATATAATAAATGCGAAAATAACTCTATCTGTCTGTTACGCTTTCCCGCTTAAACCTCTCAACCGATTTTGATGAAATTTGGACACAGACAATCTTTAGACCCTGAGAAAGGACATAGGCTATAAATGGACATGAGAAAACATGAGAGAAAAGACATACTAAATACCTTTTATTGAAAAATTTGATATTCCCGATGGAACTATAAAAAACGCGATATAACTGAATTCCACGCGGGCGAAGCCGCGCGCGGAGACCTAGTAATATATAATCATTTTTATTTGGCACAGGTTACCCTAAAATTACCAACGTTTGGTGTGAGATTATTCAGTTACCGAATAAAGTAGATATTAGGATGTTCAATTAAAATGTTAGCATCATTGTTAGCTGTATCATCCCAATTGAGTCAAGGCCTCTATTACTCCCTATATACTACTATACCAGCTCTTTCAGTCTCTTTTTTATTCTTTTCTTTTAATAATTATAAACTAGTGCTTGACCGCATTCCCGCCTGATGGTGAGCAGTAATGCAATCGTTGATGGTAAAGCACACTCGTTTATTAAGAGCCTATTTACTCTAGCCTTGGGACACTCAAATTGTAGTCCGACGGAAACAACGCCGCTGGCAAATTGTTCCACTCCCAATCTAGGGCAAATTAGACCATTGGGTCTAATATACGCACTAATGTCGGTTGTTTTGTCCAGCTGGTCCCATAATCTTCTACGAGGTCTGCCGCGACGTCTTATAGCTGTGTGAAGGTTCCACGTGTTGGTTATTTTAGCCCACAGTTTATTGGGCATACGGCAGACATTACTAGCCCATTCATACTCCAGCATAACAAATTTATTTATTCTGTGCCTAGAATCACGACTGCTACATATTTAGTCCCAACTCATAAAATTCAAAGGCGCAGAAACATTATTACCTACATATTTAATAAAAATCTTAACAATCTTTTCTTGGCTACGCTACTTCACCGCCAAGTGAAAAAGCGTTTCCAATCTCAAAGGTTGAACGAATACAAAAATGCTGAAATATCAACTCATACATGACTCCCTTGCGTATCACATTTTTCCGGGCAAACTGACATGAATTCTAAACACACTGATTTCAGAGTTCCTTTATTATTAAAGAACCTCACGAGACCTGTTGTTTCTTCGTGATAACTTTTGTTAAAACAAACGATCCGTAAGATAGAAATGTAAGTAAACATTTACGGAGAATTGTCATCTCGCGACAATTCACCGTAAATTTTTGTAGATTTTACACATAAAACTTCGTTAAGTTTTGATGTGTCCCTTTGTAACTTTTTACTTTTGGGGTATAAATTATGTAAGCCGCCCGTCATTTGGACGTGAACTATGAAAAGGTCGTTTATGTTTGCCCAGTGAATTATGAGGTGACTAGTATCTATATTCAAATTCCATGTATGTTTTAAATTAACGTTCTTTCCAGTAAATAAGTGCCAACTTTATTTTAATGGTAATTAAGTTGATTTATGATTTAATGTATTTCTCCATAATTTAATGAATGTTATTATACATATAAACTTTTCTCTTTAATCACCCTATCTATTAAAAAAAAAACACATCAAAATCCATTGCGCAGTTTTAAAGATTTAAGCATACAAAGGCCCATAGGGAAAGAGAAAGTGACTTTGTTTCATAACATGTAGTGATGAACTAAAGTTATTTTTATCATAAACTAGCGGCCGCCAGCGACTTCGTTCGCGTGGAGGTAGTTATGCTCTGCTCCTATTGGCCGCAGCGTGATGTTATATAGCCTAAAGCTTTTCTGGATTAATGGACTATCCAACGCAAAAATAAGTTTTTCAAATCGGACCAGTAGTTCCTGAGATTAGCGCGTTTAATAAACAAACAAACTCTTCAGCTTTATAAATTAGTATAGATTTATATTTGTTTACATTTTTGAAGAATATTTTGCAATATTATTTTAGTGTCGTGGTGACCTAGTGGTTAAAACAACAACGTTTCAAGTATGAGTGTGCGGGTTCGAATCCAGGTCAGGCAAGTACCAATGTAAATTTTCCAAGTTGTATGTACTTTCTAAGTATACCTTGGACACCAATGACTTATTAAAAGGTGAAGGATAACATCCTAAGGAAACCTGGACTTTTAAGTCTGAAATTGCCAACCCGTATTGAGCAAGCGTGGTGATTACGCTCAATCCGAACAGGATTGTAAGAAACTAAAATAATCATATCATCATCATTAACCTTTTTATCATCCCACTGCTCAGGTAGAAAACCTGATAAAAAGGTTAATGATGATGATATGATTATTTTGAATAAAAATCGCCAGCTAAGTTAAGAAAACTTCATTTGTTTCTGCTGGCACATAATTGTCTACACAGGTTTTTATTATCACTATGGGATGTACTTTTTACAGGGTGAACAGGTTTTGTATCTGTGTGATTTTAGTGAATAAAAATTTCAAATATATCGTAATTGGAAGTAAACCTTGTTCTTTTGGGCTAATGAATAATCTTTAACTGGAACTGCACTTAATAGTTGAGATAAAATGATACCGGGATGCGATTTCCTTATAATAAATCAAAATTCACTCTCACACTTGTTATTGTAAACATAATTATGGTATATACATAATTTTCTTTACAGCAATTGCTTCCAATTTACCTCTACCACATATACAGTCAGTAGCAATTTACCTTATTTCAAAGAGTTTGCTCTCAAAGACTTTGAAAGCGGTTTCAGCTTCATGAATTCAACAAAGCTCTATTCATAATTGCCTATACACGATATTCAGTACTGTAACCGGATTGACAACCTTTTTCGACCCGTGTGGTTACATTAGGACACGCCTAAAAGCCATATCCGCTCGCGTACATACCAATCGTTAGTAATTTTTGGTAGAATACTGGGCAGTAATTTTATGGTTACGTTTCTTGATTAAAAAAGGCGTAAAATTAAATCAAGCAAGAACAATGTGATTTTATTTGGCTTTTCGGCCCTTTTCACCCTCTTTCACGTCCATATTGTTCTTCGTTCATCATCATCATTTCAGCGTTAGTATCAGTCGCATCCGAAGTCCGCTTTACCAGTCTAACTACTGATTTTGGCTAAACTTCGATATTTTCAGTGAAACGACTGCCGTCTGACCTCCACAACCCGAAGGCGATATCGAAGCATTGCAGTTAGACCAATTGTTGGACTTTTGAGGGCTCCAACAAACCGTAACGACTGCTATAAGATGTTCGTATAGCAGCCGGGACCAACGGCTTAACTTGCTTTCCGAGGCACGACCAGACGAGTGCAAATATTCATGCGTATAAATATTTTGCACTGCGTGGAGATCGAACCCGCGCTTCGTTGCGCGGCGGCCGCGTTCGCTACCGCTACACAACGGAGGCTGGCTGTATTCCGTCATACTAAACTACAATACTACAATCTGTCAATTTATTAAATAAATTTTCAAAATTATTGCTAAAGTTTTAAGTCTCGAGGTTGATTGTCTGTACGAGAAAAAAAAAAACACTGATCGATATGTCTGACATTAAATATTAATTAAACAATTAATTTAAAAATAATTGTATTTTTAAACGGGAAAATAAATATACTAGCAAAAAAAAAAAAAACAAAATTGGTAACTTACAACGTTATGCCACATTTGACACATTCGACTTAATTTTTATTATGATATAAAATGTCCAAACTCCTTCACTAAGACTTCTTGCCTCCTAAAACAAACGAAATTTGTTTTAAGTAGAGGTTCTCAATTCCAGGAAATCAATTACTTGACTCGTTCAAAACCCAGTTTAATTTCATTAAAATTTAAGGCTCATTTAATTAATGATCAGCATGTTCTTGACATCCTTTGGACTGTAATCAAGACTTTAATAAATTAATTATTTATGGTATTAAATAAAGAGGTGTTCGTGGCTAAATAATATAACAGCAGCACAGGCTGATCTTGCCGGTTAAGATACAGGGTGCCTATCTCTAAATACTGAGACGCCATTTTAACCTCTGAATGCAACATAACGTCACTTCTGTATTTCTGAAGAATTAACTGACGTAATAGGGCGGCCTTATTACCATCTTCATCTAAACTTCGGACTCCTCCTGAAAATTTCTAGAAGAAAATACCTTATACCAGTCAGCCTGAGCCGACAATCAAATTCAGGAAAGCAAGAACATAACATGGAATAAATATTCGGCTTTCTCACATTATACATTTTTTTTATCAATAAAATGTTGAAATATTTCCGCCACAAAACCAAAGAGTTAATATTCTTCAAATAATACTCAAACTCTCGTTTTGCTTCCAATAACTTTGCAACACTCCCATTCGATTCGAATACTTTTTATTGCTCGCATAAATTCTATTCCAATCGTTATGCCGGTTATACACTTCAAATAACGTTACGTGGGGCAAAGTTTACCAAGGTTTCTTGAAAGAAGTTAGGGAGTTTTTTACTAACATGGACTTGTACTGGCTACTGGGGGATATATGAGTATTTCTTGCTATTTTTCTTAAAGAGCAGTGATGGCCTTGTGGTATCGACTGCGACTTGCAAGTTGTAGGTTTTAGGTTCGAACCCCATCAGGCGCTTCACTTTGTGTAAATTATTTCATCACCACTGCTCTCAAAATCGTACGGAAACCTAGTATTTCTTTTTTTCCTAGAGCAAAAAAAGAAATACTTCGAAGACATGTCTCATCTACCAACCCGCACTGGGCCCGCGTGGTAGATTATGACCCACTCCCTCTCACCGAGAGGAGGCCTGTGTCCCAGGAGTGGGAACATTATAGACTGATTATGTAATGTTATGTTGCATTTTTTTTAATAGTTTTACTTCGACATTTTGCTTTGAAGCTTCATCCGTGATTCAGTATCTTTTGGACGTTCAATCAACTAAGGCTATTGGAAACCACTGCTTGACTTCGGACTCGTCAGGTCGCGCCACAATTCTGTCTTTTAGCTTCTGTATCGTTTGTCCCCGAAACCTTTTTAAGGTCGTCAATCTATGTTGTAGCTGGATGTTGTCTCAAATAATCCATTTATCACAGCCAAGACCAATACTTGACGAACGTTTTGGGGCAGAAGGTGTAAGGATATTGAATAGTATTGTTATATAAAGAAAGAAAAAAAAAGAGAAGAAAAAACGGTAAATATGACGCAAGAGTTTATAAAAACACAAACAATAAGAAATAGTTGAGGGAAACATGCGTTCCATCCACGCAAAACGGCTATCGCTCAGTATTATGCTGCGACTCTATGCAAAAACAGAGCCCAGCGCTGGTTTTCAGCGACAGCCGGCGCCGACGTAAAAACGTCACCCGATGCAACAAACAATTAAAAGTGGCAACGAACCGGTAGTACAGTAAAAATAAAAACGTTATAATAAAAACATATAAAAAGTAAATCTAATTGTAACTGGTACTCTCACCAGTTATCCATTTATTAACTAACCTTGAAACTGTTATTACTAAGCTATACGCTCCAAATGTATCCATTAAATCATCTATCCATTGTTTCATTTAGTATGACTTTTCCTATATTTATTTCATAATAACGGATTAAAACTAGTAGTTACCTAAAATCTAGTCAAATGGGGGGCAATGGGAGAGGCCTATGTGCAGCAGTAGACTGCTCTATAGCTGTCCACTGCTGAGCATATATTAACAGCCTATGTTAATAATGATAATGAGTACCCAGTCTTAATATTTGAATAAAAACCGGCCAAATGCGTGTCGGACTCACGCAAAAAGGGTTCCATACCATTGATTTATGAAATTAAAGAATTTAAGTTATTTGTATGAAAGATTACGCGGTAATAAGCGGTTTACGATTTACGAGGTATTAAAAAAAACTACTAACTAGATCTCGTTCAAAACAATTTTCGTTGGTAGTTTTTATAGTAATGTACCTACATCACATGTTTTTTTTAGATTTTTCATTTTTTTTTATTTTAGAAGTTAGAGGGGAGGGGGGACCAACTTTTTTCCACTTTGGAAGCGTCTATCACGCAAACTATTCGGTTTAGAAAAAAAATATTTTAGGAACCACGATATCAATTTTAAAGACCTATCCATAGATAACCCACACGTGTTTGATGAAAAAAAAAAATGAGTTTCAGTTCTAAGTATGGGGAGCCCCCAATATTATTATTTTTATTTTTGCATCAAAATCTTAATGCGGTTCAAAGAATACATCTACCTACCAAGTTTCAAATAATGATAATGATCCACAATAAAGAAATATTTGATTTGATTCAACAGTATAGGCTCTCTTATAGTTTCGGAAAAAAATGGTTGTGACATACGGACGGACAGACATGACGATAGATTCGTCATGTCTGTCTGTCCGTCTGTCCGTCGGGTTCCGTTTTTGCCATTTGGCTACGGAACCCTAAAAAGAGTATTATCAGTCAATCAATGTTTCTAGCGTCTATCCTACTATGCTGGGGTACCTCTTCCGTCAATTTTTATATATACATAGAAAAATGTAACTCACATGTATCTGAATGAAAAATGGCGTCCGAAAGCCTCGTCTATCGTTGAACAACTGGCCGCTGAAAGCGATGTATTATTTATAATAATGTATCGAGCGCCATTTTTATCTGACATTCCATACAATGCCAACTCCTAGCGAATAATTTTAACAAAATTTCCGATATAGTGGAGCAATAGAATATGAAGAATGTTTTGCTATCAATTTAATGCATGATACATGAATATACAAAATGCATTTTCTTGTTATCTTTGGATTGATAAAGCATGACACTGTACATATATAGATTTTTTTATCGCAAACAAAATTTTAACGCGCTTTGACACGTTCGGAATTCGAAAAAATATTTTTTCATCCCACCATCTCGGAAAAAGTATTTTTAATCTTCAATATCTGACTGGAAAAGCCGTTTTTATTCTCTAGAGGATAAAGTAAATTGAATTTAGAACATCGTGTGCACTAAGTTTGTAAATTAAAAAAAACATTAAACCTATTTACTGTTACCTCTATGGTGCCGAATATATCATACAACTTTTTTTTAATTTGTTAAAAACTCAGACTCGGAACCTTCTTGGTGTTCTTTTTTCAATTTTCTTTGTACGCGGTTCTTTACGCGGCATTTTTTCACGTCATTGTTAAACCTTATATTAAAAAAAAGAAACTTGAAAACAAGTGAAAAACTAAAATGAGTGATTCTAGCGACGAGGAAGTTTGTTTGACGCCAACAGAATTGACTGAAACTGTTAATAATGCGCAAATGAGCTTTCTACCTCAACAATCACGCGAGAAGTATTTAAAACAGTACGATATGTTCAACACGTGGCGACTAGCAAAAGGAGCCAAAACTTTCTCAGAAAACGTTTTGCTGGCATATTTTATAGAATTATCCGAGAACAAGAAAGCAAGCACTCTATGGAGTACGTATTCGATGCTAAAAGCAACAATAAAGATGAAAAAAGACATACATATCGATACCTATCCTAAATTAGTAGCATTTTTAAAAAGAGCCTCATCTGGTCATCATCCAAAAAAATCGAAGGTTTTCACAGTATCTGATATTGAAAAGTTTCTTAACGAAGCACCCGATTCCGTATATTTGGCGGCAAAAGTAAGTCAGTTGCACATTCAGTATGTACTTAAGTACATGATATATTAATCTCAATTAAATAGGTAGTGTACTTAGTAAATGTTGATAGGCATAATTATGCGTTCATATAAATTTTATTCATTTATCTACTACAATACTCTTTACATTGCAGGTTGTTCTTATTATTGGAATAAACGGAGCATGTCGAACTAATGAACTAACACAACTTAATGTCAAAAACATTGAGAAACATTCAGATGACTTACTATTAATTAATTTACCTAATACAAAGACAAAAAGAGACCGCAACTTTGTCATTCGCAAGGAATACGTAACGATTGTTGAGAAATATCAAGCCTTACGGCCGCCTAACACTCCAATCAATCGTTTTTTTCTACAGTATCGCAATGGAAAGTGTGTTAGACAGCCTATGGGTACTAATAAAATTGGCAGTATCCCACGAGAAATAGCAACATTTCTTGAACTTCCAGAACCCTTGTTGTACACGGGTCATTGTTTCCGACGAACTTCAGCCACACTTTTGGCTGATTCCGGAGCTGATCTCCGCTCCCTTAAGCGCCACGGAGGCTGGAAGACCAATGCAGTTGTAGAGGGATACATAGAGGATTCCATCCAAAATAAGTCTAAAATATGTGAAGGCATCGTAGGAGCCATTACACTGACAGAGCCTCAATCGGAAACTTGGACTGGCCCTTCTACATCAAAAATAAGCCGTTATGAAACAACTAACCATCTCCCTCTCTCTCCAACATTCACGCCAAGGGAATGCGATGAATCGGTACAACTATTAAGTATGACAGACAGTTTACCGAAAAACAGTACACAAGTGACTAACACCAATATTACAGTACCAAACAAAAATATTACACTCAATTTAAATAACTGTTGCAACGTTACTTTAAAATTTTCTTAATTATACTTTAGTATTATTTTATTATAATTTAAAGATTATTCTGTAATACTTACCTGTCATAATGTAGTAATTAATACCTAAACTGAAATAAAAGTGTACCTATCTTGTGATTGTAAACATTTTTTTATTGCATTTAGTCATTTCCTCGCTGAGGTGGAATGAAAAGTTACGTGTTGCACTCGAGTGCAAAGATTTTTTACCTCGTGTCCTTTTGATTCCCTCGCTAACGCTCAGGATTCTAATTTTGAATCACTCGCTGCGCTCGTGATTCAATTTTAGAATCCTTCGCTTACTCAGTCATCAAAATTGAACATGCGGTTAAAAAGCAACTTTGCACTCTTGTATAACAAATAACTATTTTTTTCGTTTATCTGCCACCAGTCCTCACTTTTAGCAGCTCTTTCATCATAAAAAAGGTTTACACATTACAAAATGTATCCTTTTTTCCAAATTTCTCAGTTGGTTCGAAAGTTCTTTTTTGATTCTTAGAAGAAGAAACAGGATCGATGGCCATCAAAAACATTTTTAGAAATAGCTCACTTTCTCGTTGTGGTTTTTTTTTAGAAATTGTAAATATAGATCAATATTTCTTAAAACTTTAAGGACAATTTCTTAAGATCATTTTCCTGTAGTATTTCTTGTCTATCATTTTCCCGGCAACACATGTTCATAGATTTTTTTTTTATTTATCCAACATGCGTTTACATTAACTGGTTAGTAATATATATTATAATTATCAAGCCTCAGCTATATTTTACCATTCGATATGTGAACATTTACATTATTTACGGAATACGCACGTATGTACAGTTTAAATTTTAAAACCAATTAATGTCATTCATTAGATTAAATTATATTATATGGCTAATATGTATTTACAAACATAATTTGATAGATCACTTAATAAATTACAATTATCATTCAATCCATGAGTTATTTGATAATATAAATAACTTTTGTCTGAATTTCCGGATCACAAGGACTCTTAAATCTATAATTAAATCTAACCAGCATTTCGAGATCGTATCCACAGTCTACCATGACGCTGGAGATCCGCCTGGCTATTTTAGGGCACGGCTATGAGATTATCTTGTTTTAATAGTGGACCTCTTTCCTAAAACTTTTTGGCTTAAGTTGATCTATATTACGCCACATACAGACATATATATGTACCTAAAATGCGATAAGAAGTAACTTTCCATTATCTCGGTATAAATATACAGGTGTGGAGACATGAGGAACAGGGAGTAAAGTTCACTCATCCTACATAGAAAAGGGAGGATCCTCCGACCAGACGGGTGTTATGTCTGGCGGGCACTTGCCCAATGCTTGAAATTAGCAAGTTGTATGTATGCTATTTGCACGGCAAACTCTGATTGCGAGATGTAGAATTCGGGTGACGGCGGTATGACGCGTTGTTCGCATGCGGAGGTTGTAGCTACCGTTACAGAGATTTTACTGTTATTTTTCTAGAGTAAAATTTTAAATCCCTTTCCAATCATCACAGTTTGCGAGACCCTCTATCAATATTCGCGCTGCCTACCAGTAGCGCAATGAAGTAATAAGTCAGTCAATATCATTATATTTAATAACACAGCCATATGAGGTCACTCTGTGTTGTCTAATTTCACTGCTTGATCAAATCAGAAATGAGGAGATTCGCAGAAGAACAGGAGTAACCGATATAGCCCAAAGAACTGCAACATTCAAGAGGTAATGGGCCGGGCACATTGCCCGTAGCACCTGTAGGGTCAACGGGTTCTCGAGTGGCGACCACGCACCAGAAGACGCAGCGTGAGTAGGCCCCCGACAAGGTGGACCGACGACCTGGTGAAGGTCACGGGAAACCGCTGGATGCGGGAGGCGCAGGACCAGTCGTCGTGGAGATCCATGGGGAAGGCCTATGTCCAGTGGACGTCTTTCGGCTGAAATGATGATGATAGCCATATAATAACATTTGACTTTTAATTATTTTATCAAAAACTAACAGTTCCCTCAGTTCATTCACATAAATCTCGATTCCATGAGAATATCAGAAGAAACAGTATTTTATTTATTTATCCAGCTCCTTCCCAGGTGTCAAATGAAAACAGACTGATAAACTATAATATCCTCAGTCGTGTTAGCGAGAAAATATAACAAACATACAACAATAAATCGGATCTATTTCTATTATTAGGTTGGAATGTCTAAATTCAGAAACAACGCCTATCAGGAAAACATTCAGGAATTCGTATACCTTCTCACGTAAATAATTTTCAATAGTTTCTTATAGTAAATTACATTATATGCTCAGGTTACTCCGGACTACTTATATACTTAAGAACTCGTGAGGTACAAATTAATTTGTCGAGTTTCTGATTACTTTGACCCTATTTATTACGTCAAGGTAAGACACTCATGTAGTGTGGTAGGTATATATAGTCTTATATATAGTGCTTACAAGAATTAGATGGGTAATTGAAAGGGTAAATGGATGGACATGGGTTGAAAAAGGTAGATGGACAGTACCCCGAAAGGGCCTATAGTGGTTTAAGAGAAAAATTTCTTAGGCATAATAAGTTAGTTATTTAGCTTGCACAGATAGAATGTTAATCAAATTTACTTCCATTATTAAATTCCTGTTTCCTTTACTTTATCTAAATTAATAATGAATATTAAACAAATGAAATTTTATTTTTTTAATTCGTAATCGAAATTGTTTCGGGAACATCTAAGCTCCCGTGGTCAGGACTCCAGAGAGAGGAACTTCCTGAAACTATGTGTCGTGTCTAGAAGTACTTACGGCTATCTGAATCAAGCCTTTGATCCAGTTGCCCAAAGAGACTCCTGAGGTATGGGTCAACACAACACAATAATGTAGGATGATGTCAATGACATGATTTTTACTTTTGAGATATTTTTATGGTCGTATGGAAAATGTTTCTCCAGCTGTGTACCTTAACAACAGAAAATAATGTTTATTCGTTAACTTTTATTTTAAACACATTTAACATTTATTTTAAACAAAACTTTACAGCGTAGAATAAAAGTTATTCTAAGCACAAAAGTTCTGTTTCCATTATTGGTCACATAGGTAATTACGTGCGGTACGCGTGAGGTCTACGTTGCCACGGTAAATTTCACTGTTAATTGTAAACAATCAGTGGTTTATACAGAGTAGTCAATTACGTTTTCGGACGCTTTTGGGAATCAAAAGAGAATCATTTTCAGTATGTTCTTAATTGGTATGTCAGGTGATCTAAAAAGCCATGAAATGGAATATTTTTGAAAGTCAGTTGGGTATTTATGAAGGGTACTGAACCAAGGTCGTCATTTTTATTATATAAGAATAATAATAATACGCAATCAGACGTTGCCAGAGCAGGCTGTCCTTGTGGGTGCACAAATTTTGGCTGAAATGGTGGATTACTGATTACTTTGGTTTTAGTATTCTTGGCTACAAATGCACCGAGAATTTTGTCTCAGTTTTCGGCTAAATACAGCCGAGATTCCCGGTCATATCCATATTGCCAGCCTCTGTGGCGTATCGGTAGCGAACGCGGCCGTTGCGTAAGGAGGCGCGGGTTCGATCCCCGCACAGTGCACATATTTGTATGCATGAATATGAATACTTGCACTGGTCTGGTCGTGCCTCGGAAAGCATGTTAAGCCGTTGGTCCCGGTTGCCATACAAACATCTAGGGGCAGTCGTTACGGGTTGTTGGAGCCCTCAAAAGTCTAACAGTTGGTCTAACTGCAATGCTTCGATATCGCCTTCGGGTTGTGGAGGTCAGACGGCAGTCGCTTCACGGAAAATGTCGAAGTTTAGCCAAAATCAGCAGTTAGACTGGTAAAGCGGACTCCAGACTCCAAAGCTGAAAAAGCTGCGGATGCGACTGGGATTAACGCTAAGATGATGATGATGATTCCCGGTCATATCCGCGACTGTAAATAGCTTTCTTAGACCCAAGACATCAAAGAAATGGAAATATTTAGGTTAATTTTGGTTTTTTTAACCTTATAAAGTGCTTAGGCCAGCAGCAAATAAGGTTTTATTCGCGCCGCCTACCTTAGTAAGTGAACGACTTTTTAGCAAATTTGGACAATTGCATGACCAGAGGCACATCACTCACTCACTTTTTGAAGGACGAAAATATCGATTTTTTTTTATGTTATATTAAAATGTAATGTTATTTAACTTTGATTCTTAAAATTGACAATTTTAAGCGTTAATTTTTTTTTACCGCGTTTACTATTCTTGGTTTCGGCTCTCTGTCTCGGGAGAGAACGAAAATCCTACCTCGGTCGAGCCTTGGTTTACACACATCCCTGGCATCTCAGTTCCAGTCATCCAGATCATTCATCATTCCAAAGTCTGGGTTATTACCGCAATTTGTAACAATAGGCGTTACCCACCTGCTCCATAAATTTGTTAGTCACGCGGAACCCAAGAATTATAGACCGATCACATGTTTTTCGACGATTTATTAACTTCTTACATCCAATTTGAGAGAGAAAATTAATAGGCACATTGACACTCATTCAATTATCTACTCTAACTCTCAAAATAGATGTAGGAGTGGGTCCCGTGGTACTAAGGAGACACTCCTCAGATACACGGCCATTAGCCAACAGGTTCGTCGATCCCGCTAGGATCTGAAGAAATGTTGGATAAATTATAACAAGGCCTACGACTTGTTGCCACATAAATTGCGATTAGACTAATACACATATTTAAAGCACTACGAGACTGTCTCCCACTCGAAAAACTCGAACTCGTCTACCTGTCCCTCTGTCAGTCCATTATTCAGAAGTGCATGCCGGTCTGGAGTGGCGCCGGCAAGACACTCCTCTTGGGTCTGGAAACAGCACAAAGAGTTGTGCTCAAAGTAATGAATAAGAAGCCGTATAGATACTTCACCGAAAAACTATACGCAAACTGCAAAGTCCTAACAGCTCTTCGTGCTCAAGTCCACCACGAAAAGACACCAAAACATCCCTCCCCTGATCCAAGCAGACACAGCAAGAGGTTAGTATGTCCACGCACTCCTTGTAAGACCTCTTTTGCCAGAAAATAATTCAATAACATGAGCAATAAATTATATAATGATATTCACAAAGAACTCAACATCGCAGGATTAAACAGGCATAAACTTAAAACCAGCCTAACTGGCTTCAAACTAAGAACTACACAAAAACAGAAGAGTTACTGACATACATCGCCTAGAATTACCCACACATAAAAACACACGTTACCATTACCTACATAACACCATATTCACATCCAACACAAGTACAAAATCACACACATACCTACACATTAACACCCACACATACACTCACTCACTTATACACATATCCACTCAACAATCCATGGTCCACGTAAGTAATATTCACATATAGTTATATAATCATTATATTTTTGTTTTCTATTAATTATCAAGCGATAACGTTCACCCGCACGCACAAATGATGTAAATTGTAATTACCGAGCCACATTAAACGACTGAACACTGCCACCCAAAATACAAGCTTTCGCTTAGTTTGGGTGGCAGCATCAGTACCTATAGCCCATTACATTTACCTGTATCTAGATATAAGTCACCCTATGAACTGTTAACTTTGCGACAATAAAGGTTTATTATTGTTGTTATTACATACATGAAACGGGTGCTGGAATTGTACAAAATAAATGCAACTCTACGCTGTTTCCTTCGGTCATATATGGTGCAACGGAAGAAAGTCCTTCGCTATCGAGGGTGTCAACGGATCCAGGGAAATAATGAACGTATATGGATTAAGCGAGGAATATTTCACGGTGAGAGTTTGAGTTTGCTTTGGTTTTGCTTAACCCTAAATTCTCTAAGCAAAGTGATGAAGAATTCAGTCTTCCTCTACTTTAAAATAAAATTTCAGATATTCTTACATTTGAAATATTATTTTTATTGTATATAGTTCCATATTAGATAGCTATGGCTACAACATTAAAAAACTAACACATCAAAATCACATTTATTTGTATAGAAGAACCCCTTGATAACAAGTGTCACATTTTATGTCTACAATTTCCTTGAGCCGAAAAAGGGTAACATTACTCAAGTTTATCCACAACAATAGTCCTTTATAGTTCTTTATAGTCCTTTTTTGGACAAACACTTTCATAGGGCTTTCCAGGGTTCCGGTTTACAACGATATCCCTACATTTACTCGCTCTCTCCTATAAAGCTTCTATTACGGGACAAGTGACCTCTCATTAGCCCTCATAATACATAAGTGATGTGCGGTAGGTGACGGTCCTTTCATTAATAAAATATTATGTTATTTGTCTTCTTCTTAGCGTGTCGTTTGCAATGTTAATGGACTCGAGCCCAGAATTAGTCTACTTGTTTCTAGCTTCCACCTGTGTTCATTAGTTTTGTAACTTGCATCTGACAGAAAGGGCTGAACGTGTTATTAAGTGTCCAATCGTTTATGGAATAGCACCAGATTTAGATTTCTTAACTAAATAGTGCACTACTTAATTAAGAATCTATTCAATCTAGGCTTGAAGGCACTTAAATTTTAATCAGACCGCCGCTGGCAAAATGGTCAAGTCCTTCGATGTACGCGGTGGTAAAGTTGAGGAGAAACCCTTATGCCATAGCTCTCGCCACAGCTTCAGCCTTTGTTGCAATCGTTTACCAGTGAGCAGGACCACACTCTTTAAAAACTGTTTTGGATACTTGTGGAACTGTACCCTAGAATTAGAGAACAGCGGTGATCCCCACTTACGGATTGTACCTCATGGTTTTAAATCCAAAGACGCTACAATATTTTTTTTATTTCAAAACCACTGAAAGACATCATAAGGGAACCAACATGTCCTACAATTAAAGATTGGAAAACATGTGACTTCATGACATCCATGAACTCGCACTGGACCCGTGGTAGATTTCTTTCTCAAATATAGGAGGGAATGTACCAGCAGTGAGATCCTGCCAACAGTAGATTTTTTTCTTTATTTCCTTTAACTTTTTTGAGTTTCACTAATGAAACTACGCAGTTAGTAACAGATTAGTATAGTACATCCTATTTAAGGGCAGTCTTGAAGAGCTCTCGTTCAGAAATGTCAGGAAATAAATCAAAAGTTCTCCTGAAGGCTTTAAGACTCGCCTTTTAAGTTTAAATAAGACTGCACGAGATTATTATTATAGTAAATTTTATATAAAAATGTTAATTTAAAAGTTCCGCCTATTCAGTGTAGGCTTACTACTTATCGATAATAATGAAATCACTAAAACATACATAAAAAGTATATTTTTATTAAAAGGTAATTTAGCAATTCCTGCTTCCATTTTTCTAAATCACGACTAATGTAAAACCATCCTGACGTGAAATATGACAATGTCACATTTTATTAGTTTTAATTTAGGAATGTGGTTGGATGAATGAGGAAGAAAACTGACAAATCTCGCCACTAGAGGCGCTGATATCGTTTGACCCAAATTAACTGTCAAAACCCATTATAATTTGTGCGAGTTCACGTTGTTTATAAAAAATATACCGCGTTGTGTAGCAATTTGTTGCAATAATAATGTAAATCACTCTTTCCCTAAAGATACCTATGCATTTCAATTTAAAACAGAATTTAAAAATAGATTTCAGTAAAGATTATGTTGATGTCTCTATAGCTTTCTGTAAATTATTTTTTTTTTCTCTTGAATTTCTTGTTCTTGAGGAAGCTAAGAAGTAAAAATTTCGGTCATACGATTCAAGTCTTGATAATAATTTTAGGTTAATACGGTTGAAACTTTCAAAATGTGGCAATAATAAGTACATTAATATTTACTTAAATATAAGTAAAGAAACATTAAACCTAATACAAAATTAATGTCAATTAAAACACATAAGTCTGCATTCAGTTTAAAGCCTGGGCCTTGCCTGGTAATTAGATCAGCTTTTCGTCCTTTTACTGATGCTCCTCTAGACTTTTAACTCCTTTTTTAACTTGAAACAGTCCTTGTACAATACATTGCTCTGCTTTACCTAAAAAAACTCGTCAAACACAAAAAATAAACTCAACATAAAACGTGATACGACTGACAGCTAATATTGTTATGAGTCAAACGCCATCAGCGACATCTGCAAATAGCTTTGCGTTTTCATCCCCATTGATTACACATATATAGGTATTAAAGAAAGAGAAAGAGAGAAAGCGTATTCTATTCTATTTTATTATATTTTCAAAACCATGAGTCTTTGACAGTTGTATATTTTATGTTGTTTACGTAGTATATTCAAGCAGTGTTAACCCCAAGTTTAACAATCTAAACACACATAAGTATAGCTACCACGTTGTTCCAAACTATGAACATACAAATCTAAAGTTTGACTACACACAATAATCTATCAACATCTCACTTCGGGTTTCTGAGCCCCGAATTCGAGCTCACAGTGCGATGGGTAAACTTAAATGGCCGGCTCATCTAAGTTAGGCCAACGAAGTTCAAATGGATGCATTGTACCTACCGCGACTGCTGACGTCACGATTTGCAGGTATGTTGAAGTCATTATTGGTTATGTCTTTTGGATAAATTAATTAAAAGATAACAATAAAGATACATTATGAGACAGCAACACTAAAATATAGATATTTTATTTTACATTATAAATTAGTGCTTAAACGCAATCTCGCCTTGTGGTAAACAGTGATGTTGTGTTGTGTATTATGTCAAGAAAATACTGCGCTCACTCTCAAAAATACATCCAATAGAACACCGACAGGCTGGCTACTCTACGCCTGTGCTTCAGGCTTTAAAGATCGTTTTGAACCAAATCTGGTTGGCTTATTAGCCTCTTTTCACGCCTCGAATCCAAAGTTGCCAGATGGCTTTTTGCAGCACTACCCCAAATTTGGCGGTAGTACTCCATACACGAACGTATCTGTGCTTCTGTGCTTGTGAAGGCAAGGGAGGGAGTAACGAGTGTGTTAAAATTTCTTATTAAGTAAAAAAAAAATGTCGAAGTTAATTTTAATAAGATTTCATTACCTTTATCGTTGTACATACAACGATATAGGTAATGAAATCTTGTTAAAATTAACTTTGACATTTTTTTTTGGGACATCGTGAAGTCTTATTAACGTCCTGAGGGCTTTTAATGAAACAATTTCATAATATGATACCGGATCTTAAAGGAGTCTAAAAATAACGGAAATTTTCGCTACGTTATCAGTAATTGAATCAAAATTATTTTTCTTCTTTTTGGTTGTTGAGCTCGATTCAGAAACATAATAATTTATTGAGTTTTGAATAGAAGCAAACTTAATAATGATATTTTTAATAAATCACGAGTATCCCTTAGTACGAACAAGGTTGTATTATTTATTTACTATCTCGAATAAAAATGCGTATAATAGCCTAGCCTTACAAAGACATGGGATCCTAGGGTCTGCAGATAACGCAATAATAGTTTAATAATAAGTACAATAAAAAATCAGAAAAGAAATTTTCACAGCCAACACTATATGATACAACATAACAGGAGCTTATACCAGACTAACTTATATGACAATATACTGAAAAATAGCGACTAAAATTAAACCTATCACGTTACAAGAACAAGCCTAGAGCTGTTTTAGAAAACCAATTGTGCAAAATATATTATGACCGCAGTGTAATTAGACTTCACACCATATACCTAGTAACAGACCTGTTTTAACTCTAGTGGATAAAGTAATTAAACACACATTTATAAAATACTAGCATTCGCCCGCGGCTCCGCCCGCGTGGACTAATATTTTTCGTATCCCACGGGAACTGCATATTTTTCCGGGATAAAAAGTAGCCTATGTGTTATTCCAGACTATTATCTACCCCTGTGCCAAATTTCAACCAAATCCATTCAGTAGTTTTTACGTGAAAGAGTAACAAACATCCATACATCCATACTTACAAACTTTCGCCTTTATAATATTAGTAGGACTAGCGACCCGCCCCGGCTTCGCACAGGTGTAATGCTGACACTAAATACACTACAGAAAAACTGTGACCGTATAAAAAACATAGCGGCCCGCCACCGCTCTCGCCCCTGCTGGCTGCTCCTGCCCGCAATTTATAATCTGTAATATTCATTTAAATCATATACTGTAAAGGGTACTGATACTGTAATATATACATAGATCTATATTAAATCAAAAATTTATTTAAAGTATTCAATTTGAAAAGGATTAATGCGCTACTGGTTAAAATCGCTTCGAAAATTAGCCGGTATTTCTTGTAAAAAGTAAATGACAAAAAAAATATTGTGGGATATCCATAATAGATAGACATCGCTGACTTTTCTGTAGACCTTTTCAATGTATACAATATTTAGCACATTATTTTGATACATCTTGTAGGTTTCAGCCTACGTTTCACTGCAAACGCAGAAAAAAAAATTACGACATCACATTAGAAACCTCAAAAATAATACTATTTCTCCACAATTTAATGGATGTTGTTATACATAAAACCTACCTCTTTAATCACTCTATCTATTAAAAAAAAAAAACTGCATCGAAATCCCTCGCGGTATATAAAGATTTCATCAAACAAAATGACATAGGGAAAGAGAAAGTAACTTTATTTTATAATATGTAGTGTTAAATATAGCAGTCCGAAATACTGATGACATTCAAAAACTATCACAGATAATATCAATAGGTATAAAGATTTACAAGAGGTAATTGCCAGAGCATAGAAAACGAATAGTCATTACAGATAAATAGTTAATACTATACAGGTGTTATAATTTCAAATATAAATTATGAATTGTTTTAATGTACAAAATGTCACTAAACACGAATAAAACACTACGAATAAAACCATGCATCGAGGGACTGGAGCAATTTGCCAGTATTTCCGTTTGACTACAATTTAAGTGTCTTCAAGGCTAGAGTGAATTGGCTCCTAATAAACTAGTGCGCTTTACCATCAACGATTGCGTCACTGCTTACCATCAGGCGGGATCGAGGCCAAGTACTATTTTATAACATTGAAAAAAAAAGTTATACAACAAGACTTGGTAAAATTATAACTAGAATCACATAGTGAAAAAAAAACAGGTAAATTTTAAGATTTCATTCCTCTGCTCATTCAAAGAAGACAGGATCATTAATCATAACGCTTGCTCAATCAATGTTAATCATAACGCTTGTTCAATCGCCTTGTAATGTATAAGACAAAATCTTATTAAATTATGTAAGTATAGAAAATTAAGCTCATACAAGAGCGATAGAATTGAAATTAAGTATTATAGATACATGTCTATTACTACTTTAACTCATTACTCTAATAATTTATTAACTTTTTTTCTTCTATAGACTTTACAGCCTAAGATAATTTTAGAAATTACAATGAATTGGTTACGTAAAATTGGAGCATGCCCAGATTTGACACTCTGCAATCATCACCACCGTTAACTAGTCCTTTCCTGACTATGTTGCTTCCAGTCTAACCTAATTCCGCTGGAGAGCAGAATTTTACATGGAGCGATTGAATAGTACCAACCCATATCCTCCTATGGTTGTCGTAAGAGGCGACTAAGAACTCTCACCAGGGAAGCGAGCTGCAGCGCTTCTCCTGTGGAATATCAAATTACTGCCATCTCCAACCCGCCAGCCAAGCGTGGGGATTATGGCAAACCCCTCTCCCCAATACCTTGTGGGTGGCCTTTGTCCAGCAGTGGACCTCTATAGGCTGAAGAAGAAGAAGAAAACATTGAGCGATTGCTTATTTGATGCATAACCGAGTTACTGGGTAATGGGATACACCTTAGTAGGACTAGTTGTCAGAATGTCGGGTTTTTGACGACCCGTAACGACTGTTAAAGATTTATGAATGACGGCAGCGACCAACGGCTTTAGATGCTTTTCGTGTTACAGTATACAATGATTTATTTACAACCCAACCGGAGCTACCGTAGCTTGACCTACGTAGTCGACCCTCCGTGCGACTGTTGCATCTCAGCCATAGCCCCTCACACTCTGCAGCCAAGAATGGTATATACATAAATAATTCAATAGAATATGTGAATTGAATTGATGAGAAAAAATATATATATTTTTTTAATAATTATAAACTAGTCACCTAGTGTTTGACTGCAATCCAGTCTGATGATAAGCAGTGATGCAATTGTTGATGGTAAAGCGCACTAGATTATTAAGAGTCTATTCACTGATCATGAAGACGTCAGTTGAGCGAGGTGATGCAATGTTAAACCCAACAACACGACGAACGATGCTGCGCCAGAGGGAGATTAATTTGGAGAAAGGCACTCAATTAAACACCATTTTTATTTAAATATATTCAAACGTCTGTTTACCGACATTGACCATGCACCCAGTTTAGGATTCCAGATGAAGCTGCTGCAGGATGAAACCTCTTCAAATGTTAGAGGGTCCTAAATTCGTTCGTTGTCAGACGGGCGTGAAATCTTGCTCTAGAGGTCCTTTAGACTTCTTAAACAAAATTCGCAAGCAGATGCAACTTCGTGAAGGAAATCTGAGTAGATGTCTATATGCATATGAAAGTCCATGAATATTTAAAAGCTTTGCTCACGAGAATCTTGTTTACATTCAAATTTTCTTTTTTTGCGGTTTACCTTAAGGTTTTCCGGTTCCTCTTATACCTCCTCTTTCTTTGATAATAAAGGAATAACATACATCTTATCCTAGTATTACTTTTATGTATATTTGCACAAACACCTATAGGTTGACATAAGTTCTTGATGTGATAGATTCAAATCATTTTGGATGTAAAATAATTAAAATAAGATTTATCTAAACGACCTTAGGGTTTATGGTCTCTTAGACAAACCTGAGTAGATAGCTCATTATTTAACTTCTGTCTTGAACTCTATCCAAACATCGTCTAAAAATGCACGAGTATGTAATAAGTATACTGACTATAAACATCATTACGCTGTATTAATAATTGCTATAATGTACCTGTCGTACAGAAAGCCTGTATAAGTAGGTGTTCCAATTAATTTTAACCTCAGCTATTTGTTTATTCATTTTAATTCACTATCTCATACCTTAATCTCAAAACCATTTCCTTCAAGATGTCTGAAGGTATTCATGGGCGGGCATTTTAAGATAACCTCAAGATTTTAAGTGGAATACCTACCGCTAAGGATTAAAGGTGAAGCTTATATAGAAATTAAACGTCTTTTAGAGAGTAAACTCGTCCTTATTTGAATAAAAAATAACTCTATGGCTAGGAGGTATCCGAATATTTACTGAAATGCAAAATTAAGCTAGTCTTGAGTTGGCAGATTTGACGATATGGAAAATTAATTAATATTGTGGTATATTTTTGCTTTTGTGAAAGTGAAATAGATGATTATATAAACAGTTTATTGGTAGAGACGAAACCTGCCTACTCTAAACTGGCGGCACGGTTGGCGCAGTGATTAAATGTTTGAATGCTGCGCTTCATGTCGGCGGGTTCGGCTCTCGCACGGAACAAATATTTGTATGACCTACAAGTAGTTGTTCCGGGTCGGGTTGTTTGTAAATGTAAGTTTATATGTTTGTTAACGCACTCACGATACAAGAGGAATTCCTAGTCCCCACACTAGGAATTTCTCTTGTACCGTGAGTGCGTTACGTTTATTAAAAAATATCTGATAGCTCGAACTTTATACGACTTTTTTATTGGGACCTGTGAGATAATTCTACTAATTTTAAGAACGTTAACAGTCTGATTCAGTCTCAATCTGTCAAAACGTACGTTTAACTTCCCATTTTGACAAGTTATTGACATTTGTTTGTGCCGAGATGAGACTGCGGCTAGTTTTTGAACCAAAGAGATTTTGTAAATATAATTTTAATGTCTTTGTTTTGAACGTTTTAAATTACAAGAAATGGCATTCTGTGCAGGAAGATCATATTTAACTAAACACAAAAAAATAGCAATAAAAATAATAATCAAAAAAGTCCTATACGATGCCAAAAGGCTTATATTTCAGCGTGATATTTCGACATATAAAAAAATAAGAGTAATGGTATTGGTGTTTTACCACCACGGTAAGATTTAATTAATTTCCTATTCCTTAGAAATGACGATATGTATTATAAGAAGGCCGCCAGTTTATTTGCAAAACTAATTCTTGCATCATGCAGACTTATTAAAAAAATACTCACTTTTTATTGGATCACTCTGGCTAAATCAAAAATTGTTTTTAAACAGAATACGCTGCGATTTTTTGCATAAAAGATGTCCTAGAGTAGAGTAGGATGACCTAGTGTGACAAGCGCGTAAGACTGAGCATATAGTTTTTCTGCTGATGATGACGTAATTTAAGATACCTATTTATAAGTAAACAGATATTGTGTATTGGTAGGAGGTACCTTTATTTATTGGCTGTTGTTTATTCAAAAAACAAATTTGGCAAAATACAGTATGTAACCCAAATCACCTTAAACATCTGTCGTGTGTGTCGGTGTAGACATCGGTACCAATGGACCGATGTTTACACATGTTCACAAGGGGTAGCAGCCACTATCGAATTGTCCCCAGGGGTACTTCGAGACTTTTCTTTTTCGACGTTCATACCTATTTAGTTTCCAGTTTAAATATTGAGTTAAATACCTGGTTATCGTGTCCGGGACATCAGTAAGTTAATAGCCCGCAGTCGGCTTCACTTAGTCTTCTGTTAGTTAAAAACTAGACTCAGCAAATGAAAGTTTATCTGAAACAAAACAAAAACTTTGATGTAAAAATATGTCTATATAAAAATGTATGTAAGATATGTCAACCGGCAAACCAGTAAAGACAGATGACGATGAGACCAAGATGCGAAAAACTGAACTGAAATATACACGTGCGTCGGAAACATACGCAAGTGTTCAGTACCGAGACGTTACCATAACTGTCCGAGGTCGACTGTTCACTGTACATTGTCAAAACACTCGATCTTTATACCAGTCCTCGCTATATCAGGTCCGAACGGTAGAGCTTTTTTTGATAGGAAATCATCAAATGCCATATCGAGCTCTGGGCGGAGTAGAAGGATGCTAAGGACGTGTTAGACTTTTACTGAATAAAATCAACCCATGTTAATTCGTTTGTCTGTATGGCAAGAACCATGGTATCTTTACCTGATAACCATCGGCGATATAAGACCACGTCATGATGTACTGACATCTCTTGGAGGTGCGCGAACACAACGTGATGTCGACCCAAGCTTGGTCCTTATTGGGCACCGAGCTACCCATTACTCGGCGCCCGTAAGCCCGCCTCTCCGCTAGCCGGATCTTCGTCGTTGTCTCTCGACTACTAGAGCGTCTCCTGCAGTGACTAGGGGTGTGTGGGCGCAGAGATTGCTTCTCCCTTATGCGCTCGGCCTCCCCTTTTGCGAAAATTAGTGGCAAATGGAGGTGATGGTCTATAATGCATTTTCGATAGGACTAGGATAGACTATGGTCTGGATTCGGGCCGGACGCAAGAGATCGCCGTCGGACAAAGACCCTTTTGTGAACCGGCGGACTCGATTTCATTTCTGATCTCATGATTATTCCTTTATTAATCATTGTTAATTATATTGTAATACATTGTTATGTGGCACTGTCCATTGTGCTGTAATGCCATATCCACGATATGAAAATTAACCCTTTATGCGCGAGTCAGACTCTCAGTTTACCGGATTTTTAGGTCAGCTAAAAATAATATTTTCTATCAACATCGTTTAATATACTACTTCCTTTTAAATAAATCTTAACTAATAGAATATTTCCAGAAGCAATCTTCTCGCACTCCTAGGACAATTAATTATAAAGCAAAGCTTGACAACACTGATTTTAATCCTCTAATCCTCGGAGACCGTTAATCATGAGTTTTCAAGGAAACGCGCAATCATCTTGTTGCTGCTTTAGATGAAATTAATGATTAATCATAATATTTTGTCGTTCAGGTAATAGCGAAACATATAAAGGTATGTTTGATTGTTTTGAAATGATTTCTAGGGTTCAGTACCAGAATCGTATTACAAACATTCCACTATATGATGGTCACCAGGCTGTATGCTTATAAACCATTAAAACTAAATAGTTTTTTAAATTATCACACATGTTGTATCGTTGCCTCTCTAGAAATAAATATTAAAAACAGAATATTTTGTATATATTATAGTACGGAAACTTTTGTGTGTAAGTTTGTTTCACACGGGGCTGGTTTTCTATGTGTTTTCTAAAATTTGGAGCAATGGTCTCTTTAAAAAATCGGATCTGGTGTAAGGATATTATTTTTGACAAAACGCCTACTTTAAACTTCAGCCCCACTTCCTCCCTCTTCTCATGAGTACCCAATATTTATTTTTACACTACATGCAGTATTATCTTTCCTTGTCTCGTCAATCCATCCAAAGGTTGTCTTAAAAATATCACTTTTAAGGAAGAAATGCTTATTGTGTAGTTATTAAAATATTTATAATTATGCTTTAGCTGCTTCGTAAATGAAATCTAGATTAAGTCTTAGAAGTCGTGGTGGCCTAGTGGTTAAAACACCAGGCTCTCAAGTATGCGCGGGTTCGATTCCAATGTAACTTTTCTAAAGTTATATGTACTTTCTAAGTATATCTTGGACACCATTGACTGAAAGTGAAGGAAAACATCTTGAGGAAACCTAGACTTTAAGTCTGAAATCGCCCACTCGAATTGAGCAAGCGTGGGGATTACGCTCAATCCTTCTTTGTATGAGAGGAGACCTGTGCCCAGCAGTGGGACGATAAAAAAGGTTGATGATGATAAGTCTTAGATTAGGTTTACTATTGTATGCATGTATTATCAAGTTCAAATTTGGAAACGTTGTATCTTAAAACATAAGTAACCTGTGGAAACGCAATGAACGTAATGTAATGCATTTGTTAAGTTAGCTTTTACGATTGTTATTACTATACAAACAGACTTTTTATACATTCATCGTTGATCTATTAAATAAATTTCCTTTTCATTTTTAAATAAATTTCCTTTTCATTTTCAAAGTAGGTACTGTATACCTTAATTTATGATGTAATGAGCAATGGTTTGTTTACCCCAATAAAAGAAAATTTAGTATCTGTAATTTATACTGTGTTCAATATGTTATGTAAGGAGATAGGATTGATAAGATTAGTAACAAAGTAAGTACCAGTGTGCTAGCTACACTACTCGAATTTCATTTAACTAACTACTCGCCCAAATCCTAGTACCAAACATTCTGTTTGAAACGATAGCTTCGCGTCAACAAGGCTTAGAGCTTTGCTTAGTCAAAGGGTAAACGCTAATATTCGCACTCATGAATCAATTCGTTTCGTTCAATCGTTCATTCGCACATGTCGCAATGATTAATGTGTTCATTCGTTTGTTGAATGAACATGAATTGTGTTTATCTCCATTATGTATTAATTAGATACTGACATGCTGATTTGTAGGTATTGTTTTTTAAATATTTAATCAGTTTCGACCACTGTAAAGTGATTGACTGGCAGAGTGTGCCGCTTGGGAGGAGCTGCGCCGTGTCCTCATCTCTGAAGTAGGCAGTGACTTGTCGCTGTTGGCCGTAATCAGACTCGGGGACATCTGTCGCCCCCCAAACATCAGGAGCCGAGGTGGCAGCGCGAAGTGTTCCACGCGCGCCTCTCTTAGACGTCACGGGGGGAGTCCTACACCTCACTCCCCCCGCCCCCTGACCCGAAGAGGCCCACGCTGGTGGCCAGCACCGATCGGGGGTTGCGGAAGCAGTATTAGTTCTCGCAGCCCCCGGTATAGGTGTGTGACGGAATACCCGGGTGGTTTTTAGTCAGTAAGAGTCTGACAAATTCCCGTCGCCCGCCCCAGGGCGGCGGACATCCATGAGGATTTTCCACCCGGAAAAAAAAAGGTAATTCATGAATACCATGTATAACATTGGCTAACTTGGAAAATTAATCTACCATTTTATGTATTGTGAATGTGAATAAGTATTTGTGGGATATTTTACACAATTTTGTTTTTATTTGTTTTATAGGAAAAACAATAGAAGAATAGCGGCAGTATATGTAAAGTTTAGATTTAGATATATTGTAGTTAAAAAATATCATTGTAATCAATACACAAAAAATAACAACAAATAACAGCAACAAATAACACAACAAATAACAGCAACAAATAACACAACAAATAAGTAAATCTTTTTTTAAATTATTATAAACTAGTGCTTGACCGCAATGCCTCCTGATGGTAAGCAGTGATGCAATTGTTGATGGTAAAGCACGCTAGTTTATTCATAGCCTATTCACTAAGAAAAAAAACTGAGTGAGTAGAAAGGAAGACGGCAGTAAAGCGAGGTGTTGCAATGTTAAACTCAACAACACTACTAACGATGCTACGCCAGAGGGAGATTGGTCTGACGACCCTCCACGACAAAACTTTCCACACAACAACATTCGGCGTATCATACCCGGTACACATCGCAACACAACTGCTCAGACCCATCCTCCGTACGCTTTCACCAGACATCACGCCGGAACACGACGAATCGCTTGGCGAGCTTAGCTGGTGGGTGGTAACTTTTGCCGGCAGCCGAAGTTATGGCTTACCGCCGAGAAAAACACTGATTATGTAACTTTTTTTTTTTTTTTTTATTTTATAGTTAGCTAAAACGGTACAAAACCAGAGTCAGAGGGGCATTGGGCAAGGACAAAAGTGGGTTTTAGTGGGCGTATGTGAGGATATCCCATGAGAAAAATGTCATCATCAGGATCGGCAATATTATCAACGATCGTCAAGAGATCAACATTTTGACGAACAATATTATATTTAACATTTAATAATAATAATACAGTATGTTAAATAACAGAGGGCGTTCCCTTAAACTCGTTAATATATATCATTATTAGATATATATTATATAGATTAAAATAAAAATATCAGCATAGAAAAATAAGCATAAAAAAATCCGAATAAAAAAAATTCTAATTGGAAATAAATTTGAAACCTCCTGTTTTAAATCAAAATAGTAGTCGTCATGTATAAATAAATTGCGACGTTGCCGTCTTTCATGTTCGCGTGTACAGTATGTTTCTTTTACATGTCAATTTTAAATTTTTATTGAATATTTTGTTATTGGAAAAATTTTTAAAACATTTTGTTTTCGAATGGAAATATTTTTTTTTAGCATGTATGTATGCTATACTATTTCGGGTTAACGGGAACGCCCTCTGTTAGTTAACATACTGTATATTGCTCGTCAATATGTTGATCTCCTTATGATTTAAGTTGAGTTGCACGACTTTGTGTGCATAAAAATAGGCAAAATAAATGTATAAAATCTTCACAATGAGTGTAGTTCTCACCCCCAAAGATCGTGTTAGACGTCGATCACGTGGTCTTCATCTGATCTGACCACGATTACATGTGGACTTAAGGGAGACTATGATACTGACCGACTGGGAAACACTGGCATCATCTGTTTTAAAAATATGATTAACATGTAAAAGTGTTTCCACAAACTTACTTACAAAATAAATCTGTTTATTGTTTAATACGTGTTCAGATGTTTTCATTTCAAATTCGACAGTCCAAGATAATTCAATCTCCACCGGTTTTGGGAGCGCGTAAAAGTTACCCAATACTTATCGAAAACAAAGGAACATTTTATTTTTACAACAAAACAAGACACTGTCAAACTCAATGCTACTGGGATTCTTAACTTGAATGGTCCATGAATAGGAAGGGATTTCTCAGAGGATTAAAAACTTTCGGCACTCAACCACCATGAGCCAAAATTCCCCCCAAAACCTACAACGGATTAAAAGTTTAAAGTCATCAAAACTTGATGTGGCAACTTTTGGATTTGTGCCTGTGAATTTTAGACGCATAAACCAGAACGATCCTGCTTCATTGGCGTTGTTTTTCTTTAATTTTGTATAAAAACAATAACGCCGTAGTACAAGGGATGCCATCGCAAAATTACTTCTGATGTGATTTGTGAAGTTTTCCAGCGGATCAGTTTGATAAAGGAAAAATAAAGGCTTCAATTACGATGATTTCACGGAAGTACGAAAAAGAATTTTCAGATTTCTTTTCCTGATATACATATTGTATACGTATGTATACAATAAACGGCCTTTTTCCTCTTGTGGGGGTGCTAGCGGAAAGTACTACTAAACTTGATGTACCTATCAATAAATGTCAGAGTAAAAGTGTTGTAGGGATCTTTAGACATATCAAAATCCTTGGAATTTCTGATTTTATTCTCACCATCAGTAAAATATTGGTTTGATTTAATTTCTCGTTACAGTTAGTTAAGAATTCATTGAAAATTTAAAGTGTACACACGGCTACACATCAAGCTATGCCATATTATACAAATTTATAGAAAGATATTTTACTTTTGTAACATATTGTTACACTACCGATATCTTCCTCCATTTCAATTTAATTGATCGGGTCGAAAGTCGCTGTAAGTATATGGGCCTATTAGCCGAATGCTCATTTTTATGGTTGGCAGTGCTTCATAAGTGCTCGCATACTCATAAAAATGTTATGGCCTCTTTCTGGATGACTTTCAAAATGAGTGCTGTAGAGATTTGCTTTTATTTCTGATTTCAACTCGTTTACTTCATTAAGTATGGCTGAAACGTTGTCTATTATTAGATGATTTTATTTCAATAGTTTACATAAATAGAGGTTTAAGGTTGAGGCGGTCTGTGGTCTTTTATGTACCAGAAAATGTATAACTTGGGAGTTGCTAAGGTTTCTTAAAATGTATGTCGCTGTTTGGTTTTGACGTATCATCAACTAGTCTTTGGTCTCTCCTTAGTTCCGAATGACTACACACAGACTACAAACAGGCAGACCCGGAGGGTGTGTGTAATTCAACGTCGCATAAACACAATAATAATTCAAAAGCTGATAGCTGAAACAATAGCGGAATTTATTTTCTGACATGTCATCTGTACTAATTTACTTTTTCATGAATATTTATGGTGAACTAAGTAATTAGTAAGTGTAAAAGTGATGTAATTCTTATTACTATAACCCTAATTTATATTATACCGTGAACCCTTATGAGACCGTTGCGCATGTTCTCATTGAGTGTACCTACACACTTCAGGCGGATTAGAACTGAAACCCTCGGGACACTAAGATCTTACACAGATATCCTTAACAAGCCAGGAGATTTAGTAAGAGGTGCCTTTTGGAGGGAGTTAGGTTGGTTGAAACAACCACCAAAGGCCGCCATGGCCTACATCCAATGGTTCATTTGAAGAAATACGTGCGAAAGCCAAAGTAACATTACATGTAACACCGCAACATTGACCATAGAACCCCATTTTTTGTTCCCCACCCAAATTAAATTCGTTATCTTGGACAAGAAAATCGAACCATACATACGTTTTTACATATATTTTACAAGGTGTTATGGAAAGGGTATAGGTATACGTTCCAGCTTCTTTAGATAATATCAAAAAATATTAAAAGGGATTTTAATCTTATCTCCACATATTTGCACATTGTTAGAACTTTTAATAACAGAAAGCGAACGTTTAAAATTGAAATATTAGTTGATCGTAGTATTGGAAAGTAACGTGGAAAATACCTATTGACCTACGTAGTGCGGTGACACGTTTGTTATGATTTTAATAAAAAACAAATTATCATATAAAACCGATGATTTGATATCAATTCTTAGAATATATTATTTTGAGTTCAACCCCTTCAAATATTGTTTAACATCATCCAAAGAAGCCTTGCCCTTGATATGTCTAAACCCCTGCCGTTACACGTTGTATAAGCTAACGCCTTTTTTCCCTGAGGATAGACAAAAACTATAGAAAACCACTTGCTACGATCATAATATATTTTTTTACTTTGGTTACTTCCATAAATCTAGTTATACACGCACATCAGTTGCGAGTACTAAGCACCTCACTTTTTTAAGGATATCAACATAGGAGAACCTAATCAATCACGACAAATATATTTCGCATCCCAAACTCCTAAAATATATAAACTGAATTTTATCACAGTAAAAAAATGTTACGTGCTTAATCTGATAACAGAGGCGGTAAGTAACCACCTGCCACGAGGAGCACGAGCGAGCTGGATCTTATCGAAGACATCCTTTTAACACTATTGAAATTGAACTATAATTTTTGAAGGAACGATTACATTTGTTATATGTACATTAATATATCACGAATAAATTACCTACACTTATAATGGTAATATATTACACAGTCACGTAATGGAGCTACGGGTAAGTAAAAATGTGTACACAATTAGGTCAATGAATAGATTTAAAAATAGTTTGAACCTTTTTTCAATATGTGATGGGAATATTTTGTAGATTTAAAAAATACATATACTATACTAGTGCTTGATTGCATATTGCATCACTGCTTACCATCAGGCGGGATTGCGGACAAGTACTAGTTTATAATGCTAGGGATGGACTCTAGTTCAGCTGACACTAACTCACACAGAGTTTAACAGAATCGATCAGCATGTATGTGATCAATCTCTGTTTTCGTCGTAAAGTTCAATTTTTACGTCCTTGTTTCTTGCATACAAAATATTTTTTTACACACCTTATACACGAAATATTTTATCTTACCCCAAGATCAAAAATGAATGGAAATATTCCTTCTACCCCTTCTTAAAATATTTACGATAAAACAAGCTATTTCGTCAACACTACTTTAATAAGGGTTGTATCTTTTCATGTGCAATAAATGGAATTTTCAGAGCTTGTAACACCTTGTATGTTACAACTTGTCATGTGTTTCAATTCGCGACGTCTACATTGCTCGGAGCAATCATAACAAAGGAATATATTGGAAAAAAATCACTTGAAGCTTGCATTCTTTTGTGACAAATATTTCGAGCCGCGAGTGAATGGCGACAATCAATTTTTGTCGAGTGCTTATTGTGAGGATCTGCGAGAGACTGTTTCATATTGGCTCTGCAGATTATTTTGAACTGGTTTTTGGCATCAACAAGTTTATATAAACCGTAAACGTTATTCGTGATTTATTTGACAAAAACATTTATTCTCAAACGATTTATTTAGAAAACACCGACGTTATTTATTTTAATTTTAAAAATGATTTAAATTGATTCATCATCATTTCAGCCGAAAGACGTCCACTGCTGGACAAGGGCCTCCCCCAAGGTTCTCCACGACAACCGGCCTTGCGCCTTCCGCATCCAGCGGTTTCCCGCGACTTTCACCAGGTCGTCGTCGGTCCACCTTGTTGGGGGTCTACCGACGCTGCGTCTTCAATTGATTAATTACTGACAATTATTTGCAAAGTTGAAGCAGATTAGAATTTATTATGGTCTCATTATCCCTCACTGTGGCCAAGACACCCTTAGCCATCTCTGATCAGTCCTGTGAGTCTGCTGGACTGGCAGTGAGTTTACCCATCACCCTTACCTGGAAATCCTACCTACTATCCGTCTGTTACCTTAGGTCTCTTGGTGCAGACATCCCGCACTTATTTATATATTTATTTATTACGAACTATATGGTAGGTTAGGGCTGTAGGGCTTATAGGACTTAGGGTCGTAGGGACTGTAGGGCTTATAGGTCTTAGTTTAGGTTCTGTTACCTTGCCATATAGGCGCATGTACTGCCGCTAATAAGGGTTGTCGTACATACAAAATGCCATTAATTGGTTTATTCAATCTTGAAATAAATGTATTGGGTTTGAGTTTGATACGTTATTTCTTTATTTTTTGCTTTAGAATATTCCGCCGATTAAAAATTTGATCGTATGAAATGAAACTTTTATGTTTATAATACTAGTAGAATTTACTCAAAACTATTTCGGTAGTAAGTGATTCACTTGTAGTATATGCATATACTGCTAGTTACAGAGAGCGCCGCAGGAGACGCCCTGGTCGGGAGATAACATCGACATCCCGGCCACCGAAGACGCGGGCTTGCGGGCGGTGAGCTGCCCTCCGCTCGCCGCCCGCAAGTCCGCGCCACGGTAAGGATCAGGCACAGGTCGACGGCGCGTAATGTTTCACGGGCGCCTCAAAGAGATGACAGCCTCGTAGATCAGGGTTGCGGGATGGTTAGAAAAGAAACCGTGGCCCTCGCGCACAGGTAAGTGAAGGATCACGGGTGGGTTTTAGTCAGTAAATAGGACGAAAAAAGGTTACAGAGAAAATGTAATATCATAGACCAGAGTAGGCACTTAAAAAAACCGAGAGGCTATTCCCGTTTACATTTCCGACCATAGATGTAGGATTTTTTTGCTACCGACAAGGTTTTGACATTGACAATAAGACGCTTTGCGGCTAAATGGGTATGAAGGTCCATGTCGTAGGCTGTTTTCTTTTTTTTTGTATGTATAATGGCGGACATGCTTACACAGGAGTAAACCCCATAAGCGTCATAATTTCAACATACATTAAGTAGAAAGTTGATTACGTGACATTAATGTTTTTAAAATTTGTGTATATCTTGTGACAAAGATGTTTGATATAAGCAAGACTGACAGGTAAGTATGCCAGGTTTTATACCAAAAAAATAAATCCTCTTTGGTTCGACCTTCTGATATTGTATCAATAAACTAAACCTCTAAAAAGGAATTCCATCGACTATCTAAGCTCGCTTCTTTACCAGCCTTTTCTAAAAACTGTTAGCGATAAATAATGAAAGGTTCTTGCTAGAACCTGCTCAACGATATCGCGTAAAATTGATGACTGCTGTAATATCCACTTACATGGCTGCTTTTGAAGCGACGTCATAACGATGACGTTATAGCTAGCCCATCAATCATGCCCTAGGTTCCGGCCCCGTGTGTTACTAGTAATGGAATGGATGAGCGAAGAAAATTAGGTGCTTACATATCTATGTGTTTAGTTCCGAATCTTAAGTAATAACAAAACTGGCCTTATTGCTTCAGGAAGCCTATACTAACTATACTAATATATAAGTGTTTGTTTGTTGAACGCACTAATATCACGAATTACTAGTCCGATTTAAAAAATATTGCGCTGGATGGCCTATTGATGCAGGAAGACTTTGACCTATGTAACATTACGCTACAACCACAACAACAGGATCGGAACATATAAAAAAAAGACAAATATTAATCCTTATTCAAATAAATTAATAGTATTTATTTTTGAATAAATTTGTCCTTGACATCACTTAATTTCCATTAACATCTTATAAGATATTACAATAGTATAATATCAACCAGTTTTTGTGCTGTAACGTTATAAGTGTATTATACAGAAAAGTTACCTGGAGGTATATGGTTGGTGACTTTGACTGAATAATAATGCGTTTTTTTTAAACTTCTTTCTAGATTAAAGTCGAGTTTATTTTCTAAATATTTTACGTCCCATTCATTACACTTAACATTCTGTTCTTTTTCTAGGCAAAAATTATAGCAATAATTACACTTCGCGTAATAACCTCGCTATGTTGTAGGTACTCTTAAACTATACCAGCTTTGAGAACGCCATCTTTCTTAAACTGTTCACCGTTGCACTGGAAAATGTCTTTTTGGTTCTTGACTAAGTTGGGCTAAGGCCAACGGGCTGTAACACCGTGCTTCTAGTGCTGTAACCTAATATCGGCGGTGTGCGCTCGGTAACCACACTGCAACACAATGCATTTCTAAATGTATTTCAGAAAAAATATGACATGGTGTAAAAATGATTGGCATCGATTCAGTTGCTAATCCTGAACAAACTTTAATCAGCACCCTAATTGCGTAACACTCCATAATTATCAATTGGAATCACTCTGAAGCCAATTGCTAAACCGTTGCTCCATATGTTCGGAAAATGTATCCGCTCAACAACGTAACTAACGCAATGAATGTCGTTGAACTGTCAAAATGAAACCCATTGATACTGATAGTGTGTTACGTAATTACCCTGCTGGTTGATTATATAGTAAAAATAATGTTATATATCTTCAGCAAAGGACGTCGTGATGTCTTTCGGTTGAAATTATGACAATGATAGCACAATAGAACTAAAATTGTTTGATATACAGCCACACCATTCTGTTATAATACCAGCCCCAAGGAAGCAACAACGAACTTTTCTAGAACACAGTCAGATCCTTCCCTTACTCCCGTTATTATCGAGACTTGTACCGCAGAAATATTTTAGCCGCGGTCGGTAGAAATTAATTCCCGAAATTAATTACTGTGAGTTAATTGACTTTCATATTTTCTACATTAATAACTTTATTGAGTTCACTGAAGCACTGTGATATTAAAAGGAATTGAGTTTTTCTTTCAAATAATGTTAATTGGAATTGTGATATAATTTCGTTCGTCTGTGGAGCTTAATTTTCAAAGTATATTTATTGAATCAAAGGTAAAAAGATTGTTAATTAAAAAAGAAAAATCCACTCAGGTAAAATTTTTGATTAGTACCTATATTGATTCGAAATAATTCAAATATCATTTATTATCGTAAGGCGAAGCAGTGGTAACCAAGTAGGAAGTAAGAGTTTTAGGTCATAAGTTCGAAACCAGGCTCTTTACTTTGCGTAGATTTTGATAAGCAGGTTCTCAAAGAAAACAGTAATAAAGGAAAAAATCGCCTGCAAAATAGTATATACAGGAAAGAAAAATTCGAAAACATGTAACATTTATATATAAATCCGCAGTGGCTGACGCGCGTGGTGGCTGAAGGTACATTCTCTCAAAGCGAGGAGACCTGTGTCCCAATAGTAGGAACAGTATAGCCTGATTCATCATCATCATCTCAGCGCATAATCCCGGTTGGGATCCGCGGCTTTCGCGTTGGAGCCCAGGGTCCGCTTTCCTACAATTACTCCTCCATTTCGCACGATCTTTGGCATCCCGTGGTGTGAGATTGTTGGCACGCATGTCATCTCTTACAACGTCAAGCCAGCACTTCTATATTCACAGTATAGCCCGATTGTGATTTACATGTATTATGTACCTAACCCGTAAAACATCAGCACAACATGATTTTTCATTAGCTAGTATTGGAAACCAGTGAATGTTACCCGTTACGGGTAAAATCAGCTACCACCAACCACACACACATGCTGAGAATCAAGTCTATGTTTCGCTTGTTTATGCTTTCATAAGCCGAAGGCTTATTTACATATCAACTTATGTATGTAGGTCGTATGTATATGCCACCTATATACCTACCTACTTTTATGTATAAGTTAAGGGTTCCTTTTATTAAAACTTGAATGTTTTAATAACATTTTGGGTGCGTGGGCGTAATCTTTGTACTGATATTCGGTTTTTCTGAATTATGTACATAAATACGTCGCCACGAATGAATGATATTACTATTTAGGTAATAGATTGATTGATGATCGGTTTCTTTAACTACGCTCCTGTGAAAACGTCATAGTTTTCCATAATACCATTAATGCACTTAAAACCATTTCTTTTTAGTTTAAGCGTTCGAAATAAAATTTACAAACGCAAATCCTTATAATATATGCTATATGTCAATAAAAATCTTGTCAGAATCGGCTCAACCATTTCAACGATAAGCTTTAACAAAAAATGAAGATATAGGAAAAAAGGTAGTATCTACAATGTATATATACTTTCATATGCATATAAGGTGCTTAATATAATTATCCTTAGATATGGGGAACAGCAAAACTATAACCAGAATTGAGTTGCTCTGAAAAGAGATTATTCTTAATTATTCACACTAATTTTAACAATTGTACAAATCTTTAACATTAAACTAACACAAATATTACCTGAGGAGAAACAACATTTAAAACTATTGTTTCACCATTTCTTAATTACTTTATAAAACTTCACACGTTTTTCTTAACCTCTTTATCATGTGTTTCAAAGATTAAAACAACTTCATAGATACAATATAACCTTACAGACTAAACCAAGTGTCACACACGTTGTTTCTAAGCATAGTGAAAAACTACTATTTTGACAATATAAACAGACTCTTCAATTTGAATTATTTATATGTATGTATAATTAGATAAAAAAAATATAAACTACTACACAGTTGGAAGATTACCAAGAAACGTGCCATTATAATCTCATAATTATTTTTAATGCTCTATACTATCTAGTACTAGTACATTTTAGTACTGGACCGTGATCCCGCCCGGTGGTAAGTGGTGATGCAATCGTTAATGGTAAAGCGCACTAGTTTATTATCAGCCTATTCATTCTAATATCTCAACGCAAGTATGGGGACGGCATGCAGGATGTGGCAGTGTGAAAGATCACACTGCCGTGGAAAAAAATTAGCGCGAAACTCCGAAACGCTTATATAATTTTAAATTTCTAATCCCCATCACGTTTTGTCTATAACTTAAGCCGTTGGAGCCCCAGATACATAGGCGTGTCTGTATTTACAAGGTTCATATTTCAACCAAGCGGCGATTTATAAACCCTATACATAAAGTATGTATGAGAAAACCCTACATTGATGTGAACGTTTGACTTTGGGGCGAGTTTAACGAGAATTTTGATAAAGGAGGTACCTAACCATAATAGCGGTTTGACTGTACCTTTTGTAAATATTTTGGGTAGGAAAGTTCTATTTTAACTGCATATTTTTGAGTCCTCTTTAAAAGGTATCTAAAATGTTCAGCGTAGAAATTACTTAATTTTCGACACGGCACTTTTGATATTTCCCACAACAATGTTCAGGAATACAGATAAATAGACGGGCAAAAATGAGTATGAAACCAACACCCTGTGATTAATTATGCTACAAGAAGAATTAACCAAACAATATCCGATACTCTGTGGATTTATCTCATGTTTCTTATTCATTATAAGTAATTAATTGTTTGGCAAGTAAGATCGATTGGCATTGGATTGTTGTGGATGTTTTTGTGTATCGTCGCAAAATTGTATGAACTCGACCAATGGTTGCGTTTTCTTAGTTTATTTTTAGTATAAGTAGTGATTTGCGCGTTTCAGCCGCATAAACCTCAATTAAGTGGGAAAATCGGATTTAAAACGCCGCCTTTTCAAAGTACTGTATGCTAGTCTTGTGACGTCGGTGTTCAGTATTGATACATCTAAATCAACTCATTGCTCAAACGGCACGTTTAGGTCCCACTGTGTGTCCAATTGATAACAATCAACATTCAATACATTTAGTACTGCAATTGAACCAATTATTGGCCAAATCTGATATTAGATGATGGTCCTGACTAATCATATTAAGGAGGTTGTAGAATCTAACACCTTAATATATATATTTTTTTTAATTATAAACTAGTGCTTGACTGCAATCGCGAATGATGGTTAGCAGTGATGTAATCGTTGATGGTAAAGCGCGCTGGTTTGTTAAGCCTATTCACCTAAAAACTTAGTGAATAGGAAGGAAGACGGCAGTTGAGCAAGGTGATGCAATGTTAAACCCAACAACACGACCAACGCTGCTGCGCCAGAGGGAGATTGATCTGGAGACCCTACATTTCCAAACTCCCGACACAACAACATTTGGTGCATCGTACCCGACACACACACAACACAACTGCTCCAGACCCGTCCTCCGTACGCTTTCACCAGACATCATGCCGGAACACGACGAATCGCTTGGCGTGCTTGGCTGGTGGGTGATAACTTAGGGCCGGCAGCCGAAGTTATGGCCTACCACCGAGAAAAACACTGATTATGTAACAAGTTGTCAAGAACTGCCCAATTCCTAAATCAGGACAAAGTGAATAAATAACGGAGGGACGAGTTACGTCAGAGGGGCATTGAGCAAGGACAAAAGTGGGTTTTAGTAGGCGTATATGAGGATTTCCCATGAGAAAAATGTCATCATCAGGATCGTCAATATTATCAATTATCGTCAAGAGATATCATGCAAACATCGGAACCGGAACAATCCCTTGGCGGCAAGACTTTGTCAGATGGGTGCTCACAACACAAATGAGATGATAGAATGAATGTGAATGAAATAAAAACATGAATAGAATACTGTCATCGAGTATTCCATTATATTTTGTGATCACACACATTACACTCTTTCACTTATTAACAGCGTTTCTCTCTTTCTAGTTTTATTATTATCATTCTTTTTTAACTCTTGATTTCTTTGTTATATTTATTTATAATATATATTTTTATAGTAAATGTTTAAATGGTAGGTAAACCCTCCATTTCGGTGCTCAAATACAAGCTTTTCAAGTTCGGGGCCAATGCAAAATCTTTATAATCTTTAAATTAATAAACTTCTATAAGTTTATTATTAGTGCCGCTCCTTCATTCAATCAAGGCTCGAAGCAAATACTTTAATATATTATCATTATATTAAATATTATAGTAGATGTTCGTTAGGAAGGTAATTTATGCGTGGTAGCTACCTGGCAACCGTAGACGAACCAAGAGGATTTTGAGATCAAACGGGTCTCAAGGGAAAGAAGCGAGAGTGTATGTTTAATGTTTCAGTGTAATCAATTTTCCTACGGTTCACGTTTTAGTTCTAAAACAGAAGTATCAGCTTTCTCATCAGTTTATTTATTTTATTACCATATATTTTGGGTATATTATGACCATATTACTAAACTTTAATTTTTTAAATTTAATTTTTAACCTGTATTGAGTGACTCTGGTGTCTGTGATATAGTGAAAGTACAGGCACCGACGGTGCATATGCATTATACGTGCTAGATCGAAAGCATAGGCCACCTCTCTCACTCTTTTCGAACCAAAAAAATACTTATTATATGCGTATGGCATGTCTATTAATATACGTCGATGCTCAAACCCGTCCTGATTTAATCAACTCGGGAAAAATAGTAACAACAGCGTGAAGTAGCCCAAAATGCAGCGCCATCTCTCGGGGGGATTTTTGATGGTTTTTTTTTATTTAAAAGAAGATATGTTCAGAATAAGGAAATACTTGCAAATAAAAAATATTTAGTACAAATTTTCGAAAATTGTTTAACCCATCTAGTTTAAAATTATTTTCGTAGAAAGTCTTATAAACTTCTACTTTTGAGATTTTTTCATGTTTTTTAAACTTTGTTTCAAAAGTTAGAGGGGACGGGGGCAGGACGCATTTTTTTTTACTTTTGGAGCGATTATTTCCGAAAATATTAACATTGTCAGAAACTGATTTGAGTAAACCTATTCATGTTTAAATTCACGTTAGGAAGACACGTTAGAAATCTCTTCCCACTTAACGTGTATTTTTATATTAACACTTTGTAGGCGTGATTGATACACAATTTGTTGCCAAACTTCAGTTTTATAGTGCTAACGGTCACTCAGATTATTCCCGGACGGACAGACAGGCAGACATATAGACAGACAGACTTAGCAAAACTATAAGGGTTCGTAGTTTACTATGTATTATTATTATATATAAGTATTATTATTATTTGTTATCGCAAATGGTTCTTTCATTAATGCAGATCTTTCATTAATCATCGATGGTTCATTCATTAGCACGTGGTTGTATTTCCTTTGCCGAATAAACGCGACGACTGTGACGTTACTCGACTATACGTGCGAATGGTCATTAATTACTCTACTAAATGACTTTTGTGTAAACAACGACGAAGCATTCTTTCAACGGTCTATTTTTATGCCTACTAAAATATCAAGAAAATAATTATCTATAGTAAAAGTGCGCAGTGCTACACGCCCACTCTATTTCATGTTTAATAAGTAACAACTTTATTTTAAAGACAATCAAGTTGATTTCTGAATGACTAGCATTATTGAAAATTTATAAAAGTTACAAACGTAGACTGAACTTTGTTGTGAGTTAAAATCAATTTTCCATAAACATAGATTTCTTTAAATTTAAATTTTTGTTAAATAAGTCATATAACAGAACAGAACGGAACGGAACGAAACGGGAAGGAACGGAAAAGAACAGAATAGAATAGAACAGTAACCTTATTTGCATAGAAAGTAGGTACAAAATACAGATACTAAGTTTTAGAAGATCCTTATACTGACTACCTTAAATAAGGCATGCAAACAAATGCTAAAATGAATAAATATTCCATAATAATAGATCATCTCATTCGATACGTATTAAGTATAAATACACATTGGCAAATCAAATAAATATAAATTAAGCATGTCAAATTAAATTAAAAATAACACAATTCATGACGGCAGGTGTTTTAGATGTTCTTTTTATCTAAGTCAACTTTCATTTGCAAGCTCTAATAAAGATAATAATATGCATACTTAACTCTCATTACGAGCGTCAAATGACGAATCCATAACTAACCGTCTAACTCAAGTAAATTTTCCACAGCGGAGAATACTTCCAGAGGGTAACATAACAGTGTCACTAAGTTTTATAATGAGGAAACGTACGCCGCGCCCGCAGCACGTTCTCGCCACCACAACGCGAGACATTTCTTTTGTATGACAGCTGTATAACTCGCGCCTTGAGGACACGACCTTTCTTTCCATTCATGTCATGAATGGGTCATATGGGACATTATATATTTAAATATAAGTAGGTAACTTCGTTGATTTCTTGGCGTAAGTATGTATTAGATACGGAACTCAAAGGGTTACATGAGCTAAGATTATCCACAAATAGTTTCGTTTTTTTTAGTCTGAGTCAAATGTGATAATTGAAATTTCATCCACTTCCTGTTAACGGATCGATCAGAAATTTTATACGCACCTTTAGTTTTGATGACATTAAAATTTAATACATTCGGTGTCACTGTAAATCCAAGATGGCCGGTGCTAACTAAAATACCGGATTGCATTTGTTTTGAATTCAGTCACAAAATGGTAGATTCTTTACTGGAGACTTTCTGCTGCATACAGTTTTCCAAACCAATTGTAGCGGTATCTACAACACCACTCATAAAAACGCCTCCGCAGATCCTGCGTCTCGCATGCAGAATTTATTATGCATAAAGCGTACATCATCCGGTCATAAACCGTCCGGCAAGTGCCCTTTTCTATGGGGGATGTGTGAGCTTTAACTCTTTTCCTCATAATTCTGTATTACCGGATTCTTTTATATTATTATTTACATTATATACTCTAGCGTACTCTTGGGGACCGATATCACGTACACACGTAGGTACATGTAATATTAACGTAGAACTACAACGATAACTTACATTTTGAACGATGAAAGATCAAACACGTACACTACGTGATGTTCTTAATTCGGGATTACCCTCTACAAGTGTGTAGGTGTGTGACACACGCATAGGTAAACGAGCTTGGAATAAACTTGTACTTGCCATTACTTTCACTTCGACACAAAACTTGTAACTGTGTAGAAGTTACAAAGTATCCCAAGTTCATAACAAGGTGGAAACAGAACTTGTACATCAATAAGTTAAGGAGAATTACAAAGAACTCTCACGGGAAGCTTTTACTTTGTAACGTTGTGATTATTTCTTATTTTATTTATTATTTTTTGCCTTTACTAAGCATAGGGAAACGCACCTTTTTGTGGTCTATGGTTATTGATACTAATTGTCTATTACTATTTGTTTTGCTTTATCTGTGACATTTATTGTCGTTTTGACGTTTCAGTGTGACAGTTTTTTGTCAAATTCCCAAGTTTGTGGGGAGTATTGTTTTGTAATGTTGGCATTGCATTGTTTTTTTTGGTATATCAACAACGTAATGGTCGCTGCTTTCATTGTGAAAATGAATTGTCGTATTTTTTTCACTATGGGATTTTTGTAGACCAAGTTATATTTTCATTGGATTTCTGCAGATTGGAATCTTGTAAGCGGGGAAATCTCCCACCGTTCAAAGGGGTAATTTGGTTTCGGGTGTTTGGCACCGAGAGAGATTCTTGACAGCAAAAGAAGAAGGAGGCGAAAATACCTGTGGAGTCACGTAGCGATCGGAAAAAAGGCTTTTCGATGTCGATAGATCTGACCGGCAGGGCGTCGGGCAGACGGCCTGGACGGGCTTAAAGAAAATAAAGGCTTCTGACACGGTGTGCTGATTTTGGGACAATCGCGGCCGTGTGGACCAGCCAGCAAGCAGCACTAGGCCCAAGCAATCCTGTGCATGTGGCTGGGTCTCCCAGGCGGAGAATTTTTCTATTGGAGCGCCACCTGGGCGTGTCTTTTTTTATTTTTGTCCTAATCTTCTACCTTCAACCCCGTTGGTTTGGAGAGGCAGGACACATGGTTTCAAGGACAAAGAAGGCCAGGAACTTCCAAGGATGTGTCGCAAGTACCCTCTTATCTCAATTTAAATAACATTCTTGTACCCGTAGAAAACTCATTTACTATTATATTACCGGTGGTGACCTTTTGTGACCTTTTCTGATATATAATTTTCCCCATTTTGGATTTGTATAATTCTGTAGTCATAGTGGATGAAATCCACAGCCGGAGCAAGCTTTGCTTTGGTACAGGGGTATCAGGGATCAAGTTTCTTGTTGGTCTCAGCTTAAGGAGATTTTATTGGAGGAGTTTGGCCCAGTGGACCATGATTATAGGTTGCTTGGGGAAATTAGATCTCGTACACAGGGAGCGGACGAACCAGTCCATATTTATTTTTCAATCATGACATGTATGTTTGCTCGTCTCAAAAACCCACTGAGCGAGGACAGTAAATTAGAGATTTTGTTACATAATATTAGGCCTCAATTTTCACAACAGCTAGCGTTAGTGCAGGTAACTTCAATCGCCCAACTTAAAGAACAGTGCCGGAAGTTGGAAGCCGCGCGTCAGCGGGCTGATCTGTTTGTGGAGCCGTCGAGGCCCAGCTCTAGTATGCTTGGCACGGACTTCGCTTACAAGGGCAAGTCTCATAAGCCTGTTCAGGCGGTGGCTGCCTCGACGACAAACGCGGCCGGGTCGGCCGGTTGTCCGTGTGCTGACACTTATAGCAAGGGTAGGCAGTTTAGGAAAACCGCAAAGCCCATTTGTTTCAAATGTGGAAAAACTGACCACAACTTTTCAAAGTGCAACGGCGTGCCGGAAGGGGGTGCTGTAAAGTGTTTTGGCTGTGGGAAAGTAGGTGTTTTGCGGAAACACTGTACTAACTGCAAAAATGTAAAGAAATCTGACAAAGTGTCTAATAAAAATTCAAAAAACTTGTAAGGTTGAATCGCGGCAATTTAAATAATGATTCTAGGTCTAAATTTTATAATTTTGGTTCCATTGCCACGGTTCTGTTTGCTCCTAGTAAAGATGATATTAGACCTCATCTAAAATTTCAAGTAAATGATTTTGAGATCTTTGGATTATTGGACTCAGGTGCAGCCATTTCAATTTTGGGAAATAATTCACACTTAGATTTTGTCAAGTTTGGTTTTGACTTTCAAGAGAATAATAATAGTACAAAATGTCATGTTGCAAATGGTGTAGAGGTACAGACGATAGGGTTTATTTTTGTTCCGGTTACTTTTAATAATATTACACATGTTATTAAGTTTTTTGTAATACCCAACATAGTTTCTCATGTTATATTAGGGGTAGATTTTTGGCATGCCTTTCGTCTAGCACCAGAAATATTTGACAACATTGACTACAGAGTTTCACCGGTAGATTACTTTAAACACTCAGTAAATTCAGACCGCATTAGTACAATTCAATCGTATGAACATTTAACAGTGGCACAAAAGGAGTTAGCTGATGCGATGGTTGAACAATTTAAGAATGTTTCTTTTGAAGAAAAGGGTTTAGGTAGGACTACCCTGATGGAACATGTCATCGATACTGGTGATGCACCACCAATTAAAACGAAACAATATCCTCTCTCGCCGGAAAAGAGAGCATTCTTAAGCCAGGAACTGGATAGAATGTTAGCATTAGATGTAGTTACTCCTAGTGAGAGTCCGTGGAACAATCCAGCCTTGCTTGTCAAGAAATCAAACGGAGATTGGCGGTTTTGTTTAGATTGTAGGAAGTTGAATTCGGTAACCAAAGGGGATTCTTATTCAATTCCATACATACCCCAGATTCTTGACAGCCTAAAGGAGCCCAAATACCTGTCTTCCATCGATTTATCTTCATCTTTTTGGCAAATTCCACTGAGTAAAGACTCGCAAGAGAGGACTAGCTTCACAATTCCTGGCAGAGGGTTGTTCAAATTTAAGGTTATGCCATTCGGACTTTGTGGCGCGCCTGCTCGTCAGCAGCGCCTTATGGATCGATTGTTCGACCATAACTTAACGAGCGATATTGTAAATGGCATGGTATTCTGTTTTATCGATGACATAGTAATATGTAGTTCAGATTTTAACACGCACATGGTTCTGTTAAAACGAGTGTTGGACAAACTGAAAATGGCCAACCTCACTATAAATTTCAGCAAGTCTAAATTCTTTCGACAGTCGCTAAAGTACCTTGGTTACGTCGTAGACGAGTTCGGGTTGCGTACTGATCCTGAAAAGGTATCGGCCATTTTGAATTTTCCCACTCCAGCAACTGCGCGGGATGTAAAAGTATTTTTGGGTACATGCTCGTGGTACCGTCGTTTCATAAGAAATTTTTCAACAATCGCAGCTCCTTTAAACAGGTTGACAGCAAAGGGTAAAAAGGCACCACCTTTCCAGTGGTCAGAGGAAGCCGAGACCGCCTTTATTACATTAAAGAACGCCTTGGTTACTGCCCCAGTCTTAGCTGTCCCTGATTTTGACAAACCGTTCACGGTTCATTGTGACGCTTCAGCGTATGGTTTAGGTGGTATGTTGTCCCAAACAATAGACGGGTACGAACACCCGATTGCATATGTTAGCCGTTCGCTGAACAAAGCGGAACGGAATTATAGTGCTACCGAACGGGAGGCACTGGCGGTTATTTTTGCGGTAGAGAAATTTCAAGCCTATTTAGGTTCCCGACCTTTCAAGGTGGTGACGGATCACTCATCGTTGAAGTGGTTCATGAACTTGGAGAATCCAACTGGAAGACTTGCTCGTTGGGGTTGCCGACTGTCTCAATTTGAGTTTGAAATTGAGCACAGGAAGGGCTCTGACAACGTCGTTCCGGATGCATTGTCCAGGCTTATGAAAGTAGAAGCGGTGAATGATTCCGACAACATAGAGAAAGATGAATGGTATGACAGGACCTTTAATAGTTGTAAAGCCTTTCCTAAAAACTTTCCTAATTTCTGTGTCAAGGACGGGAAGCTCTATCGTTACTGCAAGAGCAAGTATAATTTACTGAGTGAGTTTGATTGGAAGGAAGTGGTAAAGAAGGGTGATCGGCTGGAAGTTATTAGGGCAAACCATTGTGAAGCTACTGCCGCGCACTTGGGGGTGTTTAAGACGCACAGACGGCTGTGCTTAACGTATTTTTGGCCAGGCATGCATAAGGATGTCGTGGAGTTCATTAAAAATTGTGACGTCTGTGCCGCCTATAAACATTCTACAAAGGCTACACCAGGCTTAATGGGTCAACCAAAGGTTTGCCATAGACCTTTCCAGGTAGTGTCCATAGATTTGGTAGGTCCTTTACCACGTTCCCGAGCAGGATTTACGTTTTTGTTAGTCGTAACATGTTGCTTTTCAAAGTATACCTTATTGTTTCCATTGCGTCGTGCAACCAGTGCTCTTGTGGCAAAACATTTTGAACGGGATGTTATTTTAGCTCACGGTGTCCCTGAAACCGTAATTGCAGATAACGGAGTGCAATTCACGGGATCGGAATTCCGGAATCTACTGAAACGTTACAACATTCCCAAAATACATTATTGCCCACGTTATACGCCGCAGGTTAATCTGGTAGAACGGTATAACAAGACAGTTATGACGGCCGTAGCTTCCTACGTGGAAGAAAACCATAGGAACTGGGATGAGCAACTGCACCGTATTCAGTTTGCTATAAACAGTGCAGTAAATGAGTCCACTGGGTTTTCTCCTTTCTTTTTAGTACATGGTAGGGAACCGGTCGTAAACGGGTCCTTCTACAGAGATACTGAGGCGGAGTATGAAGTGGCCATGCCTCGCGACGAATACGCTGGGGAATTAGGTTGTTTGAAGGACATTTTTGGTCAGGTTAGGTTGCATTTGTTAAGGGCACATGAGGCTAATTCTAAATATTATAATTTACGCCGTAGACCGGCTAAGTTTTCAGTAGAGGATATTGTTTGGAAGCGCTGCTATACGCAAAGTGATGCAGCTAAGTTTAAAATGGCTAAGTTAGCACCCAAGTACGAGAAGTGCAGGGTAAAGGCCGTTTTGTCGCCCTTAGTTTACGAATTGGAAAGATTAGATGGCCATCCCATTGGGTCATGGCATATTAAAGACTTGAAGAGTCACTAGTTTTTTCAGCGTTTTGATGATCTGACAGCAGCCGCATTGTAGTGTCGAAGTGATACAGCTGTGTGTCTGTATTCCGTGGACGCACGACCCGCCGTTATCTCGCGAGCTCGTCGTGCCGCCACGGTTTACGAACCGCCGGTTGTTCACGGAGATGACTGCATACGTTGTGGAGTTTAAATGGTTGACATTTAAACGCCGTTTTGGTAGGTGTATTGAATGGTTTTATTCCGACTCATTACTCTGTATGAATGATGAAGGAAGAATGAAGGAATGAAAGGTAAATTCACTAAGCGCTTAGTGTTAATAAAGACGAAGGATATAAGGATATATGAATGTTAATAAAAGAGAGGATTCGCGTGGAACGTATGGCTGTCTGTCTAACATATCATGAGTATGGTTGTTGAGGAACCAGTCTTGTTTCCTACGTTTTTTTATTACCGGATCCGGGTTGTTTTATTTATTTGGGGTTTTACGTAGGATCAAGATATATTGTATTTTCAGTATTACTGAATTGTTGTTATCACTGTATCAGTGGATCGAAAGAACGCGTTCGATTTTTTTTTAATTTTGGTTCCGTCAACGTTTTTTTTTTCCCTTACCACATTTTGAATTTCCGGATTGTCCTTGAAACCAGGTGGAGGTCGTGCTGCTCGAAACACATGCACGCGTATTCGAGAGAGTATATGCGACGTTTTTTTGTTTCGCTTTGCCGAATTTTTTTTTAGTTTGTACTAAATATTTTTTTTAGTTTTCCTCATGGGATTATTGCCCTAATGAGAAATTGTTTCCCCATGCTGGCCTGGGGACAAAAGAAAATCTTAGAATGTGTCAGCTGCATCTCTTTCCGTGCAGATCGTAAGAGGCGATCGAGGGATATGGGCCGAGGAAGGAAGCTTGATGTTGGGTTTAGTGTTTTTTTTTTTTATGGTTTCTTCCTTGATCAAACAAGCTCAGGGTTTTGTTTTGTTCTGTTTTGTTTTTTTTTTTGGTTGGACTACTCATTGTTATGACCAATACTTATCATTAATTACCCATTAACTTCGTTTATTTAGTTCGCTGAGGGCAGCGAGCGGTTCTCCTTGGTCGAACCTTTTCCTAGGAGGGGAGGTATTGTAACGTTGTGATTATTTCTTATTTTATTTATTATTTTTTGCCTTTACTAAGCATAGGGAAACGCACCTTTTTGTGGTCTATGGTTATTGATACTAATTGTCTATTACTATTTGTTTTGCTTTATCTGTGACATTTATTGTCGTTTTGACGTTTCAGTGTGACAGTTTTTTGTCAAATTCCCAAGTTTGTGGGGAGTATTGTTTTGTAATGTTGGCATTGCATTGTTTTTTTTGGTATATCAACAACGTAATGGTCGCTGCTTTCATTGTGAAAATGAATTGTCGTATTTTTTCATTAAGGGATTTTTGTAGACCAAGTTATATTTTCATTGGATTTCTGCAGATTGGAATCTTGTAAGCGGGGAAATCTCCCACCGTTCAAAGGGGTAATTTGGTTTCGGGTGTTTGGCACCGAGAGAGATTCTTGACAGCAAAAGAAGAAGGAGGCGAAAATACCTGTGGAGTCACGTAGCGATCGGAAAAAAAGGCTTTTCGATGTCGATAGATCTGACCGGCAGGGCGTCGGGCAGACGGCCTGGACGGGCTTAAAGAAAATAAAGGCTTCTGACACGGTGTGCTGATTTTGGGACAATCGCGGCCGTGTGGACCAGCCAGCAAGCAGCACTAGGCCCAAGCAATCCTGTGCATGTGGCTGGGTCTCCCAGGCGGAGAATTTTTCTATTGGAGCGCCACCTGGGCGTGTCTTTTTTTATTTTTGTCCTAATCTTCTACCTTCAACCCCGTTGGTTTGGAGAGGCAGGACACATGGTTTCAAGGACAAAGAAGGCCAGGAACTTCCAAGGATGTGTCGCAAGTACCCTCTTATCTCAATTTAAATAACATTCTTGTACCCGTAGAAAACTCATTTACTATTATATTACCGTGGTGACCTTTTGTGACCTTTTGTGACCTTTTCTGATATATAATTTTCCCCATTTTGGATTTGTATAATTCTGTAGTCATAGTGGATGAAATCCACAGCCTGAGTAAGCTGAGCTAGAGTTAGTGGGCAATCTGCTAGGCTACTGTTGCGCGTGAAACCTGGACGCTCCAACAGACCACTCTTGGAGCCGCTAGGATTGACCCAACCTTATTGAGGTTAACAATAAAGCTATATTGTTTATTTACATTTAATAAGAGTTAAAGATAGTTTCCTGTTGTTACATATAAAAGCTTGTAATTAAAACATAGTAGTCCAACAAACTATCATTTTTTTTATTTTCACACCCGATTAGCCGAACCTCTACTTTTCTCTTTTTTTTGTCAGGGAGTAAAACCCGGGCAACCTCTAATTTTACACACTGACAACTTTTATATGAAGAAAGATTATAATAATTGCAGCCGAGTTAGTAGCACATCTCTCAAAATAATGTAGTATTTTTAGTATCTTGCAAAAATTGGAAAGCTACACACTTCTGCTATTCTGTGGTTGTTGATTGGGCAGTAATAATATACCAGGATTATTCATTCCTATTTATAGATCAATTCATACAATATTTCAATGTCATAATAATTATTTATGCCACTGTCAAGCAATGATAGTCATTCTAATACGAGTGATAGTTTGTGCCACGAAGCGAAGCTGAGTGGCACAATAGATCAGCACGAGTATTACAATAGCTGTTTGCGACAGTGGCATACAAAACTTTTTCTACGACCTTGAAATAAATAAATACTTACAAAATACCGTCAATGATGAAGTTTATTAGGAATTATAGTAATTTAAATTCTGGTATAATTAAAGTTATATAAATTTTATTAAAGTAAGATATTGTCCATTTTGCTATTATCACTGATATCACTCATTTTCAAAACAATTTTATTTATAAATGCAGATAGAAGTTAACAATAGCACAAAAATAGCGCTGGGCGGACCGCAATGTTGTTTTGTTGTTATAATCCCACAAATGAAAGTCAAAGGCATATCCATACATATGTTGATTTTTTGATGCCATAGCCATAAAAAAAAAAGTTTCATTGTAGTACGATTTACCCGTGTAGAAATGGTCATTGTAACACGACTTGGCAGGAATGGGTATTATTGAGATATGTCTTATGGTTATGTATTAAGCAAATTACCAAATGGTCGTAGAAAAATATTATTGAGTGGTATCTAAGACTTTATGCAACCATATTGTTATGATATACTTATAGTAAATTTCAATATAGTCCGGTGAAAGTGTAAACAAACCCTGCTCAGGTTTAACCTCCTACTTTTCAGGACTCACGCAACCACTCACTAACTCATTCGTCTACATAAAACGTTTTAATTTTATAGTTCATTTGTTTTTACAATGTATTGACAAAACTGACTTGACTGTTGTAACAAAACTAAACTGTAATAGAAAAAACACCAATGAAAATTTAGGTTAAAAACTAACATCAAGTGGCAAATGAAACTCATCTATAAGGTATTCAAAGAATCATTTTACTGGGCACAGGCGTGGGCATGGTTCCTGAGGCGGCGACCAGTCTGCCGTCTGATCGCGTCCCGGATACTGCACGGTCTCCGCTGAGGCGGCGAGGCTCCTGGCTGGATTGCCGCCATGAAATCTGGAGGCCAAAGCCTTCGTCCACATGTGGAAGTGGTCAGAGAGGCAAAACGCTGGGACAAAACTCCCCTGTCGCGAGAAATCAGGCTACAACGAACAGGTCTCATGTCGACATATAAACTGCGATTGTCGCAACCCAGCGCTAGAATTGAGAGGTGGCTGAAACAAAAACTGAATTATTGATTCTCTCTTATTCAGTCTGACTTACAGTATTGAAAAAGTTAGTTAAATCTCCTCACCAGTAGAGGAAATTTTATCTTTTGTTTAATTTTAAGAAAAACTTTTCTTTTGTCTCGACAAAAGAAAAGTTTTCTACCTGTAGTAACTAGTTAGAAGATTCTAAAACAAGCAAACATCTTAAATTTTATGAAAGTAACTGTAAATAGATACATCTAATTTCATAAAATCCAATTATATTTAAAACATTTGTACAGTCTAGAGAAACATATCGAGAAATCGTTCCTTTGATCTTCCAAACGTTTGTTAAAACTGTATGTTAGAGAGGAAATCCTGTTTGGTTTAATATAACATTCTGTTTATTTTAACTTTACGTAAAGAGAGAAAAGTCTGAAGCATCGAGATTTAAGACACGTATCGGCAGAGAAACATGTAGAATAATAATGAGTACCAGTGTATTTTGTGGAGAAACTGGAGAAGTTGTGTGTGGTGAAGCCTGCCCAATTAGATCCGTAACACTACTGATCTTATCTTTCCCCACTTTTTATATAGTCCATTCTTACCCAAGGCAGATTAACTGTCCTAAGATGTGACATATTTATGCAGTCTTGTTTTGTACCGCTTTGAAATAAACTCAGTAAAAAGTTGACTTATTTCTTATCAGACATAGTCTTTCCGCCAAGCAATTCGTTGTATTGCAGCATGACATCTGGTGAACCCGTACGAAGGATGGGTCTGAGCAGTTGTGTTGCGATGTGTGCCGGGTACGATGCGCTAAATGTTGTTGTATTGGGAGTTAGTTCACTTTCATCAGTTTTGCTCAACTGCCGGCTTCCTTCCTATTCACTAAGTTTTTTTTTTTTTTTTGGATGAATATTAGGCTACCACCAAGCGGGATCAAGCACCAGTTTATAATAACAATTAAAATATATATATGTTAAATTGTATGCTACCGTCTGGAAATCGGCATGTCATAGAGGAAAAAAAACTTCGAAGACATCTGACATACGTCTAGGGTTATGTTGACCGATGGCCATTCTGCGTGCGCGTAAATTTTACCGAATCAAGAAACTATTACATTTGAATTTGTTGTGACGAATCAATGGATAGTTTAATAACAATTAGAAATTATTTGAACAAAATATGAATGTTGGAGTGGGTAAGAGAAAATAATAAAATGATGTGACTACATTAATCTTTACCAACCAAAGGTCCGGCGGTACTTCACACCGGGGCAGCTTCTAATGTTGTACAAAGCACAGGTCCGCTCGTGTGTGGAGTACTGCAGCCACATTTGGGCTGGTGCTGCGAAATGTCACCTGGATACTTTGGATTCAGTGGAGAGGCGTGCGAAGAGGCTGATTGGCGACCCAGACTTAACTCGAAACGGTCTCCAAAGCCTGGAGCACAGGCGTAGAGTAGCCAGCCTTTCGGTCTTCTATAGGTTGCATTCTGGTGAGTGTGCAAGGGAATGGCATGATTTAATTCCCCCATCACCGTTCCACCATCGGACGACCCGTCGTACGGCGAGTTTCCACCCTTACGTTGTTGATACCACTGCGACCCGGACGAAGCGTTTCGCTTCCTCTTTTATACCGCGTACATCGAGGGACTGGAACAATTTGCCAGCGACGGTGTTTCTGTCACATTACAATTTGAGTGTCTTCAAGGCTAGAGTGAATAGGCTCTTAATAAACTAGCGCGCTTTACCATCAATGATCGCATCACTGCTTACCATCAGGCGGGATTGCGGTCAAGCGCTTGTTTATAACTTATAAAAAAAAAAACCCACTTTAGATCTGAACAAAAAGATGGGGAAGTCTTGCGATAAGGCGTTTACCCAGTAGGGGGATAATGCAGACTAACAGACACTCACTATTTTATAGTTGTGAAATATTCCTGGAAGTTTCTGTAACTCCACGTATTTGCCTAAACGACGTAGGCACTTAACTACTGCTTCTTAGAGTTAATGGAAATACTATTAAATAAATTATATGTATAACCCTATATCTCTACTTACTAAAGAGCATCATCATTAAGCAGTTTAAGCACATTTCGTTAATAGTCTAACATTATTTTCTAATTTTAGATGTTAGAATTCCTTTCTGTAAAGGTCGGCTAATTCGTTCCGTCCATCTTTAGATTTCCCCAAATCAATTTAAAATTACAATCCTCGAAAAGGTCTTAATTGGCACTTAGATTTTAGAAGGATACAAAACAGAGTTGAGTCTGATTGCCAATTAAGATAATTAGACTCAGTTCTTAATTTAAGGGAAGTAGAAATAACTGGCTAAGTATACTAGAATAAAATTAAGACATTCCTGCCCTTTTTATGCATGATTAATGAAGTAGCGAAATGTTTTATGAATTATTAACAAAACAGTCTCTGTAATATTAGTAGTTTTACAGCTACAGGCAACATTATCTTTGACATTACTATCAATAAATGTGCGCGATAAAACTTTGTACAATTTCAATATTATTATTATTTCGAAAATTCGCAACTGCATCTTTAAATTTTATCCTCATTAATATTTCTTAACTGATAAGAAAAGCTGCCAGGGTAGTCACTAAATAAATGACTGCTTCGACAACTTTCAAGCGCCCTTCGGCTTGAATGGGGTAATCGATTTACAGGCAAATACTCCTGTTAATCTCCTACACTCTTCACAACCCATTACACCAACATAACCCCATAAGAAGAACAAGGGATTTGTTTATGAGTGACATGATTTGTAGGATATTCGAGCGGTTGAGACACCACGTGCCACTACTGTGTCATCACCTACACGTTCTCCATTATAGGCATGTACGTGAAAATAATGCTCGCAAAATAATTAATGTAATTTACTCCCAAATGTCACGAAATTTAACCATAAAATTGAATGATTATCATTGACTAAGCTAAATTACTAATTGTTATACTTGCTATTGAATTTATGCGTGTTCACCGCGTGACGATCGCATCTAAAAAGTAATCGCCCCTGCCGCCATGACACTTACTACTTTATTCGTTTCCTGCTTTAAAATAAAAATACTAGTCAAGAAATAAATTCTAAAGCACAGCGTAAAAATATTCAATTACGGCATTTATAAAAGCGTTACAACAAATCAAGTAAGTCGCCATTCTCAGTCACATTAATAATTAAACATGCACAAAATCGTGCTCCACAAATATTATTCAAACGTCCCTACTTTTGCAAGCGTTTAAAAAAGCAGCCTAAGTTAATTTAGCATACCATTGCCTCGCTCTCAGCATTTTTTATCATTGCGTTGATATTGTTGGCAAGTTCCCTACATATTAATGAGAAGGTTTCATCACTTATTTATCACTCATACCTTTATGGAAAGTATACAGGTGATACTAAGCCACCTGAAAATTTGAGAATGAGTAGAGAGGAGTGCGAAAAAGCTAATTGATGACAATGATGACTAACTATTGGTAAAGATCAATCTTCAAATCCTGGAGCACAGAGGTAGAATAGCCAGGCTCTCTGCTTACTCACTGCTTATCTACCATTAGGCGGGATCGCGATAGTTTTTTTCATAGTTTAACTTTGAATAAAAAAGGTTATGTATTGTAAAAGTGCAGAGTGCTGCATACACCAAACCTGTTTCATGTTAGAAAAATATTAACTTTATTTCAAATCAAATTAAGTTGATTTAAAAGTGGCTAGCGCTATTGAAAATGTTATAAAAATGTTTGAAATTGTAGCGCTGTAGGAATTAAAGTTAGTTTTTCAATAATTCATATTTTTTGCAAATAAATCGTGACGGCAGGATATATGGTTACAACGGATAAAACGAAACTTGCATAGCCCTTCAGTAAATATCTTTTATGTGTTTAATTGTTGGTGGCTTATCGACGATATACCTTTTCTTTCAAATAACCTCAAAGAAAGAAGTCTGACGGTGTCAGATCATATGATCTGGCGGCCAATGGACATCGCTATCACACGAGAATTTGTAGCGCAAAAGAGCCATTGTTTCGTTAGCTGTGTGACAAATGGCACCGTCCTGTTAAAACCACATATCGTTCACATTTATAACTTCCAATTTGGATCATAATAAGTTCGTTATCATCTGACGATAGCGAACACCGTTTCACCATTGATGTGGACGGCTCTTCAGGCACACTATCGCGGACAGCAGCAATATTTTCTGCAGTACGAGTTGTGCGAGCATACACTGGTGTTTTCAAATCTCCTACAGACCCAGTTTGCTCAAATTTTTGCACAATTTATCCAAGAGTACGCACATTTGGACGATTAAATTGACCGAAAAAATCACGAAGTATACGATATGCATTTTGATTTAACCACCCGTTATATTGCAAATAAATTGTTAATTTTTTGCTCTAAGTTATACAATAACTGCAGTTAAGAGTTAAGATGTAGAGATTGGTTTATAAAGATTTGAAATTATCTCGGCTTTGTGCCATAGTGATATGACTCACTGTGTTAGCTTTTAACAACAGACGAGACATCTGCAAATAACCGAATAATTTTCAAAATCCACGTCTTGTTATGTCAACCATTAACATCGTAGTTACGAACAAATAAACACACAACAACAAGCTTTCGTTTCTCTCTCTGGTTTCGAAGCTGAAAGAGAACTGTTTAACTGAGGCGTTGATTGCGGTAGCAGTGCGGTGTTAGAGGGTTGTGGTGACGTGATGCGAGATCTCAGTGATTTGTCAACTTGAGACAATTGCCACCCCTCCCGCACTGCGTCGCTGCCTCTGGCGACGCCTCTGTTGAACAGTTTCTTTTTTAATAACTATAAACTAGTGCTTGACTGCAATCCCGCCTAATGGTAAGCAGTGATGCAATCGTTGATGGTAAAGCGCACTAGTTTAATAAGCCTATTCACTCAGAAAAAAAAACTAAGTGAATAGTGATGCAATGTTAAACTCAACAACACGACTTACGATGTTGCGCCGCAGGGAGATTGATCTGGAGACCTTCACGACCAAATTCCCGAAACAACAATATTTGGCGCAACACAACTGCTCAGTTACACACACACACGAACACAGTCGACCTAAAGTGAAACTTCTGCACATTTTCCATATGTTTTCTTAGCAATTCTGATAAGTGTAATGTGTACGTAACTCTCGAGCAAAATCATTCCTATGGCGTTTACTTCAATCTCAGCTTAATTGTCAAAGCAAATTTGGAAATGTTTTTATAACCTAAATTTACTTCAGTTGATCGTTGTTTTATCGGATGAACATGATAATATTATTATGTTTATCCGCTTTTGCTAAGATCAACAAATCTAAACTCAACCAATAATTTGAGGATAACCCTTGAGGGATTTATTCAAAATTATCTATTTATTGCTGCAATATTTCTGTAAGTTCAATATCCTAACCGTAATTGTTTAAATGGTTGTTAAACATAATAACCATGGTTTAAAAATCTTATGATTCACATGAAATATTTGTATATTAAGCTCACTAAAATGTTACAAAAATGTTTATATTTTCATAAAATTTGTTTTTTTTTTATAAATTATAAACTAGTGTTTGACCGCAATTCCGTCTGATGGTAAGCAGTGACGCAATCGTTGATGGTAAAGAGCACTAGTTCATTAAGAGCCTATTCACTCTAGCATTGAAGACACTCAAATTGTAGCTGACGATAATACCGCTACTGGCAAATTGTGCCAGTCCCTCGATGTACGCGGTATAAAAGAGGAGGTGAAATTAAGTATTTTCTTAATCTTTTCACAAAACAACATAACTTTCATAATTCAATACTTAAAACAAGCAAGAAACAGTCATTTACCACTGAATTCTTATAAAATTAATGAGTGTAGAAGTACATAAGCTCTTTGACTACTTATAAAAAAAGCACTTCCTCTCTCTTTAAGCTTACCATTATATTTAATTTGCTCTTGTATGATGTGTATTAATTAATTAGTTATATGTATTTATATAAACTAGTATGATAAACTTTACGCTCACACACTGTTGACTACCTACATTATTATTATTTCCTTTATTTAACCAAATTTATTAATTATCTACATAAATAAATTTAATTAAATTTAAAAATAAATATTTTTTACATATTTTACATAAAAAACATTTGATAATATAAAAAAAAAGTTATAATTTTTTCTCGCTCCTTCTTTATAGTCGTCTAAAGGTTGTCTGTTAAATATGGTTGTTAGCGATAAGACGGCCCATTGTGTCGCCCTTTGTAAAATCTTTATATTTATGTTCTGTAATCTATATACTGTACATAATAAAGACTATTCAACTTTATTCATGTATTCTTGATATTGAGTTGTATCTGTAAATGTGATTATCGAATTCAATTTAGTCTATTTTGATAAATATTATCACGGCTTATGCATCATAATTATCTTCGTACTAATTTGTACGCCACGATAAGTGGCTGAACGTAATAGAACCTTTTCTGTATCTTATTATCTATGCTTGCAATGTATCACGTAGGTACAGTATATCTAAATAAACAAAATTTATTTACTTACAAAATGATATTGATGATACTTAAATATAATGTAGTTATTGATTTAAATTGTTTATACCTAAAGTAAGTCATCATCATCATCACAGTGTTAATCCCAGTCGCATCCGAAGCCTTTTAAGCTTTGGAGTCTGGGGTCCGCTTTACCAGTCTAACTGCTGATTTTAGCTAAACTTCGACATTTTTCCGTGAAGCGACTGCCGTCTGACCTCCACAACCTGAAGGCGATGTCGAAGCATTGCAGTTAGACCAATTGTTGGACTTTGAAGGGCTCCAACAACCCGTAACGACTGCCACTAGATGTTTGTATGGCAACCGGGACCAACGGCTTAACGTGCTTTCCGAGGCACGACCAGACCAGTGCAAGTATTCATATTCATGCATACAAATACCTGCACTGTGCGAGGATCGAACCCGCACCACCTTGCGCAGCGGCTGCGTCCGCTACCGCTACGCCACTGAGGCTGTCCGTGTGTACGTATAAGTATTTATGTACTTAGATTTAAGATTCTTTTTTTATACTTTGTCCCTTTCAACCTGTCATATAATCTCTTCACTACCCTTGTTTGACTAGTAGAGAATTCCCAAGGCATTAAGTCTAGCTTTGTAACTTTTTGTATGAACATTTTAAATAAATAACAATAAAACAGTATCAAAAGTAGGTAACATTGAATATGATACGCACCAGCTTTCGTAAGAGGCGACTAAGGAAACTCTCACCGGGGAAGCGAGCAGCAGCATTTCTTCTGTGGAATATCAAATTCCTGTGAATCCCAACCCACCTGCCAAGCGTGAGGATTATGGCAAATATCCCGCAAAGCAATGAAAGCCTTGGGGAAGCCTTTGTCCAGCAGTGGACATCTCTAGGCCGAAGAAGAAGATACAGATCCACTGTTCATCTGGGGACCTCTTTCCCGTCTATGTTGAAATCGGTTTCCAGACTTATCGGTTGCTGTTAAATACCATTACTTTACATGGAGCGACTGCCTGTTTAGCATCAGACACCCAGTAACTGGGTAGTACGATACTGACTGCTAAAATTGGTATAATCAGACTTTTAGGCTTTTGACTACCCGTAATGACTCTCAAACATTAGTGGATGACAATAGAATAAACAGCTTAATGTGCTTTCCGAGTCACGCAAGGGTCTTGGTACGAAAGATAGTCAACCTGGATGGTTGACTATCTTTCGTACCCGTAAGCACAGCAAGCGAAGTTTAAACAAATCGATCGGCCTGTGCGGCAGTAAAAGATGTAAATATACTACAGGTAATTCATTAAATATAAAAATTAAACAAAATAACTGGCTAAATATATTTTAAGCTTTGAATAACAACAACATTTAAAAAACGTTTTAAAATTGCTCAAATCCATTTAATATTGTAAAAATTCATAATCAGGAATTAAAAATTCAGCTGAAGCTAACGTCACGATAGGCATGACGTCAAATAAGCATTCATTTTTAAGCAAATAAATAAATTTTAACTTTATTAATAAGTAGGTATTGAAATTAAATCCAGTTTAACCTCGGCTTCTATCAAGGTTCTAATACAAGCCACATACGGAAAACACTGTTTATAGAACTTGCGATAAATTCGGAAAAAATGTAAGTAATAATATTTTATATTCACAGGAAATATTTTGGCCTGTAATAACAGCAAGGCCGCTAAACGAGCGGTGTATTATTTTTATCGACAAATGTATGTTATTCGGAAGGTAGTTTAGACAATGTGTGCAATGATTTAAAGTGTTAGATTGCTTTTACTGACATATTAGTCAAAATCACAATGATCTTAATTCTCGTTTATACGGTTGCAATTAACATGCTGTCGTGCGAGGTAAAACATTTTGAAATAACTCTAACTTAAAATGTTTTCAATCAGACATACCGATGTTAATGTACGCTTTATACAGTGGCAACATTCAGAAGCGTCCTATTTGACGTACGCGCACCCAACATACACACAAGGAATAACGTTATGATGCAAGGAATGTATTACTAATATGCAAATGTCAGTAGTTTACGTGCTCGTTAGTAAATTCTGGAAAGCGAAACCTTGGAAACTGGAGGGTTGGATATGCATACGTTTTCTACATTCTCTATTGTTCGATCCCTCTTATTTTATATTCTTAAAGTGAGATTTTATTACCGACATACCTAATTTTATTAATGTGTGGGTTCAGCTTTTATTTAAACCTCTAAAATTCCTTTTATTCACTGTGGCTTTCTATATAAAAACACCATAAAATAAAGGCTATAAATCAAGTTCAACATAATATTATACCTTTATCGCCGACTTACTGGCTCTTGAGTGAATCGTTTGGCTTTTCAACTTTATCATCGTAAACTGATTCAGAAGGCCCATTTTCTATCGCAAGTGTGATTTCCTATAATCCCTGATGTAATAACCGCTACGCTAAGGAATGGAACTTTCCTTATTTATTGCTAATAAATTAGAAAAAAAGGCTTTGAATGTTCCATGTGGTAATGATTAATGTATGACTATGTATAAATCAATGGTATAAGTAGGGGTGTGAGGCGCGAGGGGGGAGGCATTACCAAACGGATCACCTAGCGGCCAGACGCGTAGCACGACTATTACGAAACAGTACTTATGACCATAGTAGTTTTATTGCACCAAATGCTTACCCTTGTAACAAGTAGACGTCACACATGCTTTGACTCCTTTTTAGAGCACTTTCCTTCTTAGGACTAATTCAATTTATGTAATTATTTTATAATATCCTACGCTGTCTCACTTCTGACAAGGGCCATCTTATACTCTGTTCATTGATCGTGAGCCAGCTCGTTTTTTATATATATATTACTAGCTTTCCGCCCGCGGCTTCGCCCGCGTGGAGTTCGGTTATATCGCGCTTTTTAGATTTCCGGAACATCAATTTTTTTCGGGATAAAAGGTAGCCTATGTTCTTTCTCAGGGTCTAAAGATTGTCTGTACCAAATTTCATCAAAATCGGTTGAGAGGTTTAAGCGGGAAAGCGTAACAGACAGACAGACAGACATTCGCATTTATAATATTAGTATGGATAAACCAGTGCTCGACCGCAATCCCGCAATCGTACCACCATTTCCTATATGGCATGCCGCAACCCTGTCTCACTGTTTCAGAGCGCCAGTGATTTTAGGCCCACAGTTTGCAGACAAGTTCTGCCCAGTGCCGTTTAAGTTAAATAGCTTTTAAGCCACGTTAACTGTCTTTGTTTTGAGCGTAGTAATAAAAATTTGATTTTTTTAAAAACAAATCTCACATAAACCTATACGGGCACTTAAGAAACCTCAGAAGCTATGTGGTTCTAATTTTTCGTTTCCTTTGGGGACGAGTCTACATTAGATTACGTGATTATTTTTTAAGACATGAGTTTTTTATGACGGTTTTTGAGTTAACATTGTTATTAATATCAATTCTGTATTTGTATTTGATGTACCACCATTATTGTTTCGTTCAAGAGGTTCGGCAGCTACTTTTGTTATGTCATGTAAGTTTTATGGTGTCGTACAAGCGGACAGAATATTTTTATTTACGGTGTATTTGAATATTTTTAGAATACTCAGGATATGTTTCGGTTTTACCAATGTAAGGGCATGAAGTTTAGGAATATACTAACAAAATATCTGCTAAAATCAGCCGATAAACCTAAATTTATGAGGCCAATATTTATTCCAAAAACATTCCGTATCAGTATCAGCTACGCCGTAGCACGGTGGGGGCTACGCCGTAGCACAATGCGTGCTACGTTGTCATTCCCCTAGTTGCGTAGTACTACCGCTTAAACCTCTCAACCGATTTTGATGAAATTTGGCACAGACAATCTATAGACCCTGAGAAAGAACATAGGCTACCTTTTATCCCGGAAAAATTTGATGTTCCCGAGGGAAATCTAAAAAGCGCGATATAACCGAACTCCACGCGGGTGAAGACGCGGACGGAAAGCACACAATCTTTAGACCCTGAGAAAGGACATAGGCTACCTTTTATCCCGGAAAAATTTGATGTTCCCGAGGGAAATCTAAAAAGCGCGTTATAACCGAAATTTACGCGGGTGAAGCCGCGGGCGGAAAGCTAGTATACAATATGTAAAGAAAACCCCGTCCGACCCATGAGGATAATAAAGGTTAGGTAAACACATAACCAATTCAATATGAAATTTTACATAATCATCATAGTAACAATACTAATGAATTTTGAAATAATCTTTTTTTCTCCGCGAATTCAAATTCATTCCAACTTTCCCAAAATTTGGTATTTTAAAAAAAAGTAAGAATGCTATTTTCGACGGTATTATTATCAGCAATGCGACCGCGTGCCGCGTGACCTGCCCCCCTTTGCCCGCGCATGTGTTGCCTATCGCACATGTATTAAGTTACCTCTCTTTGTGAAATAATATTTTTTTTTGGGGTTCTTATTTTAAGTTTAGCCCGGCTTTGTAGGCATTAGTAGAATCAGTTATCAGTAGATCAGACAGGGTTTTCTTTATATATTTATATGCTTAAGTCAAGTACACAATTTTTATAGAGATTTCTTTTGCGTCGAAATATAAAAACAGTTTGACACTAACTAATTGCGAATCAGTCGGACAAAAACTCATGTAGGGAAGGTGAGGTAATACGATCCCTGCAGGTCAAATGATCCCCCACCTTGAATCAAACATAACTAGTGCTATCTATCCAAATGAGCATGAAACATGTTCCCCGCGGCCCCGCCAGTTGCCTCTCCAAGTGTTATGGCGTTGCAACCGCTTGGCGTGATTTTATCAAAAAATTATTAAAAAGTGTGGCTCTGATCTAAGGTAAGCCTGTTTTTAGACTTTCATTACTTTTTACATGTTCGTATTTATTGAAATGTTGTTTTATTTGCGGATATTAATAGCAGTTAGCTAATATTTAAGATGTTTTGATCTCCGTACGCGGCATTCGAAGGGTAAAATTTTGATCGATATCTTCGAATTTGGTGTTTGGGGCTAAATGATCCCTTCCTGTGTGTTTAAAATGATCCCTGGAATCATTTTACCCCATTAGTATTTTTTGTTTTTACAGATCATACAGAGAATTTATATACCTACCTACATAAAACTAATAGTCAAAATTGGCCTGAAGAACAATTGCAAAAGGCATTTAACGCCGTCAGAGATGGTAAGCCTTACAAAACCGCAAGTAGACAGTTTAAGGTCTGTTTAAGTAGAGAGTTGAAATGATAATTCAAAAATCTCCACAACACCACAGTCATCACGGCAACCTTCGTCCTTTTTAGAAAACACCTCGGCGTCAGAATCTTCTGAAAGATTATTTATTTGATTATTATCTCCAGCCTTGACTGTTGGTCTTTCAACCACATCTTTTGGTGTTGTTACACCCAGGAAAGTACGACCAACACTAAAGATAGTTGGAAAAAGAGCGACTGCAAAACGAATAAGAGTATTGCTCCATGGAGTAGACACATCTGTATTGACCAGCACACACTACAAAAAGTACCTTGTAGAGGAAGCCAAAAAGAAAACAAACACATAACATAAAAAGGCTGACCAACAAACAGCACGATAAATTGAAAGGTGTTGGGAAAGGAAAAGGAGTCGGGAAAGGAAAGAGAAGCGGAAAGGGAAAGGGCAAAAAAAGGAGCAAAACGGATCAGATTCTTCAGAAGAAGAGAGTCATACCGAATGCCTCTTCTGTACTTTTTTTTTTTTTTTATAATTATAAACTAGTGCTTGACTGCAATCCCGCCTGATGGTAAGCAGTGATGCAATCGTTGAGTGTAAAGCGCACTAGTTTATTAAGCCTATTCACTTAAAAAACTTAGAAATAAGAAGGATGACGGCAGTTGAGCGAGGTGATGCAATATTAAACCCAAGACCAACACGACCAAACGATGCTGCGCTAGAGGGAGATTGATCTGGAGACTCCCCACGACCAAATTCCCGAGACAACAACATTTGGCGCATCGTACCCGGCACACATCGCAACGCAACTGCTCAGACCCGTCCTCCGTACGGCTTCACCATCAGTAGCTTTCAAGCTACTCCAAAGACAATAAAGGCGAAGGGTGGATTAGGTGCGTTGTGTGTCTTTAATGGGGACATGAAGCTTGTGCGGGACGAGATAGTGACGATGAAGGCGACTTAATCATTCGCGATATTCAACTTTATATTAATCAATTTCATAACGTGAGAAAAAAAAGCTTTAGGTCTATTTCTTGACAAGAAAATAATCATTTTTAATTAAGATTTGATTTTTCTATTGCTTTATGACATTGAAAAGAAACATTTGATAGAAATGAGTACTTACTGCCTATTTTTTATTTAGAAGAATTTATTTGTTTACTTATTGTTTGACTAGGTATGTTGTTGGTTGTGTAGTGTACCTTTTAAAAGTTTGTTGCAATGTCTAATGTTTAGTTTTGTTGAATGAGTAGTAGATAATTACAAAAAATATCTAAACTAAAAGTCTGCAAAAGTTTTGTTTAACTTGCTTACATACTTAAATTGTTATGGACAATATATAATTATGATTAAAATAAGCAGCTGTTTCATTTCGTTGATATTTATTAACTTATGGTATAAAATGATCCCTGGGATTATTTTACCCCTACCCCGGGGATCATTTGCTTAACTTAACTTTAGCAAAAAAGCAATGATCCTTTACTTAACTTTAGCAAAAACTTCTAATACAAAAAAATACTAATTAAATAATAAAAAATTAGTATGCAGTTACATAGTTAAGTAAATTCACTACCTCTAACAATAGAAATTTTGCGATTTGGCCTTCAACTTTAGCCACAGTTTAGTTTTCCCCTTAAGGGGATCATTATACCTCACCTTCCCTGTATAATAATATGGTTATTTTACCAAGAAGTCAAATCATATTCTTTTTTAAATAATTAATGCTTTACATTTTTTTTTTCATTTGCGAAACTTACGAAACTTATTTTGGAATCGTGATGATATTGGCAGTTTGATCGGCATGCCGTCAGGAGTGCAGGTTACAAAAAAAAAACATTAAGCTGCGAAACATTAAAAAACCCATTCAAAATCGTGATGATATTGGCAGTTTGATCGGCATGCCGTCAGGAGTGCAGGTTACAAAAAAAAAACATTAAGCTGCGAAACATTAAAAAACCCATTCAAAATCTCGTCTAAAAGTAAAAGGAAAAGTATAGTATACTCTCAACTCTAACAAAAAATTCACCACATGGAAATCAAACTATTTCTCCGACCACAGAAAAAACAAAGAGAAAAAATACACCAAATAGTTCGCATTTCACTATTCCCGATTCCCTTTGTCTACGTTCCGTTTTAGCATTCTCTTCATTCTCAACACATGCACTGAAATTTACATCTGAAAGAATTGGTTTTGTCAAAGGCTGAAGTACATTTTCAGCACCCTAATTGCATGTTGCAACGTAAAGCTAAAAGATAATCCATTGCTTTATATGTTTGAAAAATGCGCCTCCTCAGTAACGTAAATAACGCAATAAATATTGTTCAATTGTAATAGTGCGTTACACACTTACCCTACAAGTTACCAATACACTCTTTGAAAATGACCCAGGATTCAGTATGTTTCTGACAAACTATTATGAAAAAATCGTAACGTATAAAAATGTTTTTCAATTCAAGCCCTCGGAATTCACATTTTCCTAAGTTTTTATCAATTCTCATACCAATGCCTGGTTGAGAACTGCTCACGATCGAGCTTGTTGGCGTGCCATGGAAGAGGCCTATCTCCAGCAGAGGACGAGTAGAGGCTGATGATGAAGATGATGATGGACCAATGGTAGGTATTTATTTATTGAATTATTATATTACATATTTCATCGTAGATATCTACCATAAAAATATCCTTTCACTGCGTTAGTTGCATGACAAAAGCTACCCTTATGCCTATGAAATAGAAGTCAAAATCAGTTAAGCGGACTATAAAAAGATTTGCTGAAATCTTATTCCAAATAGAGTACAAAGTAGCTTGTCATTCCCCCTGATGCCAGAGATTGACACAATTGACAGCTTCACTTAAATTCACGGCGAAATGTTAACAGAATAAAAATGCGATAAGTTAGGTAGGTATCGTACATTTATTGTGCGGTTCTGAAGGTCGATAGGCACATAGCGTATTGAATCTTATATATTTGCACACGCACGGTTTTGTTACCACGGAAAAACCACGGTTTATTTGTCGTATGTATTGTATGGATTACAATAGAAGCTTGTTGACAGACATTTGCGTACAAACGGCTTTTGGCCCTTGATGCCACGGCACGGTTTGTTTACGATATGGTGTATAAACCACACCATGTACATATAACACGTGCTCAAAAAACGTGTGTGTACAAAAGGTCAGTACTTACGTACGGACGACAGCAGATCAAGCTACCCTAAACTGTCAAATATTCCCAATCAAACTTGAGCGTTTTAAAGATAAAGTTGAAAATCGAATAAAGAAATTTTTCAGATTGTAGTAGCTTGTTGTGCTATCGTTTGTGCAACGAAGTATTTTATATCTTAACTATTAATTAATTTCAATAAATACTTTTAAAACTGACAAATATGACAAAAACGCCATCTAATACCTTTTGAAACTACTGCTATGACTAGACTATTAATTCTTCATTTCAGCTAAAAGGTATCCACTACTGGACATAGACCTAACCCAGAGCACTACCACTACGGTCGAAGCCGCTACCCTCCTGGGCAAGCGACTGTGTGTATATAGGTTTTGTTCTACCGGCCCATCGGTCATTTATTCTGCGAGGAATATGCCTTGGTCACTGCCACTTAAATTTTATATATTCATCAGGCCTTATCGGACACCTTGGTTGTCCTGCAAATCTATTCATTACTGACTCGACCATGTAGGGAATCCCTAATAACAGCCTTCTCACTTGCCCTTTGGATGATTTTAAGCCTTCAATAAGGCCCATTGTAAGCGGCTACGTCCCATTGCCATGTCATGCCACGATGACATATATAACTTCAATGCCTACCAGACCGAAATAATGAGCAGCAGGAATTATACGCAATTTTCCCTTTCATGGGAAAAGTTGTTCAGTTTTAAGGTCCGAACGATACACTTATATACTTTTTTTCTTTTACCTCTCAGCGTAAACAATGTTCTATAACCTACTAAATAATTCTCATACAAATGTATAAGTATTCACTATTAACTTTTAACTAATTACTAAATTACTTTATTATGTACTAACATTAAAAGCAGTTGTTAATAATAAATGGTGTGTACCCAAGGCTAATGGATGTCATGAGACGATACCTACAGGTAGCTTGAATTGCTTAAAACTGTAAATAGAACGTGTATCTGACCGTTTATGAATCTGCTCTAAAGATTTATAAAGGGCCCCTCACTTACATACTTTTACTAAGGTTGTAACATTATCGTTACTAACACTAAGAGTTTCGCTTCTCAAAATAAATTGATTTAAATATGAATTGCGACTAAAAGATGATATTCATTACAGGAAATGCAATGCGTTAGCAAGTACGTAAACTGCAATTAATAATTCAGCACGAGATTCTAAAACGAGATTCTATTCCTTCTCGCTGGTAGGCCATAACATCGGCTGCCGGCAGAAGTTACCACCCACCAGACAAAGTCTTGCCGCCAAGCGATTCATCGTGTTCCGGCATGATGTCTGGTGAAGCCGTACGGAGGACGGGTCTGAGCAATGTGTGCCGGGTACGATGCGTCAAATGTTGTTGTGCTGGGAGTTTGGGCGTGGAGGGTTTCCACATCAATCTCCCTCTGGCGCAGCATCATTGGTTGTGTTATTGGGTCTAACATTGCACAACCTCACTCAACTGCCGTCTTCCTTCCTATTCACTAAGGTTTTTTAAGTGAATTGGCTTAATAAACTAGCGCGCTTTACCATCAACGATTGCATCACTGCTTACCATCAGGCGGGATTGCAGTCAAGCGCTAGTATATAATTATTAAAAAAAAAAAGAAAACAAGACTTTTTAATAATGTTAAGATAGATGAAATTTGAAGGATCAATGTTTCTCCTTGCAATAGTTATAGACATAATATATGTAGTATCAAATAGAGATTGTGTTATTAATATGTCTGTGTGAGTTAAAATGTTTTGTAAAGGCGCGCATGATACAGTTGAAATTAAAAGTGCGGGGAAACTCTTTTTTTTAGTTATTTTTATTATAAGTTTTACTAATAAAAGGATAAAAAGAGAATTCTTTTATATCGTGGTCGGTAGATGACTTAAAATCTTTACATTTCGACTGCCCCTAAGTACAGTATCGAAACTGAAATTTTAGGTTTTTTTTTTATTGCTGCAAAACATCCCTCTTTTAATATATTTTTACACTGTAAAAGAAATTATGCTATAATATGACTTTTATCCATATTTTGTACTGGTATAATATCGATACTTGACAAATGATCCAGCCTAAATGATCGAATGTTCACTAACGATACTGTACGCGGAGGCAAGAAGCGTGCGAGAAGGACGTAACTACCCATTTCTTTACCGTGCATCGCGACCCTTGCCCGTGCTTCGTTTTAATTTATGTGATGATTTATTGAATTGACAATAAAAAAAGCTCTAAGTAACTGCATTTTGAACTAACTTATCGCTACTCAATGTATACTATAAAAAGTGCCAGATTCGATTTTGTACATCATTATATTTTTAGATTGAGGTATCGAAAGTGACTGATTCGATATTATTCGCTGATGTTATTTTAATTTCCATTATCGAATCTGCCACATTCGTTAATAAACTATATTAGTTAATACTAAAATTCGTAAATAAAGAAAAATAACATTACTAAGACAGGAGACTCGTTACATTATGTTATTTACTTATTATTACATTCTTATGTTACAAAAATAAAAATATAATAATTGTGGTTGTTGTTTTTTTTTTCATAAAACAATATTATTTCTTTGAGTATGACATTTAGCTGGCTAGTTTAGGTACTATTGTAAAACAGTACCTACTCTTTTTGTATTACCAAATTCTTATTTATTCTAAGTGGAAATAATTAAAATGTTTTGTTGTCAATGGCATGACGAATTACCTAATTTAAGTACATTTTGATCTCATTATGCCAAATAGAACTTGATCTGTGATTGTAATTTTTGATACAATTAAACTTTTGTAATAAAAACTCATTTTTAGTTAGTTTGTTACCAGTTCATTCGTTCATTATTTATAGGTATAATATCGAAACCTAACAATTACTCCCATGTACTTGATCGAATATGTCACTTTCAATATTTTTCTGTTTACTAAGCCCGACGAAACATATCGAAAGAGCCACTTTCGATAAACTTTTCAAAAATGTTCCATAGTACAGTATCGAAAAGGGCAGTTTCGATTTTTCTTATTATTTGATGAACGTAATAAAGTATCGAAACTAGCTTTTCACAGAAACTATCAATAATTTCAATGCATAGATCTTATGTGTTTGTTAATTACAACAATTTTAGTATATATATGAAATTAACTGCAGTTAGCTCAATAGATGCAAATTTTATACGCAAAATAAACTTCAAAGTGCTCTCCTGTAAAGTGCCAGTTTTCTATTTCGATACTATACTTAGGGACAGTCGATTTATATCTGTTACTAGCTTTCCGGCCGCGGCTTCGCCCGCGTGGAATTCGGTTATATCGCGTTTTTTAGATTTCCCTCGGGAATATTTTTCAATAAAAGATCCTTTCTCAGGGTATAAAAATTGTCTGTGCCAAATTTCATCAAAATCGGTTGAGAGGTTTAAGCGGGAAAGCGTAATAGACATACAAACAGAGTTACTTTCGCATTTATAATATTAGTATGGATTGAATTATTAGTTCACAGATGCTTCAATAGATGGCGTAGTATCATCATGTTCAATCCTGCATCGCGGTGTCAAGAGTCTTCAATGTTTAACTAGAGTCGCGAACATGTCAAGCGAATTTGTGCTCAATATACAACATTACAAGTACTCGGATTGTTTAATTGTGTCATCATAAGTAACATCACGCTAGTTACGACGGTGTGTGCTGTAGAAGGCTGAGTGTAGTGAACGAGTTGTTCAATCTGTAATTCACCAATCGAGGTGGACATAACAAAAAGCCAATATACAGCGTTATTTTTTGTCTGTTTGCGACATTCTAAACACGTGTGCAGTATTTTTAAGTAAAGAATCTATGTACAAAATATCAAAAATATGCCATGAAAACCCCAATGTTATGAGCTTGTTATCTTACTTGGTTGTCCCAAAATAAGGTCAACACAACGCTCGCCCACCTGTGCCTGTAGCGGCGCGGCGACACACAGCTGGTAAACAGGACCCGGGGGTCCTGCTTACTGTTCTCCTATTACTATAATCTACCGTCAGCTGTGTGTGCTCGGTAACCACACTGCAACAATTTCTATATGTATTTGCGAAAAAATATAACATGGTGTAAAAATGATTGGAATCGAATCAGTTCCTTATTCTGAACAAATTATAATCAGGTTTCGTATTAAGTAAAAATAACGATGTATATTTACAGAAAATCTCCAATGTGTTAGTGTGTGGTTATAAAGTAAGTCATCTATTGCAAGTAATTAGGTATGTGTGTGTGAGGTACATCGACAACAGAGATCGCAGCTAATGGAAGAGAATGGTCGCACAAACCACGTCAACACGACAGTGCTGATGCGGAAATACGCCGACGTCGAAATTCGCCGTAGCCACAAAGGCATACAGACTATATCTACCAATTAAGAACACCCAGTATACTATCGCATTTCTGATGAATTATTGGTCAAAAATTGTGGCCGGATTCAGAAGAGAATTCTCAATATTTGATATTTGGAGCGAGCGTACTTTTATTTGCGTACTTTTATTTGTACACACGCTTTTCAATTTTTCACTCGTATTCTGAACTACATTTTTATTTTTGGTGATTCCGAAATCTGCTTTGGTACTGGACACGTAAAAATCAACCATTTTTAGGGTTCCGTACCTCAAAAGGAAAAAACGGAACCCTTATAGGATCACTTTGTTGTCCGTCTGTCTGTCTGTCTGTCTGTCTGTCTGTCTGTCTGTCTGTCTGTCTGTCTGTCTGTCACCACCCTTTATCTCAAGAACGCGTGGACGTATCAAGCTGAAATTCACATGAAATACTCGGGTCTATTGTCCCTTTAAGCTGTGAAAATATCAAACTTCTAAGCCAAGCCAATCAAAAGATACAGCCGATTATGTCGATATTTTCGACACTCGCAAAGGAATCAAAACCTACAGGATACTTCCCGTAAACTCAGAATCTTGAAATTTGGCATGAAGGATTGTCATATAATGCAAATATAGGAAAAAATTGCGAAAATCACATTTTTTAGTTATATAATATAATAAACATATTTTAATAAAATGGAACTTACTACCTTATTTCTCACGAACGAATAAAGTTATCAAATTGAAATTTATACCAAATACCTAGGTCTATTGTCCCTTTAAGCTGTGAAAATATCAAACTTCTAAGCCAAACCAATCAAAAGATACAGCCGATATGTCGATATTTTCAACAAATTTTCGACACTCGCAAAGGAATCAAAACCTACAGGATACTTCCCGTAAACTCAGAATCTTGAAATTTGGCATGAAGGATTGTCATATAATGCAAATATAGGGAAAAATTGCGAAAATCACATTTTTTCAGTTATATAATATAATAAACATATTTTAATAAAATGGAACTTACTACCTTATTTCTCACGAACGAATAAAGTTATCAAATTGAAATTTATACCAAATACCTAGGTCTATTGTCCCTATAAGCTGTGAAAATATCAAACTTCTAAGCCAAGCCAATCAAAAGATACAGCCGATATGTCGATATTTTCAACAAATTTTCGACACTCGCAAAGGAATCAAAACCTACAGGATACTTCCCGTAAACTCAGAATCTTGAAATTTGGCATGAAGGATTGTCATATAATGCAAATATAGGAAAAATTGCAAAAATCACAATTTTTTAGTTATATAATCTAATAAACATATTTTAATAAAATGAAACTTACTACCTTATTTCTCACGAACTAATACAGGTATCAAATTGAAATTTATACCAAATACCTAGGTCTATTGTCCCTTTATGCAGTGAAAAAATCAAACATCTAAGTTAAAGCGATCAAAAGATACAGCAGTTTATACCGACACCTTAGACGAATTTCCGTCACACGCTAGGGAATCAAAACCTACAAGCAAACACATTAAAATTATATTTACAATAGACAGGACATCACGAACAAAATCGTAAGCCAATACTTTTATCGACTTGGTTAAAAGTCGCTCAGTCTAGTCTGCGCGTCAGGACGTAATTTGTGTCCACTAAGAATAAACATTTTCTAAGGAAATATGCCATGTTGCGCTTTGTGTTACTGTACATCTCGTTATAGTAAAACGACTGGACCTAACTTCGGAATGTTTTTCTATGAATTATTTATATTTCGTCTGCAATTCAAATTTTAAAAAAATCTTAGTTCTAGAAAATTTTCCATTATTGTAATAAGCGCCCTCTATTGTTGAGTAGTTTTACTATTTTCTTGTAGAGATGTAGTAATGTTGTTTATCGATTTAGTTATCGATAATTCTTATTAAGATGAATACATTTTGTTTATTTTATTGACATTTAAAATATAGCTAAATAAACTTAAAATATTACTATATTTCAAGTTTATTTATTATTAACTCTATTTAAACATAATCATATCATATTAATAAACAAAATTGAATGAACAATTACTATTCATTTACCTAGGTTTTTGTTATTTTTGGTTTCCGAATAAAAATAATGTCGTAGGGAAAAAGTGGATACGATTTGTCCAGATAGACCGTAGAGAAGAAAATTGGCTTCCGTTTCATTCGTCGAAATTATGCTCAATGCATTTTAAAAGAGAAGATATCTACTTTGGAAAGACTTGTCGATCAAATTAAAAAAAAAAAGAATCGGTACCTTGTATTAGAAATGAAATAGTAAGTTATTAATTTCAGTACTTTTCTACTTAACCGTAAAAATTGGAATAAAATTTACGGTTAAGTGGATAAGTACATAGATTACATAACTTATTTATAATGAAATATATTCATAAAATATGTAGGTACGTAAATGTAGTACAATGATTGCGAGCTACTTTGTGATTTTGAGGATTCCGTACCTAAAAGGTAAAACGAACCCTATTCATGAGACTTCTCTGTTCGTCTGTCCGTCTGTCACCAGGCTGTATCTCATAAACCGTAATAGCGAGACAGTTGTAATTTCCAGAGATTGTGTTAGTATTTCTGTTGCCGCTATAACAACAAGTACTAAGAATAAAAATAATAAAATATTTAAGGGGGCTCCCATACAACAAACGTGAATTTTTGCCGTTTTTTGCTCCATATTAATAACGGAAACAGATAGACGCTTAAAATGTTCACAGAATATTTGGTTATATATTCAAATTACAAATAAATAATTAAAATAAAATAAATGCTGAATGTGGGCTCCCATACAATAACCGTGATTTTTTTGCCGTTTTTAAAGATAATGGCGTACGAATCTTGTAAAGGTCTTGCTCCAGCAGACTACCATTTTTGTCGTGATTTGGACAGTTATCTACGTGACAAGAAGTTTTCTTCCCAGGAGGCAGTTCTGCTTTCATACAGTTTGTGCAGTCTAGATCCTCAGAGTTCTATCACAAAGGCATAAACGACCTTCCTATATATTGATTATAAATGAATTATTTAAAAATTAAAAAATAAGCAATTATTTAGATTTTCAGTACTAATCGGCAATTTTAAACTTTAACGCCTATTATATTAAAAGAATTATATAAATAAGAAACTTGTAAACTTGAAATTACCCATAATTATTCTGCTTCCTAATTTTTTGTTTCAAGCTATCATAATGCCAAAAAGCATCGTCGTAGTAACTTCTTTGAATATTATTGATAACTTTATATCGAAATGATACAAACCCTACCACAGTTTTTTGCATTGCCATTTAAAAATATTTGCAAACAAACGTGTAAAAAGAATAATTTTGCTAAAAACGAAATGCAAACGAAAATTGCAAAACAAAATGCGCTTTATGGCCTAAAAGGTCTATTACACTCAAAAATTGCAATAAACTGAGCGTTAAAATAATTCGTAAGCATAAAACATCTAAAATGCCAATAGACGGTGTCACGGTAAATGAATAGTAGCGAATAAAATTCTAAAACAGTTTTTGTTTGTACAAGACAAGTTTCACTTAATTTATTTACTTTTCAATATTTATTTACCCGATTTGAACTATACTAGGGTATTAAATCGGATCTGGCAACATAGACCACACTGGACACCTACCGGGCAATAGCTGAATATATTTTATATAAACTTATTTCATTTTTACTATTTGATGTCTCCAATTGTCGATCTAATTTTGCTATATTGTACTAGATGGCGGAACTGAGCCATGGGATCACAGTTTTTCTATGCCATTTTGACACATGCCCTCTCTATATATCCTAAATCTCTTTGCCTACAAGGTACTTCCCGTGAACTCAGAATCTTGAAATTCGGCACGAAGCAACGTTATATTATAGTACAGACAGATAAAGGAAAAATTGTGAAAATGATAAATTTGAAGTTACATAAAATATTAAAATATTATTTTTGCTTACATGACATAAAATATTTTTTTAATAATTATAACCTTACTACCTACCCTTTTTCACATGAACGCGTAGAGATATTAAAGTTGAAATTTATATCAAACACTTCTTAAATCTAATTGCCTCTAAACTGTGAACAATTCTAAATCAATGCTAGTATTATAAATGTGAAAATAACTCTGTCTGTCTGTTACGCTTTCCCACCTAAACCTCTCAACCGATTTTGATGAAGTTTGGTACAGACAATCTTTAGACCCTGAGAAAGAACATAGGCTACCTTTTATTCCGGAAAAATTTGATGTTCCCGAGGGGAATTTAAACAGCGCGATATAACCGAACTCCACGCAGGCGAAGCCGCTGGCGGAAAGCTAGTACGTCATAAATTGTAAACCGCTACGTTTGTACAGCGGAACCCTCGGTGTGCGAGTCCGACTTGCATTTGGCCGGTTTTTTAAATACAATTTCTAGCATTCGTAGTAATGAAATTATTCACACTTTATAACTTAGTTTTGCGCAGTATTTTGCTTCTGTTCATGAGTAAAAACAACATCGAGATTGTATTGGTTTTTATCGTTGCTAGATCATGAAAATCAAAGTACGGATTTATTATATTTCTCTTATATTAGTACCCTCTGCACTGGAATACATTTTACATTCGTTGATCTGATATTAATGCGACACATGAGACGACTAGGAATACATGTTATATTTAATCCAGTTACCAACTATATATTTAGTAAAGCATAAACTGATTCTTCTCCACATTATAGTCAAGTGGTCGCTAGAGCGCCGAAGCTTTAACAAAAACGGCATCACGTATAAGAAAGTCCAGCAGTGATCCCTAACAGCTACAACATCAAGGAAATATGAACGTTAACTAAAGTAATTAACGCAGCGATGGCGTCAAGCGTGTGGCCTCCACTAAATATGAATGGGTGTCGTTAATCAGCAGTCAATGGAGGAATTTACGAGGCTGTGTTGGAAACTTGTCGGTGCAGGTTATTTAGTGAGGCAGCATAATTCATTGTCAACGCTTTCGAAGCTTTAGTAAGCATGTCATTTAGAAGTAGGTACAAAAAGCTAACAATACTGGGCCTGTAGCCAATGTAACATTGCTTCGTAGCGAAGCGAAATCAAATAACAAACCAACCAATGGCGGGAACGATTGATCACGTGATTTACCGCGTCGCGTTATCTATCGTTCCCGCCATTGGTTGGTTTGGTATTCGATTTCGCTTCGCTACGAAGCGATGTTACATTGGCTACAGGCCCCTGGCCTGTAAATGTCTCTGCAATTATGAACTGTTGGGAGTTTTTACTTTTAATGGAACTGTTTATTTAATAAGAGTACAAATAAGTTTCTGCCGTTTTTTGAACATCGGGATGAACACAGCATTATCATGTAGAGAATAATGTTGTCATATCTGTAATAGTAATGGGCGCGTTGACATATTTTTTACACCAAAATATATCTGTTTATAACATACACCTAGAGTTCTTAGGATATCACATTTTACATCTGACAATTTCAACGAAACCTTTTAGTGAGAACAACTTTTGTTAAACGGTGGAAACTTTTGAGAACACCTAATAATTTCACTTAAATAAGAAATCCGACTTTGGTAAAATCAGCCCTAAAGAGAACAATATACACTACATTATAGTCCTTAGTAGTCTGACTATAAGGTACGGGTGTAATAAATTACAAAATCTATTGTTCGATTCGCAATCTCACGCTTCTACACGAGCCATTCATAAGCGACGACTGGCTGTGCTTTCTAGGCCATGCATGCGGCAACACATAGCTAGGTACAGAGCCAGCCTTATATTATGCTCACTGAATGTTCGCTTTAAGATGACCGAAATTCAGGTCAGATGGACGTGAATAGAGGTCAGTTTTCATTGACAAGTGCTACGTATGTCTCTCTACCTGTCTATTATGCAGTTTCTAAGGATTAATATTTGGAAAATTGGTAGCTTTTGGCGAGAAATCTTTTGATAGGTATTCGTTTTAATCTAGGGTTTTCAGTTCTGAACCTCGAAGTGGATCTAACAAAAAATATTTATATATGACTATAATCATACTTTGTAATATCCCGTTAGTAATTCCATAAAGGGCGAGGCAAAGCTATGGTCTCCCAAGTATTAACCGTTACCATAAAAACATTATGTAACACGTATTATGTACACGTATTTTAATTTATTTATTTTCTATTAAACTTTGTCACCAATACAAGCTAAAATCCAATAACACCGCTTTATCATCCAGGTAAGCAAGCTTCTATATTCAATCTATTCCAAGAGACATTTTAATATCAAACGAAAGTAAATATTGGTTACGATCCTATCCATACCAACAGAAATTGGACTGTAACTGTCCTCATTATATTGGAAACTGATGAAACTCGAGACAAGATCAATAAACAATTAGGTACACTCAATCGGTTGATCCTCGATTCAGTAGCTCGATGTAGAAATGTCTAACCGAAACGTTTCAAGTTACACGGGATTAAATTCTTCACATGTAATCTATTTGCTGATGCACATAGGTATGTATCTATAAGTAAAACTGTAAGCGATACATGTTATAAGATAATTAATTTTGTTGTCTATTTTCTTCTATCGTGTTTATAGTATGTTTGTTTAAACCAACCCTTTAATCATATCTCCGAACTACCCGTAAACCATTGCTCAATAAATTAATTGATGTAGACTTTGCTAAGTTTTAATGAATGGGTGTTGTCAATGGATCGAATTATAACATAAATTATCCATTTGAATATTAATGATATTAGCTGAAAAGGCTGGGTATAAAATTAATACTTTATGCCTTTGAAGTGTTTAAATCATTACTCGGTTTGCCAAAATTCATAAATTGTTGTTTCGTGATAAGTCATGCATGATTTCAAAAATAAATTTAAAAAAACTTGACAGCAGCAGTCCAAACACTTTTCTGCTAACTACGAATCAACAATCAATTGAAATTGAATCAGTTATCAGAAATCAAGTGCATATTGAATGATCTGTCAACACCACTCCGTCGCTTAAACGTCCTTACTTTAATTTTTGATTCTCGGTAGGTACTCGACGGCGACATTTTGCATTTCCGAAATGAATTTTTAAAAGTTTTTATCAAGAGGCGGCAGTTGTTGCGAACTCATTTTGTCGATGCAATGAAAGTGATGCTGCAGAAGTAAACCTTAATAATATTTAAAGTGTACACTGAAAATCTTCATCATTCACAGTAACGATGGTCGGTGTCATTGGCATTGTCTTTTTTACTAACACTTAATTTATTCATAATGACACAATAATGGATAAGTATAGAATACCCTTTATATTACACCATATAAATGACAGAATATTTTGCAATTGTTTTCCTTAAGCACTTTGTATTTGTTCATATTCTATCATTTACACATCAGACACATCAGATGCATTTCATAAAATAATAAAGAAAAAGGCTCATTCGGCGTCAGAAAATTTGTCTACCGGCAGCTCTGGCAGCGTTAACAAGTTGAATAGCAATGAGTTTATTGCGAGATGGTGTTTTCTGAGCGTGTTTACGTATATATCCTGTGTTCTTGTTTTATATTCCTGTTTGTTTCTATCACGTTTGAATTAAATTACATTACCTTTCTTTGAGGACGTTATACCGGTACAGTGTCCTAATAATTATTTATGTCTGGTTTGGACGTTGTCATTATTATGGCGTCAGCTGTCGCAGATAACCAGCGCTGGGGCTCCGTCTTACACGGGATCGCAGCATAATGCGGAACGATAGCCGTTTAGAGTGGATGTGACGCTTGTTTTATTTTCCTTTTAGCGTTACGTTGATCTCAAGTAGCTGTATACTCTTTATTTAAACTTTACATAGGTTTTGGATTAAAAATAGGCCAGCTTGGTTACGTGAAGTTTCAACCTTCGATGCCTTCCGATTTTACGAAAAATTTTTGTGTGTTAAATTATGTATAGGTAGTCCAAGTATAACAAGCTAACAAACCACATATTTTTCTAATAAACCATCAGCGTCGTAAATAAATTGAAAATTCTCCATAATGACAAAGGTACAGTACTCATATGGGTACAGACAGAATTGCAACCACGCCTACAGGAGCCAATATTGGCAGCAACCCAAGAAAAGGAAGGAAAGAGGCTTCATATAAAAGTCACATTATCTTGGAAACCCGTATGTTTCCAACCGTTCGTATCACTTATCCGGATTCGACAGACCGCGTCATATTTTACGACGCCATCACCGCTAATCTCACACACTCGCATGAACCATTACACTCGACATATTATTGTAGATTTCCCCAACATTGGCTCAATATAAGTCAAAAACTGTTACCACGCTGTTACTATGTATGTTACCGTGGCTTGTTTAGATTTGCGCGTCTCTTTAGTGTCATCATTATGTTCTTCGGTAATTGGGTTGTATCCCAAAAAATAATTTAATATCCATCAGATAAATTTATAAAAAATATTGAACATGTATTTTTTATTTTTTCTTTCATTCAAATACTTAAGTAGATATATTGATTTGAAATGTCGCATAACGTCACGCCGTGATACAAAATATACCACGGCGTGACGTAATTAGCCCCCACTCCGTAACTTTAATTCGCTATATCTCAGTAGTATTTGGTAATTTCGACAAAATAAAAAATACGGGTTATAGCGTGGCAACCCGATTGCGCGCTGTCTATGCCATCCGTGAGAGGCATAGAGAGAAAGAGATAGTCTGTGGATGGCGGTGAAGAGGTGCGTGCGCGCTAACCACTCGCGCTTTAGAATAAAATATTGTCACAAAGTTAGAAGTTATTGTTTGTGTTATTGTGTTAAGCTTGTGTTTCTGGACCATTAAACTGTAATCGTGATAACTGAGTCCTTATTCGCTCCCCTCCGACGCCATAAGTGGCTGCCCAACGTGTGTAGGTATTTCGTGTCGTGTATAACGTAGTGCAGTTTGCGAAATAACTTACAACGTTCACAATAAAAGTGAACGTAGGGGACTTTACCGAACCTACGAGTGTGTTTTTCCTGTTTGTCCCGTGTCTTTAGTGGCCAAAAATGCCAAAAACACGGTCAGAAGAAAAATCGGACTCCAATACCATGAATATTACAATGTCTCAAGAAACTCTCGCCAGCTTTATAACATCAATACAACAAACTCAGAACGAATTTTGCCAGCAGCTGATCCGAGAAGTACGCTCATCGACGCCGCATAACGTCTCCGAGGCCCAACAAGCATCGTATGTTTTTGACGCAAATGGAAACTTCGCGAAATGTACCTCGCGTTATGGCGGACGCGCGGACGAGTCGTTAGATAATTTTATGGACGCCGTAATAACCTACAAAGACTGCGTAAATGTATCTGATGCAAATGCTCTCCGCGGCTTTTCGATGCTATTGGAAGGACCTGCTGCAATATGGTGGCAAGGTGTCAAGCAATCAACCAGCACGTGGTCGGAAGCCATCACCCGCATAACCAGCGCCTTCGGTGAACACGACCCGCCACATCGCCTTTACCGAAAACTGTTCAGCCTCATACACAATGAAGACGAAAACACAGATTTGTTTATTGCTAAGGTACGTGCAATATTAGCTAAGTTCCCAAAGAACGACCTTTCAGAGAAGGTTCAATTAGATATGGCGTACGGACTACTCAATACGCGCATTAGAAAACGCGTGACGAGAGACTGCGTGAATAGTTTCGACGAGTTGCTTTACAAATGTCGACAGGTCGAAGATTCTGTAAAAGAAGTACACGATAGTAATAACAGCAAACACTCGACGTCGCGTAAAGTTTCATCGTCATCGTCGCGGTATATATCTACCGACGCCAACACGTCGAGTACGGCAGGCCGCGTGTTGTCGACCGAGTCGCCCGCTGGCGCCAGCGGCGGTCTCGTCGCCAAGTCAAAGAAGCCGTTTTGTTCGTACTGCAAGCGATTAGGACACAGTAAAGAAGAGTGTGAGAAACTTAAACGTGTTAGTGATAAGTGTGATAAAAACGTCAATAAGGAAAGTTCAGAAAGTGAGGTAAAGTGCTACGGTTGTGGTGCCGCAAACGTGATCAAATCAAAGTGCAAAAACTGTTCACCACAAGGCCAGTCGTCATTCTACTCCTTGAACATTTCGTCGCATGACGGGGTACTAAGTACGTCAGTTTCCCGCGCATCCCCGCGAGCGCGCGGCCGTAGGTATCACCGGCGTGGCCCGGCCGCCGGCGCCGTCCCTGCTCCCGTCGCCGCGCCGCAGTCGTCGTTAGTCAACCCGTTAAGACCAATGTCGACTCAAGGTAACCCTACACTTGCCGTAGGGGATTTTTGTAACAATAATGTTGTTAATGTAAACACAAGTTCGCCTAGTTTTTATGATTATAATAGTTATAATAGTTGTGAGTATGTCAATAATGTTAATGACTGTACATCTTTTCGCCGCCCCATATTAAATATAAGCATTCTAGGGTTTTGTGGTACGGCTTTAGTTGATTCTGCAGCTAAGACATGTATTGCCGGCCATACGCTCTACGCTCTCCTATTAAGGCTAGGACACCAGTTATTGCCGTCAACACAAATTGTTAGGTTAGCGGATGGTGTTAATAGGGAGATGAATGTACTTACCGCGGAGGTACAGGTGACACTCCAACATAAAACTAGAGCCATTAAATTTATTGTTTTTCCTGAAGCAAACAATAATGAAAGTTTGTTAGGCATAGACTTTCTTACTATCTTCAATCTCGTTTTTAATTTTGGTAACAGCAGCTGGCATTTTGCTGAAAGTGATGAGCAAAAATACGAAATACAGTTTGAAGGAGTGTCACTTGTGTCTTCGTGTGTCGCTGTAGAAGTGCTCCGGGATGACGAGGCGACCTCCCTTAGCGATAGTCAACGCGAAGTTCTGGTACAGGTCCTTGTCTCAAATCAGGATATCTTCGAGCCAGGGGGAGAAGCGACTCCTTTTGCCGTACATATAATTGATACCGGCGATCACCCCCCCATTGCTGTCCCTCCATATAGGTTAACCCCTGCTAAGAAAGAGGTCATGCGCATTGAGTTGGACAAGATGTTGGCTGATGATATTGTAGAAGAATGCGAGTCCGCGTGGGCTTCTCCGGCGCTTCTCGTTCCAAAGAAAAATGGAAAGGTACGTTTCTGTGTAGATTATAGAAAGCTCAATGCGGTTACTAAGACCGATGTCTATCCCATGCCCTTGATAGACGAGCTTATTAAATCAATAAGGCGGCAATCTTTCATGAGTTCCATTGATATGCGCAGTGGATTCTGGCAAGTCAGCGTTCGTGAACAGGACCGAGATAAAACGGCTTTCTCAACGCCTTTCGGTTCATTCCGTTTTAAGCGTATGCCGTTCGGTCTGAAGAACGCGCCATCAACCTTCCAACGTCTGATAGATAGACTTCGATCGGGCGCTTCGTTGAAGGACATGACGCTTCTAGCTTATCAAGATGATCTACTGATAATCTCGGAAGGTAGCTTTGAAAAGCATATTGCTGACTTGCATGTTGTCTTTGATAGGTTACGCTTGTTCAAGTTACGTGCGAACAGAGAAAAATGTGTTTTTGCACGGGATAAGATAAAATACCTCGGCCATGTGATCACCCAAGATGGTATTTCGCCAGATGATGATAAGGTTAGGGCAATCCTAGAGATGAAGACACCCTCGTCGTTGCGTCACCTGAGAACCTTTCTACAAACCAGCTCTTGGTTCAGGAAGTTTATTCCAAGCTTTTCTGCAATAGCCGAGCCCTTGACACGCTTACTGAAGAAGAATCAGGTTTGGTCTTGGGGTAAAGACCAAGATAGTGCCTTTCAGGAGTTGAAGAAGCGCTTGACTACGGCACCGATTCTTATCCAACCGGATTATAGCAAGCCGTTCGTGTTAAGGACGGATGCCAGCAATTATGCCATTGGGGCGGTCCTACTACAAGGTGAAGGTAAAGATGAACGTCCTATAGAATATGCCAGCCGTCTTCTCATTCCAGCTGAACGAAATTACAGCACAACAGAGCGTGAAGCTCTCGCTGTTATTTGGGCTGTTGAGCGTTTCAGGGGTTATATCGAAGGTCATGAGGTTGTAATAGGCAGCGATCATCAGCCGCTAAAGTGGCTTCTTACCTTAAAGTCGCCGTCCGGTAGACTCGTTCGTTGGGCTTTGAAGCTGCAGTGCTTTAACATTCAGTTTCAATATACGCCTGGAAAGGCAAATATTATAGCTGATGCGCTCAGTCGCCCAACCTGTAAAGAGGATAATAAGGATCAATGCGGTGTTTGTTCTGTTGTCGTGGACTTACCTGCCAGGAGTGCTTCAGATCTACGACGCGCGCAGCTCGATGACCTAGAACTAAAAAAAATCATTAGTGAATTGGAAGATACATCTGATGCTCAGTCTATAGGTACTAAGCGATGGTCAGAAAGAGGGTATTTCATGCAACTTGGTGTCCTATACAGGTATAATCCCGATGTCGATACAGAAGAAGCCCAGCTAGTTGTTCCGGCTTCACTGCGTTTGGAAATTCTAAAAGAATGTCATGACTCCGATCTAGGCGGTCATCATGGGGTCGATAGAACGTATAATCGAGTCGCTCAAGGGTTCTACTTTCCAGGTATGTACAGAGCTACAACAGAATATGTCAAAACATGTGCGACTTGTCAACGATATAAGTCCTCAAACAAAAAGCCATCAGGGCTGTTACAGACTCCCGTTTTAAGTCAAAGAGGAGAAGTGTTAGCAATTGACCTGTTTGGTCCGCTTCCCATTGCGGACAATGGGGAACGTTGGGTACTCTTGGTAGAAGATACAGCAACTCGTTGGACTGAATTATATGCTCTGAAGGAGGCAACTTCTGAGATGTGTGCACGTACTCTAATTGAGGAGTATTTTCTCCGCTATGGACTTCCTCGACGCATTGTGTCAGACAATGGCGTCCAGTTTGTGTCCGCCGTCATGCAACAATGCATGTTCATTTTAGGTATTACTCAAGAATTGTTACCTTTGTATCATCCGTCAGCTAATCCAGCTGAGCGTAAAAATAGAGATTTAAAGTTTCAGTTGTCACGTTTAGTTGAAACAGATCATTCGTCATGGCCACATCACCTTCCTGCGATAAGGTTCGCCATGAATTCAGCTGTTTGTCAGACTACTGGTGTATCTCCAGCATATCTAATGCTTGTTAGAGAACTTCGCTCACCAGTCGACGTTCAACACGACATTCGGTCGATACTCGATAAGGACAATTTCGTACCTCAAATAACACCATATTTGAAAAGTTTTGTTAACTCTTTTACCGCTGTCAGGGAAAGAGTTGAGGCACAGCAGGACCGACGCAAGGAATGTGCTGACAAGGCCAAAACCCCTGCCGAAGTCTTTGAAGTCGGAGACCAGGTTCTCTTGAAGACACATGTTCTTAGCAGTGCTGCAAAGAACATAACAGCTAAGTTTGTTCCAAAGAAAGATGGTCCTTACGTCATCGTAAAAAGAGTTAGCCCTACAGCTTACGTTATTGCAAGTTTAGACAACCCTGAAAACATATTGGGCAAGTATCATGTGTCGGATCTTACGCGGTTCCACAACAGAGAGTGTTCGCCTCCTCGTCCCATGATGCCTAAACGTCAGAGAGGGCGTCCTCGAAAGCATGTTTGTCCTGTAAGTTAAGTCTTAAATGTAGTGTTAGCTATTAAGTTTTCCTTTGTGCGAGTTCACGAGCGAGGACGTTCTCTGGAACTCGAGGGGGAGTGTATAGCGTGGCAACCCGATTGCGCGCTGTCTATGCCATCCGTGAGAGGCATAGAGAGAGAGAGATAGTCTGTGGATGGCGGTGAAGAGGTGCGTGCGCGCTAACCACTCGCGCTTTAGAATAAAATATTGTCACAAAGTTAGAAGTTATTGTTTGTGTTATTGTGTTAAGCTTGTGTTTCTGGACCATTAAACTGTAATCGTGATAACTGAGTCCTTATTCGCTCCCCTCCGACGCCATAGGGTCTTAATTTTTTTTTATTATCTATAAGACGGACTAATTATTTTTTCGATTTTCATACCTTGGATACATCCCTATTGGTGCGTGTTTATGTAGATTTTTTTGGAGTGTATAAATATTTTACTTCATTTGATTTCGATATTTTTCCACAGTGCAGGTAACTTATTACTTACTGAAAGCATTGCTTCCCAGCTTTTTTGTTCATACGTTTTGTTATTTTTTTCAAGATTGAAATTTTACATTATAGGTACTGGAGTCTTAATACAGCTGGCAGCCTCCGTGGCGTAGCAGTAGCGAACGCGGCCGCTGCGAATGGAGGCGCGGATTCGATTCCCACGCAGTGCAATAATTTGTATGCATGAATATAAATATTTGCAGTCGTCTGGTCGTGCCTCGAAAAGCACGTTAAGACTTTGGTCCCGGTTGCCATACGAACATCTAGTGGCAGTCGTTACGGGTTGTTGGAGCCCTCAAAGGTCCAACAATTAGTCTAACTGCAATGCATCGATATCGCCTTCAGGTTGTGGAGATCAGGGCAGTCGCTACACGGAAAGTATTGCAGTTTAGCCAAAATCAGTAGTTAGACTGGTAAAGCGGACCTCAGGCTCCAAAGCTGAAAAAGCTTCGGATGCGACTGGTATTAATGCTGAAATGATGATGAAGATGATGATTTTAGTCTTAATAAATGTAACAACTTCCATGAGTTATTTAAGCGTTATTAATATAACCTTATTTAAATATTATCATCGCCCATTACTTCCATTTTTTGTCTTTGTCATAATAATTAGTGATATAGCTAAAATTTTTGTGTAAAGCATTAATTCTAATTTAAACGATTCTCATATGACCTTCGTAGTGTATTTCCTCATACTCGTACTAGCGATATTAAGAACCTTATGTTTATTAGTAATAATTACATATAGATAGGTATGGTACGACTGATTGTGAGTTTTCCATATAACAGAGGAAACTTTTTTGTTACAGCTTCTTCAGACTTATTATCATCATCACCTCAGCATTAATCTCAGCATCCGAAGCTTTTTCAGCTTTTTTCAATTATGAGATTTACATTTAAGTGTTTTATTACGTATATAATTAAGAAAAAAAAAAACTGCAAAGTACGAATATAACTCGCACACACAGCATTGCGTACCATCCGTACTAAAATATTATAAATGCGAAAGCATCTCTGTCTGTCTGTCCGGCTTTCACGCCAAAACTACTGAACAGATTGTAATGAAATTTGGTACACAGATAGTCTGGAGCCTGAGAAAGGACATCCATACTAATATTATAAATGCGAAAGTAACTTTGTCTGTCTGTCTATCTGTCTGTTACGCTTTCCCGCTTAAATCTTTCAACCGATTTTGATGTAATTTGGCATAGATAATCTTTAGACCCTGAGGACAGCCTCCGTGGCGTAGCGGTAGCGGACGCGGCCGCTGCGCAAGGTGGCGCGGGTTCGATCCCCGCACAGTGCAAGTATTTGTATGCATGAATATGAATATTTGTACTGGTCTGGTCGTGCCTCGGAAAGCACGTTAAGCCGTTGGTCCCGGTTGCCCTACGAACATCTAGTGGCAGTCGTTACGGGTTGTTGGAGCCCTCAAAAGTCCTACAATTTGTCTAACTGCAATGCTTCGATGTCGCCTTCGGGTTGTGGAGGTCAGACGGCAGTCGCTTCATAGAAAATGTCGAAGTTTAGCCATATCAGCAGTTGGACTGGTAAGACGAACCCCAGACTCCAAAGCTGAAAAGGCTTCGGATGCGACTGGGATTAACGCTGGGATGATGATGATGAATCTTTAGACCCTGAGAAAGGACATAGGCTACCTTTTATTGAAAAAAATGATATTCGCGAGGGAAATCTAAAAAGCGCGATATAACCGAATTCCAGGCGGGCGAAGCCGCGGGCGGAAAACTAATAGGCTACAAAACATCTCGCTATGACCAATAGGAGCACAGCAGTAACAAAAAATGTTGCGAAAACGGGGGAAAACGCGGACGTACAAATTGCTCCCATTATTTTAACAGGAGCTTATTTTATATCAACTGAGCTCTTTCGGTTCGAAGCTTACGCGGGTGTAACCGCGGGGCACAGCTAGTTCTCTATAAAAATAAAAAGTTCTGTTTTTAATAATTGTTGCTTCAAGCGCAATATAAATATAAACCAACTTGCATTAAAAAAAAAAAAGGGCACCTAAGCAATGAACCATTTCAAATGTTAATATTGCTTTGTATGATAAATATAGGTGGTTTTATTCTCACAATTTGCTAAATTAATAAGAAAATACTCGTTTTCATCAGTATTTCATAAAATATTGATACTATTTTGTATTGTATCTTTTTAAAGATGAATTAAAATCAAAACCACCCGTTTTTTTACATGTAAGTAAGTTTATTATCTGGCCAGGTATCATGATTAATAAAATATAGCTTGTGACAGACAAACAGATGGTATACAAACAGACAGTAGAAATACGGAACCCTAAAGAAGCTGGCACCGCCCAACAGAATGGTAATCACCAACTAAAAGTTCTTAGACTTGAAAACTTTTTCAAAGAACACGATGAGCTCATCAACATTCAACTGCTGATCAAAGCAGATTTGTATTTCTTCCAAACCTCGATTTAAATCATTACAATTCCATGTAAACAAAGTCAGAACACTCTTTTAAATCGAAATCTCTTACAAAATGATCACGTAGAAGTAAATGTTCAGAAATTGCAGCGTTCATGCAAATGGCGCGGAGTATTGCGAGCCCAATAATAGGTTTGGTTCAGACTGCGGGGTGGGACGTGAAGCGACTTTAAACGTGTCTGAATGGTTCTTATTTTATTTCTGTGGGTAGCTTTGTGTAGGTAAATCTTGCCAATAAATGTCATCTTTCAGATATAGTACAGTTCCGTTTACTCGGTTTTTTCGGTCATGTGTCAAGGCGCAATAATAACTCCATAGAACGTTTGGTCGTCTACGGCAGAGTAGAGGGACCTCGTGGAAGGTCACCGATGATGTGGACCGACCAAATCTAGTCGACAGTGGGGGGACCTGTTTATGTATGCTCCAGGCTGGCGTCTAACAGAGATAGATGGAGAGATATCGTGCGGGTAGCGATATCAACGTCTCGAATTCAGCCATAGTGACCACGACCATTCTGTCAAGAGCGAAACGAAGGAGAAGAACCAAAGAGTAAAATTAGGACGCTATTAATAAGATTCTACTGTCTATTTGTCTATTACCCGTCTGTATCACATGGGCAGTGATAGCTAGATAGTTGAAATTCTCACAGAGGTTTTATATTTGTTCTTTGCGGCCATAACATTTTTTTTTTTTTGAATGAAGCACTTGGGCGGTTTTATTTTAATGAGTTTTCGCTGATTAGAACGGTACCTACAATAAACCGAAGCTTTGTTAGTAACTATGTTTTTAAAACACCGATGTCCATGAAATACAATAGTTCAAGGACACAACTGTGTCTGGTATTCGTAGATATATTTTTTTAAATATCATATTCATTCTCATTGTTATTTCATTCCTCATCATCATCATCTCAGCGTTTATCCCGGTTGCATCCGCGGTTTTCGCGTTGGAGCCCGGGGTCCGCTTTCCTGCACATTCTCCTCTATTTCGCACGATCTTTAGCATCCTGTGGCAGCAGTGTGTGTAGCTTGTTGGCACGCATGTCATATCTTACAACGTCAAGCCAGCACTTCTTTGGTCTACCCCGCTTGTTCCGGCCCGGCGGAGGCGCCATGGCAAGACATTTGTTACCCACGTAACATGCCGCGTAAGACATGGCTATACCCGCGTAGGCGACCCTCCTGCAGTTTGTCTGCAATGTCACGGACACGAAGGCTGCCCCGGATGCGGGAGTTCCTGATGCGGCCTTTCCGCGTAACTCCACATATCCACCGCAGCATATTCATCTCCGTGACACGCAGCTCCTGCTTGTGTCACCTGATTGGGCCACGCCTCACTGCCATACAGGAGAACAGGTCTAATGATGGTATTATAGACCTGCCCCTTAAGCTTAACCGGCATTTTGGGGTCACAAATGACACCTGTCACCTCACGCCATTTCGCCCAAGCTGCGGAAATACGTGCCTTGACGTCGCAATCAATGTTGCCGGAAGCGTGAAGCGCAGACCCCAAGTATTTAAACTGGTCCATGCACTCGACCATGTCTCCGCTTATGCGCACAGACATGGGGTCTGTCGTGTTGCTGGCCAAGTACACGGTCTTCGCCACGTTGAGTTTCAGACCTCCGTTCTCAAGCGAGTCCTTCCACGCATTCACACGCCGCACCAACCGTTCCCTGTCCATGTCTGCCAGCGCGAGTCCTTGATGCTGTCCGACAAGACGTCTAATATCACGCTGAACAGAAACGGACTAAGGACGGATCCCAGGTGGACTCCGACGGTGATGGGGAAGGGTCTAGTGTCGCCAACAGCGGTCCTAACAACGGAATCGGAATTGAGGTACATGCCTCGAATTATGTCAACATAGGCTTCAGGTACCCCTTTGGACCTCAGTGCCCACCAGATCACCCCACGAGGGACTCAGGCGAAGGCCTTCTGCATATCTAGAAAGAGCATATGTAGAGGCGTGTTCTTCGATCTGTATCTCTCCATGGTGATCCTTAGTGCGAAGATAGGGACCATGGTTCCGTACCCTGGCCGAAACCCATATTGACACTCCGAGACAGCACACTCCTGCTGGATTCGGGAGTCTATAATCTTCTCAAAGATCTTCATGGTGTGGGACATGACCTTGATACCGCGATAGTTGCCACACTCTTGAACCGAGCCCTTGCCTTTAAAGACTGGAGTAATGATACTCAGCCTCCATTGGCTCGGGATTTTGCCGGTCAGGAGCACGCGGTTGAAAAAGTTAGTTAACATGCCCACACCGCGAGGACCCATCGCCTTCCAGGCCTAAATGAGGACTCCGTCAGTTCCGACAGCTTTCCGATTCCCACATGCGACGAAGAGCCGTTTGGACTTCCTCAGGCGTTATCAGAGGCACTAGTCCAAGGTTCGGAGGGAGTTCCGGTGTCTGCACCTCTTGATGCTGCTTGTTCAGCAGCTCGTGTAAGTACGAGCGCCATCTCTTCTTCACCGCGAGGTTCTCGCATAGCAGGTTGCGATTAGGGTCTTTTACACTTGGATATATCCTGTGCCGCATTGACCCTGGAACGTGCCAACTTGTAAATGAGCTTTTGCCCTTCAGACGATTCCAACTTCTCGTAGAGAGGTTGCAAGTGGTCTCGTCTGGCTCTGGCTACAGCTTTTTTAGTGGCACGTTTGGCAACCTTTTATGCGTCGCGATCTTCAGGAGATCCGGTCGCTTGCCACGTTTTGAAGAGGGCTCCCACCACCAGGTTTCCTTGTCAGGTTTGCGACCGCCCTTAGAGACACCGAGTACCAACCGCGCCGCCCCCGTAATAGCTGCCTGGATCCTGTCCCAGTGACCTTACACAGGTTCTCCGTCGGTACCGACGCACTTGTCGCCAATAACCGATGCAAAATCCTGGAACCTATTTTCATCGAGCAGCCACCACCGGATCTGGCGCCGACAGTCCTCTACACATCTATGTTGGGCCTTTACGCAGAGGTCCATGACAAGTAGACGGTGTTGTGCAGTGAGACTCTCACCGGGTATGACTTTGCAGTTGGCTACTTTGCTGATGTGGTGCCTCCTAGTTAGTAGAAAATCGATCTGGGTAGCGCTTCGCCCGCTCCGGTAGGTGACAAGGTGCTCCGGCTTCTTTTTGAAGTAGGTGTTCACGATTGCAAGGTCCGCGGCCGCACAAATTCGGAGAATGCTGTCCCCTTCCGCGTTGTGGCTACCGTACCCAAAGCCACCGTGAACACGCTCAAACTCGCCATACCTCTCACCCACATGACCGTTAAAATCACCACCCAGAACGATTCCCTGGGATAACGGAATCCCGCGAAGCAATCCTTCGAGCTGGGTCCAGAACAGCGTCCTTTCGGCTTCACCGCACCCGGCCTGCGGAGCGTAGGCACTTATCAAGTGGGTTATAACCCCATTGACAAGCACCCGCACCGACATTAGCCGATCGCTGATGCGATTCACCTCCAAGACGTCATCCTGGAGCTCGTCAGACAACACCACGGCGACCCCATTTCTCCCACTAGGTGCACCCTTGTAGATCAGCTTGTAGCAATTCCCAATAAACCGGGATCTGCTGCCTTTCCACCAAGTCTCCTGCAGGAACGCCAAGGCCACCCTCCGCCTGTGGAGAGTTTCGGCCAGCTCTCTCGCGCTTCCAACGTTCCACGACGCGAAACGGATTTTCATAGTTTGGGCTCGCTTCTTCAGCCGTGTCCGCTTCTGACACGGTAGCCCTAGCCCACAGGTCACAGGAGTCGGGCTACGCTCCTGCGCGCCGTTTTGCGGCGGCGCCCTAACTGCGACTCGTGCATTTCTTCTTTTTCCTTTCATGTTGGTTTGGCGTATTTGGCTTTTACGAGTGCGACTGCCGTCTGACCACTCAACCCCGAAGGGAAAGCCTTTTTTTTTTTTCGGGGTAGAAATTCTCATAGGATGTCCGCCGCCCTAGGGTGGGCGACGGGGTCTGTCAGACTTTTACTGACTAAAACCACCCGCCTCCGCCTCGGGGTCCTTCGAATAGGGGGCGGGGACTTCCCCATGTCCCTCGCCCCTGGACCCATTCATGGGGGGCGGAAGAGGGCGTTATCCGCCCTTCTTCGGCACCCGGTGCGTCTTCTGCGGCCCGGGAAGGGAGTTGAGATCTCCCTCTCCTGTTCCGCAGCTTCCTTCTGCGACATCACGTCCTCGCAGAAAGACACCACCGCGTCCCACGACTCTGCGCTGCCGGCCATCCTCCGCACTACTGCCGGCAGCGTCAGGTCGCCTCCTACTTCATTTGTGAGGACACGGCGCTGCTCCTCCCAAGCTACACACTCGGAGAGCGTGTGCTGCGCCGTGTCCTCCCCGCATTGGACGCAGTGGTGGCACCGAGCGTCCGGCTCCCTGCCTAGGCGACACAGGTACTTGCCGAAGCAGCCGTGCCCCGACAGCACCTGAGTCACCCTGAACGACAGGGAGCCGTGGCTTCTCCCGAGCCAGTCGTCGAGTACTGGCCGGATCGCCTCGACGGTAGCGAGGCCGGCGGTAGGGCGCATAAGCCTCTGCCGCCAGTCCGCCACCAGGACCTGACGGAGCTCCCCTCGGCGCAGCTCGATCTGCCGCTGCGCCGGACTGGAGCCCCGTGTCCGCTCTTCCTCGCGCCATCGGTACAATGACGCGAGTACTTTCGCCTCTAGGTCCCAGGGCGGGGATCCGGCCAGAACGCAAGCCGCCTCGTAGGAAATCGTGCGATACCCGCGGACGACCCTGACGGCCATCGCCCTCTGCGGCTTGCGCAGAATGGCGAGTGTTCCGGCCGTCAGGTCCATCGCCCACACAGGGGCCCCATACAGGGCCATGGACCGCACGATTCCCACGTATAACCGCCTACAGGCGGCGCTCGGGCCCCCCATGTTGGGAAGCAACGTTGACAGCGCGCCCGCTGCACCCATCAGCTTGGGCGCCAACCGCCGGAAGTGGGGTCCGAATTCCCATCGGCTGTCGAGCACCAATCCCAGATACTTCATGGTGGACTCGACAGCTATCCGGGCACCACTTACCACGATATGTGATCCCGGCACCGGCGCACGCCGGGGGCCATGGAATACCATGGCCTCAGACTTGTCAAGGGCCACCTCCAGGCCCAGGCGCCGGATGCGGGTCACCACCTGTGACACCGCAGCCGTGGCTATCAACGTCGCTTCCCTGTGCGAGCTCCCTCGGGCAGTGACAAGCGTGTCGTCCGCATAACACGTCAAGTCGGCGCCCGACGGAAGCTCGCCTCTCAGCACCCAGTCGTAGCCGATGTTCCACAGGAGCGGTCCCAAGACCGATCCCTGTGGAACACCGCAGGACATTTGGTGCCGACTGGCACCGTAACGTCCCCGATAGATGACGCATCTATCCTCCAGATAAGCCCCTACTATGCGGCGGAGGTAGGGAGGCACCCGATGGTATTTCAGGGCCTCCCTAATACAGCTCCAGGGTAGGGTGTTGAAGGCGTTGGAAATGTCTAAAGACACCGCCAACACCACCCCACCCCGGGATACCGTATCCTCCGCCAGGGCTCTCACGCGCATGATTGCATCTATGGTGGAGCGCCCCCGACGAAAACCGAACTGGTTGTCGTCCAGGTTCGGCCCGTCTCCGCACAAGTGGCCGACGAGGCGATCTGCGATTATACGCTCAAAAAGTTTGCCCGCCTCGTCGAGCAGCACTATGGGCCGATACGCGGATGGCGAGTCCCCGGGGCGCCCCTCCTTCCTGAGCAGGACCAGCTTCCCCTCCTTCCACACACTGGGAAACTGACCCTGGCCGAAGCATGCCGTGAAGAGCCCCCTCAGCTGGGGCTCTAGCTCCTTCAGAGCCAGGACGAGAGCTCGGCCAGGAACTCCGTCGGGTCCGGGCGCTTTATTCTTGGCCCGGAGCCGCGACACGGCCGCTCCCGTCTCTGCTTGCGTCACCTCGGGGACATCGGTGCCCTCCTCTTCTGGAGAGTCTGTGGCTGAGGGTGAGACCATCGCCGGGGGAACATGTCCCGCCCGCTCAGGGAAGAGGGTGGATACCACCGCCTCTAGCAGCTGGGGTTGCATACTTTGCACCAGTGGGGGCGCCCAGGGACGCAACTTGCCCCGTACCCAACGGTAGGGGCGCCCCCACGGGTCCCGATCTAGGGACCCCAGCAGCTCTTCCCTGGCCCGCGACTTAGAGTCGCCGATGGCCAGCCACAGAGTCTCCTGGGCCGCGCGGTACACCCCATACCGCGCGGCTTCCTCGACGGGATCCCGTCGACGTCGTCTCCGGTAGCGCGTGTACTGGCGGCGAGCCGCGACGCACTCGACGCGCAACCGCGCAAGGTGGTCGCTCCACCAGTACACGTTGCGCCTTGCGGACTGTTGGCGGACGCGGGGCATGGACGCGTCGCAGATCTGCGTCATCGCCCCGCGAAACCGCAGCGCCTCCGCTTCGACGTCGACGGGGCCGTCCGTCGCCGACTCCCAAATCCAGGACTGGACTATGGCAGCTTCCTCGAGTAGCTCCCTGTCGAGGCGCTTAAGCGCCCAGCGCGGGCCGTCGTTAATCGGGGCTCTTGGATGGCGGCCGCTTGCCGTCTGGGCGGAGACGTCGTACCGGATATACCGATGGTCCGACAGCGTCTCCACCTCCACGGCGACACGCCAATCATGGACACGGCTGGCGACAGAGGGGCTAGCGAAAGTAACGTCCACTATCGACCCGCCCCTCTGCCGCACGCACGTGTATACAGAGCCCCGATTCAGGACGACCAGCAACCCAGCCGCGGCCCCGGGACGGGTCGATCAGAGTCCCGCCAATAATGGCTACCGAGCCGTCAATGCATCCGAGCCAGTCGCCACGGGCGGGGATGAAATACGGCTCGGCGACCACAGCCACTTGGATCGACCACTGCGCCATGCTCTGGAATAAAAGATCCTGAGCTCTGGCGCAGTGATTGATGTTGCCCTGGAGGAAACGGAGTTGTGCCATTATTGACACTCCATTCCCTCGGCAACGGTCCTGGGCCGGGAGTCGGCCGCGGAGCCGTTAGCCTGCGGGGGAGGCGAGATTTCCCCGGCAGGCTTAGAGCTCCTCTTCTTCTTTTTGGTGGCCTTCTTGCTGGCAGGCGTGCCACAGGCCCCTCCACCCACTCTGTGTCCCGCTGGCTTCCCTGCAGCCGAACATAAGCTGCAGTTGAGCGCCGCGGAACACTGGGCCGCCTTGTGGCCGGGCTGACCGTAGCGATAGCAAAGATCGCTACGGTCCACCTCAGCGGTGCATTTGGCCCGGACGTGCCCCTTCTCCAGGCACCGGAAGCACCGCAAAGCCCGGGGCTGCAGGAGTTTAACCCTCGCTGCAACCCAGCCTACCAGCAGTCTGCCACTTGCGGCGATTTTATTCGCCGACGCCACAGGGCACCGAACCCAGACCGTACCGAGTCCGGTGGCGTCGGTGCGAATATCGCCGGCCCGCACCTTGCCCGGCGGACACTCCCCGCTTCGAGCAACGGCCGCCACCACCTCCTCAGGAGTCACGGACTCGTCCAGACCGGCAATCCGCACCTCTGCGGTTTTTTCCGGCCTGGAGATCCGGACGTCCTCAGGGTTGAGGACCTCCCTCAGCTTGGCAGCCAGAGCGTCCGCCTTCTCGGCATTGTCGCTCGCAGCACCAGCCACCTCAAACAGCTGCGCACCCGTGGTAGCATGCCTGATGGTGACGGACTGGAGGCCAAGATCCGACAACTTGATCTTGGCCTTGGCCTCGGTAAGGACCGAGCGGTACGTTACGCCGCGCCCCGCAACGCCACGCTGAAGCGTGAGCGTCACGGCCTCGGAACGCGGGGCACGCACAGCTGGTCCCTTGCGACCGCTTTTGCGGCCGCCTTTGCCAGTCCGCCGCGCAGCCTCCGGAGCCGCCTTTGCAGTTTGACCGGAGGCGCGCGCTGGTGCTGCTGAGGCCGCCTTGGCGGCCTTAGCGGCTTTGCGGGCCTTCTTGCGGCCCACGACTGTCGCCCAGGTCTCACCCTTAGACCCGGCCGTCGTGGGCTGATCGCTCGCTGGAGCTCGCTGAGGAGCAGTTCCCGGCGTCTCCTCAGCCCTTCGCCGTTTGTCGGCGGCTAGGGGCGGGCGGAGGTTTTCCTCAGGGAGGCGCCGAGAAAGCGCCTCAAGTTGGGCTTTGACCATGCTCCCGCACTGGAGCATGCACATACGGACGATGCGCTCAAGGCAGGATGCGCTCAACTCATCGCCCGCACGTGCCGGTCTTGGTGCGGGAGCCGGGGCCTCTTCGGAAGCGGCATCGGCGGGCGTGTGCCGCTGCTGCTGCTCGCTCAGCGCAGCGACTTGTCGCCGGAGGTCCTCCAGATCATCACGGAGGCGGCTGTTCTCCTCTTGCAACTTCACGACCTCGTCTGAGGCCGTCGTGTTGAGGAGGGTGCCAACCGCCTCCTTGATGTCCGCGGCAGCCTCCTTGAGACCGCGAATGAACGTGCTCTTCAGGTTGCCAGATTTTGTGGCAACCTTAAGGACCAGGTCCACCCCGTCCAAGGCCAGCTGACTAAGGGCCACCGCCGACGGTTGCCCCCCTTCCGCCGATAGAGCAGCGCGCCGCTCTCGAGCGCGTCGGGCCATTTCCGACACTTCGTCGGCCGCGACGGCTTTGCGCTGCTCCCTCCTGGCGGCGTTGAGCTCCGCCTTCGAGCTCCCTAGCGAGGCGCAACTCTCGCCACCAGGGTCCTCCGAAGTGACCCCCATGTCACTTTCTGCTTCGCTGACCGCCGGGGTACGGACGAATCTACCCTGTGCGTTCCTCCGCGGCCGCGAAGCAGTCACTCCTCTGGAGTTTTGCCGACCTCTCCTCACGGTCGGCACCTTCGGGGCCGGCAGGCCTTCCTCTTCTGAGGTCAGCTCCGCCGACCCACCTCCCTTCTGAGCAAGGTCGCGTGGACGCTTCCTAACGGAAGACAGTCCACGCGGCCCTTCGTCCACATCCACTCTGCCATCATCGCTGCCAGTAATATTAACGACAGCAGGGGCCTGGTTGCCTACCCCTGCGCGTTCTTCGGAAGCCAATTTTTCATTCGCAGGCCCGGACACCTGCGAACGCCGGGCGTCAGCCGGATCGCAAGACAAAACATTATTCGCAATTTCGGACATTTCATTTACGATATTGGGTGGTACGCACATCGCTTCCCCAAGGCGATGCGGCCGCTCTTTTTGGGAGGGTATTAATCCTCCCGAGGCCAGCGGATGCCTCCGGTGCAGGTTATACCGCCCGCTGCTCGGTATCTAGGGACTAACTTACTACTAATTTTCCTTTTTATTTTCATTTTAAGATTTTTTATTTTTTTTTTGTTTTATATTTTATGTCTTTTCTCTTTGATTTTTAAAATTTTTTATATTTTCTCTTTGATTTTTTTTTCTTTTTTTTATTCCCTTAACTACCTACACCTAACCTATCCTACCCACCGAAACTAACCTAACCTAAATCTACCCACCACCCGACACCTTGGCTGTAAAATCGCCACGGGTGCCCATAGACCGCAGGTTGAGGAGAAACCTACGGTCTTCTCCCTCTCGGTCACGCGACGTGACCCCTAGACCGCGGGCTGTCGAAACGGCCCACGGTCTACACCAACTCGCTGCCTATTCGTGCGCTCTGCTGCAGAGCTACAGAGCGCAGATAGGGAGCCCTCGGGAGCGACTCCTCCGCTCCGGCAGAAATTCGCCGTGGACAACAATCTCCTCCTGCACAATAGTCACGAAGAGATTGCTGTCCACGCTCAGGGTGCACCGGCCCAGCGTCTGCTCGCCCTCAAGGAAACAACAAGAGGACTAGCAGCCACCGAGCACTCGGGGAGGTTTTCTGCCACGCACCCCCGAAGGGAAAGCCTGCGTCAGAGCCCCGTTCGTGAGTCAGCAGGTGCACCGTCTGGCAGGTGGGGTTGACTTGGGTCCCAGAGATGGAGGTGGGACCTCAAAGCACCCTGTTATTTTATTCCTGACTAGTAGTAATGTTAGCCAGATTTATAAGTATTATAAAACAGCTATTATTTACGGATATAAAGTCAATCATTATTGCCAACGCATCATGAGAGATCATCTCCTTGTTATTAAATAGACAATATATATATATATATATATATATATATATATATGACGACGTAAAATATAAATATTACGTCAAATATAAATATTTGACGACAGAGTACAAAAGAATATCGTTGAACGTTTTCGAAATAACCATAGCATATAGTATACTATATAAATCATTTATTATAATATTATTCTGTTGGCAGCTGTTGTCTTGATACTATTTACTTATATTGCAGTAACTGAGAAATAATTTGCACATGAGTAAATAACTAATAAAAGTTACGTCAACAGTAACGCGGTAGTGAGAGCGTACGGAGACAGTAAATAGAAAATAACAAATATATTAATTCGGTACAAATAACACGTACATTGCTATGAATTGTGTCGTGAAGGGTCCTTCATAATGCAAACAGAGGATATAAGGGACGTCAATCCGATTACTGGGAGTGAAGTGAGTGAAGGGGAACGCTCAAAATTCGGTCACTGCCAGAAAACTGGTATAATAAGAGATTCTTTCATCAAGAAAGCTGGTATATCAAGAAATTCTTTCACCTTGACCTTTTTAGTATCATAAAAGGTATATTCAGAAAAGATAGATAAGATAAGATAATAAACTTTATTCAGTATTAATATTAAGAGACAACCATATAAATAATAATAATAAAAAAAAATAAAACATATTTGAGGTTACATAATGTGAAGTCATACATTGTAAAATTGTTACAGATTGTGAAATTGTTCTGGTTGTCTTCCAACTGAGTCGCCCTATCCACTCGTACTAGTATATAACTGTATCACGAGCGGATAGTATTCCTCAACCAAAAAACAACAGATACCCACAAGTTAAAAGTTATATAGTCATGATTACAGGGTATAACATATTACGATATTACATATATTTAATACTATTAAACCATAACACATTACATTTACATTCCTTAAATGATAAATTGAAATTAGATTGAAATTGAGTTGAATTAAATTAATTGAAATAGTTGAGGAATTTTTGGATATGGGTACATTTATATAGTCCATAAATCATCTTTTGCATATGTTATATGTTCATATGTGTTGTATATTTTATGTATATTTCTATATGTGTGCATTGTGTATATATGTATGATGTATGATTTATGTGCCTTTTTTATATCAGTTTTTGTAGTAACATTTCAGTGCTATTGTAGTCTAGTGTTTTCAAAAATTTATCTATAGTCGTTTTGCATGTTTGCCTACCAAGATTCTTTAATTTTAGTTCTTTGCTTACTCTGTTATAAAGGCTCGGACCAAGATAATTATGGAATTTCTGTGCAAAAGATGTACTATATTTGGGTATGTTATAAACAATATCCAAACGCCGTCTCTCTGTGAAATGCGGTTTTACTTTGTGTTGTGCCATGATCTCAAGTTTAATGAATAATTTTCTGACCGAGAGGACTCCCAGTTCTTTGTAAAGCAGGTGTGTCGGATAAGTGTACTTTTTACGAGAAATAACTTTCAGTATCATACGTTGGGCTCTTTCCACAAACAACATGGTCGTTTTTGAAGTTCCTCCCCATACATTCAAGCCATACACCAATATAGATTGACAAAGAGCCAAGTAGATTTTTATTAGTAGGTTTATGTCACATGCATTTCTAATAGTTTTAAAAATATAGAGCATTTTTCTTACTCGATTACATACTTTCATGACGTGTTCTTTCCAGTTTAAGTATTGGTCTACCATTACTCCAAGATATTTAATGGAATGAGTTTTGGTGATTGGGTTACAATGACAAGTACTTGGGTTGTTGCAATTGTGAGTTTGAATAATTATCGAGTTGGGAGAAGGTTGGGTTCTGCTATTAATTGTGAATGTAATAAATTTGGTTTTGTCTAAATTTATTGTCAACAAATGATTGTCGAGCCATGAGGTTACTAAAGCAAAACCTTCACTTGCTGATTTGGCGACGTCTTTCCATGTGTTGGAACTAAACAATAATACGGTGTCATCTGCAAAAGTTATTATCTGACCATTTTGTAAAGGCAAATTGCAGAGGTCATTGATATACATCAAAAACAGCGTAGGGCCCAATACACTGCCCTGGGGTACTCCGAAAGTAATATTGTCCTCGTGGCTCACGCTATTGTCAATTTTATTAAACAGTTAATAAGTTCAGTAGATAACGAACAGAAAAACAAATCTAATTATTATTTAATTTAAAAAAATGTGAAATAGTGCTTGAGGCGCCTGATGGTAAAGAGTAATGCAAATGTTGATGGCAAAGAAAAAAAAACTAAGTGAATAGGAAGGAAGACGGCAGTTGAGCAAGGTTGTGTGTTGATGCAATGTTAAACCCAACAATACGACCAACGATGCTGTGCCAGAGGGAGATTGATCTGGAGACCTTCCACGACTAAACTAACGACACAACAATATTTGGCGCATCGTACCCGGCACCCATCGCAACACAACTGCTCAGACCCGTCCTCCGTACCTCCGTACGGCTTCACCAGACATCATGGCGGAACACGACGAATCGCTTGGCGGTAAGACTTTGTCTGGAGGGTGGTAACTTCTGCCAGCAGCCGATGTTATTTAATTGAAAAATATGTTTACAAATAATTACTATAACATATTCGTACATCCAATTGCAACACCTTATGAAAACTTCTACCCACACCTACACTGTAGGCTTAGCAAAGCTTAGACGGTATTAGCAGGAATTCACTATATTCATTTGTTTCGGCTGTACAAATTATAATTATAGCTTTTGAATTATAAATCCGTAATTAACTATATAACATTTTAAAGCGCTGTAAATAATAGATACCTAAATATGTTAAGTGAAGTTATACAATCAAAAAACAAGTCCAGAGGAGGAGTTAATAATATCAGCTTAAATTAAATACAAGATAATAATGTTAGCTTACTAATAAGAACAGTGTGAGAAATTGACCATGCCATTTGAGATTGAAAATTCTAAAGATATTAATACAATTTTTTTATTAATCACATAACTTCCAATGCCCAAACAACTTATGCTCTTAAAAAAAATTCGTGAATTGTTCAGTAAGGCGGATGAAAAACAAAAATTGGGGCATTACTATTTACAGGAACTCTTGACAAATGAAACGTCAGCATTTTCGTCACGATCCCCTCGTGACGTGCGCTAATATTGCAGTCTCTTTGATATTTCGTCTTTCGAGAGTAAATATGAAAGATTTCGAGGAAACATCTCATTGTTTTAATGTCTTCATAATTGGACCGTATTTTCCAAAGTAGATTTGTTATTAAACAAATATAAAAGGGATTATAAAAGGTTTATAATAAGATGATCAAAGAGCATTGTTTTTCTGAATGTATTTGTGAGGCTGCGTATTGTGACGTTAAACCTGCTTATTTTATAGAATTAAACGACTTTCAATTCAGCTTGCCAAAATTTAATGAATTTGAACATATTTATGTAGATTAAAACTAAGAGGATGGTAACTTTTCAACTTATACCTACTTAACAAAAAAAAAAGGAATTGATAAAACTAAAAGATGAAAACAAAATGGTTAATTTATTTTGATAAAATAAACGTTTGCACAGAAAAACCCTCAAAGAATGTAAATGTAGAAAATCCTAAAATAAGTAATGTTCTGATATTGCACACATCTATTGTAGTGTAGCCATCCATGATGACACAGCTGTCAGCTCCCTCTCATCGAGAGGACCAGACAGCCTGTGTCCCAATAGTGGGAACATTATAGGCTGATTATGATTATGATGATATGTAGCAGCTATCATACATACATAAATAAGTACACAATGAAATGAAATCGTTTATTACGCAAGGATCACTGATCACTTTTACACGTCATATTTTTTTAAACTGGATGGAGCCGGCATTTTCTAACGGACTACTTCTGAGAAGAAACAGTCTTCAAAATGTTATAATTGTAGCATAATTACGCATATTGCTTAATAACAATGTTCTAAATAATCTGTGATTTTATAATACCCCTTTTTGCTAAGTTTGGCCTTTATGATATAGTTTTTAAATCGTTTAATGGGTAAGTTTCGAATGTCACAAAGGTGGTCGTTGCAAGAATGTTTATAGACATTTAAAAACACAAATAGTTCTTGTTAGGTGATCAGCACTAATTGTGTAATACACTATTAATATCAATTTGAAGCATATTGCTAATCCATTGCTCCTTATGTGCGAAAAATGTCTTTGCTCAACAACGCAAATAGGGCAATGAATAAATTGTTGAGCTATCAAAATTAAACCCATTGGTACTGATAGCGTGTTACACAATTTGCTGGTTAATGGCCTGATACAGATAACGGAATTCATACTTATTGCTTTTTTCATCATTTCAAAAGCCATATTATTTAAAACTAGCTGCGTAGGTTTCGATAGGTATTTTTTATATGACCCGCTCCTATTGGTCGCAGCGTGATGTTATATATCCTAAAGCCTTTCTAGATTAATGTTAGATACGGGACACGGGAACAAGTAAAACCACAGCTAGCCGTAAACGCACTGACGCTTTATTCTTATAAATGTAGTTGCGCAGGAGCGCGGGGGTGCGGGGAGTGGGGCGCGGCGCGGGGCGCTCCGCGGTGTCATCCGCGCACTATGCTTTATACCCAACATCTCCCAACCCTATTTCGAAGATAGGTACCCTTTCCAAATAACTTATTATTAGCTACACATACAAATCTTAATGTTATCAGCTAGGTACACATACAAGTCTTAATACTATTAGCTACACACAACAATCTACAAAATTTCAATCTTAATTATATTTGCCCAATGCGAGCCTTCGGTAGTCAACCCTTGGGAGCTGTCGCAAAATTATTGGGGAACGTCTGGGCGGCGAGGGTGGTGACGCTGGTGGCGTCGACGACGTTCTGCTAGCCTGACTCCCTTCCCCCCCATCGTTAGTTTGCGTTGTGGGTTGAAGATTCGGTAATGCCGCTGGTGACGTGCCGTCGTCGTCATCGTCGAATTCTACTCCCGACGACGTCCCAGCGTGGTATGCATTGGAGTAACCCTTATATAAAACAATTTGATTTTTATGTTTCTTTAACATCTTTCCCGTTATAGGATCGTTAATTAAATAAAGAACTCTACCAATTTTGTCTATTATTGTGCCTCTGCACCACGTGAATTTACCGTTTAAACTAAACTTTTTGAACAGCACTTCATCGCCGTGTTTAAAACTTTGTTTATTTTTGCCACCACTGTATTTACTCTGCAAACACTGCTTTGATTTTACTACACTGTCCAGTGACGCGTTTGACGGTGACGACAATGGTTTGGACAACAGATCTAACCTTGATCTCAGCTTGCCCCCAAAAACTAATTGTGCCGGAGAAAAACCCGTGACTGAATGTATCGAGTTTCGGTAATCAAAAAGATATTTTAATAGTTTGACCCTTCTGTCTTTTTGGTTGTCACTAGATAAAATGCATGCTTTTATACCTCTCTTAGCGATCTTTACGTAACTTTCGGCCTGACCATTGCTCGCTGGATTATAGGGCGGTGACGTCACGTGCTCAATCCCGTTAACTGAGCAAAAGCGTTTAAAATCCTGCGACGTAAAAGCCGTCCCGTTGTCACTAACGATTGTATTTGGTACCCCAAACCTTGAAACAAACTCATATAGTTTGTCTATTGCAGCTGATGCGGTCGTTGTACCACACATGTCGTAAACTTCCACCCATTTCGTGTACGCATCCGCACTATAATTAAATAATTCCTATTATCTAAGGGACCCAAGAAATCAATGTGAACGCGGTGAAATGGTCGTGGCGGGTATTGCCAAGGTGCCAGGGGGGCCCGTGGGGGGGTGGGTCGTAGATGAATGCAAACGCTACACGAGTTAATCATCGTTTCAATTTCCTTATCAATACCCGGAAACCAAAACCTAGAACGAGCTTCGGCTTTTGTCTTTACGATTCCCAGGTGGGAAGTGTGCAGTTCATTTAATATTTTATTTTTTAAAACTTCGGGTAAAACTATTTTATGCCCTCTCATAATACACCCGTCTTCATATGATAACTGATTCCTACATGCGTGGAACGGTTTTAATTTTACGTCCGTTATGCTTCTTGGCCATCCCTTGTGAAGAAAATTAACTACCTTCGTCAAGGTAACATCTCGGCTGGTTTCCTTACGAAGTTCGTCCCGCGTTACTGGCATGTGTCCGTCTATTACGAAATGAACATACGAAGCGCGGTCAATGGGAGCGGCGGCGGCCGCCGCGTGTTGCGCGGTTTTCGTGCCCTCTCGGTCCGAGGTCATTGACCGCTTATCAATATCGGGCAAACTCGCGCGGGATAAATAATCCGCGCTGTTATTCTCACTACGTACGTATTCTATTGAATAATTATATGCACTGAGGAACAAAGCGTATCTTTGCAATCGGTTTGCCGAAACTTCCGGTATACCTTTGTGTGGTCCAAAAATCGAAATTAAAGGCTTGTGGTCTGTGCGAAGGATAAACGGATCTGCCCTACCATACAAATACTGATGGAATCGGCGAATTCCGAAAATAATGGCCGTAGCCTCTTTTTGTATCTGTGAATACCGCTTTTCGGCTGAGTTTAGCGTACGGGATGCAAACGAAATAGGACGCTCACATTCGTCTTTATCAATTTGCGATAATATCGCACCTAACCCATTAGGAGAGGCGTCCACTGTGAGGATTAATTTTGCAGATGGGTTGAAATGTGTTAAGACTTGATCCGACGTTAAATGTTTTTTTATAACATCGAATGCTTCTTGATGTTTATTGGACCAATGCCATTTGACATCCTTTCTCAATAGGTCGTATAGGGGACTAAGGATTTCAGACGCCTTAGGTACGAAATTGCGGTAGTAGTTTACTAACCCCAAAAATGATTGAAGTTTACCTACATCCGTGGGTACTGGAGATTTTTCAATGGCTAAAACTTTTTCTGAAGATTTTTTCAACCCGTCTTTATTTATTACGTAACCCAAGTAACTGATTTCGTTCTTAAAGAATTCACATTTTTCTTTTTGTAGTTTTAGGCCTGCATCTTGCAGCCTCTGTAACACTTCCGTTAACCTTTGCAAGTGCAACCCCGGACTATCAGCTGTTATAAGTACATCGTCTAATAAGCATAACACGCCGTCCATACCGGATAGTAGATTTTCCATGGCACGTTGAAAAATGGACGGCGCGCTGGTTAGACCAAAAACCATGCGCGTATATCGAAATAACCCGCGATGAGTGTTAATGCATGTAATCTTTTGAGAATCTTCATCTAAAACGAATTGGTTATAGGCCATGGACATGTCTAATTTTGAGAACTGTTTACCTCCGTGTAATTTTGAAAACAATTCGTGAACCGTGGGCAGCGGGTACTGTTCTACGACCAGTTGTTTATTTATAGTGACAGAATAGTCTGCACACAACCTTACACTTCCATTGCGTTTTAAAACTGGCACTATGGGTGAAGCATACTCTGAGTGGTCAACTTGTGTAAGTATCCCTAGGTTTACTAACCGGGCAATTTCGTCATCTACCTTGTCTCGTAACGCAAAGGCGATAGGACGTGCCTTGAAAAATATTGGTTTAGCATCGTCTTTCAAACGTAATTTAACCTTGAATTTATTAAACCTACCTAATTTATCCGAAAAGACGTCTTTAAATCTATTTTGTAAGTCATCTATTTTCGCTTCATTACGTATAAAATTACATGGCCCCAGTTTCAATTTAAAAATGGATAAGAAATCTCTACCGAGCAATGGCGGGCCGTTGTTGCGAACTACGTAAACATTGAGTGTGTTTGTACTCTGCCTATATGTGACGGGTAAACGAATTATACCTAGACACACGATATTACTACCTGTGTATGTAAATAATTTTTTCTTAGGCGGTAACAAGGGTAAACTGTTAAAACAACTGTTGTATAAATTATAGGATATTACTGTAACTGCTGAACCGCTATCAACTTCAAATTCGAAAAGCGAACCGTTTATCGATATCGTTTCTGTCATAGGTTCTCCGCGCCATGAAGCGATGTTACGACAAAAAGCCTTACCATCATCGTCCCCCTCACTCGCGTCACTGGTCACAACAAACTTAACCTTACACATTCTACGTAGGTGACCTTTTGTGTTGCACTTCCTACAAGTAAAACTCGCGAAACGGCATTGCGCCGACGTATGGTTTTTACGGCCGCACACGGAACACTTCTCTCTATTCGAGTCCTTCTCAACAGTTCCACTTTTGTCCTGCACCTTGAACACTGAATTTTCTTGCTGAACGGTGGACATCATCGACGAAACGGCGACCGCGGCACCTGCCCGCGCGCACCTGATGCTCTGTGCCAACTCCACTGCCTCCGCCAGGGTCAAAGTTTCTGTGTCCTTCGTAAACAGTTTGTCCCTCTCTGGTCCCGCTAACATGCCCATCACGAACCGATCACGAAGGGTTTCGTCCACATTCGTGAACTTACAGTATTTTGTGAGTCCACGCAGGCGTGTAGCCCATTGCGCATGCGTCTCACCGTCATTTTGCGTTGCCGCGTAAAATGTGTAGCGTTCTCCGAATCCGCACCTTTTCGGAGTAAAATGGTTGTCCAGGAGTTCATAGATGTCGTCTATTGGAACCTCCTCCAGTTGTTTAGGCAGAGCCAAGTCTGCTATGAGTTGGTAGGTCCCGTCTGTGAGTGCGCTCAGCAAGATGGCGCGCTGTCTTGAACCCGTTGGGTCGTTTTTTTTCCGAAATATCGTTTGCTACGAACCACTGCCGCAGGCGACTTTTATACGCCCGCCATTCGTGCACTGTGTGGTCAAAATTACCCAGAATTCCAAAACTAAATTGAGCCATTGTAGCGCGTGGGTGAACTCGTCGCCACTGTTAGATACGGGACACGGGAACAAGTAAAACCACAGCTAGCCGTAAACGCATATTTTTTTTTTTTTTTTTTTAATATGGCATCTCCTAGTTGACCTTGAGAGGTCGGTACTAGTTAACCGGACTATCCTGTGGCTGCCTTAAATGAATTTAAAGCCTCCAGCCAGGGCTACTAAAAGCTAAGCGACTACACGCTAAGGGCACCCCCTGTGGGGTACGAACCTCGGCTTAGGGTGTCGCTAGAAGAACAGCAAGGGACGGCTGGATCGAATTTTTATTTTTATTTCGGTTTGATGACCGCGGCGTTTCCTAGTACTAGCTCTGAGAAGAAACGTCCGAAACAAACTCAGAGGTCATAGTTGGGAATTTATATTTACTGGCTCAGCTGCGGCGCGGGCTGGCCTACATCGGACAAGGGACGGGGGGGGCGATTACTACGTTGAACGCGTCGCGTCGGACCTCGGCGGCGAGGTCGGTAGGTCGGTTTTTTGTGTTTTGTACTAGTGGCCCTATTGGCCTCTTGGAGGAGGGTAATGGGGTCATCAGGGTCGGTGAGAGCATGCCTAGGTCGGCGAAGCTTGCTAATTTTGGAGGGGGAGTAATTTACTGCCGCGACAACCAGAGGGTTGTGATGTACAGCGGCTGAGTCAAAGAAACGCTTGGAGAGGCGTTTCATGAAATGCTGGATAGTGGGGATTTTGAGATCTAGATGGAGGATCTCATTTCGGACGAACCAAGGGGCGTTTGTTGCTCTGCGAAGAAAGCGGTTTTGGAGTGTCTGCATCCTATGGATATGACTGGGCTTGGCGTGTGCGAAGACTACACAGGCGTATGTCATGATGGGGCGTATGCAGGCTGTGTACAGGCGCATTTTGCACTTGAGGGACAGCTTGCTGCGCGGATTGAGGAGAGAGTGGAGACGAGAGAGAGCGTAGGCGGCGCGCGAGCGTACCGTCCTTATATGCTCTCCGAAGGTGAGGTGTTCGTCTAGGATAACACCTAAGTATTTGGCTCGCTTTTCCCAAGGGATCGGCTTGTCAGACATGATGATTGGTCGGGGAAGGGTGGGTTTGCGCGGCGGTCTCGAGTAGAGTACCGCTTGGCTCTTTTCGGGATTGACTTCTATTCTCCATTTTTTAAACCAGTCAGCAAGAGCGTTGACAGCGGTCTGGAGATTTAGTTTTATTTGATTGGGGTTGGTTCCTGAGCAGTAAATGGCTGTGTCGTCTGCGAAGAGAGCGAGGTGAGCCTTTTTACTTTTGGGGATGTCGCTAGTGAATAGCGTGAAGATCAGAGGGGCCAGTACGGAGCCCTGGGGGACTCCGGCCCGGATGAGGTGGGAGGGGGAGACAGCTCCTTCGGTCTTATAGCGGAAAGTTCGGTTTGACAGGAAGTCTCGCAGGATGAGCACGAGACGGTCAGGCACGCCGAGTTGGTACAGCTTGTATATTAAGCCGTTGTGCCAGACTTTGTCAAAGGCTTTCGCTATATCGAAGTAAATAACACCTGTCTTCATACCACGTAGGAATCCTGCGTGAATATGCTCGGTGATGCGGAGGACTTGTTGGACACTGGAGTGCCGAGAGCGGAACCCGAATTGTTCGTCGGGGATGAGGCCCTTGTTCTCGGCAAAGGCTCTGAGACGCTTATAAATAAGCCTTTCATATACCTTGCCGAGGACTTTTAGCAAGCTGATGGGACGATAGCTCGAAGGCTCAGATCTTGGCTTGCCGGGCTTAGGAATGCCTATAACGGTCGCTTCCTTCCACGTTTGTGGGAAGATATTGTTGCCCATGGCTCCATTGAAGATGGTGGCCAGTAGGATGATCAGGTGGGCGGGGAGGAGTCGGATCACTTTGTTGGTGATGCCGTCAGAACCGGGAGCTTTTTTGGGTTTGAGGCCTCTGATAATATCCTGCACTTCGTCTGGAGTGACGGGAGGCAGAGGATCTTCAGGGTCTTCGACGGGTGGGAGGGAAGCTCTGCGTTCGACCTCTGCGTCAACCTTCAGGAGGTGAGCTGGGTCTACTGGTTGAGCGCTAGGGGAGCATTGGGCTTCTAGGCTGATGGCTAGACATTCAGCCTTGTCGTCATCGTCAAAGGCGATGGTTTTATCCGGTCGGATTAAGGGGGGAATGGTGACTTCTTCTCTGGATTTGAGTTTCCTTTGAAGGTCCCAGAAGGCTAGGTGGTTTGGCTCTAGTTCGCTCAGCAACTTGTCCCAGCTGGCTTCACGCCACTCCTTTATGCGCTTCTTTACAGTTCGCTGCAAGTAGCGCATATGAGCTTTGTTTGCGTTGCAGGGGAAGTTGCTGTAGGCCCGGACGGCTGCATTCTTCTCGGTCAGTAGTTCACGTATGTCGTCAGGGAGCTTTCCGCGGCGGTAGTCCGTCGCCGAGATCTCCCTTGAACAGTCGTTCACGACTGACTGTACGTGTTCTGTGAACGAGTCTATTGCGGCCGTCGTGCCCGCGATTGAGTCCAAAACAGCGGGAATAGAGTCTAAGTGGGGGGATCTGGTAGATTTCAGACATTCGCCTACTTTCTTCCAGTCCGTTACCACTTTGGTCATGGGGGGTACCGTAAACGCACTGACGCTTTATTCTTATAAATGTAGTTGCGCAGGAGCGCGGGGGTGCGGGGAGTGGGGCGCGGCGCGGGGCGCTCCGCGGTGTCATCCGCGCACTATGCTTTATACCCAACAATTAATGAGCTATCCAATGCAAAAAGAACTTTTTAAATCGGACCAGTAGTTCCTGAGATTAGCGCGTTCAAACAAACAATCAAACTCTTCAACTAAATAGATAGAGAGTACAGATGATGTTATGATTTAGAAGTACAAAATGCCTAGATGTTAACATTTTATTTTAACGGAAAATGTTTGGATAACGAATATTTTCAATATCTGTGTACCTACCTAATTGTGTAGAGGTAGAGTCTATGTAGTTGGATCCTGGTCTGTTCCAAGTGAGCTTCCTAAAGAATGTACAAGCATATTTCATGCCAAGAATTTTAATGTCGCCGGAGCCATCCCATCGATATGGATATTACTGTGCTAAACGATTTATCATATGTATCCTTACGTCTTAGTACGAGGGAACGAGTAAATCACATTCCTATCAACGGGCTCCAGAAAATTATGATTTTATAAGAGAGACCTAACAAAGTAAAAACTTTCAGAAGAATCGTATGAATATATTGTATGAATTCAATTATTAATTATAAATCGTATATGTATGAATTCAATGACGAGATTGAGTTAACAAAACTACTCTCCAATCTCCAACATACTATTATTTTAATTTAAGCATAAAATAAAATTAATATCCCTTATCTTGCTGATCTAAAAAGTTTAGTTGGAAATAACCACAATCCACCCCGAAAGAAATACATCACACGACTCCAATATACCTTTATACGCCCACAGCATTAGGGTACACACTTGACCGATATTCCTTCATTACTATTCAACACAACACTTCGCAACCGCGGCAACCCTCACTACACCGCATTGGTATTCTCAGGGTGAGCAGACAAATAAGTTAAATAAGTTTGGGGGTAGATGGCGCAATCAATTTGGGCTGTGATGATCTGTCAAATATTTGAGATTGAGGTGTCGGTAAATGACAAGATTGTGTAAGAAGGTCTTAAGTTCTCGGGATGGCAAGTGTTTTAAATCGAATGACCTATGTGTATGGAAGCGAAAGAAACAGAAAAAAAAAAAACACGAAGCAAGAGGTGGTATACCATGTTAGCTGCGCGATTTATTTGTGTGCCAACCACGCTTTGGTGTGTGGCGTGATTGTCGATCGCAGTGTATGTTTACACACATATTTTTACAGAAGAGATAAAAGATATTATCTATTCCGTGCATAATTTCATACAAAGTGAAACTAAGCACACATATGCAGCTCTGCTGTGGGTTGCCGCTACCTCCATGCGTTAGATGAAAGTTGAGTGTGGAGGTATGAGGAGCAGCGCGTGAAGCTCACTTATCCTCCATAGAAAAGGGAGGATCCTTCGACCAGACTAGGATTGTCTGGCAGGCCACTTTGCCCGCCGGTTGATGTCGCGTCAGTATGACGCGTTGCTCGCATGTAGCGTTATAGGTAACGCTATATGGGTAATTAAGATTTAAGTTTAATTTAAATTTCAGCAAAAGTTATGATTTATTGATAAACTAAACATGCTCATAAATCTGAGCAGATTAACTTAAGAAAATTACTTTAAACTTTATTTATTTATGTACCAACATACAATGTAGGTAGTCACAAACTTTGAACGTTTACTATAAAGTTTAAATTTATTATATTCTAGGAAAAGCTTTTCGAATGCAATAGTTTACCACAATATTATAAAGGCGAAATTTTGTGAATGTGTTTACACTTAAACAGCTGGACCTATTTGAATGAAATTAGGCATAGTGATAGCAACAGGGATTGCCGCATGCTATTTATCCTTCTGGGCGCAGCAGCTAGTTTTGTCTATATAAGATAACATTGGTCTAATGTAACATGAAAAAATAGTATATTTAGTTCACGTAGATCTGAATGCAACACGTGTAGTTTTAGCAAGTTGTAGTGGTCAGACAATGAATGAACTCGAGTTGAAAACATATCTGTATAGGCCATCCCAGTGAAAATTACGCCAACGAAAACAAAACAATTTGCATGGTATAAAATTTCTGTCCGAGGCAGTAATTTTTTTTTCTACTAATTATTATGACTTGCTCAAAACACATTCAACACTATAAGTTGCTCTAGAAATGATTTTGAATGTGATTGATAAAATAAAGTGTATGAATAAATGAAATAAAATGAATGAATTTAATGAAATTAAATTACGTCTGAAATCCAAAAGCGGTTAGGCAATGGAAGAAAATCCAGTCACAGATTTCCCGTATCTGGGAATCAAATCCAAGGCCCATACTCAGCATTAGCGCTTTGACGACAAAACGAACAAAAGCAGGCGACTAAATCGAACTGATAACGTTCGACAAAAGCTAATGTTCACGTCTAAATCAGCACTTTACATTCATTGCAGACATTTATATTCTCATTCCGGGCGCCATTACACAAATCACTGGCGCAGGTACATCTTTCCATCGGCACAAATGTATCGCAATTGTGTCGTCGTTTTTGGTACTAATCCAGAAGCAAACGAGGCCGAGGTGCCTCACGCCGCATGAAACATGTGTCCAGAAGACATAACTCGTTCCGATTGCTGTTTCAGTTTCAGTCTGGAAGGTTTCCACTGACGCGGGGCGGGGCGGAGAGGAGCTTAGCGGTATACGAAACGACCAACCAGTATGCTCGAAATCTTCGCTTCACTTCAATGAAACAGAAGCACGAGCGGGGTGGAGCAGAGCTGAGCGGATATTCATAATAAAAATACAGCGAGGCGAGCGAGGCAGCCAGGCGATGCCTACGACAACTAGCATTGGCTTTGTCATAGGCATCGTTTCGCTGCCTCGCCTCGCACCACTCCGGTCGAGCCGATCCGGCTCGCGGTGGACAGCGGGGCGGTGCTGTGCGGAGGACAGTGGGGCGGTGCGAAGTCTTTCTGAGAGATTGAGTATAACTAAGCGCAAAAATGCGCGATTCCAAAAGTATGTTCCACTCCGCTTCGGTAAAAACACTGACCACTTTTCACCGCTCATCACCGCTTCTCTCTGTCCAGCTCCGCTTCATTGGAAACACTGAACATTTTTCACCGCTCTTCATCGCCCCTCTCCGTCCTGCTCCACGACAGTGGAAATGCGGCCTGTAACTGATGTGTTACGGAGAAATGAGGCAAATCTTATAATGAAAGTTTTCAATATAAATGTGGGCTGTAAGTGAGAAAACAAAAGAAAACAAGATGGAATGCGTGAATGATGATATAGTCAGAAAAGGGCTGACTAACGAGATGACGACTAATATGGAATTATGGAAGAATAAGACATGTTGCGTCGACCACAAATAGGTACTAATAACGACCACAATAAGGACCAGAGAATGATATGGCTGTTTCTGTGATAAGAATTGTGTCACAGTCTAGGTTTTGTTGAGGTTGAATTTGACTATTGTCTCTGGCAGCTAACTTTAATAAGCAAAAGTATTTTAAGTTTGGAAGATTACGGAGACAGGAGAAAAATATTCATTGAAGTGCTTATAATGGTGTATTAATTGATTTTGGAGTTATTTAAAATGTAAAGGATCCCAGAAGGTACTGTCTGCACTCAAATTACTATTTATTCATAACTACAACAGGTTATGGGCCCAGCACGGGTGCAACAGTAAGCTAGTAATTGAAAATATGTGACTATTTGAAGAAGATATTGATTATGAGTTTGAGAGGGGAAGTTTTTAAAGAGAAAATGAAAATGATAATTTTGATGTCAAAGAAATAAGAGAGGACCGATTTTTCTAGAACAACAAAATAATAGTGAAGAAAATGACGTTTTTGAAAATTATATGGAGGAAATACCGATAGAAATACCAATGGAATACAATTTTGGTGAAAATAAATATGTAGGTATATTAAAAGAAAAAGAAATTTATTTGGCAATATTATGTTGAAGATGGAATTCTAATTGAAAATAGTGGAAAAGGAAAAGAAATAAGATATCTGAAGGACTGGAAAAGGAATTTGGAATTAGAAGATTAAATAATTATTGAAATTGATATAGAGGTTATAGAGAAAATTATTTGAAAATTTATGAGAACAATGAATGAAGAATTTTGGATACGGCAACTTAAAAGAAAAAGCATTTCCGAATATTTGAATTGTTGCACATCAAGAGGGGAAGAATATTAGTGTTGATGTGCATAATTATAGACAATTGATAGGGTCTATATTATATTTGATAAATAAAATTAGACCAGATGTATTAGGGGTTTGTTAGTTGGTTTTACAAATAATAGAGATGAGTTGGGATCCTGCAAAATTGAAAGTTGTGTATTCAAGGGTTGTGACATGTAACAAAAGTGTAAAGATTAGTGATATTTATGAAATTGAAGGTTAAGTAAAGGCTGCATTTTAGACAGGGAGTTTATTTTAGATATGATGTTTTAGTAATAGGGTTGAGGTTAGTTAGATGGTGTGTTTTCTAATAGTTTTTGAAGTTTTAGGTAGGGTATGTCTTCATAATAGAGTGGAAGTTTTAGATGGGGTATGTTTTCTAATAGAGCTGAAGTTTAGATAGGGTGTGTTTTCTAATAGAGCTGAAGTTTAGATAGGGTGTGTTTTGTAATAGTTGAAGTTATAGATAGGGTGTGTTTTGTAATAGTTGAAGTTATAGATAGGGTGTAATGTGATAGAATTGAAGTTATCGATAGGGAGTTTATGGGCAAGAAGACTGTCGGAGTTGTCGAAGTTATAGATAGGGAGTTTGAAGTTAAAGATAGGGAGTTTGAAGTTAGGTAGGGAGTTTGAAGTTAGGTAGGCAGTTGTTGAAGTTAAAGATAGGGAGTTTGAAGTTAAAGATAGGGAGTTTGAAGTTTATAGACAGGGAGACTGTCGAAGTTAGAGATAGGCAGTTTGTTGAAGCTATAGATAGTGAGAAGCTATAGATAGTGAGTTGAAGTTTATGGGTTTCTTTGTGTATTGAGGGGATTATAGGTTATGTATTGAAGTTGTTTAAAGAGAGTGTATTGAAATTAATGTTTGAAAGTTATGTCTTAGGATGATTTTAAATTTTACTTTGAGATAATAATAAAATTCAGAGGGGATGTTGAGGTTGAATTTGATTATTGTCTCTGGCAGCTAACTTTTATAAGCAAAAATATTTTAAGTTTGGAAGATTACGGAGACAGGAGAAAAAGATTCATTGTTTTATGTGATCATTGTTTGTTTCGGTAGCATCAATAGTAGTAAGACTGCAGTCAATCGATAATGTTTGATATATAATATTGTAATGTTTTTTTATAGAGTGTTTGAAAGTTGGGCTTAAAATATTAAAAATTATGAAGTGCTTATAATGGTGTATTAATTGATTTTGGAGTTATTTAAAATGTAAAGGATCCTAGAAGGTACTGTCTGCACTCAAATTACTATTTATTCATAACTACAACAGGTTTAATGTTATTATTGTGTGAACTAACAGTTTGCCGCTAACAGTGGGCCTTATAAGATGGTTCAAGGTCACTCAAAGGACAATGGAGAGGGCTATGTTTGGGGTTTCACTTCATGATCGAATGAGGAATGAGGAGATACGCAGAAGAACGAGAGCCGATATAGCCCGAAGAATTGAAACACTAAAGTGGCAATGAATATACATGTCGACTAGGGAACCGTTTCAGTTTTTTTTTGTGGATTAAACACAAAGTTGAAGCAACTTAATAACCCCGTGGTTGGCATTAAGTAGAACTTAAAAATATTTTTGATTTACACAAAATCCTAAACAAACTTACGTAATTACAGATGCTTCAACTAAGGCTGCGAGAAACGCTACATCAACCACTACAAGCAACCACGGAATAAACCGAGACTCATGAAAAACGTAAATGGCTTGTCAGTCAGTCAGACCTTTTTCAATTTAAATATCAGTACTTAAAGGTAGCGACACGAATTACGTAGATAATGTTTACTAAAAGTAATTTGGTAGAAAAGCAATTTACGGTGAAGTGAATTTTAAATAACTTGAACGGAGTTGGTAAAGGACAGAGCTATAGGTAATATAACTGTCGCTTGTCACCAACCTGTCGCCTAACGAGTGAGGAGTTTTTAAGGTAGTTGTGGAGGTATGAGGAGCAGCGTGAAGGCTCACTCATCATCCATAGAAAAAGGAGGATCCTCCAACCAGACTGGGATTGTCTGGCGGGCACTTGCTGACCGGTTGATGTTAAACTTGTATGCATGCTAGTTGCACAAAATACTCTAATTGCGAGATGCAGTATTCGCCTGACGCGTTGTTCGCATGTTGCGTAGTAGGCTCTGTCTCTCTGTCTCTCTGTTCTCTCGGTGGTAGGCAACAACATCAGCCGCCGGCATAAGTTACCACCCACCTAACAAAGTCTTGCCGCCAAGCGATTCGTCGTGTTCCGGCATGATGTCTGGTGAAGCCGTACGGAGGACGGGTCTGAGCAGTTGTGTTGCGATGTGTACCGGGTACGATGTGCCTAATGTTGTTGTGTCGGGAGTTTGGTCGTGGAGGGTCTCCAGATCATCCTCTGGCGCAGCATCGTTGGTCGTGTTGTTGGGTTAAACATTGCATCACCTCGCTCAACTGCCGCCTTCCTTCCTATTCACTCAGTTTTTTTGAGTGAATAGGCTTAATAAGCTAGTGCGTTTTACCATCAACGATTGCATCACTGCTTACCATCAGGCGGGATTGCAGTCAAGCACTAGTTTATAACTAATAAAAAAAGGCAACGCTGCAAAGTAGTAACAGCCACATGGATTGATCAATAAGGTTAAATAACGCTTGCTGCGATTGATCCTGAAATTGGTGACCAGGTATATAAACCGTGACCCCTCCGTGGCTCGGAAAGCACTTTAAGCCTTCAGAAACCAGAAAGTTTAAGAACCAGTCTTACTAAGGTATCGTATTATCCAGTAATTGGTTTGTGGAGGTCAAATGGGTACTCATCATCATCATCAGAATTTCAGCCCATAGACCTCCCCAATGGTATGCTCGGAGTTTATCTGTGCGATCGAATCAGAAATGAGGAGATCCGCAGAAGAACCAAAGTCACCGACTTATGTAGCTCTTTGAGTCGCTAAAATAAAGTGGCAGTGGGCGGGGCACATTGCTTGTAGAACCGATGGCCGATGGGGCAGTAAGATTCTGGAGTGGCGACTACGAGCCGGGAGACACAGCGTAGGGAGGCTCCCAACAAGGTGGACTGATGGCCTGTTTAAAGTCCCGGGAAGCCAGTTGCAATAATGTCCCTTTGTGCCGATTGGCCTAGTTCTATTCTGTCTCCTGCTTATTATGGAGGGAAGTGGAAAAAATATCTTTTTTCTTACTCCTCCGCTATTCTTTTCTGATTAATTTCGTTGCGGGACCCAAGAGAGTTGAAACATTTCTCCGGGACTCGTCGAGCTTCATTGCTCGGCGTTTTTCTGGCGGTCTCCACTGTTGATTCTGGCTTTCAGGAGTTGCAGTGGGTTGGGAACAGTGTGGCGGGTTTTGTCCCATAAAAAAAAAAAAAAATCCCGGGAAGCCAATGGATGCGGGCAGCACAAAGCCGGTCATCATGGAAAGCCTTGGGGGAGGCCTTTTTCCGGCAGTGGACCTCTATAGGCTGAAGAAGAAGAAGAAGGCCTCCCCAAAGGATCTCCACGACGACCGTCCCTGCGCCTCCCGCATCCAGCGGTTTCCCGCGACCTTCACCAGGTCGTCGGAGTATAATACAGCAGCTCCATGTTAAATACTGGTTACTTCCAGTTGGACTGGAAGCTGAACTCAAGATAGGTAAAAGTTAGGCAGATGATGACCTGCTGCCTGAGAAAATGTTGTCTTTAAAAGATCGCTCTTAGCAGTACGACCGCCCACTGTGTTACCTACCCTATGTAAAATTTTTGCAATTATATATTTAGTTTTACGTACATACATCGTACTTCCTATCCTACTAAAACTATCTTAGGATAAGCGCGAAAGTTTTTGAGTATGTATCTATGAATGTTGATGCTTGTTTCTCTTTCACCTACAAACAATCATTTTTTTTTAATCATTTTAAACTAGTGCTTGACTGCAATCCCACCTGATGGTAAGCAGTGATGTAGTCGTTGATGGCAAAGCGCGCTGGTTTATTATTATAAGAGCCTATTTCACACAAAAAAACCCGAGTGAATAGGAATGAAGACGGCAGTTGAGCGAGATGATGCAATGTTAAACCCAACAACACGACCAACGATGCTGCGCCAGAGGGAGACTGATCTAGACTCCTCCACGAGCAAACTCCCAACACAACAAAATTTGGCACATCGTACCCGACACACATCGCCACACAACTGATCATCCATTATAACCAGGAACATCATAATATGTAGAATAACCTTTGGATTTTTTTCCTAGGTTCCCACTAAAACCTACGTAGGTAAACACAGCAACCACAGAGGGAAGCTAGTATACAATAAAAAGTATTTCATTTTATTCCTAACGGTTTTATAAGTGCCTTTTTAGTCCACTGAGGCCACTCGTACTTAGCCAGCGGGATGAGTAGGGAGACTAAATAATTGATTCCTGGCTCTGACAGACAGAATGCAGGTATTCGTATTCACACAATATGATAAGTTATAGACCTTCAACTGCACGTTACTAGAGCGCAGCATGTTTATGTGTGTGTGTTAGCATTATTGTTGAAGTAAATCTATGTGTCAATCGTCCCGATTGCTTTGTTCACAAATCCGAGCATATTTTTCTTTCATATCATGACGAGAAGGACAGAAGATAAATATTGATTTAATCCCGTCAAATTAGTCCGCACCTGACGTATTTGACATTATTTTCAGTCACCGGGTTTTTAATCACGTCTGAACTATACAATATGTAAAGAAAACCCTGTCCGATCCGTGAAGGTATTGTTACGTATCGATAACTGATTCTACTAATGCCTACAAAGCCGGGCGAAACGTAAAAAAAAATCCCCTAAAAATAAATATTATTTCGAAAAAGCGAGGTAACTTAATACATGTGCGGTAGGCAGCACGGTAGGCATACAGGCGCGGGCGAAGGGGGGCAGGGCACGCGGCACGTGGTCGCATCACTCATAATAATACTGTCTAAAAATGGTATTGTCACTTTTTTTAAATTACCAATTTATGGGGAAGTTGGAATTAATGTGCATTAGTATTGTTACTATGATGATTATCTAAAATTACACATTTTATTTGGTCATGTGTATACCTAACCTCTATTATCCTTTTGGGTCGGATGGGGTTTTCCTTTCATATTATAAATGGAGTATTTTAATTTGACAGGACTAAGCTAATATGCTAATATCTATTCTTTACTTAATGAATTAAAAAAAAAGATGTATTGAATTTAATATAAGTTTAGTTTGTGAAGGAGAGAGTCGATACCAATGTGATACTTCTTAAAATTATTTGTATAACACGAATTGATGATACAATGGGATTAGTTATACAATATAAAACATTTGTAAAGTTCACTCGGCCTTTTTCGAAAAGGGAGAAACCTCCGACTACACAGGTTTTGAGTCTCGGAGACACTTGCCCGAAGGTTGATGTTCAGATGTTGTACAAATGCTAGGTGCACAGTAAACTATGCTTGCGGGATGCAGGATATGTGTGACATCACCATACCGCGTTTTTCACATATAGCGTTCGTAGATACCGTTCCACATTCATCAGCCCGCGGAATAAGTTCATGCGGCCTTAGTTGACTAAAGAGTTTCATAATTAAGCACCTGTCTGTCTGACTTTGTCTGCTCATAATTACACTACACTAACTCGCGTCTCGCCGAAAATTCATCAACATGAAATTCCTTGTCTCCCCGCCCCACCACATCGCGTCGCATCGCCTGCGCTTCTATTATTTAGCGTTTAACGAAGCTATGTGTGTTCAAATAAACTTTATCCATTATATTTTGATTGGTGACCCTGATCTAACTCGAGTTGGTCTCCAAAGCCTAGAGCACAGGCGTAGAGTAGCCAGCCTTTCGGTGTTCTATAGGATGCATTTCGGGGAGTGTGCGAGGGAATTGCATGATTTAATTCCCCATCTCCGTTCCACCTGCGGACGACCCGTCGTACGGCTGGTTTCCACCCTTACGTTGTTAACACCACTACGATCCGGACGAAGCGTTTCGCCTCCTCCTTTATACCGCGTACATCGAGGGACTGGAACAATTTGCCAGCGGCGGTGTTTCCGTCGGACTACAATTTGAGTGTCTTCAAGGCTAGAGTGAATAGGCTCTTAATAAACTAGTGCGCTTTACCATCAACGATTGCGTCACTGCTTACCATCAGGCAGGATTGCGCTCAAGCGCTAGTTTATAATATGTAAAAAAAAAATATTTGTTCTGAGGTTTTGTCTCTTTTTCCGTCTCTTATGAATTATAACGTGATGTTAACATGTTATAACGCTTTAAGAATTGCGCTATCAAAACAAAAATAATTTCTCAAATCCGTCCGGTCCTTTCAGAGTTTAGTAGCTATAAATGTTTCTTAATTTTAGAGGACGTACAAATAGGAATGGCGGAGAAAACGTTTACAAAACAGAAGTTGATGTGTGCGATGTGGAGTTACTGTGTCGTTTCAAGTTAAATTAATCTCACGAAACCGGAGATAAAAACGTTATTTTGTTAACGAAATAAAATAGGTACAATCCTTGTGAGGTAAATGACTTTCGATTCTCGAGAATATTTCACAAAAATAAGTTCTTCTATTTTTGCGACCAACTTTAGAGCCTAGTTATTTTCACTTTGTAGTATTTGGATGTAGTCTTTTTTGGAATAAAGTTTTATTTTAGACTTTTTAGTTGTGAATATTGGTATAAGCTGCATCTGGTCAGACTGGACGCTAACCCTAAATGTAAACATATTGGGAAAAGGTAAACGACGCAATTTCTATATTTTATGGGGCCAAACTAAGAGTATAAACCTTTCACATAAAAAAAAATCATCGAAATCGTTTGGCGTGATATTGAGTTATTCGTCTATTTGTGGCGCATAAACTTAATGCAAATTCAAGACTTAGGTAAGCGATATTCTTATAGATGCCATTGTCTGAACTGGACCAAAGTGCACGACCAGACGTAAAACACCAGCTTTCAAATAAAAAGAAAATCATAAAATTTCGTTTATCTAGCCGACAGTTCTGTGTCAGAAAACATAAAAAACAATACAGTCAAATTGAGAACCGGACTTTTTGAACGTCGGTTAAAAAATTGTCGTTGGTATTAATTAAGCTTGTCGTTGGTAAACGACAAGCTATTTATTAAAGACTAGGCTGAATTGAGATAATGGTTTTCTTCGGAGGAGGTGGACGACTCCTGGGAAAAGGCCTCCCCTAAGGCTTTCCACGATGACCAGTCTTGTGCTGCCTACATCCATCGGCTTCCCACGACCTTCAGCAGGTCATCGGTCCGCCTTGTTGAGGGCCTCCCTACGCTGCGTGTACCGGTACGTGGCCGCCACTCCAGAACCTTAATGCCCCATCGGTTCTACAAGCAATGTGCCCCGCCCACTGCCACTTAATTTTAGCGACTCAACGAGCTGGTTGCTGGTTTGGTTTTGAGTAAATGCATTTGAGGTTCATAATATATGTTATCATCATCATCACCAGGCGAACTGAAAGACATTGCATCGACCTATGGGACCGCAAATTGAGATAAGCAATTTATTTGGAGACAGCATAACATTTCTTTTCTTCTTCAAGACTTCTGTATCAATCGGGTAGTCACCCACTTTCTACCTCTAACATTATTCACGCAGCCCATCCATCTTTTCATTGGTCTTCCCCTACTTCTTATAGTTCTCATCATTCATCATTTACACTCGTTTTCAAAGTTTCTCGGCGACGTTTTCCTTATTTCTTTTTCTTACTTTTCTTTGTATATTATTATCAATAAGGAAATATTATTTCAATGTCTATATTATGGAATGGGATGTTGAATTCAATTGTAACTTCTACGTCTTATATCGTTTCACAAGTTTTTCTAAATTTATAACTGACTGGAATGAACATATTTTATATCACAAGTATCCATAGGTCAACCAATAAAAGAGAACAACTCAACAAACAAACGGGAAATATCTGTTCTGAAATCCAGTCAACTATGGGAATTCCAATTAATGGCCAATATTTCTACTTGGCAGACGATTATTTATTAACTGACCACGAATTTTCATAATCTTTTAATACAAAAATCCACTTAGTTTGGGTTAACTTCCAGTCTTAACAGATGCAGCTAAATACAAGTATTTTACTGCCTATCTGACCTTTACAAATCTCATCATCACTATCATCATCTCAGCGTTAATCCCAGTCGTATCCGAAGCTTTTTTAGCTTTGGTGTCTGGGGTCCGCTTTACCAGTCTAACTGCACATTTGGCTAAACTTCGATATTTTCCGTGAAGCGACTGCCGTTTGACCTCCACAATCCGAAGGCGAAATCGAAGCCCAATTGACCAATACCAATTGTTGGACTTTGAGGACTCCAACAACCAAATACAACTCTGTTACTGGTTAATCGATAAGCCTTGCTAAGAGTGGTTGTCAAACTTTAGGATTTATGACAACCGGTAACTACTGTGAAAGATCCACCTATGACAGCCGAGATCCACAGCTTAACGTACTTTCGAAGGCTAAGAGGTGGAACAGAATTTAACCATGGTCACCCATCCATGAAAGAGTCGACAAGCTTAGCGTAACTTGATTGATCGATCTGGGCGCCTGTTATACCTTAGTATTTGGCTAGTATGGTGTGTAGGTATGAGGAGCAGCGTGTAAAGCTCACTCATTCTCCATAGAGAAAGGAGGATCCTCCGACCGAACTGGGATTATCTGGCGGGCCACATTGCCCGCCGGTTGATGTCGTGAACTTGTATGCGTGCTTATTGCAAAGAAAACTCTGATTGCGAGATGCAGGATCGCGTGAGGTCAGTATAACGCGTTGGTCGCATATTGCGTTGTAGGCACCGCTACAATGAAAAAATAGATTGGTGAATACTTGGTAGCGCAATTTGTGTGTCTTTCTAGATTGCTTTTCTCTCTCCCTTCATCTTATAACATTTCTTACATAAACGTATAATTCGCTTCTATTTCCAAGAAACCTGAGAGGTGTTTAAAGGAGGCTTAAACAATGGCTTTTGTCTTTCTACCTCTAAACATTTTTTATAAAGAAAATATACCTATGTTGTTTCTCTGAAATTACAACGTAAAATTATCATGTTCGTGATCAAAGATGTATGGGATAATTAAAGTGTTGTACAATCAGCAACGGAATATTTGTTTGTATTTTCTATTGTATTACTGAAGAGAAAAACACAAGACGTCTTATTTCAAAACATGATCTAAATTTAATTTTGGACTTTACTGATATATAAAACGTTATTATAAAATTATTTTTATTACTAGTTTACGAACAATTTTTGGTATTAAAGTTAGTCCACCGACATCCCGTAGACTTGATATAATAATAATAATAATAATAAGACGTGAAAGACGGCACAGTTGACATCTGTCGGGCATGTCACCGGCCGGGGGAATCAATAAGGCATATTATCTCCGGGTGTTCTCGTCTAGCTAACGGAGAGTACTTGCATAGACACAACCTTGTAGCCAGGATCATTCATCAGCAACTTGCTCTTAAATACAACCTTGTGGAATCGGAGGTGCCGTACTACAGGTATACGCCCGACCCAGTTCTCGAAAATGACCATATTACATTGTACTGGGATCGATCCATCATCACTGACAGGACTATTATTGCCAATAAGCCTGATATAGTGCTGGTGGATCGATCAGAGCGGCGTGCAATGATTGTTGACATAACCATCCCACATGATGAGAACCTCGTGAAAGCTGAGAAGGATAAACAAATCAAGTATCTTGACTTGGCTCACGAGGTTGTCGACATGTGGGAAGTGGATTCAGCAATCATTGTACCGATAGTCGTGACAGCCAATGGCTTAATAGCCAAGAGCCTCGACCAACACCTCAGGAGGCTCTCGTTAGGCAGCTGGATCAAGGGCTTGATTCAGAAAGCGGTACTGCTGGACACGGCTCGCATCGTCAGGAAGTTCCTCTCTCTGGAGCCCTGACCGCCGGTAGCTTGGACCCTGTTCCCGATACCGGTGGGCTACTATTTTTTTTATATTTTTAAATGTTTTTTTATTTATTTATATATAAATATTTAAAAATGTAAAAAAATATGTACATATAGAAAAATAAAGATAATAATAATAATAATATTTATTTCATCAAGAAAGGATCAGATTTCACATAGTTATAAAGGTTTATGTAAACAAATAACTGATCTATACACCAAAAGAGGAAACTCTGCCTCTCAAACTAGGCGGTAGCCTGTATCTTGAGAGACAGTGATTCGTTGCTTTAACTAATGATTAATACTAAAGTGGACTGGGTCGTACAAGATTAATGATTGGTCGTGATAATGCCAAAAATTTCAATTTCCTACGCTACATTTGTGAATGTGTGTGTGCGTGAGTGTGTGTGTGTGAGAGAGAGGGTGTGTGTGTAGTGTGTAGTGTGTGTGGGTGAGTGTAATGGAGAAATTTAGGAAGTTAGGTGACATACTTGAGTAAGGATTCAGTTTCCAGATAGTCACGCTCCAGAAGCCATTCCATCAATTTTGATTTTATTTCATATTTATTTAGATTGACAATATTTAAATTTTTGTGAACTTGTTTGTATATGTGTGTGCTTAAAGTATAGTATTGGTGTTGTGCAAAGGTAGTATTATGTGGGGTACCTATCGGTAATTGCTTTCTTTTTGTGGGGTCAGCTTGGGGAACGCTAGGATGTTTCCTAATGGTAGACCGCAGTACATAGAGTTGGCGCACGGAAAGTACTTTGCAGTCAGCGTAAAGTTGAGTTGTAGGATACCGAAAAGGTTTGCGTGACATCACCTTCAGCACGCCCCTCTGAGCTCTCTCAATCTTTAAAAGACTGGTTTTATTTGCTCCACCCCATACCGTTATGCAATATCCAATAACAGATTGACATAAGGCATAATAAACCATCTTCAGCGTTTCGGGAGCAGCCGATTCTCTAAGGGATTTGAAAATATGGAGTAGATTAATAGCTCTAGAAGAAATGGCGTCAACTTGTTTATCCCATCGTAGTCCACTGTCTATTTGGACACCCAGGTATTTTATATGGTCAGCTTTTCTAATTGTCGGACATGAGCAAGGTGCAGATTGATTGGGGCAGTTATGAGCTTTCAGGGAGAAACATTTTTCGGGTAAGTTGTTACATCGGATAGCGAATGGGATGAAAGTTGTTTTATCGCAGTTGAGAGTGAGCAGGTTTTGGTTGAGCCATTGCATTATGTTTGTTACTGCTGCCTCTGCATAAAGCTTAACAATATCCCAATTTGGCCCATAGACTATGACCGAGGTATCATCTGCATACGTAATGATCTTAGCATTGGGGATGGTCATTCTGCACAGCTCATTGACGTATATTTGGAAAAGAGTTGGCCCAAGAATGCTTCCCTGAGGAACACCATAGGTAGTTACTACTTCGTCACTTATATGCTCTCCTATTTTAACTCGCAGGGTCCGGTTGTTAAGATAATCTTTAAAGATCTCTAGGATGTTTCCACGTACACCTGACTTCCATTTTGGAGATAAGTTTGGGAACAGACACTGTGTCAAACGCTTTGGAGAGATCTAGGAAGATCCCTAGACATTTGATTCTACTGTCCAGTTTTCTAGCAATGAATTGTGTCAGGTCAAGAACTGCATCTTCTGTTGAGATCCCTGTGCGAAAACCATACTGATTATCAGCAATGAGTCGATGTTTGTTCAGAAATTTTATTAGACCGTTAGAAAGGATCCTTTCTAGTAATTTAGAGAGTGCTGATAGGACCGATATGGGTCTGTAGTTGTTGACACAGTTTCTGCTCCCTCCCTTATATATCGGATGGACGATGGCTTTTTTAAGCGCATCAGGAAAAACACCTTTCTGCAGGCAACAGTTAAAGATATACGTCAATGGTGGCGTTAAGGTTCGACGGCAACTCTTTAGTACAAAGGGAGATATGCCATCCCAACCTATTGCACAGTCATCTCGAAGTTGCATAATATGGGACTCCACCTCCGATTCATCAATTTCAAGTATCACTAAAGAGTCGGTAGTGCTGAGTGACACATTAAGGCATGATCTCATAGGTGGGTTTGTGGGTTGGGGAGATTGGGACATGATTTTTTCTGCCAAGTTAGTGCCTATGTTACTAAAAAATCTGCACACTTCGTTAACGGATGATTTTGCGTTATCACAAATGTTTAGTAGTTCAATCGGGCTAGTTTTCTTTTTGCTGGTATTGGTGATTTGTTTTATCGTTTCCCAGAGTGCTTTTGGGTTGTACCGGGATTTTTCCAGTTCACTTTTTTCATAGGCTATTTTTAGTTTACGGATGAGATTATTACAAAAGTTCCGGTATCGCTTATAGGTCGTATTCAGAATAAGATTTTCAGGGTCTGTTTTTGATTTATTGTGTAATCGGTCTCGATTATTCATACAACGCAAGAGTCCGGTTGTTATCCATGGTTTTATTATTCTTTTATTTCTTGGAATTTTAATTTGTTTGGTATGCTTGGAAATTACTGAGGAGATAATATTAATATCAGTAGGTACTGTATCCTATTATTATATCTTAATACATGGATATGATTGATTGGATGGATTTGGAAGATTCGGATACGCTGGAAATGTCTCGGGGATTTACAGACATCGTCATCGCGTAAAGGCTTTTGAATAGAGTGACGAAGATTTGAAATTTAGGTAAATGTTCAGAAATCGATTTTTTAGTGAAAATTAATACCACGTCTCTTTAGGATGCTTCAGGATCCATCAAGTCCTGAAGTGTAAGTGTTTTGCTCATTAAGTAACTGGGCTAGCATTGAAGTCTCGACTAATCATGCTAATATAACATTGGAAAAATCTATAAAAATTAAATCAGAAATCAGAAATATTTTATTTGTGATACATAGGTACAGTGGTTATTCAGATTTGAGGATAAAGTGCGCTATGATCAGCCTACAAAAACAATACAATAAAAACATACACACAAACACACACACATACACACACACATAGAAACACATGCAACCCATGCACACACACACACACACACCCCCACATACACACACAAAGACATAACACACACACATAGCACATGCATAGAAATACAAAAAATAAAATAATAAAAAATAACTAAATAAATGATTACATAATAATAGGGATAATTAAGTCAAAAAGTCATAATAATTTCTTAGGTTAACGTCAAAATCATTCTAATTTAAATAAAATATTGTCAAATAAGCAAATCACATAACATTATCAAAATTGAAGTCAAAACAATTAGTTAAATAAATGTCAAAATAATTTTAAATAATACGAAATCAAAGAAAATATAATTACATGATGATACCAAAAATTACAATTATGCAATGTCAAGATTTATCCAATAAAAAGTCCGATACATTACAACAACACTTTTGACACAGCATACTTCTTAGTTTTAGTTTAAAAGAATTAACAGGCAAATTTTTTAGCTCTCTTGGCAATTTATTACATACTAGCTTTCCACCCGCGGCTTCGCCCGCGTGGAGTTCGGTTATATCGCGGTTTTTAGGTTTCCCTCGGGAACATCAAATTTTTCCGGGATAAAAGGTAGCCTATGTTCTTTCTCGGGGTCTAAAGATTGTCTGTGCGAAATTTCATCAAAATCGGTTGAGAGGTTTAAGCGGGAAAGCGTAACAGACAGACAGACAGACAGAGTTACTTTCGCATTTATAATATTAGAAAAACATTTAGCCAGCTAATTATTTAATCTGACAAAAGCAACTTACTATAAGACCAATTAAGAATAAAAATAAGAAGCGTATCTTGTAATTTTCTTTTCATAAAAACGTAAAAATTCGCTTAAATTACTCGGGCTGTCATCTAATGTAATTCACTCCATTTCATTTTAGAGGTGACAACTTGACAATAAACAGCGTGTCAGTACAATTAGTTCTTGTTCATTATATTGTAATCTAAACAAAAAACAACTGATGACATATTTCTGCTTCGATAAATAATTATTCAATCATTTCAAGTATTGTTATAATATCAATACTTAGAGAAACGGAGCATTGCTTCAAATAAAGCCTCAAAACGAATGAAACAATACTGTTCTTAGTTTTTTTTTTTATGAGAACCATGGATCTTCTTTGGTACTAAAGTATTCTCAGATAGTCTTCGTTTTGTAATTAGGACACATTTATGTCCTGATATTAACCGTAATACTATATCAATCCTAAAACGTTTAGTCTTTGTTTACTCTGAGGTAGTTTAGAACCAAGATTAGTAGGTATATATTTTATCGTAATATTCTCACGAACTTGAAACTTATTCCTGAATAAGTTTCGAGTTCGTGGAAATAAGTTAAAAAAGTGGTTATTCAAGTTTAAAAGCTGAAACTCCCTTATTTTTCTTCCTATTTTAAAGTTAGGCATACATTTTTGATATCTCGTTTAACATCAAACAATGTTTATAAACACGTTATAATAAGTTGTTGACATGAGACTTGACAGTAGAATAAAAATTGTACTGTACTGTAAAAAAATATACATTACTAGTTGCTGCCCGCGACTCCGTCCGCGTGGACTTCAGTTTACAGGAGCTCAGTTAATATAAAACAAGCGCCTGTTAAAGTAATGGGAGCAATATGTACACCCCGGTTTTCGCAACATTTTTTATTACTGCTCTGCTCCTATTAGTAATAGTGGGATGTTATGTAGCCTATGTCCTTTTTTTAGGCTTTAGACTATCTGTGTACCAAATTTTATTACAATCAGTTCAGTAGTTTTGGCGTGAAAGCCGGATAGACAGGCAGACAGAGATACTTTCGCATTTATAATATTAGTTTGGATGTAAAGAAAACCCTGTCCGATTCGTGAAGGTATTTTTAGGTATCGATAACTGATTCTACTGATGCCTAGAATGCCGGGCTGAACTAAAAAAAAGCCTTAAAAATAGATATTATTTCGCAAAAGGAGATAAATTAATACATGCGCGGGGGAAGGAGGACAGGGCACGCGGCCGTATCGCAATTTGCTTATTATAGTACCGTCAAAAGCCGTGTAGTCACTTTTTAAATAATTACCAAGTTTTGGTGAAGAAAAAAACAATTATTTTAAAATTTCATATTTTAGTTGGTCATGTGTTTACCTAACTTTTATTATTCTTATGGGTCGGACGGGGTTTTCTTTACATATTGTATGTATTTTCCAGGTGACTCAGAAAGTACTGCGACAAAAAGTTTTTACATATCTCATATTTGGTAAGTAGGCCCTTATTACCCCCAAATGGGGCTTGCAAGTGATCAATTAGCGCCCTAGGGTAATAATGTAGCTAGAAAAACCCTAGGACGGTAAGTATTTTTTTTTTTAAAAACTTCACTCTTACAAAAAGTTTACGTACATCTAATGTAATCAGCATACTAGCAATAGACATCATGCATTCAGCCCAATGCCAAAAGAGGTCGCTTCGCAATTCAGCCTTTTCGTCGTATTAGTATAATAGTCATCAATTTTAAATATCGAATGGCTAAAGCTATTGAGCTTCGCCATTCGATATTCAAGATCTAAATTGTTAGATCTTGAAAAAATAATAAAAAAGGTGGAAATAGAAAACTTTTACTATAAATATTGTTTGTTTTTGTTTTTTTTTTTTACAATTAATTAGGAAAAAAAAATATAAGTTCTGTAAGTGATTAAGATATAAGGTGTACTCCCGATTCAATGAAAATGGAAGCTGATGCAACAATTAACAATATTTTGCCTGTAAGTTCTAAAATGCAAATTCTTGTATTGCCGGTTTCTTTCTACTTACCTCACAGTCGAGATGTAAAGCAGAGTAGTTAGCTCGGGTGTAAGCATCAATTGCACTCTCGAACTATAGGCGCCCTCCCTGATTGATGCCTTACAGCCCTTGGCTACTAATCTACTATTATGTATGAGAAACTGGCCAATATTAATTTATTTAAAAAAAAAATATGATTATTTATAACCAATAATGGATACTACCTAATTACACTACATAATCAACCTGCAATGTTCCCACTAATGGGAGACAGGCCTCCTAAAGGTGAGGGAGAGTGGCCATAATGCACTTTGCGGGCTTAGTGCAGGTTGGTAGATGTCCCCTAAATTCGAATTTTAGTTTCTAGGATTTAAAGATTTACACACGATATTTTCCTAGCCCGTTTTGAGAGCAGCAATATAGGTGTATACGTCTTGTCTATCATATATAGTTTATCACCATATGTGTATCGTCGTATGTTTACTGGCCACCACTGCTCCAGCAATCAAACATTTAGTTCCATACAGAAACCAACAAAACAGTCAACCAGTAATTTCAGGTCAACGAACCACATTTGACTAAGCCAGAAAAACTTTCTTTTTTTGTACTCAAATACCTGAACAACTTTCAACAATGCTCGCTTAATTTTGACGTTGACTGTACCCGCTCTTTCTTGTTCTTCTCCAACGGTTAAGATAAGTGCGCACTAATATAAGCAAGGGCTAAATAAATAAACGTCTGCCTTTTGACTCTGTCCTTATTGTTACATTATGTGTTCATTTCTGTTTTTATTAATACTGTTCATACTAGTAATGAAAGGGTTTTGTCTAATGCGTTTAGAATTAGGAAACGCTAGATCACTCTTTTTCAACCTTTTTCCTGGCATGACCCACTTAGTTTTCTATTCCTTCGCTGCTTTTAACCTAGAATTTCAGTCTGTCACTTAGGGTATCTTTTGAATAAACAAAAAAAAATAACAAAATTCCCAGAATCAACCATAGAAACTTTGGAGTATTTGATTCCATTAGGAACATCCTCGCTAAATGAAGCTTGGCGACCCCCAGTGGGTCACGACCCAAGCGTTGAAAAACACTGCGCTAGACGAAGGGCCTTTTGACCTTTACAACTCAATTACTGGAGAATACACATTTTGTTGTGGGTTATTGGCTTGTCTTCATAAAAAATCTTTTTTCGTTATAAAAGATTCGAGACCCGTGGCCAGCGCCCTTATTGTACAAAACACCGTCAATCACAATCTAAATCACTTTGGAGTATATTGCTAAAGTCGGCTCGATAACGTAACTTTATAATGCTTTTGAGCTGTCAAAATGAAAGCGATTCATATTGCAAGTGGGTTACGCAATCACCCCGCAGTTTGCGATTCAGTTAGTTGACGGTTACTCACTCACCTTGCACTGCCCTTGTGAACGAATACCTTAGACGACAGTTTATGAGGAATGATGAATGTTTGTATACTTATACACGATCACTAAATTTAACGTTCACTCACGTACCAGACAGCAGTAGTTTACGATATCGAGCCCCAATCCACTCTAAAAGCCACTGAGCTGACTGGCTTTACAAATGTACGTTTCAGTTACAAAAAGAAAACAAACAAGACCCGCTCACGTCGACCGTCATACGTCGACTATTGGAAAAGACAGACAAAAATTTTCAAGCAAATTTTATTTGCCCGTATATTCAAATCATAACTGTCATGGCTTGTCATTTGTATGAGATGGCTATAACATGGCAACTGACCTGGAAAGTGTCTTGACAAAAGAGCATTGTCAACAATATTTTCCGTTTACGTAATATATATAAAGTCAGGTGTGGATATATGTACATTAGGCTCCTACCTATATACATGAATATAGCGTAATGTGGATAAACTGTTGAACATTTGTAACAAAAGCTGTTTCCCTCGAGCGCTTACATTTTTGCGGCCACCAAGTTCTGAAGAGGTTTCACAAGTTCCGCTTCATACAAATCAACTGCTAGCTGCTGTAGTGTAAAGGAAAGCGGCCGCCACAGACTGTTATTATTTTAGTTATTTCACATATAATCATGTAAAATGGTAGGATGTAGTCGTACGTAGACCACATCTCTACGACGAGTATTTTACCACATCGCATTATGTTACCGACTACTTTTATTCTGAAGGCAAACTTATAAAAAAAGTTTGATCAATAGACGTCTCGTTGTACCCACGTTTTAGATGTGTTTAGCATATGCTCAACATAGCGATAGCCCGATGACCTCCGTGACGCAGCGGTCAACACGCCTGCCTGCGACGTGGAGGCCCCGGGTTCGATCCCCGGTCAGGTCATTATGGAAAACGATCTTTTCCTGATTGGCCTGGGTCTTGGATGTTTATCTATATATGTATCTATTATAAATATAGTATCGTTGAGTTAGTATCCCATAACACAAGTCTCGAGCTTACTTTGGGGCTAGCTCAATCTGTGTGATTTGTCGGTACATATTTATTTATTTATATTTAACATAGCGATAGCCATGTTTACAGAACAACTGCGCGCGCCACATCGCTATATATAATATATTATATAATATTTATTGTTATATAATATATTAATATAATAAATCAATTATTGCTCTATATATAATCATTTATTGCTCTGAACAAGCAATGAATTACTATGTGCAGGTTTGGAGCCATTGTTGGCAAAGGTGGCTGCTATTAAGCACTTGATATTAATGAGTATTATAGATACATATCACAAATCTCTGTCTCTCACACACACATCACAATGCTCATACAGACCTCAAGTGTCCTCCTACATGTTTTCGCTGGAATTTTCATATCTAATTTCAGCTCTACAGTATTCTGTTTAAGCCTAGAACCAACTTAACTTAAAGTACCTTTTAAGTTTCTCATGACATACATAACAGATATCTGAGATCATCGGAAAACCTGACACTAAGAGATGTTGATGTATTTTGCCAGAATCTGTGACTAATCCTTCATGGTTCAAGCAGTACGACTATGCTCAATCTTTGAACACTTTTAAAACTATTATAAAATGCACTTCTTCTCTCTTATAACGTTATAAGCATATTTTATTTGCTCTTGGTTTATATTTATGAATAGATGTGTATATTTATTAAAATTAGTATGTTGAATTAATGTATACATTGATTGTATAATCTAAATAGTACACCGTAGACTATCTATACGGGTTGTCTCTCCTTTCCCTCGGTATTCCATCCAAAGGATGTCGGTAAAAGATCGCTCTTAGCGATAAGACCGCCAATTGTACCACCCTTTGTCAAATCTTAATATCCGTGTTCCATAATTTATAAAGTGTAAATAATAAAGACTATTCTATTCTTTTCTACTGGGATTTTAATTTTACTTTCTGAATATTTTAGTTCCAGGAATACAATTAGGGTTAAGCAAACTACTTTAGTGACAGAGTATTTTAGTTAACCTACTTTTTTTTTAATTCTCCAAGTCGCTATCCTCGGCATTAGGTAAGCAAAACCCTATTTTTAACTACACAAAAAAGAACTGAAAATAATTTTAAATAATGTATAAAGACTTTCGATTTTGTTAAAAGACTTTTTAAATAATAGAAAATAGGATGCAAAAATTACCGTTACAAAAATAGAAATTTTACATTTGTCTGGACAGCTCGTGAAACACGAATTAATTTTATAAATCATGAATAAATTCTTGCTAATATTATAAATCGGAAAGCGAGTTTGTTTGTTCTATTTTCACGCCGTGAGTACTGAACCAATTGAAATTATTCTTTGAAATTTTGCAGACGAAACCTTAAAAGTCCGGATTAAATAATAGAGACCCTTCTATACCGGAAAAAAATTATATTCCCGAGGGAAAACAAAAATATTCTTAGCTTCATACCAGTTTGGTGATAGATGACGCTGTGTGTCGTTTAAAACAATATAATATATTGCAAACGAATATGCACAAGTAAACTTAGAAGCTAAATGATACGATAGTTAATCCTCGAAAATGAAGAATCTAAAAATGCGGGCAGAAAGCTAGTGATTAAATTAAAAATTACAGAAAAGAATGAAAATAGTCTTCAAACTGTTTTAACAGCGTGTGCCTTAAAGACCACACCAAAAAAGTTTGAGTGGTTAATGCCAGACAGACGCTGCCTGACGCTGGTTTTATAATTAAACTAGGGTTAGTGAAGGTGAGTAAAAACGGTATTTTTACGTAGCTCACGTTAATGTAAGGTTCTCCTCCTCCATAAGAAAGCGCAGTCCTCCATTACCATTAATATTTAGCGTTTTAGCTGAAGGTTTTCTTCTTCTCATTATTCCAATTTATGTGGAGGGTGTGCTGTAATCTAAGTATCAGTGAGGTATTCAGCATCATTACTGATAACAGTAATGATACTGAGATTAACAGCTGTTTACGATTTAGAAAATTTGCGTTGTCGTTTGTGGATAATGAATTGTTTCATACGTATACTATATATTGTAGGATGATCATAGGACGTAACCGAAGTAGTGATTAGCGGACTTGTGGAAAGTCATTTTTTTATATATATTTTTTTATATAGTTTGTAGAACATTTATTTACGTGCTTGACCGCAATTCTTTGCTCTTATCTCAGAAATTACTGGGGCAATTTTTTTTTATTTTAAAAAGAAACTGTAAACATTATATACCAATACAGATTAAAATTTATTAAAATAGGAGATTAAAATCAATTCATATTACAAGTTAATCATACGTACAAGTTAAATTGGCAGTTGGATTGTAGCTTTATATATTCCAACTGCAAATTAGGAACATATTGAGTTTGTCCTTTGGACAAGTTCATTTCAACTACGGGACCCATGATTGTAAACTGTCCATAACGCACTTGACCAGTTTTTAATGGTAATTTCCTTTCTCCAAAATATAATGTTAGAATACCTATAAAATTTTTGCTTAAATTCATGATTAACTTAAATATCCCAAATAACCAAATTTAACTCAAATATACTGTAACATTTGTTCGGCAAACGGTTTTCATTTGATATATTACACGTTATAATTACACACTTTACACGTTACTGTTTGAAAAAACTTTTTTCGTTATTTATTCTATGATTTTTGCTTCATAATTCTTGTAAATCAGTTTTGTAGACTCGGAACAAATTGACTATGCCAAGGATGGAGAAAAAGGGCTTTCGTTTTTTTATTTAAACACACAGAACTCTGAGAACAGATAAGCGAACGCACGAGTATTAATTAAACTTAATCCCGCAACCGCAACGGAAAACCGATTTCAGAACCAATCTGTAGTAACATCAGATCCGGGACCGTGACGTCACAGTTCCGATTTACGATCGTCACGATATTATAATACCGATGGTGACCGCAGCCGTCGGGAGAGCTGCCTGGAGTCGGCAGCAGCTGTCTCCATGCAAATTAATTTATTTACACAAATTTACGATAAATACAATTTGGTTCCGCTGGGTTTTGTTTCTCTTTCGGCGGTTTTGAAGAAATTATTTTGTGTATATTTGTACTAATATTATAAAGAAAAAGAGTAAATTTGGCGAGTTTGTGTTTTTGTGGTGGTGTGTCTGCACCATAGGCACTTTTTAAGGTCATATTTTAAGAATACTTGGCTTAACTTATTCTCCGGCTCTCACACTCTTATTTTCTACACGGGCTTCAATAAGATATCAGCACAAAGTGACGGGCTCCGTGCCGTGAAAGGTCGGTGCCTGCCAGAGCCACGAGTTGTTAAAAAAAAAGATAGCGTGTGGCCTCTGGCACAGGCAAATGAAGGAAAACAAGTGGGTTTCAGATAGTAAAAGTCTGAAACGCCCTCCCGCTCCGCCCAGAGCAAGGGAGAAGTCATTTGAGAATTTTCCGTCCAAAAAACGCCCTTTATTTTATCCACTAAAACCGAATCCATCATCAAACTTCCATAGTGGTCCACACAACACAGATTACTGTGCCTGGCGAATAAACTGTAGTTTTAAACGACAAGCTTAACGCGGGACTTTTAATAAGGATGATATAGAATGGTGGTATATGCGACGCGACAGCAATATTATTAATAGCAGTGGAAACTTTTAATTCAGACTGGAGTCTATAAGGTTTGTAACAATTTTACTCAAATTCTTGTATTAATAGGTTATAGACATGTACAGGAAACTTTTTAAGCAATGCCCAAAAAATGGGCGGTTCAGAATCAATAACTGAACATATCTGCATCATTAGTTTTTTTTTAATCCCTAAAATCAGCAAACGATGGACACTAATTAATATCAACAATATAGTAGGTGGCGCGCGCGCCTAATGCACCAGGGGAACATCTACGTGGAGAAGGGCGGCAGGGTCGCGCTTAGTCAGACTCGCCGACCAATCGTAGCACGCGCAGTGACCATGAAATCAATTTCGAAATAAACATCTTTAGTTATCATTTTTTGTTTGTATTAAAAAATATCAAAATATTGATATACGTATGCGCACTGTATATTTATTTTGTATGTATAAGAAACAGATAATCATACCTACATTTATATATTAATAATTATAAACTAGTCCTTGACCGTAATCCCGCCTGATGGCAAGCAGAGATACAATCGCTGATAGTAAAGCGCACTAGTTTATTAAGCCTAATCACTCAAAAAAAAAAACTGAGTGAATAGGAAGGAAGACGGCAGTTAAGCCAGGTGATGCAATGTTAAACCCAACAACACGAATAACTATTTGCACCAGAGCGAGATCGATCTGGATATCCTCCACGACCAAACTCCCGACACAACAACATTTGGCACATCGTACCCGGCACACACTGCAACACAATTACTCAGACGCGTCCATACGCCGGACGTCCCCCGTACGTAGGTCTTGCCAAGCGATTCGTCGTGCTGTGGCATGATGTCTGGTGAATCCGTACGGAGGACATAAAATTAATACTTAGCATGGAGCTACACCACCTCTGAAACATGGGATAATAAAACATCCTCTAAAATAATAGTTTCTTACCTGCCTAGCCTTTTCACAACTATGTTTACGGCTTCCAGTCTGCAATACCGTAAGACTTGTAGTCAACTTTCGTGGTTCTGACTGCTCGTAACGACGGTAACAGAGTTACAAATGACAGCAGGTACCAACGCTTTTCCATAATATCCAAGGCACGAAAGGGTCTCAGAATGTAAGGTCACCCATCTACAAACCAACCGCGGTAAGCGTAGCTTAACCTGATCAATCGACTGTGATTGAGACTGACTGTGGGGCTATTATTATTTAACTAGCGGCCGCCACGACTTTGTTCGCGTGTAGTTAGTTATGCTCCGCTCCTTTTGGCTGCAGAGTAATGTTATATAGCCTAAAGCCTTCCTGGATTAATGGGCTATCCAACGCAAAAGGAATTTTTCAAATCGAACCAGTAGTTCCTGCGATTAGCGCGTTCAAACAAACTCTTCAGCTTTATATATATGTATAGAATAACAGCGCGAAACCTTTAGAATTGTGTTCTAATAGAAAATTCTGTTTTATTCTAATTGGTAACCGTAATTTATTTTATATTGTATTGGATAATTTCATTTTCTCGCAATCGTAGTGAAAAGTAGAGTTTAAAAAAGGCAGTAAAAACCCATTATAAATCGGTTTTAATTTACTCCCTCTCTACAGCTCGGGATAAAAACTACCTCGCATAAAATGGGTCATTTTAGCCCCTCGTTTAACAATTTACTATTTAACAACATGATATCGAACCATAGCAACTCCTTAAAGATTTTTTAATAGTGAAAACATTTTAATTGATGTAATTTATTCAGGGTCTGATAATATTGGCACCTTAATTCATTTTGTAAATTGGGGCAGCGATTATTAAATTTATATCTGTTAAATTAATTTGTTAATTATTAAAATATTTTAGTTAGCAAGCTTATATATAATGGTTCTGGTTTTGTTATAGAAAATGGAAACAGCCCGCCTTATATTTACTTATTATATTGTGTGCTTGTAACAATAATATTCTAGTTGTTTCTAAAGTCTCAAAAAACATTAAAAAAGGACTCGATTTTCTAAAATAATGTTAAAAAATAAAACGTGGTATTCTTCTCATTACACGTAACGCTATTAACAAAGCTTTTATTGTTTTAGCGAACCTGAAACCCAATGATATTCATCCTTTTTTAGATTCTACCAAATTGGATTCAAAGTCCTTTTTAAAACAATATCTAATTTAATCAAAATAATGAAATTTTAAATGAAGGTTTCTCTGAGGATTTTATATCTTAGGATAGGTCAGACGGCAGTCGCTTCACGGAAAATGTCGAAGTTTAGCCATATCAGCAGTTGGACTGGTAAAGCGGACCCCAGACTCCAAAGCTGAAAAGGCTTCGGATGCGACTGGGATTAACGCTGGGATGATGATGATGATGATGATAGGTAACGGTAAAACGGAAGCATAATATTAAATAAACACTGTCTGTCTATTTTTCAGCAGGCGGTTTCTCATGAACCGAGATAGCTGGTAAAGAGTTGAAATTATCACGCATGTCATGATGTTGCCGCTATAACATCAAATAAATAGAAACTGCTTTTTTGTATCGATAATGGTATGGAAACCTTTGTTGATTTTGGGTCTGAACGGCACTTGATTTTTCTCTTATCAGCTCTTCAAACCCGAATTTCAGCAGTTGTTATTTACGGGTTTTGGGCCCTTTTTTAATATAATAGCAACGTGAGAAGTTAAATAATAAAAAATATAATATTGACACTTTTTACGGCATGTGTTTAATTATTTTAGTCAATATATTTTATAAAAAAAAAAAGTAAAAACATTTATACATATATTTTTTAAATGTCCGTTGGGTTAGAATTGTGATTAGATAGCGACCTCCAAACACTCAGATTGATAAATTACGTGCCTGAGCAACCGGCTGCAAGCTCATTATGCTCCCTTAGATGACTCGGCTTGCGGTAGCATCTGGGACCGAGTTGTCTTCAAATACATGGTTATGCAAGAGTTGCGTCATCTTTGCATGATGCTCGTGAATAATTGCTACTTGTGGCGACCAGTAGGATAATTGCGTAACCCACTATCAGTACCAATGGGTATCATTTTGACAATTCAACAAGATTCATTGCGTCGTTGCGTTTGTTGAGCAGCCAAGCTACATTTAACATAATTATGAAGCAATGGATTAGTAATTTGCTTTATAATGATTAAAATTTGTAGTAATAGTGGGTTACGCAATTAGGAGACGGGCATCTTGTTAAGTATGGTTTTATTAGTAAGCGGCCATGCCTTGTATGCCTGTCTACGCTTTTATTTAGCTGCCAAGTTCTTTAACGTTTTTATCATTGCTTGAATACAGTTTTCGATGTTTTGTCTGTATATTGGTGTATGCTAGTTGACATATTTCAAATAAATAATTCGTGTTGCGTAATATAAATTATTTGGCCTCCGAATCTTTCCTCGTAAAGCACTTGCAAGTGAAGGGAGAGTGTTTGGAAAAAGTTTTAATTCTCAGATTACTTTGATTAGTGGCCTTTAATTTAAACAAAAAGTAAAACGTAATTAAACGCAGCTACAACTAATTGTCAACAGTATAGTTTTTATTGGTGCTTTCCAATTAAAATGAAGCCATTTGCTTCAGTAGTCCGCGCTCATATTGGTAGCCATGAAAATAATCATACATAGGTACTTGTAACCTAGAAGCCCCTGAATTTATCGTCATATTTGCATCAACTTTACATAATAACTACCAATAAAAAGCATAGTTATTGAACATGTAGGCAACTGCATGTAAATACTAGTATTCAACTGCCCCAGTTTGATTGGAAGCGAGGCTTAATACGACTAACAAATGGCTACCCAGGTTGACTTACATTATTAGAACTTACCTATATTTTACTATGAGAGTTAAACCGAGTACGTTATAACGTTCGGTACGTTTTCCTCTTACGGAAGCCAGCTGGGAGAAAGTTATTATTTCTGTAAAATTGGCATCTACCACCTGTGTTCTAATAACATTATACGTGCGATATACGCTTGGCATATAATCTTATATTTTCCTTATAGCTTCTTTGGTAATATAAGTTACGGAAATATAATAGCTCGTGTGTGTTTATCAGTGGCTACATTACGTCTGATAACCAGACTTACCAAAGTGTATCTCAATACCCAGTCATCATCATCATCATCCCAGCGTTAATCCCAGTCGCATCCGAAGCCTTTTCAGCTTTGGAGTCTGGGGTCCGCTTTTACCAGTCCAACTGCTGATATGGCTAAACTTCGACATTTTCCGTGAAGCGACTGCCGTCTGACCTCCACAACCCGAAGGCGACATCGAAGCGTTGCAGTTAGACCAATTGTTGGACTTTTGAGGGCTACAACAACCCGTAACGACTGCCACTAGATGTTCGTATGGCAACCGGGACCAACGGCTTAACGTGCTTTCCGAGGCATGACCAGACCAGTGCAAATATTCATATTCATGCATACAAATACTTGCACTGTGCGGGGATCGAACCCGCGCCACCTTGCGCAGCGGCCGCGTCCGCTACCGCTACGCCACGGAGGCTGTCCGTGTGTACGTATAAGTATTTATGTATTTATGTACTTATATTTAAGATTCTTTTTCTATACTTTGTCCCTTTCAACCTGTCATCTAATCTCTTCACTACGCTTGTTTGACTAGTAGAGAATTCCCAAGGCATTAAGTCTAGCTTTGTAACTTTTTGTATGAACATTTTAAATAAATAACAATAAATATCTCAATACCCAGTAACTGGGTTTATGAGGTCAGATATGTAATGGCTCCATGTGAAGTACTAGTTTCCAGCTAAAACCAATTAAACTGAAAGCCATCTCCACCGTAGGTAGGAAAAAAAACAAACCAAAAGGCTGCTGCGCCTGGATAGGCAAGGCCTACGATTCACGACGGGGATCATCACGGGCCACTGCTCGCTGAATAAGCATCTCCATACAATAGGCATAACGGACAACCCTCTGTGCAGAGCCTGCATACAGGCTGACGAGAAAATTGCGCATGTAGTCTTAGAGTGTATAGACGTTACCCAAATTAGAAGCAAAACCATAGGGGCACCAAGATCTTATACAGATGTTCTCAACAGGCTAGGAGACCTGATGGGCTTCTGGAGGGAGGTGGGCTGGCTGGAATAACCGCCAAAGGCCGCCATGGCTCACGAACAATGGTCCACTGGAGGGACTGAGCGCGGAAACCACAACTGTTGAAATGATTTCTTTCATTTTTAATGTCAGTTATTTATCATAGAAATAATTGAATTATATTAATAATTTACTACAGTACTCACTAACACTTCTGTTGTACAATCAGAACTAGCCAAAACATCTGAACTATGCTAGACCCTATATGTGCGCAACAGTGTGCGTGCGTTGATTTGTAATATGACCACAATTTTCTCTCTCAATGAGCAGTAACTAATTTAATAAAAAGACAATGTTGTACAAAATGTATAAATTCAGCCGCGCACTCCTTTTAAATCTTCGATTTTACATAGCTAGCAAAATGCGGTTATAGATACCAAGGTGAGCCCTGACAAGCCCTTTGACTGACGTGATGTTATTTGAATTCACTAGTAGCGGATATATTTGTCATTTGCGAGAAATTCACCAGCCTCTTATAAACAAATTCTATGAAATTCTTATTGTTTAGCGTCTCATAACATCTTATAAAGTATTTTGTGTATCCATAAAAACTTAGGACTTTTTAAAATAAGAAGTGATTTCCGTAATAAATTGATTGATTCGTTCGCGTCAAATAACAATTAGACTCCCAAACAATTTGTTGTAGCGACGTTCTCAGACGACCATTCAACATTTAACAGCGCACTTTAAAACCCTCGTGGGTGAACTTAACTGTGGCTGTTGAGGTATGACGATATAAATACTGAGTTACTCACGTTCTAATGGCGTCCATTTTTACCCGACTACGGCAAAACAAAAGGAGGGTTATGATTTTGACAGGCTATGTATGTATGTATGTACGTATGTATGTATGTATGTATGTATGTATGTTCATCTGTTCCCTCGTAACTTCTAAACTACTTATCAGAATTCGATCAATGATATATCATTAGAAGCGTCTTAATTGTCCGCTGGTTACAGGCTATATGGGGTTTCACAAAATCTAATGTGGCGCACTCTAGCGGACAAAACATACAGAGTAAAAAAATAAAGTTAAGATAAATATGCCGTGTTTGGTATCAATTGTATATATAACGCGTATTCGTTGTATATATAACGCGTGACTACGCCTTTCCAAACATGAAAATTTATCTCTACATGGTGAATATTGCATACTTGAGAATAGTATTGTATGACATTATTGTCAATTTACAACGAAGGCATCTTGGTAGAGTCTACTGTGTCCATTTACTTGCAAATACATTAGCAACTTTGTTCAGTTCAGTATTCTGAAAATCTTGTTTTATACTTTTTCAGCGTCGTTTTTTGTCGTAGTTGGGTTTTAGTTGTTTTACTTTTTAACAGATGTTATTGGGCCCATTGCAATAACTCGATCAAATGAACACTTTTTGTCTGACGTTATGATATATACAAGTGCATTACAAAATTAAATAATGAACTAAACCTACTTAATTTTCTATTATTACCTATTTCCATTGATTAACACTTTAAATACCATTTTTTTTCAATGTTCCTTTTCGTATCGTAAAATTATTCTGCACTATACAATGGATTTTTATTGTTGTTGAAAAGAAGACGTTTCAGAAATGTATGGAGCCTGGGCCAGCCCATTATACACTTAATGCTAGGTATAGTTGCACTACAGTTGACTGTTTTTAATGTAAATTTCCTATATTTTGGCTTAGTTTTTATATAGATTAAATTTAACTCGGCCAAGGAGTGCAACACAACTACTAATAAATATGGTGGTTACTAATAAGCGAAATAAGATTTTGACAGTGACATTTGATTGACGTGTCATGTATCTAAGGCTATCGTATCTATATTATCTACCATGAATATAACATGAATTCCAAACGTACGGCCCGATAAATATCAACTCAAATCAACACTCGCCACGAACACAACGGGAAAATAGAACTGTCAAAGTCGACTATCAAACGTCATAACCACTGTCATGGCTACCTTAAAAAAGGGTTATCTCACTAAAAAACTTTTCAAATAATTAGTTATAATTATGTGTAGTTGTGTGTGTGTATTTTCATTCAAATTAATATTGTAGTATTTTTATGAAAATAATTTTTTTTTTCTTTTTATCTATATAGTGTAATACAATGATTGCTCAATCCACATCCCACATGTCGACAGACCCAAGTCAAGATACTTGATTTGTTTATCTTTATCGGCTTTGACAAGATTCTCATCATGCGGAATGGTTATGTCAACAATCGTTGCACGCCGCTCTGATCGATCCACCATCACTATATCAGGCTTATTGGCAACAATAGTCCTGTCAGTGATAATGGATCGATTCCAGTACAATGTGATATCGCCATTTTCGAGAATTGGGTTGGGCATATATCTATAGTACGGCAGCTCCAATTTCACAAGGTTGTATTTCCACAACTTGACAGACACCAAAGACTGGATGGTGGACTAAACGGCTTATAAATCACGCCGCGACAAATGTATTATTATGATAACACCGGTTACTGCCCACGTATATTTTAGAATTATCCCACAGTAAGATGCTACGAAGACAAGAAGTAGCCCCTTGGGTATTATATAAATTTCGGTGACAAATTTGATTGAAACCCGTTTATTATTTCAAACACACACATAACAACTACACACTAAATATCAAACACGAAGCATTTATTTCATATAAATCAATTACAGTCACTTTTGAATTACCAAGGGGTCCATCGGTTAGAAAGATCATTGTAAGTCCTTATAGGGAAAAATAGACAAGTACCTCCACGTACACTCTTGTAAATTAAAATATTGTTACAAAAAAATGTTAGATCATCAATCATTTGTGAAATCGATCTTAAAGGACGTGAGCGAAAAAAGTGTTCGAAATAAAATATGAACACAAAATATCTAGACCAAAATAAACAGAGACAGCTAACTATTGAGCGTCCCCGCTGACAGCGCCCGTCCACGAACATATCTAATGTAACACACATAATTCACTCAACCATTTTAAAGAAAATGTAATAATATTCAGGTCGATCTTCAATATACCTATGAATGAATACCTACTGTCCGAAATAAATTATGATTAATATTAACTTTGAACTAATCAGCCAAATGATAGAAAGATTTAAACATCAAAAGACTTCATTAAAATTGACTTCAACAAAAATAAATTGATAAATATCTTTGAGGCTTTCAACTTTTGTATGATAAGCATTGAATTTATATTTTAGATTGTTAGATTAAGTATCTGAGAGAAGAAGCACGTTTGTTAAAAAATAAACTTATCGTCTATTTAGATATGGCGGCTTTTAAGTTTGAAGGACTGAAGGCCGAATATCATAATGTTAGGTATTCTTTGAACAAAAGACATAATATGCCTTTTGTTTGAAAAACAAAATATTTCTTTATATTATATTCAAATAAGTATTTTTAATAGGCTTTGAGACTAAAACAATTCAACGTCTATTAAGTATTGTGCCTTATTTATTTATATGGCATTAAAACGAATCTTAAGAACAATTTTGAACGTCAATTCTATTACACAAATGAAAATCATCTGTTGTTTGAAGATGAACCCTAAGAGATGCACAATCAATAAACATAAACAGTTTACAAGTGTTTTTGTTTTATTGTAAGATAAAAACAATAAATGGTAGTGGTCTGTAGGTACATTTCAACGATACCAGTTAAAATCAGGAGGCACTTTGGATTCAGTGGAGAGACGTGCAAAGAGGCTGATTGGTGACCCTGATCTAACTCGAGTTGCTCTCCAAAGCCTAGAGCACAGGCGGAGAGTAGCCAGCCTTTCGGTGTTCTATAGGATGCATTTCGGGGAGTGTGCGAGGGAATTGCATGATTTAATTCCCCCATCTCCGTTCCACCAGCGGACGACCCGTCGTACGGCTGGTTTCCACCCTTACGTTGTTAACACCACTACGATCCGGACGAAGCGTTTCGCCTCCTCCTTTATACCGCGTACATCGAGGGACTGGAACAATTTGCCAGCGGCGGTGTTTCCGTCGGACTACAATTTGAGTGTCTTCAAGGCTAGAGTGAATAGGCTCTTAATAAACTAGTGCGCTTTACCATCAACGATTGCGTCACTGCTTACCATCAGGCAGGATTGCGGTCAAGCGTTGGTTTATAATATTTAAAAAAAAAGGTGTTGCAACCAGCTCTACTATACTAGCTTTCCGCCCGCGGCTTCGCCCGCGTTGTGTTCGGTTATATCGCGCTTTTTAGATTTGCCTCGGGAACATAATTTTTTTCCGGGATAAAAAGTACCCTATTATTTAATCCGGACTTCTAACTTTACGTCTGCAAAATTTCAAAGCAATCGGTTTAGTAGTTATGGCGTGAAAGCGAAACAAACAAACAAACAAACTGACTTTCCCATTTATAATATTAGCAAGGATCGTAAATAACTCGTACAAGCCCAGACATAATTCAATTTCACAAAAGAATTCCAGGAGAATAAGTGAGCAAGTGTGTACAGTCTATGTATGTGTGTTTGATAAAGTGTTAGAGTGTTGTATCGGTGCATAATGTGTGTAGGTAATGGCCTCCCTTATAGTATCTTAGAGGCGTAGCAAGAGGAGTTCTGAAGTGCTACCTACCCCTTTTACTCTATAGGAGTAAAGTATAAAAGTGTGTGGATTTGTATGCATGTATTTCGATCCCACAATTCTAAAAACGTCCGATTTAAACCGGCAAAATACCACCTACTAGAAATCGTTTGCATGTCAGTGGTCAACGGTTTTCACTGTTATGTCGTTTCAAGTGGTCCTTGGTAACCGGTGGGGATCCTACGACATTTAAAAGGGTAAAACTAGATTCATGTCAAACACTTGGGTCCCTAATGTGTCAATTTAAATTCTAGGTTCATTAGTGAACATTGTCGAGATCGAGGATACTCAGCTTTATTTATATCAAAATGGTTAAAAATGGATTTAGCCCTTTCTTTGTTGTAGGTGTTTACGAAGTTTCAATACAGTACATACGCTTTTTATATTTTTTTCTTCAAATGGGTATCGTGGGATGGGTTAAAGGATTACGTTGCGAGAAGAGCATTTTCCTATGTGACAATAAGAATATATTGCGATCGACAAATTCGTTTTCCGAGATTGAAAAATAAATTCACTTTAGGTAAGAGTAATTTACGAGGTCCATGGTAGGTAATGAAGTTTATAATGGACTGTTTTTGTTCGCTTGCTTCATCCTATTGCGTTGCAACGCCCTCATAAATTCCAATTATTTCGATTCAAGACTTAAGTTGACCAATGGTGCTTTGTTTGGTCCAGCTTGTCTCGCCATCTTCTACGGGGTGTGCCGCGACGCCATCTAGCTATGTCAGGCCACGTGTTGGTTACCAATTAACATACTCCACTTGTGACAACGCTCCAAGTGGCCCAAGGAGCTATAGATCTAAATCCACATCTCATTGGGCATAAGGCAGATGTGGTCCAGTCCTTTAGCTTAGCACCCTTTTAAGCAATGTCAAAATATGAAATTCGCTAACATGCACGGGGCCCGAGTATTCGATTGAGGTCCACCGCTTTCACATAGAGGAAATAGAAATATTTTAATATATTACGGTAAAATGTGTATAAATTTAATTAAGTTACCAAACTATGTACCATAATGCTTGACAAGTTTGTGGCTCTTATTATGTAGGCTCATAATTAGTTTTAATTAGTTTTACTCTCTACTGAACCGTGTATCGTACATGTGTATGTGCGTGCCTAATTGCTTTATTCTAAAGATACTTTGACCAACCCGACATCATTATCGTTGACAGTCTAAACTAAGGCTGGCATTGACCTGCACCTTAGCATGTCGATAGAAATCTAAATGGACTCAGCCTGGACTTCGGCTGATTGTTTGGCGCCATAACTAGCGTCAGTTCCTGTAAAGTGCAGCTGAGAGGACATGCAAGGTCATTCTTTAAGTGTTCACACCGTTTTTAGAAGAGCACTACGTTTACACTCTAATGCAGAATCGTCTATGGATTTCCACTTGAATAGATTTTCCTTGTGGGTCCGGAGGTAGTATGCAGACTTCCAGGTTGCGCAAGGTAATTCATGCCCAGGTGGGAGGTCTTTAGCAGTCGTTCGCCAGTGAGTGGGAAGGCACTTTAAATATTACGTAACACATTCTTTTACAATCTGAAGAATTTTGATGGAAATTCAATACTAATGAGATGATTATGGTAATATAGACCCTCATTATCGTAAATTATTTTAATGTGAGAAGCACAGAGCCTGTCGAACAGGCGCTGGATGGGGGGGCCTTTATCCAACATTGGGCGTCTTTTGGCCGAAATAATGAAGATTATGGCAGCTTTGCCCTTAAACATCTAATCCAAGAAATATTTTGGAGAACACTTTGTAAAATTTATTTATGCAATTACCCGCTGAGAATAACAAGTCTTATTTCTTTTGTACCATTATAATATTGCAAAATTACGATTCGGGGTGTTTGTAAAGTAAACTAATATTCAGTGAGTCTTTTTCATTAAAAAGAGGGTAGGAGATAAATGTAATATTAGTTTAGCCGTGAAATTAAGATACTCCATAGATAAATTAGACGTGATTAAAAACGAGGCCAAAAATACGTTAATTTACGTCAGCTTCAGGGTCAGTTAATTTGAATGGACTAAATTAATATTTTATCTACTAATTTAGTTTATAAAATCTAAAGTAAAAGACGTACTGAACTCTTTTGTTAATTTGTGATTAAGGGATTCAGTACGATTAATGACTGGTTTAGCAAATGTTGTACCCAGCAAAGGCGAATTAGGCAAAAACAAATTAATTAAGGCCTGTTCTTGTCCTTGAACAGGCCTGATGGAGAACAATAGATGACCCCTATGATGGAACGGGCGTGTTCAGTGGATTTCTGTTAACTTTAGGACAAACACTAAAAATAAGTTGTAATGTAATGTACATACTTACTCAGACTTATTTGCATTTATCCATGAAGGTCAGAATAAGCATTCTATTACCGGTAGGCGCTGTTGTACTTAAAGTTGAGCTTGGTTCTGTCTGTGAAGTGAATGAGGATGAGTAACAAGTCCTGGTGCCAGAGCAGATAATCAGAACAGCTCCTAACATAATGAAATGCTTGTTTTGTCCTGCATGAATGAATGGAAATAAGTATGAGCACGTACATTACATTACAGTGTCTCGTTATCTGCAGCTGAATGTAAATTGAAATTACCAAGAACCTACCAAGTCTGAAAATATTGGCCTTCACCCTTTTTGCCGATCGGAAACTATTAAATGACTACTCCTGCTTTAGGCGGAGCGAAAGGGCGTGTCAGACTTTTACTGACTACAACCAACCCGTTTTTCTTTACTTGCCTGTGCACTACTGGCCACGGTGTCTTTGTTCACCCTTTGATCGTTAATGATAGGGGTTTATTTCATTTTACATATTCTAGCGCATGTACCAAATACAACCAATAAACTATGGTGTACGTTTTTTCTACAAAAAACCTTGACTCGATTCAGTTACAAACAATGTACCTAAATGTACCTAATACTAGTATTTTGTTCACGATCTTTTTGTTCCGTACGGTGGTAGGTAAGAGAGACACTAATAACTAGCTGCATACTTTAACCCTCATAAGTTTCTATGCTGTGAAAATATCAGGATTAAAAGTTATAAATCTACTGTGTGAGAAATTTCATCCAAATTAAATTGTTAGTTTTTACGTTAAAGAGTAACTAAGATCCACCTATCCATCCATACAAACTTTAGTATGGATTAGTAGGTTGTAATATCTTAAATACATTTACCACTTTAGCCTGAGCTCGAAAGAGCTGTAGGTCGTGAGAAAGACATTTGTCCACAAGTGGGATGATTGGAACTAACAGTAACAACACCTTATATAATTTTGATTTTAGGTAAAGTGTGGCCTCACTTATTCCAGCAGGGTAATTGCGTAACAAGCTATCAGTAGCAATGAATTTCATTTTGATAGTTCAACAACATTCATTGCGTTGTTTACACTATTGAGCAGACAAATTTTTCAAACATATGAAGCAACGGATCAGAAATAGGCTTCAAAATTATTCCAATTGATAGGAATAGTGTCTTACTTACGTAACCCTAATTACTTAGGGTGCTGTATACACCAAAGTATTTGACCATAGAATCAAGTGGCTTTCGTGACGCTACATAATGTACTACTATTTTTTTAATTATCTTGTTTTACATAAGAAAATTATAATTGTTGACCAGTAACTGATGATTAAATGATGCTGTTTAAACTTCTGTTGGGAAGATAAAAAAGAATTTTAATGTTTAATGGATTTTCATTTCATTTCTAAAACCTTTTAATGGAGTTTTAATACGACTGAAAACTCTACACGATTTTCTATAATATCTTTGTATATCAAGTTAAAAGTAACTACTAAACTAACTATAAAAGACTTATTCTTTACGGTGATAGGAAAAATATTTTAAGTAATTTAAAAAAAAGTTCATTATTCAGTATTCTAGTAAATAATAATCTTTATGGCGCCGTATTAAAGCGGTCATTGAAGTTTTAAAAGTTGTAATATTTTAACTTTCGTTCCAGTAAAAACTTTATAACAACGCGAACATTAAAAAGAGACAATATTATTTTATGCTATCATCACATAAAAAACATGCTACATACCTTTTAATTAACAATCACCATCAGAAAACAAAACACGATAAAAAAAAATCACATTCAAAAACAGAATTCACTGCCACTAGCCAAACCGAAATTCAAAAAACAAAACACAAATGCTGTACTCGGAAAAGTTTCAATATGGAATATGTAGATCGCGAGCTTTCAGGCAGCTTCAGCGGGAGGTGTGTCCCTTTCAGCGGTCGGGTAACTACTGGCGTAGCAGCGTACCCCTAACGCCCTAGCCCATTGAAACTTTTATAACCTTATTTTATGCAGTGGCTGTGTCGTGTGTCTTTTCAACTTTGAATCTTTGGTATCGGCACGCAATTTGACCATTTGATAGGGAGGGTAACGTTGAAAGAAGTTGAAGTGGATCGTCGATAGTGTAGAGCGGAAACAGGTTGCTGTCAAGCTTGAGTGCAAACCGTAGTACTATTCTCTGCCTTTTACTAGCAGTTACGGAGTAGCGTGTGTAGGTTCACGATACTTTCTTTATTTAGAACTACTACTACTAGAGATTTATGTGCTTTATTTAATGAAGAATTTCTTGTAATTATTGCGAATGGAAAATACTGTTTTAATAAGATGATGGTCTAAATTTTTGACAAGTTTTTGACAACGGTTGTCGCTAAATTGAAATCGCGACAAGATTTTCCACTGTATTGAATTACGGTGGTTGATAGGCCGTCGCTGTCCTCCATACTTGTTATTATTTTCTTTATTTAGGGACTAACAACTATACACTACAGACAAACTACACACTAAACTAACTAGACTAACTATATACTTTATAGACTAATAACTATATAAAAACAATTTATATCTTAGGAGTTATTACAGACAGCACTAGAAAACAGCGAAAGGCGGGCCTTTTGGGGGGAGTGTCTTATGTAATATTGAGGTTCAAAAACTGGTGATTCTCAGCCTAATTTGAATAAATGACTTTTGATTTTTTATTTTGGACAGTTGTTCCGGTATCTCGGCTGGATTGCCGAGGCAGTGATTGCTTTGTTGTATGTCTATTTATATTGTACTACCGACATACTTGCAAGCAGTTAAACTGGTAAAGCGGACCCCAGACTCCAAAGTTGAAAAAGCTTCGGATGCGACTGGGATTAACGCTGAGATTAAGATGATGACTCGTATTAAAGAATTTATTACATATTACTATGTAACAAAATTGATAATTACAAGACTCCAGACATAATACGCAAAAAAAAAACAAAGTTGGTTTATTTCGTGTATCAAATTGTAACACTGTCTAGAAAAGAGAAGCTTCAAGTACAGGCAAGTGCCTACCGTACAAAAATTGACTTTGCTAAGAGCTTTCTTAGTGTGTTTGCTTTCATGCAGAAAAGATCAACGCCTCTTCACAACAACTCTACAAATTAAAATTACGACTGACGCTCAGAACATATATTCTGATATAGTTATGCTCCGCTCTTATTGGTTGCAACTTGATGTTATATAACCTACAGCTTTCCTGGATTTATAGGCTAACGCATAAATAATTTTTCAAATCGGGCCAGTTCCTGAGATTAGCACGTTCAAACAAACAAACTCTTTAGCTTTATATATTAGTATAGATAGATTATTCCTTTATACAAAATTAGTTTTTGCATAAGGTTGCTAAAACTAATTATAAGCGTATGCAGAAGTGGCCGCCGCCGGAATCCTGTCTGTTTTTTTATGTGGAATCGTAGTGATTCATCAAATCAAATCAAATCAAATCATTTATTTCAAATAAACCAGTTACAGGCACTTTTGAATTGTCAGAAGGTCGGTCAGTCAATAAGATGAAGCTAGTCCATGTCATGCTGCTCCATTGGATACTCTGACGTTTGATAAGTGCTCATGTAGGTTTATGTGAAATAAAATAATTTGTTTATGATTGCAGTATGTATTAGGTATTTTGCCGTCCATTAATTATCAAAATGACATCCACCGTGGCTTAGCAGTAGCGAACGCGGCCGCTGCGCAAGGAGGCGCGTGTTAGATCCCCGCACAGTGCCAATATTTGTATGCATGAATATGAATATTTGCACTGGTCTAGTCATGCCTCGGAGGCACGTTAAGCCGTTGTTCCCGGTTGCCATACGAACATCTAGTGGTAGTCATTACGGGTTGTTGGAGCCCTCAAAAATCTAACAATTGGTCTAATTGCAATGCTTCGATATCGCTTTCGGGTGGTGGAGGTCAGACGGCAGATTCGCTTCATGGAAAATGTCGGATTTTAGTCAAAATTAGCAGTTAGACTGGTAAAGTGGACCCCAGACCTCAAAGCAGAAAAAGCTTCGGATCGGGCTGGGATTAACGCTGAGATGAGGATGACGATTAGTTATCAGAATACCGATGGTTGAAATAAAATTGTGCCTATCATAATAAATTAACTGTATAGGTATATTTCGGTCCCCATTAAGGCACTCAGAGAATAACTAAAGTAAGCCTCTTTTTCATTCCGGTATTTCATACATTACAAAGTAAATTTAGTACCGCAGTCCTGGCCTGTTGAGTATTCATTATATCCATTTCTTTTCATATATGTAATTAGGTTTATATGCATGAAGTAGGTTGTCCTCGTTTGCTGCTCTGGTGGTTTATCACAAAAACTTTATATTATACGGGTAATTTTAACTCAGGGAAACCGGTGTAGTATTTACTTTTTAATGATACACGTGCCCGTATGTAAGTATGTAGATTCTGTCCGCAGTTTTACTGTCGTTAGTCAAAATCAAAAGTAATTTTTTTTAATTATGCTGAGAATCAGCACTTTTTGAACTTCTATATTACATAAGGCAGTCCCCCAAAACGCCCGCCCTTCACCACTTTCTAGTGCTTTAACTAGGAAGAAGAAGTGGCGGAACAACTCTCAAGGTCTCTCACAATGGGCCTGATACGAAGACTCAGAGTCACATAAAGATCGATGGAAAGAGCTATGCTCGGAGTTTCTCTGCGCGATCAGAAATGAATAGATCTGCAGAAGAACCAAAGTCACTGACATAGCTCTTCGAGTCACTAAAATTAAGTAGCAGTGGACGGGGCACATTGCTCCCAGAACCGATGGCCGATGGGGCAGTAAGGTTCTGGAATGGGGGCCACGTGCCGGAAGACACAGCGTAGGGAGGCCCCCAACAAGGTGGACCGATGACCTGGTGAAGGTCGCGGGAAGCCGATGGATGGGGGCAGTACAAGACCGATCATCGTGGAAAGCCTTAGGGGAGGCCTTTATCTAGCCGTGGATATCTTTAGGCTGAAGAAGAACACAGAACATTAAATAAAATTATCTACCATATGCCAGCTAGCTACGTCAATATACCAGGAAGCAAAAAAAAGCAATAAAACTGGAAATGTAAGGAAGCTAAAACTTTTAAGTAAATAAAAGCCTCCACACATATAGGGCGTGACAGCTCAAATATGTATACATTGTGTAGTACATTGTAAAACTCTGAACTCATATAACCTGTCAGTAATTTTGAAGAAAGAACACAAACATTGTCTTGAATTAATCAAAGCGACCAGTCTTAATACCCTTTAGACAAAATAATATTTCGACGTATTCATTAATAACCAAACAAATGTAAGTTTATAGACAATTAATATAGAGGTACTAGCGGCCCGATACGTGCTTCGCTACGCATAAAGTGAAATAATAATAACAAATTTATTGGACCATCAAAATTATTTATTCAAACATAAAATATTTTAATTTTAATTGCTAGCAATTTTAAAACTTCATCCAAAACATTTAGATTATTAAACAAACGACTGGGGGTACCGATTCTCGAACAGGCAACATAAAGTTGGCCAGTTGAAAAATATGATTCCTCCAAATTCAGACCACAAACATGAAATGTTTGCCCTTGGGCTTTGTTGATGGACATATCAAATGATATTGTAATCGTTTGTACTCAAACGACATATCAGTTGGGATCATAGGGACACGCGATATCAAACAAACTTCTCCTTTTGATTTGTCGTCCTCCGTGGCGCAGCGGTCAACACGCCTGCCTGCGACGTGGAGACCCCGGGTTCGATCCCCGGCTAGGTCATGATGAAAACGATCTTTTCCTGATTGGCTTGGGTCTTGGATGTTTATCTATATATGTATCTATTATAAAGTATAGTATCGTTAAGTTAGTATCCCATAACACAAGTCTCGAACTTAATTTGGGGCTAGCTCAATCTGTGTGATTTGTGCGTATATATTTATTTATTTATTGATCCTGTATCGTATATAATTATTTATTTACCAGTTAAGATCGTAGCTTCAATTAAATTTGGCAAAAAGTTTTTTACTGCCAATCTGGTGCCATTACAGAGTTTTGTTGGATTATAAAATTACAAAGAAAGTTGCATTGATCTTTATATATATAGATGAGACGATGATCCACCGTTCACTGAATTCATTTGGTACAAAAACTGTGATAAATAAAGAACCGCTCGTCCGATTCTGTTCAAACTTCACATAAACCATCTACTAATTTGTCAAAATAAAGCCTAAATATTCGGTTTCGATAGGTTAGTCCGTTCTTGAGTTATAAAATTACAAAGAAAGTTGCATTGATTTTTATATACAGCCTGGAAGGGTAAAAACCGTTGACACTAAAACCATAGGTAGTTTGCTTAGTTATAAAAATGTTTATCTGAATTGAAAAATAAATAAACGTTTTTTCTTTTAAAAAAATTAAAAAGTTTCTATCCGAGACAGGCCGTAAACTCATAGATACAATGCGCCCGAGGTACGTATCAGTGCAAATGGCGCTGACCTCTTGCACCGGCCGTCCGTTCTAACGTCTACCTACGTAAGTTTTAACTTACTAAATTCCAATAAAAACACAATACACAAACCTGTGATGTAACTTTCCTTTCAAACTTTTCCTGGCTTTGGTATTTAAAAGTTAATCACATTTTTATTTACAGTTTCATTAAAAATTACTTGTTAAATTTACATCGATTGAATAATGTACATTTACATTAACCTCAAAAGGCGATGAAAAACGATGGTGGTAACTGTTTTGCCGTATTCGATGTTCGTGCCGTATGTGATTTACCCGGCTCCCGTAATGTTCATTATGAACATAGTAAATACGTAAATTTTTCGGGCCTCGTTCAAGTTATCACCAGCCACGGCGTAAAGCCAACCCATTTCGGTCCACTGTAGTTTTGTGTATGCCAAAATATTACACTAAATAACACACATTCCTACACGACACACATAAGACACACTTGCACGACAAATGAGCGGAGGCGGGCGAACTTCGGACTTCGCGTCGCAAGCGTTGCGCTGCGAGCAAGCGCACGTCCTTTCCATACCGTGGCTGCGCCGAACTGAGGGGAGAGGGTAGCGCGCGCAGCTTGCGTGCCGGTCATTTACCCTAGCGTTCACGAAACATATGATCTGCTAGCCGCTGGACTGAAAATAAGTTCGTGGAAAAACGGACATTTTACTAAAAAAAAAAAAAGTTTTCTTTTTTCACTGAATTTACGTTTTGAAAGTGAAACCAAACCACTGATTTCATGAGTACCGGTGTGAACACTAGCAGCTTGTATAGGTATAGATAGAACAAAAAAAAAAAAATCCGTCCAGCCGTTTAGTTGCAGTAGATATAGATAAATAACCTAGATACCGACTGCAGCGCCGATGAACCGACCACCGCAGGCGCGGGCTTGCAGGCGGCGAGCGATGGGCAGCTCGCCGCCCGGTAAGGACCAGGCCCGGGTCGACAGCGCGTTGAGTTTCACGCGCGCCTCAAAGAGATGTCAGCACACCGTGACGGGGTCCACGAGGACCGATGAATCCTAGGCCAGGGTTGCGGATTGGTTAAAAAAGAAACCGTTCCGTCCGTCTGTTACGCTTTCCCGCTTAAACCTCTCAACTGATTTTGATGAAATTTGGCACAGACAATCTTTAGAACCTGAGAAAGGATACCATAGGCTACCTTTTAACCCGGAAAATTTTGTTGTTCCCAAGGGAAATTTAAAAAGCGCGATATAACCGAACTTCACGCGGTCGAAGCCGCGGGTGGAAAGATAGTCTTATTATAAGAATATTTGGACAATTGCCAAAACCGATTTTGTCGTTATGCTAACGCTATAATAGACACCGATATACCGACAATTCACGGGATTAGTGATATAGATGGTATCACAGTGTGGCCTACAGCCTCGTATTCTGTAGGTAAATTGTTGAGCAACAATTGTGCAACTTTGGTCACACAATACAACTACTAACTGCACCCCGCCCGTTTCACCCGCTAAGTTTTAATCCTGTATCGAAATAGAATAGAATGCAGGAATATCGGACTAAATACTTACCATTAGCATGTTGCCGGCCACATTACTAAACACTTCACAAAAACACATTATTGGGAGAATGATGGGGATATGGTGTGCATAGTTGTTTCCCGGTGACTTTGCAGTATATAGAATCTATAAACCGGTACATAATAACAGCCTCCCACGATTCGCTATGCCAATCAAACTTGGCAGAAATTTAAATTGCCTCTACATTCGTGGGCAATTAGGTACAAAAATCATAATTAACTGAAGGAACAATACTTCCCCACGTAGGTACTAATGAAATCACGTCATTTAGCAATAACATATACGCTTGGATCCCGAATATTACGAAATTTAATTGTAAACCAACATCCTTATTGAGCGCGGTTACGGGTTAATATTCTCTCAACGTTTGACTGTAAAATATTTAATCGATACACAGCATGAAATTGAACAGCTGCGCCATATCATAATATCTTATTAAACGTGTTACATGATGAATTATTTACTTTCTAAAAGTATGTTGGTATGAACACTTTTATACGTCAATCATATTTAAAAAAAACTATATGAAGTTAGCGTTTCATTTCAACTAGTCCTAAAAGAATGACCTTTCTTCTAAGACTACTTGATCAAGATCAAGATCAGACTCAGAAGTCGCAGTCGTCCAGATCTAATCTTGGTCAAATCATATTTTATGTTTATTAACATTGCACAGTACTCACACAATAAAATTATAAATATTCAAGTAGTTTATTATAATTTATTAATAGAAATAATGTTAATCGTGCAATATAAAAATGAATTTTAACCAAAACACTATCTAAAAAACATGTAAATGTCTGTACTTCCATAAAATATAAATACCATAATATTATAAAATACTGTTCGTTATTGATACCATTTTAATTATTACTTTTTTTTTGCCTTCTTTCTCTCTCCTATAACAAAAATTAAAGAAAACACTTTGCTGTGCCCGACAGGGTCCATAGTTGATTCTATACTTTAATATACGAACTATTATGTAACATTATGGAATGCAATAAAGTATTGAGTATTTTATCAAAACAATGTAGATCTATGTACGACATAGTAATTTGAGGAAAAACCACACAGATTGATTGTACCTGTTCAGTCAGTGCACGCATTTATAAGAAATCGTGCAGATCAACGGAAAACTCAAGGAGCTTAACCCTAGAAAGATAACGTGCGCCTCAAAGGCGCCCGCAAAATACATATTTCGCCGCAATTTTGTTACCAACGCGTGTACAAGCTTGTGTTTCCTAGCCAATTCAGTCGTTGGTCAACACTTCCAAGAGACGGCTACTACTGTTCGGTAAGTATCATAGTTTTGCTGTTAGAGCGATGTGTTGCGCTCGGGAGGCGCATGTTTATCTTTTGTGTAACTTTTGCCACTTTCATAGTGAATTTGTTTTTGTTATTTTTACTAATGTAAGGTAAGTAATAAAGGTTGATTTTTTTTTTATTAGTGAATACTTATTGTCATCAATTGTTTTTAGGAGTATTTTAACACCGTGTTCAGCAGAAGAGTGTTGGATGAAAGAGAAATTGTTTCTTTACTGACTGAAGAAGATGAAGGCACTAATGAGGGCAGTGACAGCGAGATCGAGAACCATGTCAATGACTAATGTTGATGGCCAAAAAGGAGTGATGATCAATGAAAATTTGAAGGATATTTCATCGCAGAATGTTACTGAAAATACTGGACATGACCAACCCATAGTAATTCCGCCTAGTGATGTGATCAGGGGCAAGAATAGGCATATTTGGTCTACTGCTAAAGGACAAAATACCAGAAAAACGTCTGCATCAATATAGTTCATTCAAATTGTGCCTGTTTGAAAACTAGGTTGCAAATTCCTATTTTATCAAGACGCTTGAGAGAAAGTATTGAATATCCCCCCACAAAGTAACAGAAAGATGTCTGAAGAAGCTGATGAGGAACCACTAAATGAAATTCGACGGAACTGTCGCTTATGTACTAAAAAAAAGAAAAGAATTATTCAAAATAACGTGCATAAAATGTAAAAAGACATTGTGCGGAGAACATAAAAAAGTTGTTTGCAACAATTGTCTTTACCGGTTGATTTTTCCAGTATTTTTTTAAATTTGAGACTGTTTATATTATAAATAATTAGTTAATAACAAAAAACACTATAAAAAATGCCTATTTTTTTAAATTTCTATCTAAGTACAGAAGACTTCTAATTTTTGTTCACTTTTGTTAAGGGTTTATAAAATCCTTAAATTTTAATATTTTAAATAAAAAATAATGATAATACATATGTATTTTCTTTACTTATTAATAATTCAGCTATTTACAGTAGTAAATAAAACAAAAATAATTGACATTCATCAAAAAATTGGCAATTAAAACGGTGCGCCTCTGAGGCGCATGTTTATCTTTTCAGTACAAAAAAATAACGTTATCTTTCTAGGGTTAACGATCCGACGAACAATGGCAAAACATTTCGGTAGGCTACATAAATTACTCAAACCACGAGACCATAACAAAACTAACAGGATAGAGAGCAACTTTGTGAAATGACCCATAGAGTCCTCATACTAACAATAATTTAAAAAATAGAATACTTTACAAGTCTGGTCCGAAAGACAGGCTATGGTAGAGCGTACGAATGTGGCACTACAGGCAGTCTCCAAATGGCGCAAAGCCAATCTTGTCTTGTCTTGCATTCTATACCGCCACAACACAAGCATGTCTATTCACCACCAAAAGAAGCCCATTCACCTTGGCTCCTACTTTCCGGAATGTATCCTTGGAGTACATCGACCGCCTTCGGATTGTGTGAGTTGAGATTTCCTCAAACCTAAACTTTGGGCGGTTCATTGAGTTTAAAAGCAATGTGGCTACAATTTGCTAGCGACGGTGTTTCCGTTGGACTAAAATTTAAGTATCTTGAAGGCTAAAGTGAATAAGATCTTATTAAACTAGAGCGCTTTACTACCAACGGTTGCATCACTGCTTACGATCAGGCGGGATTGCGGTCAAGCACTAGCTTATCCATACTAATATTACTCTGTCTGTCTGTCTGTTACGCTTTCCCGCCTAAACCCCTCAACTGATTTTGATGAAATTTGGCACAGACAATCTTTAGACCCTGAAAAAAAAAACATAGGCTACCTTTTATCCCGGAAAAATTTGATGTTCCCGAGGGAAATCTAAAAAGCGCGATATAACCGAACTCCACGCGGGCGAAGCCGAGGGCGGAAAGCTAGTAATTTATAAAAAAGAAAAAAAAAACAAGTGAATGTCATTAAAATTTTATTTACAGAAAGAATTACATTACATATTATATGACATTCATTAATGACAATGTCTTAAGAAAAATAAAGTTAGAGGAGTTCATTAGGGAAAGAGATACTCTTACGTGCGTGTGTGTTACGATTTGACAACGTCGTCGCGCTCACATTTTATCGCAGAATCGATCAAAATTAGTTAAATAATACCAGTTCACTGTGAACTGTGTGACGAATGAATTGCTTATTTGATTTGGATGAGGGACTGATAATTTGTAAAGAAAAATACCGTTTTCTTGGAACGACGGTAATTTTATAGAACGATTATTTTGTGGACTTTTAAGTAGATAGTAAAAATTTATCTTGATTATAAAACTGTTAAGATTTCAATTTTATCCTGCCTACATAACTCTGACGCTGGTTCTGCCTGTTATTCAGAGATTTTTTACAGTCGTTACAGGTCGTTAGCAGCCAGAAAATCAACAACCAGCCCAGCAGGGAACATTATAGGCTGATTATCTATGTAAGATCACAGCCTACTCCCGGCTGTGATCTTACATAGATACTCCCGGCTGTGATCTTACATAGATAATCAGCCTATAATGTTCCCATTATTGGGACACTGGCCTCCTCTCGGTGAGAGGGAGTAGGCTGTGATCTTACATAGATAATCAGCCTATAATGTTCCCACTGTTGGGACACTGGCCTCCTCTCGGTGAGAGGGAGTAAGCTGTGATCTTACATAGATAATCAGCCTACTCCCTCTCACCGAGAGGAGGCCAGTGTCCCAACAGTGGGAACATTATAGGCTGATTATCTATGTAAGATCACAACCTACTCCCTCTCACCGAGAGGAGGCCAGTGTCCCAACAATGGGAAGATTATAGGCTGATTATCTATGTAAGATCACAACCTGCTCCCTGTCACCGAGAGGAGGCCAGTGTCCCAACAGTGGGAACATTATAGGCTGATTATCTATGTAAGCTGTATTAAGCTCACAGAGTTCAAAAGTAAGATAAATAAATACTTACTAAACGGTGATCACTAAACGGGGACATCAATCGTTAACATTGATTCATTTCATTTACGTTACAATTGGCTGTTACTTGAAGTCTAACAAATATCCACTTTATTTAAATGAAGTTGAAAAGTTATAAAAATAAAAATGATGCAGATGTACCGTAAACTGAACTTTATTGTGTAATATTTAAAGTATTTTTCCATTAAATATTTGTTTACATTTTTAGCGAATATGTCCCAATGTTACTATAGAACCTACGTTTACATGTTTTTCATCAATTATTTATCAAACCCTGTATAAAATTGCAATGGATTCAGAACCAAAGCTTTGTGAATCAGCATTGTTGAAGATAAAGTTTTTACAATGAACGAATTCCCAGTTTGAACATCTATTGTTACTAAAACTTTGTGGCTATTGTTCAAGCGCATCGCTTTGAGCTGAACATTGCTATGTCAATTATCTGGGCATTTCTTAAGTTTTTCATCAGTTATTTTAGTAAAAGATAAAATAAAGACCGGCCAAGTGCGTCTCACACTCACTAAAGGTTTCGTGCAGGAGTCGAACTCTAAAAATTCCAACAGTCTATCCATCACGGTTTATGAGTTACAGCCTAGTGACAGACACACAAACAAATAGTGGAGTCTTGATGAAAGGTTCAAGTTTTTATCCTTTAGACACACTCCCAGCATTCTTGGGATAAAAATATGGCAGGACATGGACTCAACAATATTTTTGTTTTATTTCCTTTTATTTATTACTTAACCTATGTAAAATTGTCGGTCTCCGTGGCGCAGCGGTCAACACGCCTGCCTGCGACGTGGAAGCCCCGGGTTCGATCCCCGGCCAGGTCATGATGGGAAACGATCTTTTCCTAACTGTCCTGGGTCTTGGATGTTTATCTATATATGTATCTATTATAAAATGTAGTATCGTTGAGTTAGTATCCCATAACACAAGTCTCGAACTTACTTTGGGGCTTGCACAATCTGTGTGATTTGTCTGTATATTATATTAAAAAAAAAAATATTTTGTTTCTTTTTCCAAAAATCTTTTAAAATGTTATTAATCAAATTTGTGTCATCTGATTTGCCCACTTATATAAATATTAACATAGTGCTTGATTCTATTAAGTTCATGGTATTAATTCAAAGGCTGTGGTGGACAAATAGTTCTACATATTATACTTACCTGATTTAAGAGCTGAAAGATTGTTATTCTCGAACAGGCATCTTACATTGTCACATATCATATTTAATGACCACTGCCAGCTCTCCTAATGGCGGAGGAAAATATCGTGAGGAAACTATCATGTTATAGTACCAAAAATCAAATATAATATATAGTTTATAAGCCTGCGTCCCAGCATTTGGAATTTTAAACATAATTAAGTTATTTTAGTAAGTAGAAATTATTGGTAGTTATTATTATACTGCACCAGGACACACATAGGACATTTTATTCTGATATTCCTACGGGTTTGAAAACTATGCGGCAACTATGTGGAACTGGAAGGCGCAATAAATAAAGAACGAAGTTACGTAAATGAGGAAAAAAAATATTTATATTTTTATACAAATATTCTTTGTTATGTGATTCCATACTATGAATTTGAAGCCTAGGTACTAGAACGAAAGGTCTCCAAATTTCAATTTTATTCGTTTATATTCGACCTGCGTCGAGGTTTTATATTAAACAATAACTCATATGAAGTATCCCCGATAACGATAAAAAATAAAGCTAATAAATCACTCAGAACATTATTTTATTCGTCTGACACAGATAAGCTGTTTATTTTTAGTGGATTATTTCGTAGGAAAGCTTACCGAGATTTATGCTGTTAGTAATATATTTTTACTATTATTGCTAGACACATTTGTATGCTACGGCAAGTACTCAGATATTTAATGATTTAAAAAGATGTATATAAAATTTCTCTTCTTTTTGTCTCCATAAGTAACTTCTACGCTTCGGAATGGGTTGTGATGTGACTGCTTTACCCTTTGTCAATTCATAAGCGGGCAATTGATTTAATTAGAATAAGTTTTCTGAGGTCAACATTTTCCCAATAATCTCTTCCAAATATTTTGTAATTGGATTTATTAGAAAATTCATATTTTCTTTAATTCATCATCAATTTTTTTCGTCCCACTGCTGGGCACAGGTCTTCTCTCATACAGAGATTACTTTAATTCTTGTTTATTTTTTGTTGTCTCGAATGTTTTCGATTGTTTTTAAGTGCGTAAAAATCCTACCATAATAATTATATTGGTGTGGTGTCGTGGAGTACCTTGGGGAAGGCCTATGTCCAGCAGTGGACGTCTTTCGGTTGAAATGATGATGATGATGGTGTTTATGCTTTATTCTTAACCGTTTAATTATTCCCTAACCATGTGTTTGATGTGTATTGATACTCTATATCTTATCAAATTATCTTACCTTTATATCTTGTCTTCTCTATCTTACTCAAATTCCAATTAACTACCAGTGAAATATAAAGTTCTTAAACCAATTAAAAAAATCTGGATATTTCTAAAACAAACTCAGACAATTCGATTTACTTATTCAACACAATTTCAAGATCCAATATTATCATAGATTCATTCTGCCAATATTTTATTCAATACAAAAATATGATTACCAAACCTAATAAACCTTTGCCGAGAAAATCTATAGAAAAGCATTATTATGTAAAAAAAAAAAACGTGTTTTCTTCTGTCGTAGGACGTGAACGTGCCCTCAATGAAGTATGAAGCTGAACAAGTTTTATTTCGAAACAAAATATAAGACGTGTTTCTTATTCAGAAACTGTATGCTTTTGTTAGAGTTCCGTACCAAAAGAACCTATTACTCCACTACCAGACAGTGGAGTACCTTACACTAACATTGTAGTGGCAAAGTACCTATCACGTGGACTGTATTTAGAAAAGCAATATATTAGAAATAATAAATAAATATGTGATAGAATAATGCCTTCGGGGTATGTCTCTCTGATTAAGGTGCTAAAAGCACAAACTTTCTTCTGCCAAACCACTAACTTCCAACCTTCAGATGCGGAGTTCGTGGACCACCAGACCAGATCACGAGGAAGCGCACGACGACGCATTTCACTGGCAGACTCCCTAACTTTATTATTTTGAATTTTTAGGCCTAATCCTCTTAAAAGTAATAAAATTTTGTGACCATTGCAATATCGTGGCCATGATTCGCTAGCTTGCCAGTTCAAAAGGAAGTGCGCTCGCTACGTCATTCCCCGACCGGCGGAAGGACGCGGTCCCACTATGACCGCGTTTCGTTTACTTTATTTAAGTTATTAGCAGCGTTCACCGCCACAAAAATCAGAGGAGATATTTAACAAACATCCTTATGTCAGATGGACTCTCGTTCTTAATAGGTTTGTATTTTATGAACCACAATATATAGCCACTTGGACAGCCTCCGTGGCTAGCGGTAGCGGACGCAGCCGCTGCGCAAGGAGGCGCGGGTTCGATCCCCGCACAGTGCAAGTATTTGTATGCATGAATATGAATACTTGCACTGGTCTGGTCGTGCCTCGGAAAGCACGTTAAGCCGTTGGTCCCGGTTGCCATACAAACATCTAGTGGCAGTCGTTACGGGTTGTTGGAGCCCTCAAAAAGTCCAACAATTGGTCTAGCTACAATGCTTCGATGTCGCCTTCGGGTTGTGGAGGTCAGACGGCAGTCGCTTCACGGAAAATGTCGAAGTATAGCCATATCAGCAGTTGGTCTGGTAAAGCGGACCCCAGACTCCAAAGCTGAAAAGGCTTCGGATGCGACTGGGATTAACGCTGTGATTATAATAATATTTGCACTGGTCTGGTCGTGCCTCGGAAAGCACGTTAAGTCGTTGATCCCGGTTGCCATACGAACATCTAGTGGCAGTCGTTACGGGTTGTTGGAGCCCACAAAAATCCAATAATTGGTCTAACTGCAATACTTGGATATCGCCTTCGGGTTGTGGAGGTCAGACGGCAGTCGCTTCACGGAAAATGTCGAAGTTTAGCCATATCAGCAGTTGGACTGGTAAAGCAGACCCCAGACTCCAAAGCTAAAAAGGCTTCGGATGCGACTGGGATTAACGCTGTGATTATAATAATATTTGCACTGGTCTGGTCGTGCCTCGGAAAGCACGTTAAGTCGTTGATCCCGGTTGCCATACGAACATCTAGTGGCAGTCGTTACGGGTTGTTGGAGCCCACAAAAATCCAATAATTGGTCTAACTGCAATACTTGGATATCGCCTTCGGGTTGTGGAGGTCAGACGGCAGTCGCTTCACGGAAAATGTCGAAGTTTAGCCATATCAGCAGTTGGACTGGTAAAGCAGACCCCAGACTCCAAAGCTAAAAAGGCTTCGGATGCGACTAGGATTAACGCTGGGATGATGATGATAAATAGATAGCCACTTGATATTTTCACACAGTTTGAAGTACTATGTTCGCCATAGAATAAAGTTAATAATGAAAGGGGTTTTTCACATAAGTGATAAAAAAAATCGAGACGGAATGCTTCGTGTGCGAGTCAGACTCGCACTTGGCCACTTTTTAAGTAGTTCGGAGTTTATGGAGTTAGATTGGATTACTTAGATCATTTTTATGTCTCTATTTTCTCTTTGATAAGTTAACAGTGTAATACTGTTATCACACGGGAGTTGGTAACAACCTGCCCCCTAATCGGCGAACACATTTTTATCAAATGATAACGACTAGTTGGGATCAGTTGGCGATACCAACTGATCCCAACTAGTCGCTATCATTTGACAAAAATGTGTTGTACATAAAGTAAATAGGTAAAAAATCTGCATATAATAGTATCTACAGATTTTCGACCTATTTACTTTATTAGAAGTATTACTATTTACTTTATTATTGTAAAGCCACTGACCATTTTAGTTAGCCCAATTAGTATAGAGGAGTGCATTACATTAATTGTGAAGTGACTAAGCGATTAATTACAGCGCTGCGTTTGGCGGGTTATATAGATTTTTGCAGCAAACAAATCTACCTCGGCAAAACATTAATTGTTGAGCAGTTACCCATCAGACGCAACACCTTTTCGATCGGAGGGTCCTTCCTTTTTTTTTGGAGGACGAATGAATTTTACCCCTCATTCCTCCTCCAACTCCTACGCCTCTAAAGTAGTTTTAGTTTTAGAAATAAAATAACAACCTCCGCTTAATCCACTTGGGACCCTATGAAAGCGTATCACTTCGCCATTGAAGCTTTAATGGATTAATTCATTATTCATATATTGTTTTCCTATTTCCATCCGGGTTCGTTACTTTCTATAAAAGTTCATCATAGGTGATGGTAGTATTTTAATTAGACAAACATGATAGGATCGACGGGTATTGTTGGCTTAATTGATACTCTTTTATATTCAAGTTTTCAAATTGGATTATTTTTATTTATATTTGAGCCTTGGAAATGGGTTGGATTGTGTGAATGACAAATTGTTTCCATTTCAGATTATTTATGAATTGGAAGCTCTTTAAAATGTTGTTTAACTTATTTCCAAGAACTCGAGTTATGAAAATTGAACAAGAATAATATTTTTCCAGAATTGTTACAAGACTAAGGTTTCTCTTTACAGTTGAAAACTAATTATGACTTCATTTTATGTTTATTTATTTATAAATTAATTTAAGATATTTAACAGCATAGGATTTTTGAGTGATGGTAGTGATGATTATGAGCATATTCAGCCTATTATGATCCCACTACAGGGACACTGGTCTACTCTTTGGGTGAGGGAGTGGGTCTTCGGGATGCAAAGTATTTTCGTTCCAGGACACGTCGGTTTGCTCGCGATTTTTTTTCCTATATCCCATTTGGTAGCAGTGGCGTTGAAATTGCACAAATTTGTTAGAGGTTACAAAGTAAAGTGTCTATCAGCTGATCCACGCATACTGATTTGTCGTAGGCAGCATGGATTATTATCTATTGTTGCCACAGGTGGTTTTCAACAAGGGTTTCTTTTTCACAGTCGGGCCAAGGCCTCGCTATTGTCTTTGATCTTTCTTTTTCCAAAGCTCCCAAAGACCAATCTTTACTTAAGTGGTCCAGTTCTTCCCGGTTTCACCTCTAAGATTTACAAAAACAATTAAAAAGTATATTCAATTTTAAATTATTGAAGACTAGCTGCACCACACGGTTTCACCCGCGTTTCTTTTTATATGCCCCGCTCCTATTGGTCGCAGCATGATGTTATATAGCCCAAAGCCTTCCGAGATTAATGGGCTATCCAACGCAAAAAATTTTGTCAAATCGGACCCGTTGTTCCTGAGATTGGCGAGTTCAAACAAACAAAACAGTCTTCAGCTTTATACAATATGTAAGAAAACCCTGTCCGATCCGTGAAGGTATTATTAGGAATCGATAACTGATTCTACTAAACGATTTTTTTAAACTTTATTCCGGCTTTGTCGGCACAAAGCCGGATAAAGTTTAAAAAAGTCCCCCTAAAAAAGAGGTAACTTAATACATGTGCGGTAGGACCCCTTCCGCGGGCGACGGGGGGCAGGGCACGCGACGCGTGGTCGAATCACATAAGCGTACCGTCAAAATGGTGTTGTAACTTTTTTAAAAATTACCAAATTTTCGGGGAAGTTGGAATTAAATTTTAAAATTCTAATTATATATTATATTTGTTGTAACATGTGTTTACCTTACCTTTATTATCCTTATGGGTCGGACAGGGTTTTCTTTACATATTGTATATTAGTATAGATTATTTATTGTAAACTATTTATGAAGGCAGAATTACTGTAATCAGCAATAGTAATTTATTTGGTAAAAATGTTTTATTTGGAACTGATATTTCAAAAAAATTATCGAAATATATATTTAAATCCTATATATTAAAGTACAATTTACGCTATGACTTCAAACCATAAAGCTTCAAACCTTCTAATAACTTTTCCACTAGTGCTGGTCACTATAACATCAACTTAATGACAATTATAATAAAGTTCATATTTGTTTATCGTGAAATATCATCAATTTGAACCATTTGAAAAACCCTTTATCTTAGATTAGAGTATTATTCTTGAATACATATCTACGAGAAAATTCCAACCAAGGAGTGGGCAGACAAATACAGGTGATGAGACATCAACATGAAAATGGTTACCATGAATTCAGCACATGATTCTAGGCGAGTGTAGAAATGATTCACGAGTTACAAAGTTCTTCTTCAGCTTATAGAGGTCCATTGCTGTACAAAGGCCTCCCCAAGGCTTTCTACAATGACCGGTCTTGTGCTGCCCGCGTCCATCGACTTCCCGCAACCTTCACTAGGTCATCGGCCCACCTTATTGTGGCCTCCCTACGCGTTTTCCGATACTTGGCCGCCACTCTAGAACCTTACTGCCCCATCGGCTATCAGTTCTACAAGCAATGTGCCCCGCCTAATATGAATTAATTTTAGTGACTCCGGTTGGTTCACAATTTAGGGTTCCATACCCAAATAATAAAAAGCGGACCCCACTGTCTGCCTGTTTATCACCAGTCTATGTCTCAGGAACCACGACAGCTAGAGTTAAAATGTTAATAAATGATGTATTTGTATTGCCACTATAACAACATTATACCAAAAACACTTTTTTTGTTCTTTGCGCGAGTGTGATTCACACACGATTCAGCAGGAAATTTTAGGACAGGGGATCAAAATCATGTCCTGAATCCATTGTGCATTAATAAAACTCCTATCCTTTTTTTTGTTTGGGTTGGGAAATCATCAAATGTCGTCTCCCGCTCTGGGCGGAGAGGAAGGGCGTGTCAGAGTTTTACTGACTAAAACCCACCCGTGTCCCTTCACTTGCCTGTACGCTAAGGCCACGGCTTCTAGCATTGCTATTCTGGACTTAGAAAGTTAAGGTAAGTTTTCTACTGAAAAGTAAACAACAGTTACAATTCGATTTTAACAAAGACTAGGTATGATTTACCGCTTTATCAATTATGAACTCAGCACGTTTCTGCTATTAATCAGTTTTACTGGTCCCTTTCACGCCATAAAACGGTAATATCAATTTCGGGGATCAAAATTATTATCGCTTTAATACAAGAAGATATATTACATGAGTTTGCTGTACATTACATACATCCGACTTGTCACTATACATTTTTTTTTTTGTTGGCAAAACTTGTGCGCACTTTCCTAATAAGTCGTTTCTTATACTAATTTAATTCAAAATCTAATCCTACCACGACGGCAGCAAGCTAAAGGGCACTATAAAAGCTTTTAAAATGTTTTCATAATTTAATAATAAAAGTGTTAATAGAAATGAGAGGGCAGTATCGTTCTGAAAAAATAAAATAAAACGCAACATTTATTTCAATTGTACTTCATCTTTATTTTTAGAAATTTCAAAAAGCCAGTCAGTTAGTTACAAAGTTACAATGAGTTACCTGTTGTTAATCTTTTTTTTTTCTTTAGGGTGGAAACCCCTCATGGTTGTCCGCCTCCCTGAGGCGGGCGGGTCTGTCAAACTTTCCTGACTAAACTCTACTGGCTGGGTGGTCAGAGCCCCAATTATTCTTTAATATCTGCGAAAACTTACTGCGTGCATACCACGTCATTATCGTGTCTTCACGGCTTCTAGAGAATATGCTAATGGCAGATGTCGTGATAAATTAACTGATGTATGTGATTTCGAAGTAAGGTAGTAGTGAATTAGTTGTTGAGGCATATCGATGGCAGGGCTCTGTCCACTCAACACTCACCTCGACAGAATCAATCGCGATGGAACATGAGCTAATTTCTAAAATGTATATCTCTGTTGACTAGAAAGGCAGTACACATTTTATTTAGGTAACATTTTTTTACTTATTTACATTTCCATTTTAATGATATTTGATTTGTGTTTTATTTTTGTTTTGCTGGTATTTTGGCGTGGCCAGCTGGCATTTGGTTTAATTTCATTGTTCTTGTGTTCATTACTATACACGATATTGTATAAAGTCAAATTGTGTTTTTTTAAATGAACAGACAGCTGTGCTGCTGGGGAGTTTGTTCCACCACTTCTTCTTCCCAGCAATGCTTTCCATTGCGAAGTGGCGAAGGGCGGGCGTTTTGGGGAGACTGTCTTATATTATATTGACGTTCAAAAAGTGCTGGTTCTCAGCCTAATTTGAATAAATGACTTTTGATTGATTAATTGATTGACATTCTGGACCATAGATTTGGGATTTCATCTGTGAACCTAACGTACACATGTACGTTAGGTACGTAAAAAAATTAAATGATTATATAAGGTATTATATCCACATGTATATAATACCTTATATATTCATTTTTTTTTCCTACATGCACTCTCATAAACGATAGAAAACACTTACTATGAACGGATGTAGTCTTATGAACAATATAAAATAAAAACAGAATAATAACACCATTTCTGTAATACAACTAAATAAATCCAAAACACGGTAACGTTAAATCCAAATACGGGTAAATTTAATCCGCCATTTTCGGGTTGTACTGTAATTTAGAAGAATCGAATCAAATTGCTTATCTTGCGAACAAATAACAGGAAAAATAATTATAACAATCAAAGGATCCACACAAAATTGAATGACCTTCTATATTGACCGTAACAATTTTCCTTTGAACCAACAGATTGGTCTGTCAGTTCGGGAATCTGGGTCATTGCGTATTACGCTGATTCCTTTTGGATCAAACAATTCTGATTCCTTCTCCCAAAAATAGAAGCAAAGAATATCTCGCATCCTACTTGATTAGCTTCCTCGTACGACGCCAAAATAATAAATAAATAGGGCCCAAAATGATAACATCCCGGAAGAAATATTCTAACTTTGTTACTCAATAAACAAAATACCGCGTTCCCTAAGCCTTTTGTTGATAGCAGACAGTTATTACGGCCTCGTTTTATGACAACATACTTCGTTTTTGGCTTAGCGTTTGTAAAATAAGGATGGGAGATTTCCGGATTTTAAAACCATATTATAATCAAAAGTCATTTACTCAAATTAGGCTGAGAATCAGCACTTTTTGAACGTCAATATTAGATAAGACAGCCCCGCAAAACGCCCAACCATCGACACTTTCTAGTGCTCTCGTTGGGAAGAAGAAGTGGTGAAATAAACTCCACAGCAGCACAGCTGTGTGTTCATTTAAAACAAAAAAAAAAAAAAAAACACGTAGCTTTATATGATACCATGTAGGTACAGTAAAGAACACAAGAAAACATAATAACGATGAAATTATTATCCATATGCCAGCTAGCCACGCCAAAATACCAGATAGGTATGATATAGTTATCTTTGTTTGGTTTAGTAGTCATAACCCCTTTATTCATAAACGCTACTTAAAAGTTAACCAGTGATAAGTGAGTATATAACCATACATTTTGACGTTTGAACGCCATTTAACTTGAATCACTGTTTATGAATAAACCTCAATATTCTAACCATTTTTTTTTTGCGTATATTACAAGCTGAAATCTTTATATCATATTCACTCAATTTTTTTAAGCTACTTGTAAGCTAATCATGTCTTGATGTTCGTATTGCTACCTATCAATAGCAAATACCTACTTTCTGCCCGATTGTGCGGGCCGGATCCAGGGCTGGTGAGCAGATGTCACATATTTTAATTTTTAATGCATGTCTTTTTTTTGTACGGCATTTTCATCCTGATGTTGTACTTTTACGTTTTGGGTGAATTACTTATAAAATAATTGACCTAAAGTAAAATGCTATCTAAGGTTTGAACCCAAAATCTACAACTCCAAGGTCGCCTAAAGCCGCAACGTTTCAATCAAAGAATAAAAACATTTTTTGTGTTCTTCATGAGACATAAAACCCAAAATATTAAGAAATGGTTAGGAGAAACGTGCGTCTTATCCAAGTAAAACGGCTGTTGCTCAGCATTAAGCTGTAACCCTATGCAAGACAGAGCCCCAGCGCTGGTTTTCAGCAACAACCGCCACCGAAGTAGTGACGTCATCCGGTAAAGTAAACAATTAGGACGCAGTACCGGTACAGCTTACAGACAAAAATCAATCTAGCTATACAATCGCCTAAACTACGATTCACTATATAAATCTACGTATAAATTACAAAGGATAAAAAGTTAAATCGTGAACAAAAAGTAAAAAACTTTAAAAAAATATAGATAAGGATTACTTTAATTAGTTATTCCGAAGTCGACACCCCTAACTACAATTTGTTACGTGACCCTATGTTTTTGTCCCACTTTTATTTGTGAACTGATTTGGGTAAAAGGTTAATAAGAAACAAAAAACAAACGACCCTGGATACCGTTGTTGCAATAAACCTTGATTTATGAAATTATGATATGCTGTATACTGTCGGTTATTGCACCAGCTCCGAGGCACGACAATCATTGTAAAGGTAGAATGTAGTACGACACGACAAATTTTTTAACAATAATTTTACTTTCGCTACGGCGTAGCAAGAGTAGCCATAAAGTCTACGCTTCGTAGCTCGTAGCAATTACTACGTTCAAGTAAAACTTGTATTAATCAGGGCATAGGGCAGTGAAGAGGACTATGCTTGGAGTCTTCTTGTGTGATTATCCACTTAAGTGGCAGTAGGAAGGGCACATTGCTGCAGACCGGATGACGTAGTTCGAAAGCAAGAAACGGGTCGAAATGAAGTGCTACGTCCGGCAGTGGATGTCTTTCGGCTAAAATGATGATGTAGGATACCAATAGCTGTAATCTACACAGTTAGTCGGGGTTGTAATCGCTTAACAAAAATATGCTTCAAACTAGCTGCTTCCCGAGACTTCGACTGTGTTTCAGAATAAAAAGTGCATACGTATATCCTGTATGTTTGCCTAGAACATATACACATATCTATGTGCCACTTTTTATCCAAATCCGTTCAGCCTTTTCATCGCAAAAATATAACACAAACAAACTTGCTTTCGCATTTGTAAAATCAGTTAGAAACATCCTTTGCTAAAGAAATTATCATAATTCTAACAAACAACAGTCGTGTATCTAAAACAATACAGTCGTTACTGGACTTAAGCTCTAAAGGTAACAGAAAGCGGTGACCGGGAAATACCTTCTCAATACAGAATATTATATTATCTATGTATCTGAGGGCACGGCAGTGCCCTCGCCAAGTCGAGCGCGAAGCAAACACTGCCGTACCATCTTTACCCGAACCATTTCGCTGCATTTTCAGGCCCCTAATTAAGAACCTCTGGATAGTACCAGAACGCTGAAATTTTGGTCATCCAGTAAGCTGTATTAACACACTTCAAATCTAAAATTTCAAGTCTGTAGCTCATCCAGTTCTGAAGTTAAGCGAAAGTAAATTTCCGTGTTTTCGACACTCACTCACTCATGATCATCAAAATAGAAGTAGTACTTCCCATAATCTCAGAGAGCTGAAATTTGGTACAGAGCCAGGGTTTAATGGTCACATAAAGGGAAAAATATAAAAACTAGAATAATCGAAGATCTGAAGTACCTGGTGACCTTGATTAGAAAGCAGAAGAGCCCAACCAAACTAGTAGAGATTGACGTACCACCGTCAATAAAATATCCAACTTGGTGGGCCGCTTCATCAACCTACTTCAAAAAAGGGGCAGGTTCTCAATTCGTCGTAATCTTTTTTTTTTATGTAGGTGTGTTCACCGATTACCCTAAGACGCCTGGATCGATTTTCAAATTTCTTTTTGTTTGAAAGGGTATACTTTCCAGGTGGTCCAATAGTTACCAGGTTAGGATCTTATGATCGAAGACCAGAGAAATCAAGGGTTACTTTCAAAAATCGTAGGGGTGACTAGTGCATTTCTAAGTATTTTCAATAAGTATTAGAAAACACTACAATTTAATAAAGGTACGGAGTAGATCTGATGATGAAGCTGGGAGACAGTCGTGAGAACTCCTCAACGATTCACAGCAGCTACCTTGTGTTTATGTTTGATTAATTTGTATTGATGAGAACTTTACACCTCGATGGGTTGTGACTGTCATAAAGGCTCTGATGATGAAGACAAAGGTCAGTCCCGCGTACTCCTCAACGGTTTACAGTAGTTACTTTGTGTTTGGACTTATATCATTTATATTCATGAGGACTTTGCACCCATATGGGTTTTAATGAAGGTCTGAAGTAGATTTGATGATGGAGTCGTGAGATAAACGAAGGAAGTCCTCAGCGATTCACAGCAGCTACCTTGTGTTTGTGCCTGTTTAATTTGTATTGATAAGAGCTTTATACCTAGATAAATTGGGATTGTCATTAGAGATCTTATGACGAAGACGAAGGGCAGTTAGGGGATTCCCAACGGTTTACAGTAGCTACTTTGTGTTTGGAATTAATTCATTTATATTGATGAGAATTTTGCACCTATATGGGCAAAAATTATGGTCTGCAGTAACCTTTGAATTAGATTAAAAGGAAGAAATGTTCGTCGTTCAGTAATCCATAATCAAATCTACTATTGCTACATAAAAAAATGATTGTCATTGCAAAAATCCAGCGTAGTGGGACACATATATCTTCTAATTTAATCTAGCTTAGAGCGCCCCACTGCTGGAAATGCCTCCCCTTCTGCTTTGATAAAAACTGTGGATAAGACTAGACTGGCTTTTATACTTTTTAGTTTACACGAAGAAATAGTCGAACGATTACTAAGTACTACTAACTTTTCAACTCGAACATAAACATTACACAAATGCAATGAACAAATTACCCTAAAATAAATTTCACTCAAAAGGAGAATGCCACCCGATGGGCCCCTAATTTGTGATAGTGTCAAGAATATTTTCTTATTAAAAATCAAGTCGTAATTTTATAAAACTAACTATTTTTTTTCAGAATTTCTTGTACCATAGCATTGAAAAACAAAATTAATATTTATTTTATTGAATCTAAGCTAGTTCCGCCATTATAACTTAACCTGAATGTTGCCAGGTAGACGACAGACTATCTTATTTAAATGAACGAGGTGATCGATTGAAAATATCGATAAAATATATTTCTATTCAGGTCACTAAAAGTGCCAAGATGAAGTTACAATAGTCAGTAAAAGTCTGACATTATTTTCCAATCCACCCAAAGGCAGGGGTTGTCACTTAGATGATTTTAGCTCACCGAAAAACAATTATGTTATGTTTTGCCCCCACCCTTGGCGTCGGAGCTGGATCCGCCCTTGATGGTCAAACCAAGACTTTTCACTTAAAAAAAATGTGGGCGGTCTCTGTCTTGTAGCGAAGAATTAGGTTGCAAAATAACATTTTTCTCTTATATCATAATGCACAAGTATATCTTAAGTATGCACTCGTAAATAGTAAACAAGAAAAGAAGACAGAAAAACTGTTTACAACTGTTGCATAAACAATCAAATATCAACACTAACAAAAGTCACCACTAAACTATATCTATAAAACGGTTACGCCATACATGGAACACAACAATTAGTAAATGATATTATTTATAAAAAATCGATTTAGGAAATCGATTAACAAAATATTTAACCTGGTAACATCTACTCGGAACGCGAGGCTATGATTTATCTGTCAAATCAATACGTCATTCAAATTGTTTTCAAATCTTTACAATTATTTATTTACCAAAATCGATGTGAGGTAATAAATTGAATTTAAATAATCTTTGTATGTATTTTATATGACTTCATTGGTTAACTATCTACACTAACTTACATTTTATTTTGTCATTTTTTACAGATATCGGCTGATGACATCCTGTGTGTGGAATGTTTTGTATTATTACAAAACCAGACAGCATCTAACACAAATCTGTCACTTGTATAGTTGTATCCCCTGCTCTTGGACACCTAAACATATGCTATGCATGTGGCTTGTCAATAGCAAGTCGTAGAACTCATAGAGTCAGTCAAGATTGTCCTCAAAGGAATGTTATACTAAGATGGATACCAGCACATCACGTAAGTGTTTATTCTTATTTATTTATTTAAACTTAATGTATGAATGCGTATGTATGTGTGTTGAACTAATGAAATATTAATGAATATCAAGTATCTAAATATAATATTTTTGTTTTTAAGTGTTGCATTTGGAACGAGTTTGTCTTCCTTGTTGGACGGCTTCATCAAGACAAGTCTAGAGGCAACCCGTTGCTGGCAGTAGCACTGTGGAGTCTGCACCGGAGACTGGTATCATGGATGGAAACATAATTACAGATACGATGATTCCTGTACCACCACCACTGCCACCGCTGGTTCCACAACCAACATCACCTCAGGAACAACAATTAAGTCAATCATTTTCAAAGATTAACTCACAAAAGTATAAACGGGTATCGGCAAGTTCACCTCATTGCCTATTTCCTGGTTGTGCGAATATTGAACGTCTATTGGTACCAGGTGGTACTTTAAAGGAAATTCTTTTATTAAATTATAAAGTGTATATTCCCTTGTCTGCAAGAATTTGCCGATATCATTTAAATAGCAATCGTTGGGATTAACTAGAAGCACCATATTCCGATTTTACTGGATTTCAAGTAGATGATATTTTCAGTAAACTTGAAAAAGCTACTGAGAGACAGTTCTGAGGGCACGGCAGTGCCCTCGCCAAGTCGAGCGCGAAGCAAACACTGCCGTACCATCTTTACCCGAACCATTTCGCTGCATTTTCAGGCCCCTAATTAAGAACCTCTGGATAGTACCAGAACGCTGAAATTTTGGTCATCCAGTAAGCTGTATTAACACACTTCAAATCTAAAATTTCAAGTCTGTAGCTCATCCAGTTCTGAAGTTAAGCGAAAGTAAATTTCCGTGTTTTCGACACTCACTCACTCATGATCATCAAAATAGAAGTAGTACTTCCCATAAACTCAGAGAGCTGAAATTTGGTACACAGCCAGGATTTAATGGTCACATAAAGGGAAAAATATAAAAACTAGAATAATCGAAGATCTGAAGTACCTGGTGACCTTGATTAGAAAGCAGAAGAGCCCAACCAAACTAGTAGAGATTGACGTACCACCGTCAATAAAATATTCAACTTGGTGGGCCGCTTCATCAACTGACTTCAAAAAAAGGAGCGGGTTCTCAATTCGTCGTAATCTTTTTTTTTTATATATTTGTGTTCACCGAATACCCTAAGACGCCTGGATCGATTTTCAAATTTCTTTTTGTTTGAAAGGGTATACTTTCCAGGTGGTCCAATAGTTACCAGGTCAGGATCTGATGATGGAAGACCAGAGAAATCAAGGGTAACTTTCAAACATCGTAGGGGTGACTAGTGCATTTCTAAGTATTTTCAATAAGTATTAGAAAACACTACAATTTAATAAAGGTACGGAGTAGATTTGATGATGAAGCTGGGAGACAGTCGTGAGAACTCCTCAACGATTCACAGCAGCTAGCTTGTGTTTATGTTTGATTAATTTGTATTGATGAGAACTTTACACCTCGATGGGTTGTGACTGTCATAAAGGCTCTGATGATGAAGACAAAGGTCAGTCCCGCGTACTCCTCAACGGTTTACAGTAGTTACTTTGTGTTTGGAATTATATCATTTATATTCATGAGGACTTTGCACCCATATGGGTTATAATGAAGGTCTGAAGTAGATTTGATGATGGAGTCGAGAGACAAACGAAGGAACTCCTCAGCGATTCACAGCAGCTACCTTGTGTTTGTGCCTGATTAATTTGTATTGATAAGAGCTTTATACCTAGATAAATTGGGATTGTCATTAGAGATCTTATGACGAAGAAGAAGGGCAGTTAGGGGATTCCCAACGGTTTACTTTGTGTTTGGAATTAATTCATTTATATTGATGAGAACTTTGCACCTATATGGGCTAAAATTATGGTCTGCAGTAACCTTTGAATGAGATCAGAAGGAAGAAATGTTCGTCGTTCAGTAATCTATAATCAAATCTACTATTGCTACATAAAAAAAATGATTGTCATTGCAAAAATCCAGCGTAGTGGGGCACATATATCTTCTAATTTAATCTAGCTTAGAGCGCCCCACTGCTGGAAATGCCTCCCCTTCTGCTTTGATAAAAACTGTGGATAAGAGTAGACTGGCTTTTATACTTTTTAGTTTACACGAAGAAATAGTCGAACGATTACTAACTACTACTAACTTTTCAACTCGAACATAAACATTACACAAATGAAATGAACAAATTACCCTAAAATAAATTTCACTCAAAATTTGGTCAAAATATAATCCACTAGCTTTAGATAGGTTATATCGCTTTTTAGATTTTCCTTGGGAATATCGATTCTTCCGGGATAAAAACTACACTATTATTTAATCCGGACTTCTATCTTTGTGTCTACAAAATTTCAAAGAAATCGGTTCAGTAGTTACGGCGTGAAAGCGGAACAAACAAACTCACTTTTCTTTTTTTCCTAAATATAGAGAAATTGGATGCATTTTTGACATATTGGGACAGAAATCAGGAATATATAATCAGCCTAAAATATTCCCACTCCTAGGACACATGCCTCCTCTCGATGAGATAGAGTGGGCCGTAATCTACCCGTGTAGATTACGGCCCACTGCGGCCCAGGCGGGCACAGTGCGGGTTGATAAATGTCACATGCCTTCGGAGTTTTTGCTTCTAAGACATGCCGGTTGTCTCACGAAGTTTTCCTGCACTGCACCGTTTTGAGAGCAGTAGTGATGAAATAATTTACACAAATTAAAGCGCCTGATGGGGTTCTAACCTACGGCCTACAACTTGTAAATCGCGGACGATACTACTAGTCCACCGCTGCTCTATCAGTGTGCAAGGGAATTGTATGATTTAATTCAACGACGAAGCGTTTTGCTCCCTCTTTACCGACTGGAACAATTATATAATAATAATAACGTTTATTCAGAAATTATTTACATTGTTATATAAAATATATTATAGGCTATAATTTATTGTTACAATCGGATTACACATCTGTAACCGAACTAGGCAAAAGCCTGTGTTTCAGTTATCAGCGCCCAATCCCTTAAAAAGTAGACACTAGATATATGTAGGTAGCCATTGAGTACAATCAACACTTTGTAAATTTACATGTTCAAAAATAGAATAAATCAAATAAATTTAATGAAATAAAATAAACTAACATCATACCAAATAAAATTAACATTTTTATAATTTACCAGAAATAATAAATTAACTTAAAATTAGATTAAATTAAGAATAAGCACTGAACAGTACATGTGTCCTGTATTTGTGTGATATGATTATGTGTTTATGAATGTAAGAGGGTGTGTGTATATGGTAAATAGTCAATCACTGTGGTATATGTAGTATTAACTCAGTCTCTTCGTAATTAAGTTTTTGTAAGTATTTTGTAACCTTTTTCTTACATTGAGTTTTCGTTAAAGGGTAGATATTGATTGCTTTATTTATCTTATTACAGATATAAGGTCCAATGAAGTTTGTAAATCTTCAGCTAAATTTAGTAGCATTTAGTATTTATATAATTTGCCAGCGGCGTTGTTTCCGTCACACTACAATTTGAGTGTCTTCAAGGCTAAAGCGAATAGGCTCTTTAAATAAACTAGCGCGCTTTACCATCAACGATCGCATCACTGGTCTGCTTACCATCAGACGGGATTGCGGTCAAGCGCAAGTTAGAGTACCACAATCATATGTATTTAGAAAGCTTCAACTTATAGTGCATTGGACTTACGAGTGGCGGTGATACCCGCTTAAGGACATACTTAAAAACTATCGAACTATTTATTATAGGTGAATTGTCTATGATATCTAATTAACCTACATAAATCTTCGTTTATGCAAAGTGTTTGATTCTTCTGATCTAGAAGATGGTTGGTATGGAAGAAAACATAATTTAGTGCTTGGGGATCTTTTGCAACTCAAACCAGCAGTGTAATTACGTAAAACGCCATCAGTAGCAATGGGTTTCATTTTGACGGATCAACAACATTCATTGCGTTTTTAACGTTTTTGAGCACTCATTTTTTAAACATATGGAGCAATGGATTAGCAATATATTTCAACATGATTCCAGTTAATATCAATGGTGTGTTACGTAATTAGGGTGCCGTCAGAGAAAAGTCACTGTTTAAAAAACTAATCCTCTTAGAAAGGTGGTAGGCCTTGCCATCCGCCGCCGGCAGAAGTTACCACCCACCAGACAAAGTCTTGCCGCCAAGCGATTCGTCGTGTTCCGGCATAATGACTGGTGAAGCCGTACGGAGGACGGGTTTGAGCAGTTGTGATACGATTTATGCCGGGTACGATGCGTGAAATGTTGTTGTTTCGGGATTTTGGTCGTGGAGGGTCTCTAGATCAATCTCCCTTTGGCGCAGCATCGTTGGTCGTGTTGTTGGGTTTAACATTACACCACCTCGCTCAACTGCCGTCTTCCTTTCTATTCACTCAGTTTTTTTGAGTGAATAGGCTCATAATAAACTAGCGCGCTTTACCATCAACGATTGCATCCCTGCTTGCCATCAGGCGGGATTGCAGTTAAGCACTAGTTTATAATTATTAAAATAAATAAAATTCCAATCTTTTGTACTGATTTTTTTTAAACAATGATCTTACGTTGTATATTAGACCGCTGGATGATTCTACGTTTGTTGAGATATCAAAAAGAACCAAAGTAGGATTGACAACTCAATCAGACAGAGACATACTGCCTAACCGATTGATACCTCTGCTCTCGCATTCTAATGAAGTAATGTTTAATGTCATGTCCCCGTCAAATGTCGGAGGCGTTTAATGACTATTTCATTAACAAAATCCAATCACAACTACACGTTGCCAGTAATCCCAAATGTTTAAATTTAGACTGGAATGACAAAACTATGTTCATGGCACCAAGTGTACCGCCAGATATACACAAAATTATAATGTCATTAAATAATACAGGCAGCGTGGGCTATGATGATATCGCCACCAAAGCAATAAAATATGTAGCAGCGGAAATATGTGGACATCTAAGTCATATCTTAAATTTAAGTATAAGCGCGGGTGTCTATCCATCTGCATTAAAAACATCGATAGTAAAACCTCTCTTCAAGAAAGAAAATAGAGATTTAATGGAAAACTACCGCCCTATCGCACTTATTCCAGTCATATCAAAAATATTTGAGAAATATATATATAAAGAACTCACAGAATTCGTCAAAAAGAGTGATATTTTATGTGATGAACAAAAGGGCTTTCGACAACATAACACTACCAATATGGCTGTATATGACTTTTTGTATAATGTTATTAACAATGTTGATAATCGAAATCCAGTCTGTGGCATATTCTGTGATATGACCCAGGCTTTTGACCATGTACATTATGACACACTATTAAGAAAGTTGGACGCTTATGGCATAAGAGGCAATGTCCTTAACCTAATCGAATCATATTTAAGACATAGAAAACAAATTACTGAAATAAGACATATTGATACCGAAAAGAAAAAAGAAGAAATTTATCGATCGTCAGAGCGTGAAGTGAAATATGGAGTACCGCAGGGAAGTGTGCTGGGACCATTTATTTTTATATTATATATCAATGACTTGCCTAAATGCATTAAAGAACCGGTGACCCTATTTGCGGACGACAGTAGTTTGACGATACCTTGTAAAAGTGTAGAGACGTATGAGAATAATATTAATAATTGCTTAAAGTCAGCTGTACAATGGATGCAGGTAAACAATTTGAAAATAAACTTAAAGAAAACGAAAGCTATACACTTTACGCAACGGTTACCTAGCATGAATCTAAATATACAATACTGCAATGAAAATATAGAAGAAGTTAATGCTACAAAATTTCTTGGCCTCCAGATTGATAAAAATCTTAACTGGAAAGCACATATTGAGATGTTATGTAAAAAACTCAGTATATCCGCATATGCCTTACACATGCTTTCATTTTCCTTATATAAGGATGCTTTACTTACAGCGTACTATGGTTTAGCAGAATCCAATTTACGCTATGGGCTAATATTTTGGGGCAACTCAACGGAAAAAGAAACAGCATTCAAGTCTCAAAAGAGATGTTTACGGGCGATGTTTAAACTTGAGAAGACCGATAGCTGCATGCCCTATTTTAAAAATTACAAAATTTTGACTTTGCCGTGCTTGTACATTTTAGAAGTTGCTGTGTTTGTTAAGTCGAATGCAAATTACTATAAGCATCTAGCCGACATATTCCCACGTAATAGACGTGACAATACCCAACTTTGTCTCCAATCCGCTAAGACGAGCCTCATGCGCAAAAGCATATATTGTATGGGTCCAGTCATCTATAATAAGGTACCCAAAAGTTGGAGAGAACTACCTCTATCAATGTATAAGAACAAACTTCGTACTTTTTTGACCGCCAGAGCATATTATAGTATTAATGAGTTCCTTAATGAAAAAAAATTTTTCTTTTACATAAATACTAATTGGATTCATTTTGACTGACTAATATAATAATAATATTGATTTAATTGATAATTTTATAATACATTAGTAAATAAGTACCTATGACAATTTTTAATATCGTGATAATATTTTTTTTTTTAAATTGTATAACTCTATTATTTTGCGCGTCATATAGTGACAAACATGTTGAGCTTAACATTATTTACTACCTTGTATGCACTTTTTATGTATGTACACACACATGTTTATGCAAATAAAATCTTATCTTATCTTATCTTATCTAAGAATGGAAATATGTAACACAATGTTTGAGGGACGTACCAGAAGGTACTGTTTGTTTACTACCGTCGAGAAATATGTGTATGCATAATACTATATTCAAAGCAGTCCCGCAATCCGAGATGAAGGTAATTGCTAAAAATTCCTTAGATTGTTCAAAATGTATGATAGCAAAAGCCCGGGCTTGTTAACAAAAATATGAGGATGATGCGACGATGACTGCTGGACTGGAAGAAACTATAATCATTGAACAGGGAGCTAAAGTAATGCTTAAGAGAAACATTGAGGTTTGGTTTAGTTAATGGTTCGATAGGCTAGTAAAAAAGTGAGGTGGGACTCGGAAGACCAAATACAGCTCAAACAATTGTTAGTAATATTTGCTTATAATTTGATTCACGAATTATTACTCACTATGTAAGTTACAATTTGAGATCATACCCCGGGCATGCTTGTACAGACAACAATTCCCAATCTGTGTAGCGTATGACCTATCATTTCACAAGAGCCAAGTTCTAACTCTAAAAAATGGACATTGGCACCTCCATATTCTCTCGTGGCCAAGCTTATATGGCGCTTTCACGAGTAAACAATTTTCATTGGGCGCACCTCATATTGATTGAAGAAGTAAACATAAATGTTGACTTCAAGATTATAAAAACTCAAGCTTCAGCGATCACTGAATACAACCACGCGCGCCACGCAAATGGGCAATACATGAAACTATTGCACAAGTGTACAAGAATCGGAACCGGAAAAAAAGAAAAGGAAGATTTGTAATAATACTTCTAAAAAGAAAAAAAAACTGTGTTAAATAATAAAATCAATATAATACGCTTCTACAAAAAGAAGTGAAATCCAACCAAAAACATTTTGTAAAAAAATGCCAAGCCTCGCGGGAGCTGCTGGTTAATCTCTAAAAAGTAATGAAATCTAGACAAAGCCGTGCCAAGTTGAAGGTTCCTTACTGCGATTTCTTCAATATTATTATAGTTAATATTGTGTGACTTGGCCGTTGAAGGGTATACAAGGCTACAAATTCAGGTGCTCCATGACACCATTGCACCAATCTGTCGCCAGAACCGCTACCCATTGACCATGGAAAATTGCCACTTGGAAAACGTTGATTCAATAACCAGGGCTTGATAAAGTTGCGCATTTTAAAAACACTTATGTATAGACGAGCCGGAAACGAACAGCACAAAAGTCATTTCCAGTACAGATGGACTAATCATTCATAGAAATCCGTCTGTACGTCTATTTTTTAATAGATAGGTGGTCGATTTGACGCTCCCAAAAGAACAGAAGTCATCATTGTCAATGATTAATACATGTGTTGCACAATGTATTAAGTCCAATTACAAATACCAGTATGGGCTATTATTCTCACATAACAAACATAGGTAGTTATAACAGATATAACATTACGTGTTAACAAAATCTCACTAACGTATAATGTTCAACGGCCAAGTCACACAATATTAACTATAATAATATTGAAGAAATCGCAGTAAGGAACCTTCAACTTGGCACGGCTTTGTCTAGATTTCATTACTTTTTAGAGATTAACCAGCAGCTCCCGCGAGGCTTGGCATTTTTTTTACAAAATGTTTTTGGTTGGATTTGTATATTTTTCAACTAAAACAAGAAGTCGAGGGTTGCATCATTGAATATGGAACTTATTCGAAGAAAAGTCGTTCTTTTCTCGAACAAAAATGTTTTGTTTCATTGATTGTGTTTTTTAAAATACAAAAACAAAAATCAATCTACATAATAATAATATTCAATGTTTGGCATAGCTATCTTTATTCTTCTTTCTACTAAAAACGTTACAAGTTTGAAATTGGGTGCTTACAAATTATTAGACAGTTCCTTGCAGCTCTCATTGTAAGTCTTCTTGGAGTGTATAAAATTTTAGTAGTTTCGAAGTAGTTACAATTTGTTCAAGAACTTTTGATACTCAGCTTATATACAATAGTAATATCTGTTTGTCGTCTACGGACATTAACTGCAAATTAAGACCTGTTACGGTCTACAAAACAAACAAACTGGAAAGTAACCGGTTCCTCTGTTCATCTACGTCACAATTCAGCATAGTAGCCCTGAGTTATCGCCATGGAATCCGGATAAATTACATTGTTAGAATACGTACAAGCATTTTATGGTTGCCCAGCTTTAGTTGTAAAGGAGTAATTTTGCATGTGCCTCTGAGGGTAATAAAATGCTTTTTTAGGGAGAACCTTTTTGGTTTTCGGGTACAGAGGGTGTTTTAGTGGGTCAAAACTAAAATTGTGAAGAAAATGTGCGGAATTTATTTTAAAATAAAATGGGAATTTACGTTGAAATATCTTTACAAGGTTGCTGCAGCCATTTTACTGCAGTAAAACTATGTACACGTTCTGAAAAGGCCTGTAGAACTTTTCCCAATCAACATTCGCGAGCTCGCTCACTAAAAATAAACTAAGAAAGAAAGGAAGGAAAAATATTTATTGCAACTCGTACAAGAAGATCATGAAACACAACTAAATATAAAACAAAAAATATTATATACAATAACAAATCAGATCCGAGGCCAAAAGGCTCCTATTTCAGCATAATATTATCATCATCTCAGCGTTAATCCCAGTAGCATCCGAAGCTTCTCAGCTTTGGAGTCCGGGGTCCGCTTTACCAGTCTAATTGCAGATTTTGGCTAAAGTTCTATATTTTCCGTGAAGCGACTGCCGTCTGAGCTCCACAACCCCAAGGCGATATCGAAGCATTGCGGCTAGACCAATTGTTGGACTTTTGACGGCTCCAACAACCAGTAACGACTGCCACTAGATGTTGGTATAGCAATCGGGACGAGCGGCTTAACGTACTTTTCGAGAGACGACCAGACGAGTACAAAGATCCATATACATGCATGCATACAAATATTTGCACTGCGCGAGCATCAAGCCCGCGCCTCCTTGCGCAGCAGCTGCGTTTGCTACCGCTACGCCACGGAGGCTGTCAATCTGAGCATAATACTTCAAAAAAATGTCTGTCATGCCTGTATTATATAAATAACTAAATACTGAACTTACTGAAAATGCATCTTGGTTTTCTGGTAGTAGTACAGTATATAGGAACATAACTAATTTATTCGTCAAGTATCTTTTCTTTTCACTGCTTGCACTTTTTTATAGGCGATTGATCATTTCCTAACGACCCAACTTTACGAGTTGTGAAAAATAAACAACTGATTTTCCTTACTTTAGTTCCTGTTATTATCATAAAAGCGTAGTCCTAACTTCTTGAGCGCAGCCGAGAGGCTATAAATAGGCTATTTTCCCAAATTTATGCAAATTGCTATAAATCGCATCCAGATTGCTGGGCTCTTATTTTATTGACGTCAGCATAAGAAATTGGTCATTCGGGGTAATGAGATTCTTTTGACAAAGTTACCTATAAAGAGGGTATTAAGTACTGGTTTTAACGGTGCTTGAAGGTTTTATACTTCGGACAAGGTTAGTTAAGTTTGTTAAGTTGCGATCTCATGAAGTGTTACAGTTATATAGAACCGTGGACGCCACATAACTGAGTGATGGTTGTCATAAAAATGATGTTTGACTTTATAGTCTTAAACAAACCTACTTGTTTTGATAAACAACGATTCAGTGACGTCATCCGTGCTTAAATTACTGACACGATGTAGCCGTCACACTCTGGAGCATTATCAGTCCGGTGGACATTTACATTAATTAAAAAAAAAAATAGTGGATGTTTTGTACCATACAAATGCTTGTACAAAAGAATGAAAAAACCATCCCGCAGTCAACACCAAACGTCTTGATCTCATGATACTATCGAGATAAAAAATATGTTTATAAAATATATTTCATAGTACTTAATCTACTTACACCTAGGCCAAATTTAGTTGTTGGACCGTTGCAGGTAGCGCACTGAGGGCGTCCGTTAAAGAAACAGATAGGCCTAAGGTGGCGCCGCAGTGTTCCACGCGCGCCGCTTGAGAGCGGGTGTGACGAATGTGTGAATGGCCGTACGGGAACCTTGCTGGAACTTGCTGAGGAACAATGGGTCGGACCTGTCAGGGGAACAGAAAATGCTAATTGATGCGGTGGTTTCAGCCGCTAAGAATGACGCATACCACTCTGTCATCACCGCGATGAGAGTTTATGAAGAATTACACTACGAATTAAAAAAAAAAAGTCCTTTTAAGCTCAAGAATGTAATAAAACAACAAACAAAAATTTTCAACAGCAGTCTCAGGCTGTATTAGGAAATACCGCGAAGTAAATAAAATTACATGTAGAAATTACAGTTTACGACTCTGTTTCATGCATATTTATGTATGTAGTACGTGTCCAAAAGCAAAAATACATTGCTGTTTTGTTATAGAACCTTTCTAACAATTTGTGAACATGCTGCCCAGTGGTTAAAAGTACTGCACACGAATTCCGTAACATGCTAGTTTTTAAATTCCTTTTAAACAACATAGTTTTAAGAGGAGACCATTATTGAAATAACTTTAACAATATTACTCGACACGCCAAAATCAAAGTAGGTATGTATGAATGTATATAAAAGGTAGTCTCAGTAAGAGTGCACTTTTTCATTTTAAAATAAAAATAAGTATTTGATGACAGAATTGTGATATTTTTATTATATCGTAAAGAAGACATGTTCCGATTTAGTATGGAATAAAATATCCGGCAAATAACCTCCACGGCTCCGAAGATAGGTCATTAATCTTTTCATGAAAATTTTCATGACTTTTGCACAGAGATATGGCTCTCACCAATGACGCGTTGGATTTCCGATTTGAGCTCACTTTGTACCCTTACTGCGCCCCGAAAAGTGCCTGATGATAAGGACAGGCAGGCATATCATCACCTGTATAAGCTTTATTTTTAAATCACAATCTACCTTTATTTCAATTAATCAAATCGAACTAAAAGGTGTGAAACATGACATTATCTTAAAATTCTAACAAAAGCTATGCCTAGCAAACAAACCAGACAAAGTACGAATAATGAATATAGACACAAACATCTAACTTGAATCACAGCATTCCATATTAATATAAGCGCTCCTCCCATTACTTATGACATAACAACATATTTCATCCCAAAAATTCAGGTACGCATTGTCGTATAACGACAAGAAAAGACTTTAGAGGGAGACAGTATTTATTAAGTATACAGAAAAGACAAGATGGAAGTATAAAAATGAATAATGTCGATGAATGATTGATGGGTGATGGTGAAGGGCGGCCCCTGGTGGACCGGCGGCAGTTACGGAGGAGCGGCCCTGGCGGACCGGCGACAGCAACAGACGAGCGGCCCTGGCGGACCGGCGACAGCAACAGACGAGCGGCCCTGGTGGACCGGCGACAGCAACGGACGAGCGGGCCTGGTGGACCGGCGACAGCAACGGACGAGCGGCCCTGGTGGACCGGCGACAGCAACGGACGAGCGGCCCTGGTGGACCGGCGACAGCAACGGACGAGCGGCCCTGGTGGACCGGCGGCAGCTGCAGAGGAGCGGCCCTGGTGGACCGGCGGCAGCTGCAGAGGAGCGGCCCTGGTGGACCGGCGGCAGCTGCAGAGGAGCGGCCCTGGTGGACCGGCGGCAGCTGCAGAGGAGCGGCCCTGGTGGACCGGCGGCAGCTACGGAGGAGCGGCCCTGGTGGACCGGCGTCAGCTACAGAAGAATGGCCCTGGTGGACCGGCGGCAGCTACACGAAGAACGGCCCTGGTGGACCGGCGGCAGCTACAGAGGAGCGGCCCTGGTAGACCGGCGGCAGCTACAGAGGAGCGGCCCTGGTGGACCGGCGGCAGCAACGGAAGAATGGCCCTGGTGGACCGGCGGCAGGTACAGAGGAGCGGCCCTGGTGGACCGGCGGCAGCTACGGAAGAGGGACTGCCCCGGCGTCACAAGGCCGGCAGCAGTCGAAGGCTCCGGCGGCAAAGGGCCAGGCAGCTCCAGGCGCACCAGTGATATAGAGACTGGCACAGCAGGAAAAACCCTAGAAGGGCTCTCGAGGCAACGTTTACTGGAGACCTACTTTTAAGAGGCTTGTTTGGAAGCCAGAGCTCGACTGCCCACTGCTCTGCGATGATTTCTAAAGAAACCTCGGAGAACGGTTGGAGGTCGAAATTTAAAATATTCGAAAATATGGACGAGGAACGGTAAATAATTTTACCATAAAAGAGTTCGAATAACAATTATGAAATAAAAATAGCAGACCAACAAGAATTTTGATGAGAAGGTTGTCATAGATACATCATCAACAATGTTGTCAAAAATGTCAAAATAATGAAAATGTTCTGTAACAATGTAAATATAAATGGTATTAAATTAAAAAGTGCAGTGTTTGATAGGAAAAAGTGATACAGTCCTGCATAGGTACGGCTTCCTACGCTAAGGGGTCAATAAGTCGCCGAAACTTAGGCGTAAAGTTGAGGACTGAGTCTGTGAACAGAAAAATGAGTCCTGGTGTAGTGGAATATGATCAACACAGAGCCTCATAATAATGGAATGCATATTATGGACCGTGGAAATGAATGATACATATATAAGTATGAATATGAGTATAAATAATAAGTGTAAGTATATCTGAATATATACATAACATTACATTTTCCCCCCGACCCTGGAAAAATTTTCAACTGTAGAAAATTTTCTAATAAGATTTCAAGTAGGGACTGTAAAACAACACTTCACACATTCATCCATCTCCATTCACCCATTCATACTACCTATCCTTTCAAGCAATCTTCTTCATACAGGTATGGGTGGAGTTCACAGTTGATGACTGCCACTCATAGAAGTGTGTTTTAGAATGACGACAAGGCTTATTTTTGGAGTTGTCAGCCGCTCCAGACTGGAAGGAAAAAAAAAGGAAACATTAGCTAATGTAAGTAGAAATTTAAGCTCCTAGAAGAGCGAAAGAGTTAGCATTTGGTTTAGGCTTATTTTAGGAGTAACCAACCGCTCCTGCATAGGCTTATTTTATGAGTTGCAATCCGCTCCGTAGGGTAGAAGAGTGAGACTGAAGAGTAGGGTCGAGCAAATGTAATGTAATGTTTGTGTAGTGAGTGATGTTAATATATAATATAAAAAATAAATAGAATGTGCAGCTGTAAACAAAAGAATGAAGTAATATTTACATAAATAATTAGTAGATAAAGTAATTGACATTAATAAGAATCGTTTTTCAAAGAATCGAAAGTTTCGAAGTTAAAATATCTTCCGATGGTGTAGTGGGAGCTAGCAGAAGTATCTGCTTCTTTAACAATATAACTGTTTTTGCTGGTTCCTCCAGTCTAATTGTAACTTCATATTCAAGCTCGTTTTTATTTAAGAGTACAAATTTGATTGGACGAGACATATTTAAGTGTAAGTTAAAAAAAATAGTTAAGTATGTAAAAGTATACCTTGTTTTCCTGTTAGGGAAAAAAAAAAAAAAAATTAAGTTAGGTGTAGTAAGTATATATGAGTGAATGAGTTATGTGTGTGTTAAGAGAAAATGAAAGGGATAGAATAGCCAAAATATTTAACCAAAGAGCTGAGAATGTACGACACTAGACGAAGTGTTTCTTTTGAATTTAGGAAGTTAAGGGGGTGCAGAAAATTTTCGTTGGGCGCCAAACTGTCGTATAACGACAAGAAAAGACTTTAGAGGGAGACAGTATTTATTAAGTATACAGAAAAGACAAGATGGAAGTATAAAAATGAATAATGTAGATGAATGATTGATGGGTGATGGTGAAGGGCGGCCCCTGGTGGACCGGCAGCAGTTACGGAGAAGCGGCCCTGGCGGACCGGCGACAGCAACAGACGAGCGGCCCTGGCGGACCGGCGACAGCAACAGACGAGCGGCCCTGGTGGACCGGCGACAGCAACGGACGAGCGGCCCTGGTGGACCGGCGACAGCAACGGACGAGCGGCCCTGGTGGACCGGCGACAGCAACGGACGAGCGGCCCTGGTGGACCGGCGACAGCAACGGACGAGCGGCCCTGGTGGACCGGCGGCAGCTGCAGAGGAGCGGCCCTGGTGGACCGGCGGCAGCTGCAGAGGAGCGGCCCTGGTGGACCGGCGTCAGCTACAGAAGAACGGCCCTGGTGGACCGGCGGCAGCTACACGAAGAACGGCCCTGGTGGACCGGCGGCAGCTACAGAGGAGCGGCCCTGGTAGACCGGCGGCAGCTACAGAGGAGCGGCCCTGGTGGACCGGCGGCAGCAACGGAAGAATGGCCCTGGTGGACCGGCGGCAGGTACAGAGGAGCGGCCCTGGTGGACCGGCGGCAGCTACGGAAGAGGGACTGCCCCGGCGTCACAAGGCCGGCAGCAGTCGAAGGCTCCGGCGGCAAAGGGCCAGGCAGCTCCAGGCGCACCAGTGATATAGAGACTGGCACAGCAGGAAAAACCCTAGAAGGGCTCTCGAGGCAACGTTTACTGGAGACCTACTTTTAAGAGGCTTGTTTGGAAGCCAGAGCTCGACTGACCACTGCTCTGCGATGATTCCTAAAGAAACCTCGCAGAACGGTTGGAGGTCGAAATTTAAAATATTCGAAAATATGGACGAGGAACGGTAAATAATTTTACCATAAAAGAGTTCGAATAACAATTATGAAATAAAAATAGCAGACCAACAAGAATTTTGATGAGAAGGTTGTCATAGATACATCATCAACAATGTTGTCAAAAAAATGTCAAAATAATGAAAATGTTCTGTAACAATGTAAATATAAATGGTATTAAATTAAAAAGTGCAGTGTTTGATAGGAAAAAGTGATACAGTCCTGCATAGGTACGGCTTCCTACGCTAAGGGGTCAATAAGTCGCCGAAACTTAGGCGTAAAGTTGAGGACTGAGTCTGTGAACAGAAAAATGAGTCCTGGTGTAGTGGAATATGATCAACACAGAGCCTCATAATAATGGAATGCATATTATGGACCGTGGAAATGAATGATACATATATAAGTATGAATATGAGTATAAATAATAAGTGTAAGTATATCTGAATATATACATAACATTACAGCATAACTTAGAATAACCGTCCAAAGGTGATAATTTTTCATTTTGCCATCAAAAGCCCGACCTCGTGAAAATACTTTGTTGACGGTAAACAATTTCGTCAGGGCCGATAAGGTGGCTCCATGAACCTCTGTTACATATTTTTCTCACCTAACTGTTAAGGTCCGTACCTACACAGCATTCGGAGTCAACCATGGCTTACGTCACCTGCAGATGTGAGGTCTTAAGTCGTCAGCGACCGGTTTTTTTTTTCCTACATATAGGGAAAAAAATAAAAATAAAACATTTCATTTTTCATATTATTTTGTCATCAAACAATAAGGAAAAATACACAATGAGACTCAAAACAGTGCAAAAAAAGTCAGCTATAAAAAGCCGCAAGTAGCTTGTGCTAATGAGAATTGCATGGTGTATAAAAATTGCATTTTTTTTATAATTTGTAAACTAGCGCTTGACCGCAACCCCACCTTATGGTAAGCAGTGCCGCAATCATTGGTGGTAAAGCGCACTAGTTTATTAAGAGCCTATTCACTCTAGTCTTGAAGACACTCAAATTGTAGTCTGACGGAAACACCGCCGCCGCGCTGGCAAATTAAATCTTCGTGAAATAGTTGCGTCAACGAGTCGTTTTGAGTTCATAAGTGAATCCAGAGTATTCCATCACGTTCTGACTGAAATCTGTGCAATGGCAAGGACATGCTCTAATGAATGTCAACATACTCATCACCTAACCGAGTGTTGCACAGCTTATCCCTGTTGCTGATTATTTTTTAACATACATTTTTTTGTAAGTTATTTTCTTTTAAAACTTGCGTTTTTTTGTTGCGTTCTCTTGTGTACTTACCCTAATATCATATAATCAGGAAGGTTACAGCTATTTCGGATTTTGCAACGGCAACGGCAGTAATTTTTGAAGTTTGTGTGACATTTTTGGGGTAAAATGGTGGTTGTATTTTGAAATAGAGTACCTTCATAGTTTGGTAGAATATTGGGATGGTGATTAAATTGGTAGCTGTTTCGCTCATACCCAATATGGTGATTATATTTTATGGAATCTTCCTTTTATATTAAAGTGACCTGCCGGGTAATTGTGTAACACATTATCAGTAGCAATGGGTTTTATTTTGACAGTTTAATAATATTCATTGAGTTATTTACGTTGTTGAGCAGACACTTTTGTCGAACAAACAAAACAATGTATTAGCAATATGCTTCAAAATGATTCCAACTGATAATAATAGTGTGTTACGCAATTAGGGTGCTGTCCCTGACTTGGGTGGCTGATTGATTGATTTATTTTATTTAAGGTTATAATCATCAACATCTCCCTAGCCCTATCACAAGTATGTTGGGGACGGCTTACAGTTTAACTGAATGCAACTGAATACCATTTGTTACTGCACATAACAATAAGCAAGCATATCGTCGTGTTACGGCATGATGTCTGGTGAACCCGTACGGAGGACGGGTCTGAGCAGTTGTGTTGCGATGTGTGCCGGGTACGATGCGCCAAATGTTGTTGTATGTTGTCTCTAGATTAATCTCCCTCTGGCGCAGCATCGTTGGTCGTGTTGTTGGGTTTAACATTGCATCACCTTGCTCAACTACCGTCTTCCTTCCTATTCACTCTGTTTTTGTGAGTGAATAGGTTCTTAATAAACTAGCGCACTTTATCATCAACAATTGCATCACTACTTACCATCAGGCAGGATTGCGGTCAAGCACGTCTAGTGTGTAATTAAAAATATAAAATTCAAATATACCCGCGTTTTTTCCCTTCAACCTCATTGCCTGGTAGAGTACCAAAGTATCAATCACACAATACATCAAGGAATGTAGATCGATCTAAAGTCAAGAAGTTTGCATTCATCCATCAGTATACTTTTGATTTCTCTCCGTAACCCTTATGAACAACATCATGTAACAGAAATCCAAACCGCCACCGGCCGGGAGCTTATCGGCAAGTCTATAGCGCTAAGTGAACATCTGGTGGAGGCCTCCATCCACTCCGGCACACCAGGAGTATATTCCCTGAAGCCCCCTGTAAGTCCAACCTCTTCATTATATGGGAGTGCTTGCTCGCGATTTCTCTCCGTATTTCAGTTTCAATATACCTAACGTGCACCTATTTTACAGTCTATTTATCGAGGGAATACAAAACCAAAACATCATTATTTTATATGGAGCGACTTCATTTCTAACCTTCACAACCCAGTTACGGGATAATGCGATACATATTAGTATGACTGGTTTTGTTAAGCTTCCTATTAATATCGTCATCATCACCATTTCAGAAGAAAGACGTCCACTGGTAGACATAGGCATCCCCCAAGGATCTCCATGCCGACTGGCCCTGCGCCTCCCACATCCAGCGGATTCTCGCGACCTTCACCAGGTCGTCGGTACTCACGTTACATCTTCCGGTGTGTGATGTGTGGTGGTGGTCTCTCGAGAACCCGTCTGACCCATTGGGCGTCGGTCCTACGGGCAATATGCCCAGCCCACTGCCACTTAAGTGTTGCAATACTTCGGGCAATGTCGGTTACTCTCGTTCGTCTGCGGATCTCCTCATCTTTGATTTGACCACGCAGTGAAACCCCCAACATAGTCTATTAATATAGTATGTATACATATAAACGGTTAACAGCCAATTCTCTGAATGATACTCTTCTTAGGGATGACGAGGAGTCCTTAAGGATCAAAGTTGCCGATGCAGTAACTTTAAAATACCGAAGCGGTCTTTTTCTAACTACGATCATATATCATGGAAATTTCTACTTTATTGCCATGAAGTTAATATAATAATTTTATCACCTAAAATACTCAGCCGTGCCGGCGACGTGATAATAGGCGCCTTAGGCGATAAATATCTTTTCTTTTCGAAAAACCTAATTTGTGCAGTCCAGCGAATGAAGCCATTATAAACTTAAAACTAGCTTTCCGCCCGCGGCTTCACCCGCGTGGAGTTCGGTTATATCGCGCTTTTTAGATTTCCCTCGGAACATCAAATTTTTTCGGGATAAAAGGTAGCCCATGACCTTTCCCAGGGTCTAAAGATTGTCTGTGCCAAATTTTATCAAAATCGGTTGAGAGGATTAAGCGGGAAATAGTAACAGACAGACAGAGTTACTTTAGCATTTATAATATTAGTATGAATAATAACATGAAAATCTTGTCTGTCAATAAAAACTAGCCAACATTCAAGTTAATTTCACTTTATGTGCGATATATATTATAACGATTATATTTATTTATAATCTTGCATGTTTATTGTTATATCAACGTTTTAGGATGAAGTAATCCAAACAAAAAACTTACTAATTAAAAATGTATATAATTTAAACAATGTATGTGAACAATTCAAAAGTGGTAACAGAAGTGTTCGCAAAGTAAATAACAATTATTTTTGGACAGCTTTAGAGGTGTCTGACAAGGGTGAATACAATATCATTTATTTTCTTCATTATTTAAAGTCATGCCTGCTCTTTATGTAAACAGGCTGCATTAGGAAAATAATAGGCGGGTATTAATATTATTTATTATTGTCTTTAACATAGTGAGAAGAGACACCGGGGGTCCTGCATAGGCATACAAGAGGCTTAACCTGTGGGTTTTTGTATCTCTCTTAGTCTGGCTTCCTGAACCTGTTTTGGGAAACTAATTTTTATATGTACAATTTGCAGTTCATAGAAACGATGATTAGTCGCAACACTGATGGCTGATATAGCGTACTGTCTCCTTAAAATTCGACACGCATTTTTTTGTCGCAACATTAATGCGGAGTCGTTAAGAGTTGGCTCATTATGAAGAATAAAAAGGATTATTAACGTTAATTTGTTCGTCCCGTTGTCATTCGTAGATCTCGTTATGGGTAATCTGAAAGCTCGACAACCAGTCTTATCAAGAGGTATCGTTTTACCACGTGATTGGGTCGTGGAGACCAGATAAATTAAAGAGTATCACTTGTTGAGATTTGCCGTCGTGGCCGAAATATAGTATGGAGGACTTTACTTATAACGCTAATATACCTAATTAACAAAAGGCGGAATGATATAGTGTGCAGCTCAACCTCTCTTCTAAATATGCATTTACACACAAATTCTATACGTTTTTAGGGCCCTTTTTATACATTAGATTAAATATTCATAAATTTGAATTATTTTAGCTCTAAGAATGTTGTTTCTAATTATCTGCAAAGCTCTCGGTGGTCGGCCACATCGGCTGCCGGCAGAAGTTACCACCCACCAGACAAAGTCTTGCCGCCAAGCGATACGTCGTGTTCCGGCATGATGTCTGGTGAAGCCGTACGGAGGACGGGTCTGAGCAGTTGTGTTGCGATGTATGCCTGGTACGATGCGTCAAATGTTGTTGTGTCGGGAGTTTGGTCGTGGAGGGTCTTCACATCAAGCTCCCTCTAGCGCAGCATCGTTGGTCGTGTTATTGGGTTTAACATTGCACCATCTCGCTCAACTGCCGTCTTCCTTCCTATTCACTAAGTTTTTTTTAAGTGAATGGGTTTAATAAACTAGCGCGCTTTACCATCAACGATTGCATCACTGCTTACCATCAGGCGGGATTGCAGTCAAGCGCTAGTTTATAATTATTAAAAAAAAAAGTTTGTTATATGAGCAGACTGAAGACCTACTTCAGTATGTAAAATAATTTAGAAATATTCATTACATTAACTAATATTACTATATAAGCAATAGGATACTAATAATAACACTGTATACTTCCGTTGTGTCTCAGATTTTTACTACTTTTATTGTTAATTTATTGCTAAAAGTGCTTATTATAATAAAAAATTATAATATATATATCTATATATATAAAAATGAATTGCTGTTCGTTAGTCTCGCTAAAACTCGAGAACGGCTGGGCCGATTGAGCTGATTTTGGTTTTAAAATGTTTGTCGTAGTCCAGGGTAGGTCTAAACCGTGAGAAAGTAAGGAAAAAATGATTTAATAATAATGATGTATGAGCTTCATTGTTTTTACTTCTTCTCTACACTTTAGTGCTACCCTGGTACCCTGCACCTCCAAAAAGGAGACAAAATAAAACTCACAAGAGCAATGGGAGAATGGCAATGATAAATGTCACAACAATACATTATTAGTTTGAAGTTGAAGTTGGCTTTGTGGCTTTTTATTAGAAACTTTAAACCGGCAGAGAGTATTTCTTGCTTTAAACGAATGCATCAATGGCTGAGACTTTTTTTTATGTACGGTGTATGGTACCAGGGTAGCACAAAAGTGTAGAGTCGAAACAATAAAGCTCATTCATCATTATTAATCTAAATTACATCGATGAAGTTATTTTGCCTACTTTGAGGAGTTGCAAGGTACCAGGATCGCAAAAAAGTGTAGGAGAAGTCGAAACAATGAAGTTCATTCATTCACACAGGAACAACAGGAACGGGATAAAAAGGATATCCTATATCCTTCTCCCAGTTCTTAGCTACCTCCCTACCAATTTTCAGCCAAATCGGTTTAGCCGTTTATAAATAGTGTAACTAACACGACTTTCTTCTATATATACAATATGTAAAGAAAACCCTGTCCGATCCGTGAAGGTATTGTTAGGAATCGATAACTAATTCTACTAATGCCTACAAAGACAGGCAAAACTAAAAAAAAAATCCCCCTAAAAAAATAAATATTGTTTCGCAAAAAGAGGTAACTTAATACATGTGCGGTATGCAACCCCTTCCGCGGGCGGTGGGGGGCAGGGCACGCGGCACCTGTGACGTGCCCGCGTCGCTATTCGCTTATAATAATACCAGTGTTGTCACTTTTTTTAAAATTACCAAATTTCGGGGAAATTGGAATTAATTCCCGGGAAAAAAGGATTATTTCAAAATTCATTAGTATTGTTACTATGATGATTATGTAAAATTTTATATTATATTTGGTCAAGTGTTTACCTAACCTTTATTATCCTTATGGGTCGAACAGGGTTTTCTTTACATATTGTATACAGATTATCCTAATTTAAAATAGTAGTAGTAGTAAATAAGATCATGTCATATTGCCTTTAGGGCGGAACAAAGTTCGCCGCGACACTTTTGTGCTACCCTGGTACATAGCACCTCTACAAACTAGGCACAATAAAAGTTCTTTGATGTACTTATTATGGTTTAATGATGAATGAGCTTCACTGTTTCGGCTTCTCCTACACTTTTGTGCTGCCCTGGTACCTTACACCTCCACAAAGTAGAGAAAATCAAATTTCTTCTTAGTGATTTAATGATGAATGCAAAGCCGATTACAAAGTGAAAGAAATCATTTTAAGGAAACCTGGCGTTTTGTAAGTCTGAAATCGCCAACCCGCATTGAGCAAGCGTGGTGATTACGCTCAGTCGTTCTCCTCTCTAGCTATCCTCCCCAGCAGGGGGACGATAAAAAAAGGCTGATGATGATGATGATTGTTTCGATTTCTCCTACACTTTTGTGCTGCCCTAATTATCCTAATTTAAAAACTAAAAAATAAGATCATGTGATATTTATTGCCTTTAAGGCGGAACAAAGTTCGCCGGGTCAGCTAGTATATAATATAATTATAAAGGTTCTACCTATTTCAGGCATATTATACATCAGTGCTATTTAGAATTAAGAAAATTATTATAAAAAATTATGTACAAAGCTGAGAAAATAAACAATTTATTGATTCATTTATTATTTAGCCCTCACAGCAGCAAGCCAACAGCAAGTTTAAATAAATATCACTGTGATATTGACACTGAGCCAAAATCAGAGGTCAAATACATGTGAACGGACTGCACGAGCTAAAGTTTATAAATCTCGACCTTAATCCACACAAGTACGTGGGATATTAAATCGAGTGACATTAATTTTCTTAATATTCTTCGCTTAAATAAAATTTTAATAAAGGCTTAGCTATTTTTCGAGCAAACACATCATTCATAAGGGTTGAATGAAATTTGACATAATATATCACCAATAGAATTTTATTAAAAACCTATAGCGATCGCATATTTTTCCAGGTCCCAGGTCAGGTGAATGCTCGATGTAGATCGAATAAAAATTATATATCATCACTTTAATAGAATATTTGCAATTATTACAATCATTGACATCGAAAAATGAAAATATTCACTTCCCTTACTATTTGATTCACTGTGCTGGGCGCTGGAGGCACTACAATTTATACAATACTCGGGAAATTATAAGAATATTTACTATATAAAATTCTCTCGATACAATATATAAGTTTTTCTGAAATAAGTAACTTATCAATCAATTTTAGTACGACACACTATACTTACTTATAACAAAGAAGGTAAAATTTACGCTAAAATCATTTCAGAGCCAAACTACCTCTCAATAAAACCCTTTCAACATAAGACCAAATCTTGCTTCATGTTAAATCCTAAATTATATAGTAGGTCTCACGTACAGTAAACCGTAAGTCACTATGAAATTCGAAAGGCAATCTTACTGCTACGAAACAAAGGTGCAGACAATGCGAAATATTAGTATCGCTATCGCAAATATACTATTTACCTGCAGCTTAGTTGTTCACATTTTGTGAACCTCAGAATTATGTTAACGAACCCATTCAACCTTATTTCCACTTATAAAGAAACTTTCCCCACAAAGTGTCTCCTTTGTCCAGTTTAATGAGTATAATAGGATTTTTTATTAAAGTTACTTGTACCTATGTTGTTCCTGCTTCACCTTTGAGTTTAAATTGCGACTTCACAAAGAGTTTAGAAGACGTGCTCCTGCAAATTAATTTTGAGGAAGATTTTGTATTTTATTTTGTTTATAGGTTATTAGAGGTAATTGGAGGGTAAAAATTGGCTGTAGAAGTTCAATGTAATATGAGGAACTGTTGAGAGGTTAGTGTTTACTTATTTTACTTTATTTTACACATACGTAGTTCTGTTATCTGCGTGGTGATTACGCTCAATCCTTTTCTATATGAGAGGAGACCTGTGCCCAGTTGTGGGACGATAAAAAAAAGGTTGATGATGATAATAGATCTGGGGATAGGTTCACAGCATCCACCTACCTCTCCTCTCCGTCCCTTGGAGAGCACCGGCTGTCGTCTCTGACAGTCATAACGAGTGATTAGAAACTCAAAAGTCTGACCACCAATCTTACCCTTTGACTAGGTTGTGGCGGTCAGATAAGCCCTTTGTAAAGCACTGGTATTCAGCTAATTCCGGTTAGACTAGAAAGCGGATCCCAACATAGATGGGAACATATTACAGGAAGATGATGATGACGACATCTTTCTTCTTCTTCAGCCCATAGAGGTCCACTGCTAGACAAAGGCCTCCCCCAAGGCTTTTATTGCTTTGGATTTGGCATATTCCCCACGCTTGGCAGGCGGGTTGGGGATCGCAGTAATTTGATATTCCACAGGAGAAGTGCTGCTGCCCGCTTCCCTGGTGAGAATTTCCTTAGTCGCCTCTTATGAAATCCACGGGAGGATATTGGTTGGTACTATTCTAAGTCTGGTACCACACGGGGAATGATGACATAGATAAAGTCAGGGAAGTTATTGTAAAGAAACGTGAGAAACAACAATAGTTGTCTGATTATTCAAAGAACAGTGATCTTTGTCATGTGTTTGTTTTCAGTGATCTTTCTTAGTGGGTCTTTGACTATTGTATAGAAAGGCTAATTACACGGTAAGTTGTTATACAGTAGGTATGATGCACCAGTAGATTAACAATGAATTATCCTGATTATAAGATTACATACAATGTTTCGGTAAATTTTGTCAAACTTTTTCATCAGCTCCCGATTCATATTAGATCGCCACAATCTCTGCACAGCCCCGGGGGAAGTGTATACATTTCAGATTTCTATCAGGAACATTCCCATTTTTCCTGTCACAAAAAATGTTTTCTTAATTTTTTTTCATTTACGAAACATTGCTTCGTGTGCAGTTAATCTTTTCGTTCTAATTAGTCTTGAAAATCAATAAAAACTGTTTTTATAGTCATTATTATAGCGGCAATAGATTTCATCATCTGTAAAATTTCAACTGTCTAGCTGTCACGGTTTATGAGATACAGCCTGGTTACAGCCAGACAGACAATGCTGTCTTATTAATATGGTCATCTTTCTTTCCTTTGAGTACGGCCATCTAAAAAATATATAAGTTGTTTCAGTGCGGTTAGTAAAACTGTTTAATTGCATTGTCAAGTGGGATACTCGTCAACGATTATGGCACACCATTCTGTCAAGTGCTGTTGAAATCAGTGGTCAGAGTGGAATACCTGCCTCAAAAAATTTAATTGTTCTTATTAACATCGAACGCATTTTATTCAGGTTATCGTTCATATGGGCGAACGTGTATTAAAAAAAATTAATTTGAATTTATTTCTTCTTCTCTTCTCTTATTTAGCCTATAGAGGTCGACTGCTGGACAAAGACCCCCCCCCCAATTTTATAACATAACATGTCACATAAACAATTAAAAAAAAATCAGGAACAAAATCGGGAAAAAAACAAAAGTGCCTATGGATAAACCATAGGCACTTTTGCCAAACTTTGCCAAAAATTTTTTAAAAGACACTTTTCGATATCGAAATTCTATTACGAGGCACTTTTGAATGTCGACAGTGACAGGCACATATATTAGGTTAAAGTTGAAATTGTCCTTTGACACTGCATATATCTGTGCATTACATATATATGTATGAGTTTTACTATAATATAATACATGAACGCAGCCACAATAATTTTAATAGGAAAACTTCTCTAAGAAATAAATTAAACATAAACAACTTACCTTTAAGAACCCACCTCGGACCCGCTGCCGTAATAACATACTGAATTTAACTTTGCAATACAGTTTAAATAGTAATGAGGTTGAGGCAACTGGATACTAAGCTTATATCTTCCGTAGCGTAACTATTTGCAAGTTTCATAATGCATTTTGTAGTTCCGTTTAGGTAATGTTGGTGCTTTGATTATCTAGTGTCTATTAGCTTCTTTTACAACAAAATACACAACAAAGCTGCGCCTCGTACGGGATAAAAATGTGTAATAAAAATTATGTTAAACCTGGTAATAAACCTAATCTCTGGTAGGCAACCGTGGCACGTCCAGTACCGTAAGTACCGGACGTGTCACGGTTGCCGGTTGAGATTCGTCGTACCTGAGACAGTCTTCCACATTTTTGACGTATGCTCCCTAAAGAATTCGCTGGTGACACATGACATGACATGTCACCACGGACCGCTAAGTGCGTACTCAAATTTTGAATAACTTTTTGAGGGACCTCGGAGAGACAGGTAGCGAATAAGCAATGAAATAAAATGCAGAATTATTCCTGAATGTTGCTTGCAGATTTGCAGCTATTCTTGCCTATTTGACGGCTGAGCTGTGACCGCCTTAAAAATCCAGCGATCGTCGCTCAATTTATACGAAGCATCGTTCGCTACCGTCAGTTAGGGACCGCGATTTTTGAGCTCCTTTGTTTGTTAACTTTCTATAAGCTGAAACGTGTAAAGCTCTTGTTTTATTTATATGTATTATTCTAGTACAAAAACTATGAAAATTCTGAATTTGCCATTTGTTTTTAGACTATCACAAAACGTCCCGTAGGTACTAAACTAATAGTCCGATTTTTATGCTGTAATATTCGTTTTATAAACAATCCTTTAATTTGATACAAGAATCAGAAACCGGACCACTAAGAAAAAGTACATTTTTAAAATGCGTACGTAAATTTTTAAGATAAAATTATTTGACACAAATAACTTTCTAATTACAATTAAATCGTGGCCATTGCTAACACTACCTAAATTAGTTACATTACCACCTGCGTTTTTAAACTTTAGTCGCCGACAGGATATAAAAAAGAATTGAGCCCACAAAAGAGCAACGTCCCATTACGACGCAGCTCGAGTAATGATAAACTTCCATTGGTGCCCAAGCGCACGTACACAACACAAAAGCATTTATTGATTTAAGCACGTATTACTTTCTTATCATGTCTATCTAAACTTATGTCGCCGACGCCATGTGTGTGCCAAATTTCATCAAAATCAGCCTCGCAGTTTTTCCATGAAAAGGCACAAATCACTGAATGCCAAAAAGACGATCTCCAAATAAGTCTAACTTCGTCAAAGTTATAAATTATTAGGTGTATAAGATTTTTTATTTATTTATTTACTAGCTTTCCGCCCGCGGCTTCGCCCGCTTGGAAAAAGGTTATATCGCGCTTTTTAGATTTCCCTCGGGAATATTAAATTTTTGCGGGATAAAAAGTACCCTATTATTTAATCCGGACTTCTAACTTTACTTCTCTTACGTCGCGTGAAAGCGGAACAAACAATCAAACCCACTTTCCGATTTATAATATTAGTAAGGATAAAATCTTTCTACCATTACAGGTTGCTCCACCTAATGCGGCAGAACAAAATGACAAATACACTTTCTAATAAGATAATAAATAAAAATAAGTTAGTGTTAGGGCATAATAAAATCCACAAGTTCTAATCAGTTTAAACTCGGTTTATTAATAGAAATGTACACATTAGTTTCTAAGCAGCTAGCGACACAAGATATAATTTTGCGACTGCATCACAGACTCACAATCCTTATTACACCGACACAATTCATTACACGCTGACACAAGCTCATAGATCTTCGCATACCTTAATACCTCCCCTCGAATTTGTGAGCTAATCTAACATTTGTTTATCATTCCCAGATTACCTAAGCATTCATAATGTTTCGTTGCACTTAAATCTTTCGTAAAAACGTTGGTAGGTTCTATTAACTCTTCCCATAGTACAGTTGAATGTCTTTTTCTTGTTAATCTACAGTTCGTATCAATTTCCAAATTTTCATTTATGTTTTCCAACGGTTTACTCGTTCTAGAATTACCTCTTGTAGCTTTTATGTATAGTCTGTCCCTCTTTGATTTTATTTCATTTTGAATTTGTTTATTCAGATTTATATCTATCCTCTCATCTTCTTCGGATTCCCTCTCAAGAATTTCTTCATATTGTTATGAAATGCACCCTCTTTCATAAAATTAACATCTCTTGCTATAACAATTTTCTTAGTTTTAGGGTTATGAATTCTGTAAGCTTTAGATTGATTGTCATACCCCATAAATATTCCAACTTCGGAATTAGCATAAAATTTACCTTTCTTTGTCCCCTTTTCTTTGTAGTATAGCTTTGCTCAAATGTATTCATATAAATTACTGTAGGCTTTTTGCCTTTTCATACAGTATAAGGTATTTCACCTTTCAATGCAATTGTAGGACAACGGTTTCTTATAAAATTAGCTGTATTTATAGCTTCAGCCCAAAATCCTGGAGGCCTTCCGGCATGATGCATCATACATCGAGCCATCTCAATCAACGTCCTACTCTTTCTCTCAGCTATTCCGTTTTGCTGAGGTGTACACGGTACAGTTAACCTTCTTTTAATTCCTTCTTTCCTCGAGAAATCATCAAATTTTTTATTTATATATTCTGTTCCGTTATCTGACTGTAAATTCTTTATCTTCATACCTGTTAGCTTTTCTGCAAATGTTTTATACTCTTGGAATACTTTTAGGACATCACTTTTGTTAGCTATGAAATAAACTTCACCATCGAGATTTGTCATCAATAAATGTGACAAAATATTTCTTTTTACCATATGATTCATGCCTCATCAGGCCATATACATCTGTATGTACAATCTCTAAGAAAGAGTTTGTGCGTTCTTCACTATTTTTAGGAAATGGTTTACAAGTCATTTTTTGACTTAAACATGTTTCACAATCCGACAATTTTTCACTGTCATCGAACTTCAAACCATGTACTAAGTTGTTCTTGGCCATAGCTTTGAGATCACGCTCATTAATGTGACCTAAGCGCTCATGCCATATGTCAATTGGTTTCTTCACCATTTGTACATTATTGGAATAATGCTGATCCAATCTCACATGGTATAAATTACCTACGCGGTCAGCCTTTATATGAACCTTCTTGTTCTTAACAATAACAACAGCATCTTGCTTAGTAAAATTAACTTCAAATCCACGATCAGTTATCTTAGACACTGATAAAAGACTTGTTCGTAAGTCACTTTCTGAATGTCTACCAGTCGTTTTCCACAACCTGTATCAACCGAAATACTAACTTCACCTATCCCAGTTATCTGCGTACTCTCTTGGTTTGCCAAATTCAGTTCATTGTGCAGTCGCGTTAATCCTTTTATCATGCGCTTATCATCGCACATATGACCTGTGCATCCACTATCGATACACCAAACAGAACTACTCTGTTCACCTTTACGAGCCTCTTCGGTCGTACTAAACATTGTCGTATACTCCTGCCGCTCAGAACTACTGCCTTCAGCTTGCTTAGCACTATGCTTAGCTTTGTTTACAGTTTTAGTCTTACATTCTCTCGAAATATGTCCACGGCGAACAAAACGATAACATTCTACTTGTCCCTTACTGTTTAATAAGGTGTCATCATGTTTTGAACTTCTCTGATGCGCTTTATTAGTACGTTTGACAAACATGGCACATTGGTCATGTACAGTGACCTTTCTCTCTTCATAATCTTCGAGAATCTTCACCTTAAGTATCTCAGTAGAAGGTAGCTCATCCCGTGATTCCATTGCAGTACGAAACATAGTGAAAGAATCTGGGAGGTTATACAACAATAAAATCGCCAATAAGTCATCAATCACAACTAAACCGATTTCTTTTAGTTTTTTAACAGCGTCAAAGAAATCTGCAATATGCTTTCGGAGATCATCTTCCTCACGCATGCGCGTCAGTACAAGTCTCTTTAATAATGATGCCTTACGAGCGGGTCCGCTTGATTCATACATTGATTTCAATTTATCCCATACCTGTTTTGAGGTATCTAAACCATCTAATGCTGCGAGCTCACTAGGACTGATGGCCAACAATATATCTGATTCCACCTTTCCGTCCATTTTCACCCATTCTGAATATTTAGGGTCGGTACGCGTCGGTCGCGGCCCAGTACCTGATACGAATTCTCACAAGTCATTTTTCTTCAAAATAGCTCTCATGTGAATTTTCCACGTAACATAATTATTACCACTTAGAGGTTCAATCTTAATAGAAGCAGCCATAATAATGTTCTATCGTTAACACAGTTTATCTATAAAAACACGAACAAAATGTTAAGTTGTAACAACTTGGGCGAGTCCGCTTATACGCACTATGAACGCGTGCAATGGGCGAGTCTATTATTTCGCGTTAACACTTCACCGTAACTTTTTACTTTCTTTACTGTCTAATATTCACGAAATCAATTGTATATAGATCACTGGGCCCATAACCTGTTAGGGCATAATAAAATCCACAAGTTCTAATCAGTTTTAACCGGTTTATTAATATAAATGTACACATTACTTTCTAAACAGCTAGCGACACAAGACATAATTTTGCGACTGCATCACAGACTCACAATCCTTATTACACCGACACAATTCATTACACGCTGACAGATCTTCGCATACCTTAATAGTTAGAGCACCTCTATTTAGCAGGGTAATTGTGTAACATACTATCCATAGCAATATTTAAAGTATAGTATATTACATAGTAGTTTGTTGAACTGTGTATATTGTATGTATATTAAATGTCCATAATCATTTATAATAAATTATCAAATAATTTACAAGAATTACCTTTGACATTATTTAAGAAAAAGCTATTTAAATTTTGTTATCAAAGAATCATTATAGGATAAAGGACTATTTAGAAGATAAATTGATGGAATTTAGATAACGTAATTTTACTAATAAATTTGCACGACATATATGGCAGGATACGCTGGAAAAAATGCACTGTGACACCCTTTGTACCGTATTTTAGCAAATAAACATTTATTGCATTAGTTACATTGTTGAACAGACACATTTTCCGGATATACAGAGCGATGGTTTAGCAATTGGCTATAATATGATTTCAATTGATTATAACAGTGTCATCATCAATTGAACACAAACTGTGATGCTGGATAGCACGGTATCTTTAAAAGTACTGTTGCAAAGATTTATGAGATGGGCTATTTATGAGCTAATGAGATATCATGATGAAAAATTAAAACCAGCCAATTGTGAGTCCGGCTCACATATGAAGGATAACGTACAATAATCATTTAAAAATATATATTTATATTCTTTTTGAATTTATGTTATATTTGTAACAGAAATACATCAACTGAAAAAATTTGAACTATCTACCTATCACGGTACATGAGGTACAGCCTTAATAGTATTCCGACTGTTCCGTCTGGACACGGAACTTCAGAGAGCAGCTGGCGTCAAATCTTTGCTATAAATATGCCAAGGTGTAAGAGTACTTCCATCCTATCTCAGAATTATTATTACTTACTTTCTCATGAAATATAACACAATTATTTCCTTGCCGCCTTCTACGAAATTGGTATAGTCGGCAATTCTAGATAAATTGTGGCTGATAACCACGACAAATGAGTATTTTTATAGTCTCTTTTCGTGGTTGATATTTATATCTTTGAAGATAAGCAAATGATATTTATCTAATTCTAAAGACTACATAAATTTAATAATTCTTGGTAGCAGACGTTTTCACGTAATGTTTTAGTGATAAGTTTTTGTTAGCTAATTTATTATCTTTTGTTTTGGGATTAAAAACATTTCATGTACAATAAAATAAAATGAAATAAAATTAACAGATTCGTGAAAATTATGCAAGATGGCCATTTACCCAGGAGCAGGTGAAAAGGGTTGGAGAATAAAGGAGAAGAAAAATATCTGAGTATTTATTTATAGTTGCCGGACGTAAAGTTATGCCAAAAATAAAGCATGTTCAACCATGCATCGGTAAAGCCACACTCCTGGCTGAAAAAGTTTTTCAATTAAAATAATAAGGAAAATATTTTTTACTGATATCGTCTTACTTTGCGCGAGTGACACATTGCTGGGTTCCAAGACTTACGTTTTTGTTGCCGTCGCCGAAAGCGCAACAAACAAACAAACTCACTTTCCCATTTTTAATATTATTGACGATAAGGATAAACGCAAGAAGACGCCGCGACGCTGCAGGTGTGGGCAGACGAGCGGTGTGTTGACCATATTCTTGCTGTAACAACCACGTAACATAACAAGTTTAACACTTTGTGATTTTTCATGATAACTTTTGTACATAAATTCATTACATAATAATACTGCCGTCATAAGGAAAAAAGGCGCATCTAACATTTTTTTTCATGCGATAAATAATAATATTTTTGTATGCCATTTCTTTTACTGATTTAGAATATGCATGTAACTCAATTTGGAAAAAAGATGTTAGATGCGTCTTTTTTCCTTACGGCGGCAGAATACTGGGCATGTGTTCTAGGTTTTTCATATAAAATACATTGTAAATATAATTAAACAACCCATTTTGGACAGGAAAACAATAAAAGACCCTTCTGCTCCACCCAGAACGCCTTCCCGTTCTGGGTGCATGTCAGACTTTTACTGACATGCCCTTCGTGTTCGTTCATTTGCCTATGCATCAGGGGCTAGGGTATCTCCTTACACAACCCGCGACCCTGGAGGCCATCGTACCTAGTGGACACCGTCACGATCTCAACCGTCGACCTGTGCCAGGGGGCCTAGTCTGCTATTTTATATAATTTTGTCATTCCAGCACGTTTCCATTGTCATTTTGCTATTAGCCCCTAATCTGCTCTATCATGAACATCGGCCATTGATTTCTTATCGGAATGGTCATGGTTGTATTGCCATTATTATAAAACTCGTTAGTAGAAATGAGTTTCTAAAAACTACTACCTAATTTGAACATTTCTTTAAGGAAGATTTTGTTAATATGTATTTTTAAATATTAATTACAAGTTTTATAAGCAGTCTAGAGTAGAAAATAGTTATTAAATAGCAAAAAACATTATTGTGAAACTATAAAACTAAAAATTTTGTTATCTGTTAAAGTCAAATGTGACATTAATACAAACTGACTGACGTTTATTTGTTTTTTTTAACAGCTGGTGTTTTGATATGTATTTATTTTTGTTTATATTATTAAAATTATAATTACTACATAAAGAAAAACAAGAATAAAACAATCAGCAAATTTAGGCCGAGATATGGCTCCTGGCCACTACAGCCGTGTCAATAAAAGGCGAAGTATGATTTGTAAACTCCAAGCTGCATCATCACAGAGTACTATATTTTTGTGCATCATCCTTCAAGGATGGATGCTATTGAAGTCAGAAACGCTGAGTCGTCTTTTGCATGCTCAGACCATCAACGACTGGACTAATCAGTCATTAATCGACAGAGCTCCATCACAGCAAAAATAGTTCAAGTTCACCGAGACATCTGTGTCAAAAAAGGTAATTAAGTACTGTTTATTATTCGTAATTCATCTTTATGAAAGTTTAGTAGAATAAACTTAATTATTCAAAATGAAAACTTCCACTCATTGGGTGTTTTATTTATTTATTTATACAACACCCACAATAAGAATTAAGTAGCTTTGAAAACAATATCATAACAATTAAATATAAAACCCCCCGCTAAGCTTGTGTTAGATGTAGGTTTAAATCAGTAGTACATTGGCCAGAATTTAAAATCTTTATGGCAACTACATACTAAGCGCTAGGTTACAAATTTCACATTATATAGGTATAAGTTGGAATTTTTTATTAAAGTTAGTTTTGTTTTACAGAAACCCTGCAGAATTATAATGTCACCAGATTCTGAGTCAGATTTCTGGAGAATGCAAGAGGTAAATTTGACAATTTATTAAAAGCTAGTTTAATTAAATATATTTTAGAAGAGATCTCCTAAAATATTGAACAACCTATAACCTACTAAGTATGTCCATAGAAGATGTCTAGCAGTATGGGTTACAAAGGGATATAAAAGTAAAGGAAACAGTGTTTATTAAAAAGAATAATAATTTATTTTAAATTTCTGTTTTGTGCAATACTGCGGTGGATCTGTAACAAAGAGTTAAATCATTTTAATAATAATTAGAGTATTTTCATACTTTCCTAGAATATTGAGGAGGGTTTACACTACATACCTGCTAATTTATTTTATGCATTTTTCCACAGTATGTCAACAAAAGTGCAGTGCTGCAGTGATCCCGACCAACCTTCAAGAAGATCCCGATTCACCCTGCTATGGTCTTGATAATTACGGGCTTTTTATTGCTTTCCTCCTAAATTAAAAGACTGATTATTGGTGTGTTTTATTATTTAAATGACAAAATGTCTTTTTTTTTTTGTATAATAAAACTTTTTGACTTAATGTAAAGTTAATATTTAGTTTATGAGAAAATAGATATATGTATAGTTATAAATAAATGTTGAATTTTAATAGGTATAGTGGTCTCATTTATGTTGTGACAGGATTGCAGATGAATGGAATAAGCTTATGGGTGTATGTTTGATCTTCTGAGAAAGAAAGTATGCGAGAGAGTCCACTGTTGCATGTTAGTTCTAGTAGTAGTTTTTAAGTTAATTAATGTAATTAACGTTGTACCATTTTAGTTAACTATAAATAAATAAAGTAACTAATAAAATTCCAACTATTATGTACCTTTACCAACATAGTTAAAAGAAATTACATACCTGCCGCAGTGTTCCTGCATAATCTTCATCAGGTGGCAATAATGCTTTTGGCATGTTTGCAATATTTGTGGTATATTTTTTAGTTTCAAAGTCTTTGTTCCTTCATTGATTGCAGTAGACACAGTAATGTGTGAAACTTTATGGAGGGCACCTTGAGCAATAAAAATTCTCATAGAACCTCGATGCATAAAATGCAAGTGCTATTAGAATCTGCAATAAAAATATAACATTAATCAATCTATGTCGTGTTTGTAGCTATAGATTACTATAGAATAATACATCAATTGTCAAATTACGTTTCCTCACCTTAATTTCTGTCCATACGCTATCGATTCGATGCAGTCTGGCCATATGGAGAATGAGTTCTTCAATTAACCCTCCTAATGAGACATATTCAAGGCGAAACGTTTTCACAAATTCCGCCTCGGGAATATCATTAAAGGGATTCGTATTCAAACTCGTCAAGCGATATGAGTTCCACGTCTCCTGCTTATCTTCTTTCTCTAGCATCCACTGCGTTGGCTAGCTCAAGAATATTTGCTAGTAGTGAAAACATTCTCAAATATTCCACAAACACAATAGATATCACACTTTTTGTACAAAACCACCACCACCATCGAGCTGCCTCGCTTCGAAAAGCAATGTTTGTACAAAGACGTCATCGTAACAGTTCAATGATCAAAAGAACTGTCAAAATTTTAGCAGATTACCGCCTATGTCAGTCATTGATTTGTGATTTTTTACAAGATTACCGTGTTATGCCATTTCGTTCAGTGATTGACCACTTGGCACGCCATTTTGTTAGCAGATTAAGGATTTTGTGAAAATCGGTCATTATGATATTAAAAGTCGAGCATTTTGACACTATTGCAATAGCAGACTAGGGCCCCTGGTCCTTAGTCTACACAACGGTTACACAACGGTTTGCTCTCCCCTTATAGGGAACAGGAACCTTCCGAAACCCGTGTCAGGCAAAACGTGAGGGTGCCGTGGCCATTCCTCATAGAGGGAACTTATCGCTGCAATTGTGCCGCCACTCGCTAATATACAATCCCAGCCTTACGTTTGCACACACATTTCCTAAGCTTAAGGTATGGTCCTCACGCACGCGACGGAACAACTGCCGGACGTCACGACTGAGATAAAATACAATATCATCATACGCAACGTAAGAAAGAGCCTGTAAGCTACATTACATATTTCAAGTAATTTATGGTTTGGTTATTTTCCACTAGAGGCTCTTTTTATTATTAACTAGCGGCCGCCAGCGCCTTCGTTCGCATGGAGTTGGTTATGCTCCGCTCTTATTAGTCGCAGCGTGTTGTTATATAGCCTAAAGCCTTTTTGGATTAATGGGCTATCCAACGCAAAAATAATTTTTCAAATCGGACCCGTAGTTCCTGAGATTAGTGCGTTCAAGCAAACAAACAAACTCTTCAGCTTTATATATTAGTATAGATAATATAAACCAGTGCTTAACTGCATTCCTGCCTGATGGTAAGCAGTGATGCAATCGTTGATGGTATAGCGAGTAAGTTTATTAAGAGCCTATTTACTCAAAAAAACTTAGTGAATAGGAAGGAAGACGGCAGTTGAGCGAGGTGATGCGTAATGCCGGAATACGACGAATCCCTTGTTGGCTTGTAAGTAAGTATTAATTTAATCTCTTAACTAATTTGCTGAACTATCAATTAATAGTTTCAGTGTCTAAAGTCCAGAGCCCGACTTCCATCAGTCACTTTAATGTATAGCGGAGCTGACCCTTGTATGAAATTTATTGCCCATTGACACTGACCGCGCCTTAGTTGTGAATTATCGATTTAGGCGGCTATGTTTTCTATTATGCTGACGGAAATAGACTGGAAGAAAGCCGTTTTAATCTGAATAACAAAAGAAAGCCTAAATAAATAGTACTTTATGAGTCCTAAAATTGGTTTGCGATGAATTAAAATTTTATCAAAATAAAAAATCATTCATTGAAATTTACCTGAAAATCAGAATTTTCCCAGCGTCAATATTACATAACAGTCTCCTAAAACACTCGTTCTTAGTACTTACATCGCGAAGAGAAAGTAGCCAAATAAACTCTCCAGTAGCACACTCCTGTTGAGTATCATGGGCGTACTGGACATGTCTACTCAATCATTGTCTTTTATCAAAACATCATTACAGACACCTATCAACCATGTGACCAAGATTGTGTTTGAACTTTAACTGTGACCCCTAAGCTTATTTCGGCAATTCTTTTCCAAGTTTGTAAATATGAAACACCAACCTCATTTAATTTTGAAAATAGCTATCATGATAGACGAATAGTCGATTTTTTTCTAAAAACGAATTGCAAAAAACCCCTACCAGCATAAAAAATACAAATTCAAATTAATGAGCAACCACGCAAACACGCCTTGATACAAGTTGCATGTTGTTCCAATTTTCAATCGCAATCATTAAGTAATTTACAAACTAAAATAATTTATAACATCGATATGTAAAATAGCGTCCTATCAACTTAAACATGAAATACACACATGAACATTCACCATTTACATATATTATTAGAACAGTAGGGTGTAAACTAGGGTGAATTTATGTGAATATATTATTGAGCACAGCATGTGTTTTAATAGGAAGCATTTACCTACTTCCGTTGGGTCTCAGATGGCAGCATGCAAGATAAATAAACCTGAGACTTGCTGGATTCATAGAATTCAGTTTATTTGCAGATAAACATAGCTAAAGCTGTCGAAATTGAATGAAGAGGGAGTTGAAAGCTGCTTTTCGAAGAATTACATTTATGCCTTCTTACATGTCGTCTCCAAGCAGACGTAATATGGCCTGTAAAGTAAAACTTTTGGGCAATTATCTGTTTGTCGTTTGAATGTTATGACCTTTAACGTAGTCTTAGAGAATAATCGCATTACACGTGGATGCCCAGGGGCGATAGCCGCATATACAAGTTAGAAAAAGAGAGCAATATGAATACTTGGCTGCAATGATCAGTTGAGAGCCAGATCTCATAAATTTCAAAATTATGATAATCAAACTCTTATCAAAAATTTAGGAAAATCAACGTTATGTATTATTTCGTATTATTTCGCTGTTTGACCTTAGTATATATCTACCAAAGATATATACTAAGGTCAAACAGCGAAATTTCTTTAAAATTTTACCATTTAATTCAACCTCCGTGGTTTAATTGCGAAATAAATTTTCAGTAGTAATGGCTTACATGTTGACAGATCAATAACATACAATGCGTAATTAGTGGTTTTGACCAGAAACATCTTTGAACTTATGAAGCAAAATCGTCCAAAATGATTGAGATTGAGATTAATAGTGTTTTATGTAATTAGAGTGGTAATCGCACTTGTCCATAGTTTGGTTTTAGAGAAGTTGCGGCTTCGTGTACTTAGTAAGAATGTCTTCCCGCGGTAGCTGTCAGGACTACGGGTTGTACGAAAGAAATTTTGGAGCTTTGCACGGGCAAATGAACAAAAGCGCATGGGATTTCGACCTCCCGCTATGCTCTGTAAGTCACTTGATGAAATTCCACCCGAAAAAAATGGTTTTGTACTATAATCAGTACAAAATAAAATGTTTTATGAGTATTTCTTATTATATTAGTACAGTAAAGTAACGCAGCAGTCGACGCGCGTCTGTCGGTTTGCTTCACTCAATTAATGAGGTTTCGAGCTTTCTTATCTTCCAAATTTGTTTCAAGTGGATTAAAATAGTTTTATCACTAACACCGCAGCCTGCAGCTAACTTGGAGTTTGCGATGGATCCGCTTCCACAATAGCCTTCAATTCTTCATTGTCGACTTTGGTCTCCGGCCATCCACGAGGATTGTAGGTTGAAATTTCGAGAACGAAAACGTTAGAACCAATAACGCACTGTGCTTTCTCTAGCGACACCACTGCCATACACATAATTCGTCGAGCCGTTTCTGCAGCACTGGTGCCACGGCGGAACTCATATTCGTAAATAACGCGAAATTTTAAAATTTCCATTTTGTAAACCCAATGACGCAGAGAAAAAAACAAAAGAAATACGGTTTTCGAGACACAAACTGCTGAGTAAATAGCGAAATGATTGTATAACTTTGAATTTGGAATTCTAAACCAAAGAGGAGATATTTGAGATCGAAGTTGTCAAGTCCTTTAAACCGCGTACATCACGGAACTGGAATAATTTGCCAGCGGCGGTGTTTCCGTCGGACTACAATTTGAGTGTCCAATAAACTAGTGCGCTTTACCATCAACGATTGCGTCACTGCTTACCATCAGGCGGGATTGCGGTCAAGCGCTAGTTTATCATTTATGTAAAAAAAAAGTGGCCAGTACGACAAAATGCCAATTTCATATGTAAGGACCTAATATGTAGAGGCAAAGCAGTGTTAATATGTGTATAGGCAAGGCTGTTTTTCTCTAAATGTTATAAACTAGTGCTTGACGATCCCGCCTAATGGTAAGCAAGTGTTTCAATCATTTTATACAGTTCTATGAAAGAATAAATAATATTTGTAAATGGTGTTACATTAGGTATTAACTTAAATATTCCGAAAATTATTCTAAATCTTTTGGGAGTCAATTTTCTAAACAATTAATTTGCTTAACTTTATCTACCAAGATTTATTTTTATTAATTTTAAACATATTTAAACGAGATACAACTGACCGTCCGTTGGTCACATACAGGAATTTAATTTTGTAGGTACAGATAAAAATGTTCAATAACATTCCACTCTCCGACTCCCGACGTAAAACCAAACTACGTATTTTCCTCAGAAATTCAAAATGCACCTACAATATTTATCCTAGAAATAACAGAGACGTAAATAAAACTGAATATTATTGACATTTTCCCTCGGAGCGGAACATTTTTCATTGGTTCTTGTGAGATTCGAAGTCGTTAAGGTTCAGTAAAGACTATTTGTCGTTCATTATGCAGCTTTCAGTTCATGACGACTTCCGAAGAGGAGAATTTAAATGCGTCGAGATTTAGTTTAGCTGGAGTGCCGATGCAATCATGGTATGGTTCAAACATATTGACATTGTAAATTTGATTACAAGTTTTTGATGTTTTTACATTTTATGTCTCGAGTTTTGCAAGATGAGTGTATAATTTATCTTATGATTTGATTGGTAGATTACCGTTTGTTGTTTAACTAAAGTATCAATAAAATATTTTTTCATCACCGTATCAAGATATCTATCTGCCTTTATCCAAGTAAGTAATCCCAGCATCTTACTTAGAGTGAGTGCCTATGTGACTTCCACAGCCCAGTAACTGTGTAATAATTTTTATATAAATTATAAAGTAATGCTTGACCGCACCACCTGATGGTAAGCAGTTATGCAATCATTCATGGTAAAGCGCGCTAGTTTATTAAGAGCCTATTCAGTCTAGTCTTAAAGACCCTCGATGTCCTCGAGGTCCCTCAATGTACGCGGTATAAAAGAGGAGGCGAAATGCATGCAACTCCCTCGCACACTCACCAAAATGCATCCAATAGAACACCGAGGCTGGCTACTATACGCCTGTGCTCCAGACGAGACCTGAGAGACCGTTTTGAATTAAATCTGGGTGCAAATGTGTGTGTAAGTGTTTTGCTCGCTTATGTACTCAAATGTTACAAGTATATAGACTGTTGAGCCGTCAATAGCGACCATCCATAGATGTGCTTAGCAGGTTGTAGAATAAACACATTCGCACACTCACACAAGCGTCTTGCGCCGTTTAAATGAAACAGCAGGAGCAGGCAGACATATTCGTAGCGCGCTATAAAGAGAAGGGGTAATTACTTCCTCCCTCAGCTGCGGCGATGGTCTACTCCCCCACCGTCTTATGCATTTTTGATCATTTCACGGGTATAACATTTTTTACATATACCAAAAAAATTAACAACCCCGTAAGTGGTTTTCACCTCAAAAATCAAAACTAAGCAACAGGATTATGTAAGGCGCCATCATCCGGAGATGTCGTGACTAAGTATATGAATGTGTATTTTAAAAAATAGAGGAGGTGACATGCGTTACTACAGCACATCATAATTAATGCCATTATTGGAGTTTCTTGCACATTGTTTCATGTCATAAGAAGCTACTTAGAAAGGGCGACTAGAACCTATTTATATTTACTGTAAATTTTCACGTTCAGAAGTGTTTATGTGCTTAATTCAAATAAATATAAAACATGTCAATAGGACCTTGCTTTTTCCTTGACTTATCCAAAGCATTCGACACGGTATCTGCTCCCATCTTGATCTCGAAAATGGAAAGTGTTGGGATTCGTGGCCTTGCCCTAGAAATTTTTAAGGATTATCTCTCCAATCGCACTCAACAGGTTAAAATCGGTTCTATAAGAAGTGATGATAGATTTATCAGCTTCGGTGTTCCGCAGGGCAGCATCCTCGGACCCACCCTCTTTCTACTCTACATCAATGACCTGTGTCGTGCACATATAGGAAATTGCGACATATTTACGTATGCCGATGACACAGCGTTGATAGTTTATGATACTGACTGAGATAGTGCTAGAAGGAGGGCGGAACTTTCGCTCCGGTTTGTGATGGTGTGGCTATCTGAGAGTTTACTTACCCTTAACCTTACAAAGGCAAGGGTCATTAGATTCTCCTTACCCAACACTTCAAACCCTCCGCTGGAATCAGGCCTAATTAAAGCCCATATTTGCTCCGGTGAGGCATCAAATTGCAGCTGCCCATTTCTGTCTTTGGTCACAGACATAAAATATTTAGGGGTCCATATCGACTGCAAACTTAGCTGGCAACCCCACATCGAAGCCTTATGTACAAGGATCAGGAAACTTATTTATATATTTAAGGAACTGAGGCACTCAGCTGATCCCGATATAGCTTTGATGGTTTACCAGAGTCTTTGCCAGTCCATCTTCTTATATTGTATCCCAGCTTGGGGTGGAACCTTCAAAACCTCCTTACTTAAAATAGAAAGAGCGCAAAGGGCTGTTTTAAAAGTCATCCTCTTTAAACGCAGGGATTTTCCCACCATCGATCTTTATTCAGAGGCCAAAGTGCTGACAGTGAGACAGCTTTTTGTGCTTCGCGCTACGTTGCGGAAACACTCCACCCTAAATCTAGATCCTACTAAACTTAAAAGGCGAAAAGGCACTCCTGTATGCGAATTAGTCCAATGCCGTTCCAGTTTTGCCAGTCGACAGTATGCAGCGACTAGTTCTCGATTGTACAATAAAATTCACAAATGTATACCCATCTATTCCCTGACTAAACGGGAAGTTAAACTGAAACTTACAGATTGGTTGCAGAAGTTAACGTACGACGAAACCGAGAATCTTATTACCATTGTCTCTTAAAGTATCAATCCAATACTGTATTTTATTTAAGGCGTATTTGTATTTGTTTTTGTTTTTATATTATTGTTTTTTTTTTTGTATTATCTGTATTTGTGTTCATATAAGTACTTGCACGTCACCTTATACCATTTGTGTGTCATATCTTGAGGAACCCTAGCTCCTAAAACACAGGCTTTTGTCCTAGTTTAGGAGGCATCAGTTCGCCTTTTAGAGTGACTCTCTGTACAGACGTTTTTGATCCTGTGTACTTATGTGTGTTTTTAAAGTGTACTAATAAAATTATTATTATTATTTTATTCCATTATATACACTTATAAATTATATTTTTAAATATTTCTACATAAAAAAAATATATAAAAAACATTTAAAAATATAAAAAATAGTAGCCCACCGGTATCGGGAACAGGGTCCAAGCTACCGGCGGTCAGGGCTCCAGAGAGAGGAACTTCCTGACGATGCGAGCCGTGTCCAGCAGTACCGCTTTCTGAATCAAGCCCTTGATCCAGCTGCCTAACGAGAGCCTCCTGAGGTGTTGGTCGAGGCTCTTGGCTATTAAGCCATTAGCTGTCACGACTATCGGTACAATGATTGCTGAATCCACTTCCCACATGTCGACAACCTCGTGAGCTAAGTCAAGATACTTGATTTGTTTATCTTTCTCGGCTTTCACGAGGTTCTCATCATGCGGGATGGTTATGTCAACAATCATTGCACGCCGCTCTGATCGATCCACCATCACTATATCAGGCTTATTGGCAACAATAGTCCTGTCAGTGATGATGGATCGATCCCAGTATAATGTGATATGGCCATTTTCGAGAACTGGGTCGGGCATATACCTGTAGTACGGCACCTCCGATTCCACAAGGTTGTATTTAAGAGCAAGTTGCTGATGAATTATCCTGGCTACAAGGTTGTGTCTATGCAAGTACTCTCCGTTAGCTAGACGAGAACACCCGGATATGATATGCCTTATTGATTCCCCCGGCCGGTGACATGCCCGACAGATGTCAACTGTGCCGTCTTTCACAATAAATCTCCGGTAATTGTTCGTCATCATAACTTCGTCCATAATTGCACATACAAAACCTTCGGTTTCCCCAAAAAGGTCACCGAATCGTAGCCAGGCTACGGACGCTTGTAAGTCTATATCGGGCCCGTGAAGGGCTCGGAAAAAGCGTCCGTGAAGCTCTTTGCTCTTCCATACCTCCATGCGATCATTTGTGTCAAGCACTACTGGTTTACGCCAGTTCTCTTTAGCCAAGGAGAGCGGAGTGAGGCCCTTGTCAACCGCGACCACATCCCGATGCATCCCCACGTCGGTTTCTAGAAAATATTCTCTGAGACTGCATATCTCGCGATTATGGAGGGTCTTGCCGTTTAAAAAGCCACGACCTCCACATTTTCGCGGGATATACAACCTCATAACCGATGACCGTGGGTGATGCAATCGATTTGCAGTCAGTAGCGTACGGACTCTCTGATCCAGGGCGTCAAGTTCGGTCTGAGTCCATTTGAGTATGCCGAAAGAGTACATCAAAACCGGCATGACCCAACCGTTGAAAGCGCGCACCTTGTTACCGCCTGATAGAAGACTATTAAGTACTTTTTTCAAGCGGCCAAAGAAGCGTTCCTTCAACGATTGCTTCATATCGGTAACATTGATACCCAACGCTTCCGACATACCCAAATACTTATAGGTTTCGGATGCAGAGAGGGCTCTAAGGTTTATGGAACTCGTGAGTTGGGTCCCTACGGATTCCACAATCTCTCCTCGCTTTATATCCATGACCGCACATTTGTCCACACCAAATTCCATCCTGATGGCGCTACTGAAAGTTTCAGTAATTTTCAGTAGCTCCTTCAGTTGTAAATTGTTGGGAGCAAAAAGTTTCAAGTCATCCATATAGAGGAGGTGCGATATAACCTGACCACCTCTCCTCAACCGATAGCCTAGACCTGAATCCTCCAACAGTGTGCTTAGAGGATTCAGTGCTAAGCAAAACCAAAGCGGACTCAAACTATCGCCCTGAAATATACCTCGCTCGATCCTTATCGGTTCGCTATTCCTCTGGATATTTCGACATCCTGGATAGCGAAGGACTGTCCTCCATTGCCCCATACACGTCATCAGGAAGGTGCGTAGAGTTGTATCCACTTTATACAACTCCAGCACCCGCATGAGCCAAGTATGCGGCACTGAGTCATAGGCCTTCTTATAATCTATCCAACATGTCGATAGATCCTTTCGGGAACGACGAACTTGTTGGCTAATGGCCATATCAATGAGGAGTAGCTCCTTAGTACCGCGGGATCCACTTCTACATCCATTTTGAGAGACAGACATGATCGAGTTGCTGTCAATGTGATTGTTAATTTTGGCTTTCAAAATGGATGTAAGAACTTTATAGACCGTCGGTAAACAGGTGATCGGCCTATAATTTTTGGGTTCCGCGGTGCTACCTGATTTATGGAGCAGGTGGGTTATTCCAGTAGTAAGGAACTGAGGTAACGAACCAGACACTAAAGCAGTCTGGAATTGAGATGCCAAGCTAGCAAGCGACCTTGGAAACCATTTTATCCAAAAGTTATGCAGCCCGTCCGGTCCTGGAGACTTCCAGTTAGGTAACGGACGGACTGCACGAGCTATATCTTGGGGGCAGATGGTAATAGCCCCCATTTCAGGTATTGGATCGCAGGCTCGCTCGACATCCCGAGCCCATTCACCTTCAGTGTGACTGACAGGCACCGACCATATACTGCGCCAGAATGAACACATGGCATCATCATCTGGTAGGCACGTATCAGCCACACCTTGTTCTGGTCGTTCCCAGTCCCTATAAACCCACCTTTGATTGCTCTGGAAGGTGCGATTCTGGGTGTACCGTTCTACTCGTCGTTTATATCGACGAATACGGTTCGCCCATGCATACACTTTCTGCTTCAGGAAGTCGATGCGCTCCGTGATACGGGCCATATAGTTCTGAGGGCTGGTATTTGTACCTGAGAATGCCCGCCTCACAAAGCGCATCACTCTAGGACGAGTATTACCCTCCCTGAAGCAGATTAGTTTACCGATGAGTGCTCTGGCCCCACCAATACGACGTTCAATCCTGTGCTGCCAAGCTGGTACGACTGGTTTCGGTCGGTAGCTCTAGAGTCACTGGAAAATTTTACATGAGCTACACGACAAGCTGCTACAGCTGCGCAGTACAGAATTGAATGAGTATCAGTGAGGTTCTCGCAGGTATCAAAATAATTTGATAACTGCGCATCCAGAGCAGCCATCAGTGCCCTATTTCTGTTATGCATAGGCAAACGTGGCAGGCGTGGTCTTAGTTCTGCCGACATAAAACGATATTCCCGAATCGCAGCCTCCAAAGTATTCCTTAACTCCTCATTGCACTGGGTACTTACATTTGTAGCCCTATCATTACTCCCCTCGTCAGCATAGTTTGTGGGCTGCGGTGGTATCTCCGCAGACTGCGACTGGTGAGCAATGACACGGCTACTCTGCATTTCGTTTCGCAGGCGATCAAGCACAGTATCATCCAACATATGATTACGCTGGATAACCCGTACCTGATCCGACAGTCGTTGCGCCGACACGTTGACAGCTGGCTCAAGCACCTGAAACAGAGAGAGCATTCGAACACGGTACGCGGTCAGGTTGGTTCCTCCCTCTGTAGCCCCATAGTATGAGCGCATGACGTTTTCGTTGATGGATTGTGTCCATCTCATGCGCTGCACACTTCCGCCGGGAGCTGGGACCCTGTCAGAAGCCGATGGGCCTCGAGGTCCTAAGCAGTCCGGCGGCCGGCGTCCTCCCCGTCGGCGAACAGGTGGTGGCGTCGTCGGCGGAGAGAAGTACTCGTCGCTCGAGCTCGACGCAACTGCCGCGGCCGGGGTCGTCACAGCGCTTACAGTGGTGCTGGAGGCCGGCGGCGGCGAGGCGGAGCTGGGCAACGAGTCCGGAGATGGTGGGCGTGCACGTCGAGTGGCAGATCTTGTCAACATATCTTCACATTTTTATAATTCCAAATTTTTATTTCTTGTTGTTAGGTGACATGTTCTGTCATCCTGTCTTGTTTGTGTTGAATTTTCTGGTTTGTCCATTATATTTATTTCTGCAATTATTTTTATTGTATGTATATTATCTTTATTGATTTAAGATTTACAGTGGGTATATACATAGATGCACAAAGAACTATTAATTAATTTGTTAAATATTATAGTGGTAAATTATTTGAATGTGATCCGTTGACGTTTGCGGTGTTGCCCTCTTATTATTATTATTATTATTATTATAATTATAATTATTATTACCTTAATTTGAATTGCGCCATCTCAATTCCATCTTATTAAAATTCCAGTCAGTCCTTCAACGAAATCAAACAAGAACGCAACTGACAGATAGACATCACAATAATGGATATTCGATACGCTTCCATTAAAGAACTCCAAGTTAGTACCTAGTATTGAATTACTAGACTCACTCCGAAGTTTTAGCTTCATTAGAACCAATCAAATGGAATTGTCAGTTCAATACCATTAATCAATTTATTTAAAATGAATTCAGTTAACAAGAAGATAATGACAAGTTATATATGTATATAAATTACACTAGATTTTTAATCAAAGCTTCAGTGACTCTGAAGCTTTGATTAAAAATCTATTTTCAGTGACAATGTCTTTAGAAATGCCATGATTTGGTGCGAATGACAGTTGCTAATACAGCGTCTTGAATTGTGTCCTCTAGGACAAACTAAACATTGTTGAACTGCACAATTTTCAAAACTCGGCGCTGAGCCAAGTGGGATATCGAACCGTGCCCTGTTAAAATGAAATTATACATAGTTTCATTAGAATGTCATGAAATATAATAAAATAGATGTATTATTTTATGGCATTTTAATATAATCCCTATCGTATTGTGAAAGTCAGTTTGATTGCTTGTTCCGCTTTCACGTCTAAACTACACACTTTGCACTGGTCCGGTCGTGCCTCAGAAAGCACGTTAAGCCGTTAGTCCCGGTTGCCATACGAACATCGAGTGGCGTTACGGTTTGTTGGAGCCCTCAAAAGTCTAACAATTGGTCTAACTGCAATGCTTGGATATCGCCTTCGGGTTGTGAAGGTTAGACGACAGTCGCTTCACAGAAAATATCGAAGTTTAGCCAATTGAGTAGTTCGACTGGTAAAGCGGACCCCAGACTCCAAAGCTGAAAAAGATTCAGTTGCGACTAGGATTAACGCTGTGGTGATGATGAGGAATTTACCAACAGCCGGGACATTTTGAATTATGAAGCAGTTAGCAGCAAATCAATAGCCCATTCGTAAAGGAGACACGAAATGACACACAAGACACTCGATGGACATTTTTTTTAACAATAATTTAGCTATAACAAATTATAATATGATTCGCTTACACTATGACCTCTCCTTGTAACTAAAATAATTTATATCTTCGTCGAATCTGAAGCTTTTAAATTAAATGTTCACAATTTACATATGATTATGTTTACGAGTAAGGGTTCAAATGTACTGTTAAATAAATCTGGAGTGGTTTTTAGGCAATAAAATGATTTCAATTTATTATCTTAAAGAGTATTAAACTTGTTCATTTTAACTATTTTCTTTTTTTTTTTCTGGTGACGCTCTTATATCATTTAGTTTAACTTATATTAATGTTTTCCAGTTGTCAGAGTCATTCTGTTATATAACGGTTAGTACAAACAGAAACAAACATTTATATTGTTCCGGGTCTGTTTGCGGATGTGACTTTTTTTTTTCTTTGGTAAATGCACTTACGATACAGGAGTAGGCAACTACTACTGTTGACAAACGTTAGAAAAAAATTGATCCTGTTACTTGATTCAGTCACTTTTTATTTATTTTATAGAAGAACTTTTAAATTATATTTATAAATATTTTTTTTCAACAATTAGGTACCTAAATGAATAGGTACTAGCCTACCGGCATTGGGAACAGGGTTGAAGCTACCGGTAGTCAGGGCTCCAGAGACAGGACCTCCTGGCAATGCGATCAGTGTCCAGAAGTATCGCTTTCTGTATCAGCTACTTGATACAATTGCCTAACGAGAGCTTTCTGACCTGTTGGTTAGGCTCTTAGCTATCAATACTCTTGGCTATCAAGGCTTTTACAACTATCTGGATAATGATCCCTGAGCCCCCATCACACGTCACGTGGACAACCTCGTGAGCTAAGTCAAGGTACTTGATTTGCGTATCTTTGTTTGCTTTCATTAGGTTCTCATCATACGGGAACCATCCCGTATTTCCGTGATGGATCGATCAATGTAGCTGATGGTCGATTGTTGACATAACCATATGTCAACAATCGATCATCAGCTACATTGATCGATCCACCACCACTACGTATACAATATCTAACTACGCTAATTAGCAACAACACTCCTATCAGTGATGTTAGATCCAGCCCCGTGCAATATGATATTACCAATTTCGAGTACTGGGTCATTTATTCATTAAGGCACTCCAATGACTAATTTGCACAAACATCAACAGAGAACTTAGTAAGCTAAAGAAAAAGAAGAAAAAGCAAAAGAAGAAAACGAAAAAGATGATGATCTATAGAGAGCTTAGTATCCATTGTTTCATAAAGTATTACAGTGAACATATCATATAAAGGTGCCTTATTAATTATTATATTAGGTAATGAATGGAGACCGCGAATCGGTAAACGTAAGGTGGGACGTCCTCGGGCTAGGTGGAACGACGATCTTCGCAGGATGGCTGATAGTAACTGGATGAGAGTTGTCGAGAATCGAGTTGAATGGAGTGAAATTGGAGAGACCTATGTCCAGCAGTGGAGTGCTACCAGCTGATGATGATGGGTAATGAAAATAATAAAACTAATAATTTCATCAAAAAGTAATAATAAAATCAAGTCTAACGAGCCTCTGCGAGTCTTGAATAATATCAAAATATTGAAATCAACTAATAATGTATTCAAATGAATAAAATAAACCATTCAATAAACGAAACGTTGAAATTGTAGCAAAAAAAAAATACAAGACAAAACATGAAAACGGAATTCAAATAAGAATCAATAAGCAATTTGTAAGTTGTAGACTGACTTAATTTCTTGGTCGGACTTAGCAGTAAGTTTAATTTAAAATAATGAATTTTATAGAACGTGACGAAACCTACCAATTTACATTTTATGTTGTTTAACAATTTATTTCAGTTAAATATTTTATGGTTAATTTAAAATTCTAGATCTAAGAAATAACAAATCAACCTATAACTGCAGTTTTACATTGTTGTGGCTAGTATTACAGTTTCCTTTTCATTTCATTTACATTTTACAGGTAAAAGGATAAGATGACATTCCCTCTTGGGTACACTTGCACTTAGAATATATACAAAAAAGATTTTTTAAAGTATAAGGTAATAATTTAAGTCTAATAGAAGCATTCGTCCAGCTAATACTGTTATTTTTATATTCAGCAAAACTTTTATGTATCCATAAGTACAAAGTCCGTTCCATCATCGGACGATCCGTCCGCCGTACGGCGAGTAGCCACCCTTACGTTGTCGATACTACAACGACATCATACGATATTGAACGATACCATTCACAATCGTACTCGGCGGTGTTTTCTCGGCGGTAAGCAACAACATCAGCCGCCGCCATAAGTTACCACCCACCAGACAAAGTCTTGCCGCCAAGCGATTCGTCGTGTTCCGGCATGATGTCTGGTGAAGCCGTACGGTGGACGGGTCTGAGCAGTTGTGTTGCGATGTGTGCCGGGTATGATGTGCCTAATGTTGTTGTGTCGGGAGTTTGGTCGTGGAGGGTCTCCAGATCATCTTCTGGCGCAGCATCGTTGGTCGTGTTGTTGGGTTAAACATTGCATCACCTCGCTCAACTGCCGTCTTCCTTCCTATTCACTCAGTTTTTTTGAGTGAATAGGCTTAATAAGCTAGTGTGCTTTACCATCAACGATTGCGTCACTGCTTACCATCAGGCGGGATTGCAGTCAAGCACTAGTTTATAACTATTAAAAAAAAAAAAATACTGAACATATTCTTACTACGATCTGGACGAAGCGTTTCGTCTCGTCTTTTTTGTACCGCGTACATCTACGGACAATTTGCCACCGGCGGTATATCCGTCTGATTATAATTTGAGTGTCTTCAAAGCTAAAGTGAATAGGCCATTAATAAACTAGCCTCCTTTACCATCAACGATTGCATCACTGCTTACCATCGGACTGGATTGCAGTCAAGCACCACTTTGTACTTAAATATAAAAAGTCAAAATTTGCTATCAGTTTACAACATCAGCCGCCGCCATAAGTTACCACCCACCAGACAAAGTCTTGCCGCCAAGCGATTCGTCGTGTTCCGGCATGATGTCTGGTGAAGCCGTACGGTGGACGGGTCTGAGCAGTTGTGTTGCGATGTGTGCCGGGTATGATGTGCCTAATGTTGTTGTGTCGGGAGTTTGGTCGTGGAGGGTCTCCAGATCATCCTCTGGCGCAGCATCGTTGGTCGTGTTGTTGGGTTAAACATTGCATCACCTCGCTCAACTGCCGTCTTCCTTCCTATTCACTCAGTTTTTTTGAGTGAATAGGCTTAATAAGCTAGTGTGCTTTACCATCAACGATTGCGTCACTGCTTACCATCAGGCGGGATTGCAGTCAAGCACTAGTTTATAACTATTAAAAAAAAAAAAATACTGAACATATTCTTACTACGATCTGGACGAAGCGTTTCGTCTCGTCTTTTTTGTACCGCGTACATCTACGGACAATTTGCCACCGGCGGTATATCCGTCTGATTATAATTTGAGTGTCTTCAAAGCTAAAGTGAATAGGCCATTAATAAACTAGCCTCCTTTACCATCAACGATTGCATCACTGCTTACCATCGGACTGGATTGCAGTCAAGCACCACTTTGTACTTAAATATAAAAAGTCAAAATTTGCTATCAGTTTACATTATTATTATAATTCATAATAAAATAATATCTAATGTAGCCAAAAAGCATAATACAATCAATTTTATGTGTTAAATAAAATACTAAATATTTTGTTTAACATACCTAACACCGGCACTTATCAACTTTCAGAACCTGAGTGCAAATGTTTCAATTGGTAGTTTCGTATTCAGAATGTCTCTCAAAATCAATCTTAATCTACGTTCTTAAAGATAAAGTGCTTGCATGATTCGCCAGTGCAAATGTTTCAATTGGTAGTTTCCTATTGAGAATGTCTCTCAAAATCAATCTTAACCTATGTTCTTAAAGATAAAGTGCTTGGATGATTCGCCAGTGCAAATGTTTCAATTGGTAGTTTCCTATTGAGAATGTCTCTCAAAATCAATCTTAATCTATGTTCTTAAAGATAAAGTGCTTGGATGATTCGCCAGTTTTCGCGGTCACAGACCCGTCACACTATCATAAATTTGCGCCACATTTCGCCATAATCAAATGTCAATGTCATAATTTGTCAAACGAGTCTGGTCTAGCCTGTACTCTGTCGTCTTAGCGGTCTAATTCAACGATACGACCGGAATATGGGGTTGTAGGTTACAGTTTATTAACTAGGATTAATTTCTATGAATGATAGCTTAGGCTCGATGTAATTTATCGAGTCTGGTCTAGCCGCCATCTCTTCTGTTGTCACACCCCAATATTTAGAGTGATGAATGGGATGGAATGATGAAATTAATCTATTTTATGTATGTAGGTTTGTAAAAACACTTTTAAATCTCAATAATTTGTGGTATACTACGGTTCACTAAAATGTATTAATTGTATCGGTGACAGAGGAGGATATCGTACTTCTCGGTGGTAGGCAACAACATCAGCCGCCGGCATAAGTTACCACCCACCAGACAAAGTCTTGCCGCCAAGCGATTCGTCGTGTTCCGGCATGATGTCTGGTGAAGCCGTACGGAGGACGGGTCTGAGCAGTTGTGTTGCGATGTGTGCCGGGTACGATGTGCCTAATGTTGTTGTGTCGGGAGTTTGGTCGTCGTCATTCTTATTCACTCAGTTTTTTTGAGTGAATAGGCTTAATAAGTTAGTGCGCTTTACTATCAACGATTGCATCACTGTTTACCATCAGGCGGGATTGCAGTCAAGCACTAGTTTATAACTATTAAAAAAAAAACAGTTTTTTCATTGTTATTAACATAATATTCATGTTTGTCTGAAATAAGAACGCTCATTAATGTAAATACGGCTAGCTATAAGGAACCAGTACAAACTGACTTCTGATTGAACTGAACTCTCTGAGTCAACTAAACTTGGAAATTCATTTCAATATGAAAAGTTCAGTTTATGAAATTAATATATTAAAAAATCTTATAACTTCCGAACAGGTAGAGATAGGATAAGAATACCCTCACAACATCGTTTGATATCATCTTAAGAAGCCGTGCACTTGGCTTATATAAACTCTGTTCGTTATACGTTGTTTATTTTAGGTCAGGCTTATGTTCATTAGTAAATTGATATACAATATCTATACTAATATATAAAGCTGAAGAGTTTGTTTGTTTGTATGTTTGTTTGTTTGTGCGCGCTTGTCTCAGAAACCCTTGGTCCGATTTGAAAAATTCTTTTTGCGTTGGATAGCCCATTAATCCAGGAAGGCTTTAGGCAATATAACATCACGCTGCGACCAATAGGAGCTGAGCATAATAAAATTAAAATGAAAAATTACAATGTATGCTGTATATTTTGGGGTTAAAATAAAATGTTCAATTAACTAACGCCACTCAAACGAAGTCACGGGTAGGCGCTATCGGTTTTACAGAATAAGATGTCCAGCACAACCCCAGAATACCGGTCGCGTTGGAAAATGTTCCTTCTGTGGCAGAGCGCGACAACTCAACTAGGAAGCATTGTTACACATGTAACAAGTGAATTTTCCCCGATCATTAGGTTCTTCTATGTCCAAACTACACTAAAAATTAAGAATTTTAAATGCAGGACATGAGCAAATAAAAAAAAGTTCATATCTAGTGTTTTTTTTTTGTTTTTTAGTTATTTTTAGGTAGATTTTTGGGTCTTAACATGTTTAAATTAGTCACGTTTTATTTGTTTTCATTTTATAATAAAGGTCTTCTTATAAGTACAAAAAATATTTTTAAATTTATAAAAAAATCCTCAGAAAACCTTATATTAAAAATGTTCTACATAATTATGTAGAGCGCGCGACTACTAACGTCTCAAATAGAGGCGCGACTAATGGAGTGTTAAGATGAGTATACCATATCGCACAAATGAGCTATTGAAGCTCTCAATAGGATTTAGCAGGATATAAGGCACTGCAAGAGCATAATGGGAGTATTGGTAGTTCTATTAGCAGGTTACTTCCGGCAAACACTACCAGACATACAAAGGGGGACTCCAGCAGATGAAATAAAAGATTGCCTAAAATCGTCTAAGTTGTGGGACCATGTCATACAGTTCCAATTAACTACAAACATGCGAGTGAGATTATTCAACCACACTCATTCAGGTCATTACGCGGAAACATTATTAAAAATCGGTGATGGAAAATTGACAGTAGATGCAGAGGGAATGATTACTTTAGTGGAAGAGATTTGTAATGCTATAGGCACCGAATCGAAGTTGGTAGACGATAACATACATGATCACCGATGGCTCTGCGAACTGGCAATATTAGTATCTAAAATTCTTTCAAAGTAGGGTCCCGGTGGTGATCATGCGTAATCTCGATTCCCCTAGACTGTGTAATGGTACCAGGCTGCGTATCACTCACCTTCGGAGGAATTTTCATACAGCAACTATTTTAACTGGTGCAGCAAAGGGTGAAAGTGTACTCATTCCTAGGATTCCGATTATTCCAACAGACCTTCCATTTCAATTTAAAAGAATAAATTAATTTCCTATAAGGGTTTCATTTTCAATGACCATTAATACAGCACAAAGCCAACCTCTAAGGGATGCTGGACTACACTTGGAAAAATATTGTTTTTCGCATAGTCGCTATATGTAGCGTATTCCCGGGTATCCAGTGCCTAAAATCTGCATGTTTTTCCTCCCCAAGGTATAATAACTCATGATATATGTGGTTATGCGAAAGTAACTCCGTCTGTCTGTTGTTCTCTCGCTCCTAAACGTCTGAAAGTATTTAGATGAAATTGGTATCCGGTAAAACATTGCTAATCCAGGACTCAAACTAACTCTAGTTTGAGTCCTGGATAAGCAATGTTTTACCACGGGAAAACTTCTCATTCCGAAGGGAAAATCCAAAACGCGCGATATAACCGATTTTCACGCGGGCGAAGCCGCGGGCGGAAAGCTAGTAGTATAATAAAACATACAGAATAGTGACAGTATAGATAGTAACAGTTTCAACTGCACCGTTGATCTGATGGTCGCAAGTTCTATCTCACCTGTTGGTTTTATATTCGTAAGATCTACCTGCCCTGTTGGTGGCATGGTTGCAAGTTCTATTTGCCCTGTTGATCTTAGGGTCGCAAGTTCAATCAGCCCCATTGCCACAGACTTCAGCTTTTTGAAGTTCAGATCTCTTAAAACCTAAATTTTGGGCGATTCATTGACTCCAACGCCAAGGTGGGTGCCAGGAAACTTGGCCTTCTTACAAAGGTCTGGCGGTGCTTCACACCAGAAACGCTTCTAATGTTATATAAAGCACAGTTCCATTCGTGTGTGACTGCAGCCACATTTGAGCTGGTGCTGTAAAATGCCACCTGGCAATTTTGAATTCGGTGGAGAGACGTGCGAAGAGGATAATTGGCGACCCGGATTTGGTCCCAAATTGTCTTCAAAGCCTGAATCACATGCGTAGAGTAGCCAGCCTGCCGGTGTTCTATAGGATGCATTTTGGAGAGTGTACGCGGGAATTGCATGGCTTAATTGCTCCATCTCCGTTCCAACATCGCACGACCCGTCGTACGGCGAGTATCCACCCTTACTTTGTTGACACCTCTATGAATCGGAGAAAGCATTTCGCCTCGTCTTGTATACCGCGTACATTGAGGGACTAAAATAATTTGCCAGCGGCGGTGTTTCCGGCTGACTACAATTTAAGTGTCTTCAACGCTAAAGTAAATAGGCTGCTCTTAATACACTAGCGCGCTTTAACATCAATATTTGCATCACTGCTTCCGTGGCGTAGCGGTAGCGAACGCGGCCGCTGCGCAAGGAGGCGCGGGTTCGATCCCCGCGCAGTGCTAATATTTGTATGCATGAATATGAACATTTGCACTGGTCTGGTCGTGCCTCGGAAAGCACGTTAAGCCGTTGGTCCCGGTTGCCATACGAACATCTAATGGCAGTCGTTACGGGTTGTTGGAGCCCTCAAAAGTCCAACAATCAGTCTAGCTGCAATGCTTCGATATCGCCTTCGGGTTGTGGAGGTCAGACGGCAGTCGCTTCACGGAAAATGTCGAAGTTTCGCCAAAATCAGCAGTTAGACTGGTAAAAGCGGACCCCAGACTCCAGAGCTGGAAAAGCTTCGGATGCGACTGGGATTAACGCTGAGATGATGATGATGATTTGCATCACTGTTTACTATCTGGCAGGATTGCGTTCAAACACAAATTATAGTATTTAAAAAAAAATCACAAGCTTCATTTGCCCCGTTGCTGTCATAGTCGTAACTTCTATCTATCCCGTTGCTGTTATACTTAGTTGTAAGTAATAGACGCCCTGTTGATTTCATGATGATTTCATAAGTTCTATCTGCCCCGGTACTGGCTTAGATTCTTAGGTAGGATGAAAAATTTTTAAAAGTTGTTAGGGTATATGTTGTCCATTATGAATTTCTTAGTAGCAGTCCGGAGTTTAGCAATTTGGCGGCTCAATCCCCCTGTGCCATGTAAAGCCGTTGGTCTTAGGCCTGAGGGTTGTGTCGGATTGTCGTCCCATTGGACTGTGTGAATATAGAAATAGGGATCGTACCTGGATTTATAATATTTCCTAAGCTCCGTTAAGATTGGCCACGTAACTGTTACCAGTTGGGAAATTATAATAATTAGGTCAGCATTACAATATCCGTAAGTATGTAGTGGGTAGTGGCAACTTATGTATTTTATGTTGTAAACTAGTGTTTGATCACGGTCCCGCTTGATGAAATGCAGTGATTCTATCGTTAATTGTCCGGTATGATGGTGGTCGTGGATGATAATGGAGATGGTGGTTCGTATTTGGTGGATGGTATGGTACAAGTAAATCGTTAATCGCGGCTGGTGGTTGATAGTATTTCCTGGGATCAGTGATCTCATGTAGTAATTGCATTATTAATTATTTTAGAAGTGTTTTTCTCTCCTAGGTACTTTGACTAAAGATAACAATAAATGCAACAGATATACTTATACCTAGTTACTAAAATAAACTATTGAAAAACATTTATTTCATTTACAGATACTGTTTGTTTTAACTAAATAAAAAGCTTAACAGGACATCCTGTAAATTATTTGGCTTAAAAAGCAATTAGACAGACCATTTGTCATGACTTTGTAAAGTTTTGTAATTAACAGCCATCTTTTACAATATAATTTTCTAAGATTCAAAAGAAACAAATGGTTCCTCCTTCTTGAAGCCTTTAACCATAAATCTTTGGTACTTTTTGTTACAAAAGGCTTATGAGAAAATAGAATTTTACTCTAAGAAAAATTAGGTCAAATCTGCAGTTAACCTGTGTATCCCTGAAAAATTTTGAATATGATGAATAATTTCGCGTGGCAGCCCTGGGTCGAATGAAAAACAAACTTCGACCAACCATGTACTGACTTTCATTTCTTTAATTGTTTCAGCAATATTGTTGAAAGGAATTTGTTTTCAGGGAGATTGAAACAGTCGGCTAATCTTAATAGAATATTTTTTAATTACAATTCAAATAATTCGTGCGAGGTGTGGCGCAGGACACGAGTTTTTGGAAGTCTTTGTTCTAGCAACTTTAATCTAAGGGGTCATACAGAAGTGTGTTGGAGATGTGAGCAATCTCCAGAAAGTAAAGGAAATCTTACTTTGGCCTGAAAGCTATAGCTACGGTGTTACTGAACGTATTATTAGTATTTTAACCTGGTGACAGACCTCAAAGAGATGTCAGCACATAGCGAGATGGTCCGCTAGAGTCGATGTTTACCAGGGCTATGTGTTAGAGCCTGACCCATGCTTCCACTCCTCTTAAACCGGGAGAAACATATTAACCCAACTTTCACAACTTATACGAGTCGGCTAAGGTAAATAGGATGCGTGCATTACATAGATCAGCATTTTTCCATCGCCTTGCAAAAATTATACTGTAAGGCGACAGTACACGATCAGCATTCATTGACGGTACACATTTACACATCATTCATATCATTAATTTAATATATTAGAACACTAGCTTTCCGCCCGCGGCTTCGCCCGCGTGGAGTTCGGTTCTATCGCGCTTTTTAGATTTCCCTCGGGAATATCAATTTTTTCCGGGATAAAAGGTAGCCTATGTCCTTTCTCAGGCTCTAGACTATCTGTGCACCTAATTTTATTACAATCGGTTTAGTAGTTTTGGCGTGAAAGTCGGACAGACAAACAGACAGAGATACTTTCGCATTTATAATATTAGTATGGATTGTTGGAAGTACCAAGCCGTAAATATATTTAATGCGTTGCCTTTTTTCTTTTGTTTTGTATGAGGTGCGCGTGAAACACAACGTGCCGTCGACCCGGGCCTGGTCCTTACCGGGCAACGAGTTGCTCATCGCTAGCCGCACGCAAGCCCGTGGCTACGGTTACCAGGAGTTCGATATTGTCTCCCAACCAGGGCGTCTCCTGCGGCGGCTAGAGGCGTGAAGGCGTTGAGGTTCCCACTACCGCACGTGATCCGTCTCCTCCTTTGCCAGCATCACTGCTTTCGTAGAAGGAAGTGACGGCCTGCCATGCACTCTCACTCCGGACCATGGCCTGGACCAGGATCAGACGCGAGAGATCGCCGCCGATCGCTGCCACTAGTCCAACTCCACCGTGTTCTCAGGGCGATCCACACAGCGGTGAAACCCTCGCGTCTCCTCCCGCCTTATCCGGAATAGAAAACTCCAAAAACAGCCGTGTCCCATTGAGGAGCTGCGTCAGGCGGAAGGTGAGGGCGCCGTGGCGCCTCTTTTGCTACTCCTCGAAGAGACTCTGAACCAAAGATCTTGATTTATAACACCCACTTGTTTAAAATAAAATTAAAAGCCTTTCTATTAGAAAAAAAAAAATGGACAATGTAATGTATCGGAATTAATGTGACAGGATAATAAATGATTTTTTTTTTAAATCTTGAATCTTTTGTCATTGTAATTAAAACTGTTTTACATTACTGTTTTACAGAGTAATTAAGCCAGATCCAGAACGCCTACGGCCACTACGTGATTTACCAGTACCCACTAATTCAGCATCATTAAGACGTGTAATAGGATTATTCTCTCACTACTCAAAATGGGTTGCTGATATTTCTTCCAAATTACATCCATTGACACAGGTAGAGACATACCCTTTAAACGCAGAACAAGTGAAAGTTTTTGATGAATTAAAAAAGATCATTTTGAAATCGTTTTTAGCAGCAGTTGACTCCACAGAACCGTTTACTGTAGAAACAGATGTCTCAGCTTATTCTATAGCGGCTTCTTTGACACAAAATGGTTGACCGGTAGAATTTTTTTCAAAATCTCTTAATGAAAGCGAGAAGAAATATCCTGTAATTGAAAAGGAAGCATATACAATTATAGGAAGTCTTAAGAAATGGAGACATTACTTAATAGGTCGTCCATTTTATCTAATAACCGATCAAAAGTCGGTAGCATACATGTTCCAAGGTCATGCAAGTAAAATAAAAAACGATAAGATCCAGCGTTGGCGTTTGGAATTATCAAAATATAAATTCGATATCAAATATCGACCTGGACATCTTAATGTTGTAGCTGATACACTATCAAGGCAAGTATGTGGAGCCACAACAGAAAATCGCCTTCTAGAATTACATAAATCTCTCTGTCACCCTGGTATAACACGACTTATACACTGGATGAGATCTAAAAACCTACCGTTTACCAGTGACGATGTCAGAAAAGTTGTAAACTCTTATCCAACTTGTGCGGAGATAAAACCAAGGTTTAATAAAAATACTAGTCTATTAATTAAAGCAACTACGCCTTTTGAGAGATTATCTTTGGATTTTAAAGGACCATTACCATCGACAACGAACAATAAATATATTTTAACAGTAATTGATGAATATTCAAGGTTCCCATTTGCCTACGCATGCCCAGATATGAGCACGGAGACAGTTATTAAACATCTTACTGATATTTTCTCAATTTTTCGAATGCCAGCAACCATTCATACAGACCAAGGGGCGTCTTTCATGTCAGCTGGAATTAAAGAATTTCTACATTCTAAAGGACATCTCATTCTACAAGCCGATCTTCCCCTTATAACCCGCAAGGTAATAGACAGGTAGAACGCCTGAACGGAAAACTCTGGCAAACAATACGTCTTGCACTAAAAGACAAAAATCTATCAATAGCTAAGTGGGAGATAGTTATCACTCAAGTAATCCATTGCATTCAGTCACTTCTATGTACGGAAACTAATACTACTCCTCACGAAAGAATGTTTAACCATCCACGACGATCGTCTTGGGGACAATCCATGCCGTCGTGGTTGCAACCAGGAAAGGTTATCTTAAAGAAATTCGTTAGAGCTAGCAAATATGATCCAATGGTAGAAGAAGTTGAACTTCTGGATAGGTTCCATATTACAGTTCCATAAGACTTTCCAATGGTAGAGAATTGACAGTTTCCAATCGTCATCTTGCTCCTAGAGGCGATGTAATTCTGCCGGATCACCGACTTGCTACACCTAATATTATACCATCTAATAATAATAACAACGCTATTCACGAAGATAAAGGAGAACAGCAGATAGAATCCACAATTACAACGGATTCGGATACGTACAATACGCCTCCTTCTTTCCCTGTTGCTGATGAATCGTACCACTCAACACCAGTAGTTGAACCGCGTCATTCTACTCGTTTTAAGCGACCTCCAGCCTACCTGAATGACAATGTTCAAGATTAAGAAAGGAGGGAAGAATGTAGTAGTTTATGGTTATTAATTTAAAAAGAAATCTAAACTGTTGTCCTTGTCATATAATTGATGTATGTCAATGTACTAAAAGTATTCAGTTCCATTTTATTAGTTAAATAAAACCTAACATTCGGGTTTACTCATGTATTTACTCAACAGTATCATTTAAAACAGATATACCTAGGTATAACTACAGAGAGAATCAGTTTGAAAACTTCATTAAATCTTTAAGCTAAAAGCAAAAATAAGTTGAAATAGGTATAATCTCAAAACAAAGTTATTACATTTTATTTAAAGTTACCTTCAAAACTAAAGCTTTGGTTTCTAAAAGTTTTCTTTCAGCAGTAATAGGATCTCAATTCATTGAAACAGGCTAAAACTTGGAGAAATTTACAACCCAATTATAAATAAATACTTGTACAGTCAAGACCAAAAGTCGAGTTGCAATCTGACAAAACTATGGCCAAGCAATACTAGTTGTAGTTACGACCTTCTTCTATAATAAAGGTTGATACACACTCATAGACTTTGACAACTTGCTGCCCGCTTATGATTGTTAGGTACTACTTACTAATTTCAACGTCCACAGTAAGTGTTTTAATGGCCTATCGGTTTCCGCCTTGATAAGCGTTCAAGGTGGTTCGAGTTCAAATCTAATAACTTACAAAATATTTTTTAAATGTTTATTGGTGAGTTTTGAATGCTGACAACAAAAATATATAAAAATACCGATCCGCAACTTTAAGATGATACTTTCAATAAGAAGATGACGGTAGGTTTGAAAAAATCTGAATCACTATTTCACAAAAAATATTCCGCTACCTACAATAACTATTATTAGCTACAATAACACAAATAATATTACTTAGCTATTGTTGGTTGGTGAACATATAGTTACCAGTTTGTGTTATTAGTTTTACTTTTTTAATCAATATGCAGACATATGCAGCAATATATCTCAAATATCATATGAAACCGGCTTTTGTGTAAGTTGTTTTTATTATTTTTTGTGTAAGGTGGAAACCAATCGCTTGTTGCAAGTGTATAATAAAATTGTTATTGTTCTAGAGAAATACTGTAAGCCGTTGGAGGTCAAGGTCAAGAGGTTGGAGGATGAAGGTAGCTGTCGAGACAAGTGAAATGAAACGACAATATTTACCGATGAATAAACGTTTAAATCCTGCGAAGAAGGGAAGTTGCATTTGTGGTTTAAAAATAAACAGGCGAGACTGGTAGAGTCTTATCGAGCTAAACAAAAAAAAAAAATATAACAATCACAGTGCAGAAGTGTCCTACAGAGTGTTTTAAATTTATACCATTATATATCTTAATAACGGACTCTAAACCAACTCTAAAGTAATTTAGCTAAGTGACAGTAATATGTTCGGTTGGCTTAATGGCTAACAGCTGATGTCGCCTTTTGCACTTTCAATACAAATTACTTTTGGTAAATTATAAAAACAATAATTTCGGAATTCGATAAGAAATAAGTTCGTTAACTTTTGATCTAAGAAAACGCTTGAAGATTATAATCTCATGCCATCAAACTCCGCAAAAAGTCACTGCAGGATGGAAGCACTAGTACCATGCTATACACGCTAAAAATTTGTAAATGTAATAAGCACTGTTTTGTGTTCTAAGTATAGATTATTTTATGATTGTAATAATATTCTGGTTAAGCTTCAATCCTCTTTTCTTTAAGAAAATGAATAATTAAGCTATAACCTCTTTAATCATAATATATGTATAATATTATAATTTTCATATCTAACAACCAAAAATGTTTTTTGTATTTTTTACCATAACAATATCATAAGTTTGTCAAGGATTACTTTTAAATAAAATATTACAATGCTGCCGTTTCAACGTTTGTTTCATTTGTTAGTATAAATATATCTATACCGAATAATATATAACTTTATAATATATTGCATTATAATATGCTTATTGTTTTATTTTTATATATTTTTTATTATATTACCTCTATAGTAAACTAAAACATATAATAAACACCTTTTTTTGATATAAATATTCAATAAATTTTCCTATTCGTTTAAATATAATTTGCAAACATTTTTACTTTAAAATAGAAATCAATTATCATAATTTTAAACTATATGAAACAACAAAAAGATTTGCCTTTATTAAGGATCGAACCCACAATCGCTCGCTTATGATAGCACCATTGTTAAGTGCGGCCGCTAACTTAACTTCAAATGAAGTAACGAAATTTTGCATTACTTTAAAGAAAGACGAAGACTGCGATAAAAAAAATAATGCGGTAGTGTGCGTGGCCGGTTTAGCGCAGGCGACAGTAGTCGTTAAGGTGGGAATGGACTTCTACAGCTGATAGTACATGTCATGTTTTATTTTCTATTTGTTATTAAACTAGCTGTGCCCGCGGCTTCATTCACATTTATGTCGATAAAGTAATTGGATTTAATTTTATTAATACTTTACCAAAACATTAAAGTAGTAGTTACTCCTTACACAGTCTCATGTGAATAAGGCGTCTTTTTTATTTTCTGGTCGGCTCCCATTCCAGTAATAGTACCTAAACCTTCTCCAACTCGCGATGCCGCCCCGTTGTGGAGCTAGTCAACTGAAATGCCTATTCTCAACTGTAAACTCAACTTATTTTTCGACGTTATTCTGTAGGTAGTATCATAGACAATCGTGTATGGACTACTGTAATTACATATGAGTAGAAGTTGCAAAATGTCATCAGGCAGCTTTGAACTTCGTAGATAGGCCATGAGACGAAACTATATTTTTTAGAAGAAGCTAATTGATGATCCAGATTCGGTTAAAACCAATTTACTAAGTCTGAAGCGCAGGCATAGCTGAGCCAGCATTTAGGTATTCTATAGTATGCATTTTGGAGACTGGAATCATATGTTTCACCTACATTAGGTCTTGCATCCACCTAGCGGTCAGCTCTACCAGCTATTGGAAATAAAGAAAGAGCTGTCATTAATATTGGTGGCGCGTATATACGCCCCACCAAAAATATTATAAAATGCCCATTAAATTTTAGATGGCATATAGATACATTGGTATATACCTACTTGGTATATTTAAAATTTTTAATTACTTGGTATATTTACTTTTTTTAAATATATTGGTATATTTAATGGGCATTTTATAATATTTTTACAATATAAGCCAAGTACAATAGGTATATCCGACTCGGCTGGGCAGCATTCGGGAAGCTCCGTAGTGTCTTCTCGTCCAAAATACCTCAGTGCCTAAAGAAAATAGTCTTTAACCAATGTGTGTTACCGGTGATGACATATGTACCAGAAACGTGGTCCCTCACTATGTGTCTATGAGACACAGAGTGAGGGACCACGTTTCTGATCTAAAATGATCGATCGATGAATGAGAAAGCTCAAGGTCGCACAAAAAGCTCTGGAGAGGGCTATGCTAGGTGTTTCTCTACGTGATCGAATTAGAAATGAGGAGATCCGTAGGAGAACTAAAGTCGCCGATATAGCCCAGCGGATTAGCTCTCTGAAGTGGCAGTGGGCGGGGCACATAGCTCGTAGAGCCGATGGCCGATGGGGCAGAAAGGCTCTTGAATGGCGACCACGTACCGGCAAGCGCAGCGTCGGACGCCCACCGACTAGGTGGTCGGATGATCTGACCAAAATCGCCGGGAAGCGCTGGATGCAGGCCGCGTCCAACCGGACTAACTGGACCCGGCATTTCCTAACTGACTATCTCTGTGAAGAAAAGCCAAAACAAACTCAAGGATCATCGTCTTTTTTCAAGTCCAGACATTAAAAATGAAAATATTTACAATAACAATATGTGTTTGCTTTGTACATAACAATCAATATATATACGTGTATTAAAAAAAAAACAGTAATTTAAATGTCATAATTGTGGCATAATTACGCATATTGCTTAATGACATTGCTTAGCAGAGATATTTTCTTTGTAAAAGCTGGAAGCTAGTTTATCAGCTTAGTGAATTTAATGCCTTTCAACTATGTACACACATGCTCGTTATGCGGTAAGTGTACCTAATAAAGTCCACTTATTCCAAATGTTGGACTGCTTAATGGGAATATAAGTAACACTGTTAATGTGCTGCGCTTTTCGCCGAAACAGATAAATGCTTTAATTCTCACAGTTATGAGTATCAGGGATATTATTAAAGACATAACATTTTGCTAAAACAGAAATAAAATAAACATTTTCAATTACAAGCAGTTTAATTCACAAGCGGAGCAAAGTGAGAATTACATAATTACGTTTATTATTACCAACCCGCACTGGGCCATCATCGCCCGCATCTCGGCAAACGTAGCGTGGGACGCCCTTGGGCGAGATGGAGCGACGACATCAAAAAGGTGGCTGGTAGTGGCTGGCGGGGAACTGCTCAGGATCGAGCTTGTTGGCGTGCCATGAAAGAGGTCTATGTCCAGCAGTGGACGAGTAAGGGCTGATGATGACATGATGACTGGGCCATCGTGGTAGATTCACCCCATTTCACCGAGAGGAGACCTGTGTCCTAATACTGGAACCATTATAGGCTAATGATGATGTAATTCTCATGTTATCTGTCATTCATCCTCCCACCAGTTATCCATTCTGCCACCTCCCTCTTTATCTTTGCCCTCACTAGCTGCACGACAACAGCCTGTGCCATATTCATGAAATTGGTCAGCCAACGAGGTGGTTATGTTACTGCAATCTAATGTTTGAAATTGTGTCAGAACGGAATGCTTGTTATTTCCCATATGAGACGCAATAAGCTTACACAGTGAACTACCACATAGCGGACTTGTTTGTGATTTAATGCCGCATGCAGGGATTATTGCTCTATACCGCAATTACTTTATACGAATCTTGCAAAATTTTGTAGTCACCGGCTCACCAACTATTTTTAAATGATAGTGGGAAAAATGTGGCTAAATAGCCTGCATAATCCATACTAATATTATAAATGCGAAAGTGTCTCTGTCTGTCTGTCCAGCTTTCACGCCAAAACTACTCAACCGATTGTAATGAAATTTGGTATACAGATAGTCTAAAGCCTGAGAAAGGACATAGGCTATATAACATCCCGCTATGACCAATAGGAGCATAGCAGTAACAAAAAATGTTGCGAAAACGGGAGCTAACGCGGACGTACTACATATTGCACCCATTATTTTAACAGTTGCTTATTTTATCTCAACTGAGCTCTTTTTAATTTACGGGAACCACAGCGCGCTGTAAAACTACTGTAACTGAAGTCCACGCGGGCGGAGTCGCGGGCAACAGCTAGTACACTCATAAATAATTCTCAAGCGAATTTCTCCATCTGGGAATCCGTGCACAGATAGTGTAGCATAAAAGCACATTTATGTAGCACGGAATAGTAATACGTAATAGTACGGAAATAAGATAATGCTGGTATATTACGTAAAATTTCGATTTTGAATGTAATAAATAAAATAAATATAAAAAACTAGCTTTCCGCCCGCGGCTTCGCCCGCGTAAATTTCGGTTATATCGCACTTTTTAGATTTCCCTCGGGAACATCAAAGGAGAATGCCCGTTTTGTTAGGAGATTTGGGCCCCCAGAAAAAATTTGCGTGCCATGGCGGTTTTAACTTTATTTTGAAGAACTACAATTACCTTTTCAGATCCTGAAAACAATTTATAACTTTTCACCCTAGTTTCCGAGAATTATTGAATTTTTTCTGATGAAGAAATTGAGGTTATTAAACAATATTTTTTCAAAAACATTTTACATTAAAACAATAAAATATCTTTAGTATTAATATTGATTCCCAAATGAAATAAAAACATTAGATATCTTTTCTTGCTAAATAATATATTAAACCGTTTACCTTGCAGTCAGCGGAAGTAGGTTTTGCTGGCACCAGTAGAAATAAATATACTTAGGGCTAAATTGGTTGGAGGAGCATGTGGCTACGTTACAACAGCCACAAGGAGATATCTTAAGTTAAGCTACTTGTTCAGATTGCATATGGGTGACCATCCATTACAAACTTCACCTGGATGGCTGCTAGTACATTCAAACTGTTGATACTGGGTGCATTATTTATACTTGTTACGAGTAGCTAGAATCCCGCAAGTGTGACAACCTCTTACCAGGAGGTAACATGTTATAATCCAGTGTATCAGGTGTGGAGGTCAGATGGGCAGTCACTCTTTGAGCAATACTGTATTCAGCTGCATCGGTTAGACTAAAAGCCGACCCCAAGATAGTTGGCAAAATGCTAGGTACCTAGTATACATATACGTGTATGTATGCCATATAGGACAGCATCTCCTGCAGGCGACAAAGTAAAATCACTGCCCTGCTACTTAGTAAGATCGCTGTGCCATCCATGATTAGCTGTAGTTTATTTAGAAAGGGCTTAATTATAAAGGAGTTTAAAATATAGTAAATGCTATACAGTAGTTTAATAAGAAAAAAAAACAACCAATTAAAATAATAGACATTTATTCTTCAGGGAATATATTGTCTAGAAATTGTGCTGGAGCGCTTATATCATTAAAACGACTTATTCCTAACTATTTAACGATTTATTCCTAAATATCGAGGAACAAACTGTTCATTTAAACAATTTCTCACAATGTTAATTTTTTTTTCCAATGTGGATCTTGGCATTTTAAAAAGAGTTGATAGTCTTTGATTACTGTCACCTGTTCTGAGTTTTACTAAAAATATACTGAGAGCAACAGAAGGATTTGGAAAGTGATTGTATAACAAAGGATTACAATTTAAAAGTTCATTGAACTGCTCTGCAGTAAGTCCTAACCAATAATGGCATAAATGAGAATCCATTGAGTTTATGTCATTAAAGTCTAACTGTCTCTCAGTAGCTTCTTCAAGTTTACTGAAAATATCATCTACTTGAAATCCAGTAAAATCGGAATATGGTGCTTCTAGTTCATCCCAACGATTGCTATTTAAATGATATCGGCAAATTCTTGCAGACAAGGGAATATACACTTTATAATTTAATAAAAGAATTTCCTTTAAAGTACCTGGTACCAAAAGACGTTCAATATTCGCACAACCAGGAAATAGGCAATGACGTGAACTTGCCGATACCCGTTTATACTTTTGTGAGTTAATCTTTGAAAATGATTGACTTAATTGTTGTTCCTGAGGTGATGTTGGTTGTGGAACCAGCGGTGGCAGTGGTGGTGGTACAGGAATCATCGTATCTGTAATTATGTTTCCATCCATGATACCAGTCTCCAGTGCAGACTCCACAGTGTGTTGGCTACTGCCAGCAACGGGTTGCCTCTGGACTTGTCTTGATGAAGCCGTCCAACAAGGAAGACAAACTCGTTCCAAATGCAACACCTAAAAACAAAAATATTATATTTAGATACTTGATACTCATTAATATTTCATTAGTTCAACACACATACATACGCATTCATACATTAAGTTTAAATAAATAAATAAGAATAAACACTTACGTGATGTGCTGGTGTCCATCTTAGTATAACATTCCTTTGAGGACAATCTTGACTGACTCTATGAGTTCTACGACTTGCTATTGACAAGCCACATGCATAGCATATGTTTAGGTGTCCAAGAGCAGGGGATACAAGTGACAGATTTGTGTTAGATGCTGTCTGGTTTTGTAATAATACAAAACATTCCACACACAGGATGTCATCAGACGATATCTGTAAAAAATGACAAAATAAAATGTAAGTTAGTTTAGATAGTTAACTAATGAAGTCATATAAAATACATACAAATATTATTTAAATTCAATTTATTACCTCACATCGATTTTGGTAAATAACTAATTGTAAAGATTTGAAAACAATTTGAATGACGTATTGATTTGACAGATAAATCATAGCCTCGCGTTCCGAGTAGATGTTACCAGGTTAAATATTTTGTTAATCGATTTCCTAAATCGATTTTTTATAAATAATATCATTTACTAATTGTTGTGTTCCATGTATGGCGTAACCGTTTTATAGATATAGTTTAGTGGTGACTTTTGTTAGTGTTGATATTTGATTGTTTATGCAACAGTTGTAAACAGTTTTTCTTTCTTCTTTTCTTGTTTACTATTTACGAGTGCATACTTAAGATATACTTGTGCATTATGATATAAGAGAAAAATGTTATTTTGCAACCTAATTCTTCGCTACAAGACAGAGACCGCCCACATTTTTTTTAAGTGAAAAGTCTTGGTTTGACCATCAAGGGCGGATCCAGCTCCGACGCCAAAAAACATAACATAATTGTTTTTCGGTGAGCTAAAATCATTTAAGTGACAACCCCTGCCTTTGGGTGGATTGGAAAATAATGTCAGACTTTTACTGACTATTGTAACTTCATCTTGGCACTTTTAGTGACCTGAATAGAAATATATTTTATCGATATTTTCAATCGATCACCTCGTTCATTTAAATAAGATAGTCTGTCGTCTACCTGGCAACATTCAGGTTAAGTTATAATGGCGGAACTAGCTTAGATTCAATAAAATAAATATTAATTTTGTTTTTCAATGCTATGGTACAAGAAATTCTGAAAAAAAAATAGTTAGTTTTATAAAATTACGACTTGATTTTTAATAAGAAAATATTCTTGACACTCTATCACAAATTAGGGGCCCATCGGGTGGCATTCTCCTTTTTCCGTGATAAAAGGTAGGCTATGTCCTTTCTCACGGTCGAAAGATTGTGTGCTTTCCGCCCGCGTCTTCGCCCGCGTGGTGTTCGGTTATATCGCGCTTTTTAGATTTCCTTCGGGATTTCAAAATTTTCCGGGATAACAGGTAGCCTATGTTTTTTCTCAGAGTCCAAAGATTGTCTGTGCTAAATTTCATCAAAATCGGTTGAGAGGTTTAGGCGGGAAAGCGTAACAGACAGACAGACAGACAGAGTTACTTTCGCATTTATAATATTAGTATAGATGGATAACACTTACCGTTGGCGAATTTAAAAAAAGTTTGGAAAATATATAAACATTTTATTTATTTTCTAAGCAAGAAGTTTCAACTAACTTTAATTTCTAATTTAAACCATAATAATAATTGTGATGGTTGTAATCAAATTTGTAATCTATAGATTACAAATTTAAATTCCTCTTGGCTTACCTGGAAGGTAACGATCTCCTCAGTGACCGACAGTACGGGTTTCGACGCAATCAGTCAACTGCTACCTACAATAACTATTATTAGCTACAATAACACAAATAATATTACTTAGCTATTGTTGGTTGGTGAACATATAGTTACCAGTTTGTGTTATTAGTTTTACTTTTTTAATCAATATGCAGACATATGCAGCAATATATCTCAAATATCATATGAAACCGGCTTTTGTGTAAGTTGTTTTTATTATTATTTGTGTAAGGTGGAAACCAATCGCTTGTTGCAAGTGTATAATAAAATTGTTATTGTTTTAGAGAAATACTGTAAGCCGTTGGAGGTCAAGGTCAAGAGGTTGGAGGACGAAGGTAGCTGTCGAGACAAGTGAAACGAAACGACAATATTTACCGATGAATAAACCTTTAAATCCTGCGAAGAAGGGAAGTTGCATTTGTGGTTTAAAAATAAACAGGCGAGACTGGTGGAGTCTTATCGAGCTAAACAAAAAAAAACTATTTATAACAATCACAGTGCAGAAGTGTCCTACAGAGTGTTTTAAATATATACCATTATATATCTTAATAACGGACTCTAAACCATCTCTAAAGTAATTTAGCTAAGTGACAGTAATATGTTCGGTTGGCTTAATGGCTAACAGCTGATGTCGCCTTTTGCACTTTCAATACAAATTACTTTTGGTAAATTATAAAAACAATAATTTCGGAATTCGATAAGAAATAAGTTCGTTAACTTTTGATCTAAGAAAACGCTTGAAGATTATAATCTCATGCCATCAAACTCCGCAAAAAGTCACTGCAGGATGGAAGCACTAGTACCATGCTATACACGCTAAAAATTTGTAAATGTAATAAGCACTGTTTTGTGTTCTAAGTATAGATTATTTTATGATTGTAATAATATTCTGGTTAAGCTTCAATCCTCTTTTCTTTAAGAAAATGAATAATTAAGCTATAACCTCTTTAATCATAATATATGTATAATATTATAATTTTCATATCTAACAACCAAAAATGTTTTTTGTATTTTTTACCATAACAATATCATAAGTTTGTCAAGGATTACTTTTAAATAAAATATTACAATGCTGCCGTTTCAACGTTTGTTTCATTTGTTAGTATAAATATATCTATACCGAATAATATATAACTTTATAATATATTGCATTATAATATGCTTATTGTTTTATTTTTATATATTTTTTATTATATTACCTCTATAGTAAACTAAAACATATAATAAACACCTTTTTTTGATATAAATATTCAATAAATTTTCCTATTCGTTTAAATATAATTTGCAAACATTTTTACTTTAAAATAGAAATCAATTATCATAATTTTAAACTATATGAAACAACAAAAAGATTTGCCTTTATTAAGGATCGAACCCACAATCGCTCGCTTATGATAGCACCATTGTTAAGTGCGGCCGCTAACTTAACTTCAAATGAAGTAACGAAATTTTGCATTACTTTAAAGAAAGACGAAGACTGCGATAAAAAAATAATGCGGTAGTGTGCGTGGCCGGTTTAGCGCAGGCGACAGTAGTCGTTAAGGTGGGAATGGACTTCTACAGCTGATAGTACATGTCATGTTTTATTTTCTATTTGTTATTAAACTAGCTGTGCCCGCGGCTTCATTCACATTTATGTCGATAAAGTAATTGGATTTAATTTTATTAATACTTTACCAAAACATTAAAGTAGTAGTTACTCCTTACACAGTCTCATGTGAATAAGGCGTCTTTTTTATTTTCTGGTCGGCTCCCATTCCAGTAATAGTACCTAAACCTTCTCCAACTCGCGATGCCGCCCCGTTGTGGAGCTAGTCAACTGAAATGCCTATTCTCAACTGTAAACTCAACTTATTTTTCGACGTTATTCTGTAGGTAGTATCATAGACAATCGTGTATGGACTACTGTAATTACATATGAGTAGAAGTTGCAAAATGTCATCAGGCAGCTTTGAACTTCGTAGATAGGCCATGAGACGAAACTATATTTTTTAGAAGAAGCTAATTGATGATCCAGATTCGGTTAAAACCAATTTACTAAGTCTGAAGCGCAGGCATAGCTGAGCCAGCATTTAGGTATTCTATAGTATGCATTTTGGAGACTGGAATCATATGTTTCACCTACATTAGGTCTTGCATCCACCTAGCGGTCAGCTCTACCAGCTATTGGAAATAAAGAAAGAGCTGTCATTAATATTGGTGGCGCGTATATACGCCCCACCAAAAATATTATAAAATGCCCATTAAATTTTAGATGGCATATAGATACATTGGTATATACCTACTTGGTATATTTAAAATTTTTAATTACTTGGTATATTTACTTTTTTTAAATATATTGGTATATTTAATGGGCATTTTATAATATTTTTACAATATAAGCCAAGTACAATAGGTATATCCGACTCGGCTGGGCAGCATTCGGGAAGCTCCGTAGTGTCTTCTCGTCCAAAATACCTCAGTGCCTAAAGAAAATAGTCTTTAACCAATGTGTGTTACCGGTGATGACATATGTACCAGAAACGTGGTCCCTCACTATGTGTCTATGAGACACAGAGTGAGGGACCACGTTTCTGATCTAAAATGATCGATCGATGAATGAGAAAGCTCAAGGTCGCACAAAAAGCTCTGGAGAGGGCTATGCTAGGTGTTTCTCTACGTGATCGAATTAGAAATGAGGAGATCCGTAGGAGAACTAAAGTCGCCGATATAGCCCAGCGGATTAGCTCTCTGAAGTGGCAGTGGGCGGGGCACATAGCTCGTAGAGCCGATGGCCGATGGGGCAGAAAGGCTCTTGAATGGCGACCACGTACCGGCAAGCGCAGCGTCGGACGCCCACCGACTAGGTGGTCGGATGATCTGACCAAAATCGCCGGGAAGCGCTGGATGCAGGCCGCGTCCAACCGGACTAACTGGACCCGGCATTTCCTAACTGACTATCTCTGTGAAGAAAAGCCAAAACAAACTCAAGGATCATCGTCTTTTTTCAAGTCCAGACATTAAAAATGAAAATATTTACAATAACAATATGTGTTTGCTTTGTACATAACAATCAATATATATACGTGTATTAAAAAAAAAACAGTAATTTAAATGTCATAATTGTGGCATAATTACGCATATTGCTTAATGACATTGCTTAGCAGAGATATTTTCTTTGTAAAAGCTGGAAGCTAGTTTATCAGCTTAGTGAATTTAATGCCTTTCAACTATGTACACACATGCTCGTTATGCGGTAAGTGTACCTAATAAAGTCCACTTATTCCAAATGTTGGACTGCTTAATGGGAATATAAGTAACACTGTTAATGTGCTGCGCTTTTCGCCGAAACAGATAAATGCTTTAATTCTCACAGTTATGAGTATCAGGGATATTATTAAAGACATAACATTTTGCTAAAACAGAAATAAAATAAACATTTTCAATTACAAGCAGTTTAATTCACAAGCGGAGCAAAGTGAGAATTACATAATTACGTTTATTATTACCAACCCGCACTGGGCCATCATCGCCCGCATCTCGGCAAACGTAGCGTGGGACGCCCTTGGGCGAGATGGAGCGACGACATCAAAAAGGTGGCTGGTAGTGGCTGGCGGGGAACTGCTCAGGATCGAGCTTGTTGGCGTGCCATGAAAGAGGTCTATGTCCAGCAGTGGACGAGTAAGGGCTGATGATGACATGATGACTGGGCCATCGTGGTAGATTCACCCCATTTCACCGAGAGGAGACCTGTGTCCTAATACTGGAACCATTATAGGCTAATGATGATGTAATTCTCATGTTATCTGTCATTCATCCTCCCACCAGTTATCCATTCTGCCACCTCCCTCTTTATCTTTGCCCTCACTAGCTGCACGACAACAGCCTGTGCCATATTCATGAAATTGGTCAGCCAACGAGGTGGTTATGTTACTGCAATCTAATGTTTGAAATTGTGTCAGAACGGAATGCTTGTTATTTCCCATATGAGACGCAATAAGCTTACACAGTGAACTACCACATAGCGGACTTGTTTGTGATTTAATGCCGCATCCAGGGATTATTGCTCTATACCGCAATTACTTTATACGAATCTTGCAAAATTTTGTAGTCACCGGCTCACCAACTATTTTTAAATGATAGTGGGAAAAATGTGGCTAAATAGCCTGCATAATCCATACTAATATTATAAATGCGAAAGTGTCTCTGTCTGTCTGTCCAGCTTTCACGCCAAAACTACTCAACCGATTGTAATGAAATTTGGTATACAGATAGTCTAAAGCCTGAGAAAGGACATAGGCTATATAACATCCCGCTATGACCAATAGGAGCATAGCAGTAACAAAAAATGTTGCGAAAACGGGAGCTAACGCGGACGTACTACATATTGCACCCATTATTTTAACAGTTGCTTATTTTATCTCAACTGAGCTCTTTTTAATTTACGGGAACCACAGCGCGCTGTAAAACTACTGTAACTGAAGTCCACGCGGGCGGAGTCGCGGGCAACAGCTAGTACACTCATAAATAATTCTCAAGCGAATTTCTCCATCTGGGAATCCGTGCACAGATAGTGTAGCATAAAAGCACATTTATGTAGCACGGAATAGTAATACGTAATAGTACGGAAATAAGATAATGCTGGTATATTACGTAAAATTTCGATTTTGAATGTAATAAATAAAATAAATATAAAAAACTAGCTTTCCGCCCGCGGCTTCGCCCGCGTAAATTTCGGTTATATCGCACTTTTTAGATTTCCCTCGGGAACATCAAAGGAGAATGCCCGTTTTGTTAGGAGATTTGGGCCCCCAGAAAAAATTTGCGTGCCATGGCGGTTTTAACTTTATTTTGAAGAACTACAATTACCTTTTCAGATCCTGAAAACAATTTATAACTTTTCACCCTAGTTTCCGAGAATTATTGAATTTTTTCTGATGAAGAAATTGAGGTTATTAAACAATATTTTTTCAAAAACATTTTACATTAAAACAATAAAATATCTTTAGTATTAATATTGATTCCCAAATGAAATAAAAACATTAGATATCATCTTTTCTTGCTAAATAATATATTAAACTGTTTACCTTGCAGTCAGCGGAAGTAGGTTTTGCTGGCACCAGTAGAAATAAATATACTTAGGGCTAAATTGGTTGGAGGAGCATGTGGCTACGTTACAACAGCCACAAGGAGATATCTTAAGTTAAGCTACTTGTTCAGATTGCACATGGGTGACCATCCATTACAAACTTCACCTGGATGGCTGCTAGTACATTCAAACTGTTGATACTGGGTGCATTATTTATACTTGTTACGAGTAGCTAGAATCCCGCAAGTGTGACAACCTCTTACCAGGAGGTAACATGTTATAACCCAGTGTATCAGGTGTGGAGGTCAGATGGGCAGTCACTCTTTGAGCAATACTGTATTCAGCTGCATCGGTTAGACTAAAAGCCGACCCCAAGATAGTTGGCAAAATGCTAGGTACCTAGTATACATATACGTGTATGTATGCCATATAGGACAGCATCTCCTGCAGGCGACAAAGTAAAATCACTGCCCTGCTACTTAGTAAGATCGCTGTGCCATCCATGATTAGCTGTAGTTTATTTAGAAAGGGCTTAATTATAAAGGAGTTTAAAATATAGTAAATGCTATACAGTAGTTTAATAAGAAAAAAAAACAACCAATTAAAATAATAGACATTTATTCTTCAAGGAATATATTGTCTAGAAATTGTGCTGGAGCGCTTATATCATTAAAACGACTTATTCCTAACGATTTAACGATTTATTCCTAAATATCGAGGAACAAACTGTTCATTTAAACAATTTCTCACAATGTTAATTTTTTTTTCCAATGTGGATCTTGGCATTTTAAAAAGAGTTGATAGTCTTTGATTACTGTCACCTGTTCTGAGTTTTACTAAAAATATACTGAGAGCAACAGAAGGATTTGGAAAGTGATTGTATAACAAAGGATTACAATTTAAAAGTTCATTGAACTGCTCTGCAGTAAGTCCTAACCAATAATGGCATAAATGAGAATCCATTGAGTTTATGTCATTAAAGTCTAACTGTCTCTCAGTAGCTTTTTCAAGTTTACTGAAAATATCATCTACTTGAAATCCAGTAAAATCGGAATATGGTGCTTCTAGTTCATCCCAACGATTGCTATTTAAATGATATCGGCAAATTCTTGCAGACAAGGGAATATACACTTTATAATTTAATAAAAGAACTTCCTTTAAAGTACCTGGTACCAATAGACGTTCAATATTCGCACAACCAGGAAATAGGCAATGACGTGAACTTGCCGATACCCGTTTATACTTTTGTGAGTTAATCTTTGAAAATGATTGACTTAATTGTTGTTCCTGAGGTGATGTTGGTTGTGGAACCAGCGGTGGCAGTGGTGGTGGTACAGGAATCATCGTATCTGTAATTATGTTTCCATCCATGATACCAGTCTCCAGTGCAGACTCCACAGTGTGTTGGCTACTGCCAGCAACGGGTTGCCTCTGGACTTGTCTTGATGAAGCCGTCCAACAAGGAAGACAAACTCGTTCCAAATGCAACACCTAAAAACAAAAATATTATATTTAGATACTTGATACTCATTAATATTTCATTAGTTCAACACACATACATACGCATTCATACATTAAGTTTAAATAAATAAATAAGAATAAACACTTACGTGATGTGCTGGTGTCCATCTTAGTATAACATTCCTTTGAGGACAATCTTGACTGACTCTATGAGTTCTACGACTTGCTATTGACAAGCCACATGCATAGCATATGTTTAGGTGTCCAAGAGCAGGGGATACAAGTGACAGATTTGTGTTAGATGCTGTCTGGTTTTGTAATAATACAAAACATTCCACACACAGGATGTCATCAGACGATATCTGTAAAAAATGACAAAATAAAATGTAAGTTAGTTTAGATAGTTAACTAATGAAGTCATATAAAATACATACAAATATTATTTAAATTCAATTTATTACCTCACATCGATTTTGGTAAATAACTAATTGTAAAGATTTGAAAACAATTTGAATGACGTATTGATTTGACAGATAAATCATAGCCTCGCGTTCCGAGTAGATGTTACCAGGTTAAATATTTTGTTAATCGATTTCCTAAATCGATTTTTTATAAATAATATCATTTACTAATTGTTGTGTTCCATGTATGGCGTAACCGTTTTATAGATATAGTTTAGTGGTGACTTTTGTTAGTGTTGATATTTGATTGTTTATGCAACAGTTGTAAACAGTTTTTCTTTCTTCTTTTCTTGTTTACTATTTACGAGTGCATACTTAAGATATACTTGTGCATTATGATATAAGAGAAAAATGTTATTTTGCAACCTAATTCTTCGCTACAAGACAGAGACCGCCTACATTTTTTTTAAGTGAAAAGTCTTGGTTTGACCATCAAGGGCGGATCCAGCTCCGACGCCAATGGGGGGGCAAAACATAACATAATTGTTTTTCGGTGAGCGAAAATCATTTAAGTGACAACCCCTGCCTTTGGGTGGATTGGAAAATAATGTCAGACTTTTACTGACTATTGTAACTTCATCTTGGCACTTTTAGTGACCTGAATAGAAATATATTTTATCGATATTTTCAATCGATCACCTCGTTCATTTAAATAAGATAGTCTGTCGTCTACCTGGCAACATTCAGGTTAAGTTATAATGGCGGAACTAGCTTAGATTCAATAAAATAAATATTAATTTTGTTTTTCAATGCTATGGTACAAGAAATTCTGAAAAAAAATAGTTAGTTTTATAAAATTACGACTTGATTTTTAATAAGAAAATATTCTTGACACTCTATCACAAATTAGGGGCCCATCGGGTGGCATTCTCCTTTTTCCGTGATAAAAGGTAGGCTATGTCCTTTCTCACGGTCGAAAGATTGTGTGCTTTCCGCCCGCGTCTTCGCCCGCGTGGTGTTCGGTTATATCGCGCTTTTTAGATTTCCTTCGGGATTTCAAAATTTTCCGGGATAACAGGTAGCCTATGTTTTTTCTCAGAGTCCAAAGATTGTCTGTGCTAAATTTCATCAAAATCGGTTGAGAGGTTTAGGCGGGAAAGCGTAACAGACAGACAGACAGACAGAGTTACTTTCGCATTTATAATATTAGTATAGATGGATAACACTTACCGTTGGCGAATTTAAAAAAAGTTTGGAAAATATATAAACATTTTATTTATTTTCTAAGCAAGAAGTTTCAACTAACTTTAATTTCTAATTTAAACCATAATAATAATTGTGATGGTTGTAATCAAATTTGTAATCTATAGATTACAAATTTAAATTCCTCTTGGCTTACCTGGAAGGTAACGATCTCCTCAGTGACCGACAGTACGGGTTTCGACGCAATCAGTCAACTGGGGACCTACTAGTGTATGCCACTCACTCGTGGGGCTAGGCCCTCGAGAAAAACTTATGGCATGGGTAACGGGAATAGCACGCTGGCCTTTTGAGTAAGCTTCCAGCGTACGGCATTTCCGCTGGCCTGATTGGTTGGGTAAAAGACTTCCTGACTGAACGATCCCTCCGAGTTGTTGTCGATGGATGCTCCTCGGAACCCATGTCGACCAAGTATTCCTCAGGGGTGTGTTCTCTCCGCAACTCTGTTCCTGCTGCATATTAACGATCTGCTGATGCTCGGTATATATGGGTATGCAGATGACAGCACAGTTGTAGAGAGATACCTGCCGGAAGCTCGGGCTAGTAAGGAATCAAACCGTCCCGAAAGAGAGGCTATGGTAGAGCGTACTGTTATGGTTTCCCAATGTTAGGGAAAACCCTTAATTAACAGTAATATATTGATTATATAGATTTCTGTATAAAATGCATTATCATCATCTTTAGGCTAACTTTGCGTCCCGCGGTCCTGTGGAGCCAGTCCGAGCGCAACCGTTAAGCCGGCTACATCACATTCTGTCGCGTGTCTGCCAGTTCATTTTTTATTCAAGTTCAAACCCGAATTGTGTCAAGGCTAAAGCCTTTAATAAATTACTACTTCCGTGTAACCAACAAAGTGTTTTTTTAAAAACTGTTTCTCGGGTTCTCGTATAACATTGGTGGCAGCGGTGGGATTTTAGTAAAAGGAAATCCTCGGAACGCCTCAGTTCAGTGAACTTTTGTGTTGTGACCGTGACCGTGAAAAGTGCCGAAATTTTAATTTCCAAATCGCTGTGTCCTTTCATTCAACATCGCTGTATCCTGCTGATTGAACCAGATCGTCACGTGCCTGTCAATCGGGCATACTCCGAATTCCAACCACTCACCTCGAGTGAGTTCTCCGAGCTCCGAAATGATTCGTGTCGCCGTCACAGTTGCATTGCTCCTGTGAGTACATCTATTCTATAAAAAAGTGTTATTTCGTGTTCATGTGAGTACATCTATTCTACATAAAAAAAAAATACAGTATTCCGTGTTGCAAAATTAGTGCTGGTGATCATACTCGTTTACAAATTTCATCGTAATTCTAAACTAAATTGAAACTTATAATTGAACTCTATATAAGTACTTTTAATAATATTTAGGAGATAAAATAATTCCAGTGTATTAAGCCCTTATCATACTGTTCCGAGAATAGTGCTGCATTCCATTTCAATAGCGCTCTTGCACTCTGCCTTATCTTTGTTTTGTCTACGATAATGCCCAAAGACGAGCCTGTCGTCATGTCTAAGGAATTAGATATAAATTTCATCAGCAAATTCATAAATAAATTCGATGGTAACCGGGAGAAATTGGGCGCATTTTTAAATAATTGCAGAAATGCAATCGGCCTTACGTCATCACATCAGCAAGACATAGTTTTAAAATATATTTTAAGCCAATTAGAAGGCCGTGCTGAGAGTGCGTGCTCAATTAAAGAGTTCGAAAACTGGCAGCAACTGGAAGATTTTCTCAAAGATCAATTTGGCGAGAAAAAACACTACGCTGCACTACTCTCGGATCTTCAGGACTGCTGTCAGTCTAATAGCGAGACGGTTAACCAGTTCGCACTTCGAGTAGAGACGTGTCTAGCCAAACTATTAACTGAAATTAATATATCAATACCCACTAAAAAGAAAGGCGAATTGGCTGGCCGTGTCGCCGCAATGCAAGACTTAGCATTATATTCATTTATTAGTGGCTTGAATTCTCGATTGTCTACCGTAGTCAGATGCCGTGACCCTGAAACTTTAAATGAAGCCATTGGCTTCGCTGTGTCCGAAGAGAAGATTTTACATACTATTTCCAAACGAAATCCGTCAACAACTAACAGCCATTCACTTAATCACGGACGCTGGCCTCAACGCCGCTTCCAACAAAACCGAAATCATACACAGCAAAGTTATCCAAATGAATTTAATAATAATAAACCATCAACAAAAATATAAAATAAATGGCACTATTATAACAAGGGCAACAACTATAAAAGACCTGGGTGTCGTATTTGACCAGAAGATGACATTTCACGATCATATTGTCACCGTTGCTAAAGAGTCCTTTAAAAGACTTGGATTTGTCCTCAGAAACTCGCGCGATTTTCGGAACGGACATGTCGTACGACTCTTGTACAGCACTCTTGTCAGAAGCAAGTTGGAGGCGAGCTCCTGCGTCTGGAATCCACATGAGCCTACTTACGCACTATTACTTGAAAAAGTTCAAAAGGCATTTTTGCGATTCTTATATAAAATCAGTTTTGGATATTATCCATTTTTATACCCAACTAAATTTATCTCAGGATGCTTAGGGTATAATATGTTAGAAACGAGGAGAGCGTATGACCAAATGAAAACAATGTTAAAAATATGTAGAGGGACAACAGATGCCAGTGATCTCCTCAATGAGCTGATTCGTCTTCACGTTCCTGGTAACTATCTCCGTGGCCGCAGACACCGTCTGCTAGCTGTGCCTACATGTCGCACGGTAGCCCGTGCGTCATCGCCTATACCTCGCGTTCTTTCCGCGCTGAATAGCCTCGTGGAAGCTAACCCGAACTGTGATATATTCGCGGATGAATTTAAAATTTTAATGCGCGCTTGCTTAGCGTTCTGCGAAAAAGAAAATAATTAGTTCGTTTACTGTTTTAATTTTTAGATTTTATTTTATTCCCGTTTTTATTGTTCCTCTGATTTGTCTTTTTTTTTCTGTTTATCTTTTGATTTATATTATTATTTGAATTTCATTATGTACCTATTTGTGTTATTTAATTTTGTATGTATGTTAATGTAATTGGCTTTTGGAAGCCGTATTAACATGAATAAATAAATAAATAAATAAATAAACATCAGGCCCTCCAGTGTGCCGCTATTGCAAAAACACGGGCCACACTATTGAGGAATGTAAGAAACGGGAATTCAATAATCGCTTCAGGGATTTAAATAATCAAAGACCATTTCCAAAGCGTTACCAAAATAATCAAGCTCAAATTCACGCGATGAATAGTAACGAAGGTGAAAATGTCGAAGTGGACGATTTAAACGAGTAAAGGGCTCACGGTGGTACCTCGTGAGACCCAAACATCAAATTTTAAAATATCGCCGTAACAAAGGTACCAATGCTATATCCTCTGTATCCCCTAAAAATAGGGACTTGCGAATTAATCGCAACACCACTGTATCCTCTGTATCCTCTGTATCCCCTAAAAATAGGGACTTGCGAATTAATCGCAACACCACTGTATCCTCTGTATCCTCTGTATCCCCTAAAAATAGGGACTTGCGAATTAATCGCAACACCACTGTATCCTCTGTATCCTCTGTATCCCCTAATGACAGGGACCCGCAAACTCATTGCACTGTATCCTCTGCACCCTCTGTATCCACTAATATCGCCTCGAACTCAACTGCTCCTCACCCAATACCTGAAACAAAAATTTTTGAAATTAATATTGGTTCATTTAGGAAACGCTTACCTCATATCCTTGTCCATTCCTCAGTGTCGAATACTACCATATCTCTCCTCGTAGACTCTGGTGCCACTGTGAGTGTACTGAAAAAATCTTCCATACAAATACCAGTCGATATCTCAACAGAAGTAATCCTATTGAAAGGTATCGACCCCACTAATCAACCTACACCCACAATGGGCCACTTTCCGCTTAAATTAAAAATAGACGATGAAATTACTGTTATACATAAATTCCATATAATACCCCGAATATACTTACCTTATGACGGTATTCTCGGCACTGATATGCTACTCGCCTTTGGCTGTACAATTGACTACACTCGTGAAATCTTGAAAATAGGTGAAAATGAAATAAAGTTACATTTCAATGAACCAATTTACACAATTCCTCCCAGGTCTGAAACTATCATAGAATGCTCCGTGTCCAACCCAGAGGTGAAAGAAGGGCTCGTACTAGACCAGTGTTATCACGAAGACTTGTTGATCGCTAATTGCTTAGTTGCAGTCAAGGAAAATAAAAGAATCAATTTATCAGTGATCAATACCTCTGAAACCCCTATTACCTTGAAGTCTAATTTAGATATCACACTTACTCCTTTAAGTTCCTTAAGCGAACTTATTAATCCAGTAGACACGCGTGCAGTTAGTCATATTGAAAACGTAGACTCTTATCTCCGAACCCAGGAAGTATTAAACCTTCTTAGAATATCTCACCTTAACTCTGAAGAAACAAATACTCTTCATGATGTTTGCTCTGAATACTCAGACATATTCTTTATCCCTGGTGATAGACTATCTCATACAAATGCACTTAAACATAATATAAAAACAAGCGATCAAAATCCAATAAACACAAAATCTTATCGGTTCCCAGAGGTACACAAACAAGAAGTCAAAAGACAAATTGACCAAATGCTGGAACAAGGAATCATAAAACACTCAAGAGTCTCCATGGTCCTCGCCAATATGGGTTGTACCAAAAAAGATTGATGCATCCGGTCAGCAAAAATGGCGCATAGTTATCGATTACCGAAAACTGAATGATATCACCATTGGTGACAGCTACCCTATTCCGCAGATATCCGAAATCCTAGATCAGCTGGGTCAGAGTAAATACTTCTCTACCCTTGACCTTGCATCTGGATTTCATCAAATTTTAATTAATGAAGAAGATGCTTCTAAAACGGCATTTAGTGTACCTCAGGGACATTACCAGTTCACAAGAATGCCATTCGGCTTAAAAAACGCACCCGCTACCTTCCAACGTTTAATGAATACAGCTCTCACAGGCCTTCAAGGCATAAGGTGCTTTGTGTACCTAGATGACATAGTTATATATAGTCATGACTTGAATTCTCACATCGAAAACCTTGCGTCAATATTCCAAAGGCTTAGAGATTACAATCTAAAACTTCAACCCGATAAATGCGAGTTTCTCCGACGTGAAGTCGCATATCTCGGCCATTTAATAACTAAGGACGGTGTAAAACCTAACCCTGATAAGATAAGATCGGTAACTCAATTTCCTACTCCCAAATCTCCCAAGGACATTAAGTCCTTCCTCGGACTTGTGTCTTATTATCGTCGTTTCATTGATAACTTCGCGAAAATTGCAAAACCTCTAACGCAACTGTTAAAAAAGGACGTCCCTTTCCTATGGGAAAATCAACAACAAGTCGCTTTCGATGAACTCAAACATAAACTTACCTCTGCTCCTGTTCTTATTTATCCGGACTTTTCTGTCCCTTTCATCTTAACTTGTGACGCCTCTAATTATGCCATTGGTGCAGTTCTGTCAAGGCTCAGTCGGTAAAGATAAACCAATAGCCTATGCCTCTCGAACCCTCAACAAGAGCGAATGTAACTATAGTACCACTGAAAAAGAACTCGTCGCCATCCTGTTCGGTTGTAAAACCTTTCGCCCTTATCTCTATGGGCGAAAATTCCTAATCATTACAGATCATAGGCCATTAAAGTGGTTATTTAATCACAAGGATCCTAGTAGTAAATTACAGAGATGGCGCTTGAAATTAATGGAATATGAATATGAAATTGAGTATCAAAAAGGAAAACTAAATGCCGCTGCTGACGCCTTATCGCGATATCCTGTAAACCCAATTCAAACATCAGAAAGTGATCCTGTCCCGTCTACTTCTAATCAAAACACAGAGGACCCCTCATCTCGATTTAGCCCTCTAACTCTCGAGGATCTCGATATCCAACTACCTCCTGATGCCCTAAACCTTGACAATAAACTACCGTCGGTAGAGCTCTTAGAAAATGATGATTCACTGCCAGGAATCGATAATCTTTCTACGCCATCTACATCTAACAAATCCCCGAATACCACGACAAATCCTCTTCGTGACGACAATTACAGCAAATTCTTAAAAGCAATGAACGATAAAAACTTTAATAGTAACGCTAAAATCATAGAACACAATGAAAGCATCCTAAAAAGTAACTGTGACATCCTTGTCATACCTACTTCCATCGACCTCGATGCATCCAATCCTTACATAGAAGAAATACTAAGTAGCCTCGAAAACTCTAAAGACTTCTTAGAAAAAGAAAGATCTCTTTATTCCTTTATTTCAATAGATCATAAAGGAAAATCAATATATTTTCTGTTCACTAAAGTATACCATTTTGATAGCAGTTCATATGACGAAATCTATAAAAGTTTACTAAATCTTCGATCCGATATATTACGCGAGTCTAGAGATGCTGACTTAAATTTAGCCATCACTGATTTTAAAAATCCTTTCGACAAACACATCTGGGCAAAGATATACAACATGTTCTGCTACATCTTTAACGATACCCAAGCACTAGTTCATATTTACCACAATACAATAATTTACCCTACACCTTCAGAGATACCCAAAATACTTCGCGAAAACCATGATATTCCTATTGCTGGACATCTAGGGTCAACGCGAATGTTTAATCGAGTTAAAGAAAGATATTTCTGGAAAAAACATGCGAACAGATATCGAAACTTACGTAAGGGATTGTTCCCAATGCCAAAGTAATAAGGCCCTAAGACAAATTAATAGATCACCAATGCAAATAACTACTACTTCTACCAAACCATTTGAACGACTTAGTCTTGACCTTGTGGGTCCTCTTCCGGAAGCTGGCCTCACAAAGCTTAAATTCATTGTTACATTACAAGACGACCTCACTAAATACTCCCTCGCTTACCCTATCGCTAATGCGACTGCGGAAGAAACATGTGAGTGTCTAGTACACTTTATTTCTGTTTTCGGTATCCCAAAAACTATCTTAACTGACCAAGGCACAAACTTTACTGCAGAACTTTTTAAAAGAACCTGTAGTTTTCTAAAAATAAAACAAATATGGTCTTCCCCATACCATCCTCAAACTCAAGGTGCACTTGAACGCAGTCACTCTACACTTAAAGAATGCCTTAAATCTTATGTCAATGAAAATCATTCTGATTGGCATAAGTATGTCTATACAGCTATGTTGGCATATAATACCTCTACCCACTCGACTACTAATTTCACACCATACGAGCTCCTCTTTGGTCAAAAGCCTTTTATCCCGGATTCTGTCTACGAATTGCAACCAGACCTTACGTATCTGGAATATCTTAAGTCTCTACATCATCGTCTGAAACTTTCGCGTGAAAAAGCCATTGAAAATATACAGAGATCTAAGGAAAGATCTAAACAATATTACGACACCCGTTCGCGACTTGTTCAATATAAGGTTGGAGATTACGTGTATCTCAAAAATCATGTACGCCTGCGTAAAGCTCTCTCACCGATTTGGAAAGGACCGTATAAGGTTGTAAAAGTCAATGGTAGAAGCACCTTGACCTTGCTTATAAATAGACGTCATGTGACGCACCATTACGATGAAGTCAAATTAGCCCCTAGATCTGAAACGTAGTTAAGTACATAGTAACCCTAGTTATGTATATGTTAAGAACTAGTTTTAAGTGTATTATAATTTTAATTTTATTCTATTGCAGTAATTCTGCGCTGGGTCAAGAATTCATTACGCCCTTGACGAACAGTCCTGGCATCTACTTCGACCCTGTAGGTTCTCTAAGTTTAGTTGATAGTCACCTCAGCATAGTAATTCCATATGATATATCTTTTATTAATCCGCACATTCTAAACCTTCGTTTTATTCTCGAGAAAGCCAAACGAGTATGTGATAATGGTAAGGTCTTTGATTATTTAGAATGTACAAATCTCTTTGAACCATTGAACACCCGTTTTAAAGATATAGCCCATGACAATGAGGCGATTTTTCACCTAACGTCGCGCCAGTCGAAAAGGTCAGCACTAATAGGATTTGTAGGTACTATATCCAAAAAATTATTTGGCACAATGGATGAGGACGATGCCATACGATATGATAATGCTATTAAGGAGGTGGAAACAGATCAAAAGAAACTAGCTATTTTAATGAAGGAAAATATATTAGTCACCACCTCTACCCTTAAATGTTTTAACGAAACTCTGTCTATAATCAAACTAAATGAAAAACATCTGGAAAATGCAATCGAAGAAATGTCTCAAGATACTCTAAATCTAACTTACGTTTCAAGAGAATTAGGTATTAGGTCCCGTATGCTAGAAGTAACTTCCATGATAGAAAATAGCCTTCTAGCCCTGTCCTTCAAGGTCGAAGATATAATTAACTCCGTTATGTTTAGCAAATCTAATGTCTTATATCCCACTATCCTAACACCTAAAGAACTCTACACCGAATTGGTTGATAATTACAGATTCTTACCCGAATCTAAGCAACTTCCGGTTCCTCTAAACCTAGATAATATACATACTATTCTAAATATATCAGAGATATCTAGTTACTTCAATAAAGGAAAAGTAGTTTTTGTAGTATAAATACCTCTCATTAATCCTATACAATTAAATGTATATCATAACTTACCTTCACTGGTTCCTCATGATAAAAATAATCCAAAATCATATTCGACTATTATTCCATCTTCAAAGTATATTGGTATAAGCAGAGACAGGTCGATGTACTGTAAATTAGATAATCTTGATTATTGCAAAATAGTTAATAATGATCGTCACCTTTGCGAAACGTCAATCTTGTATTCCTCTTCTGCGACACCTTCTTGTGAGACAGAAATTATTACAAAAGTACTTACTTCAATCCCTTCGATTTGTGAAACTAAGTTTATTCATGGTCACGTTAGCATTTGGCAACCACTACGCCATAACAGATGGTTATTTGTAATGTCAGAAAGAACTAGAATAAGTATTGAATGTAATAACCCCCAATCTATAGAAATAGAATTTAGTGGTAATGGTATATTGTACTTACCTTCTGAATGTATTGCCTATTGTAAAGACACCAGGTTAATGCCACAAGAAACTCGTGAAATCGTAATGAAACCTATTATCTCTAATTATAATATTTTAAATGATTCTTGTTGTAATATTGAAGCCTTTAATAATATTGTTACGAACTTACCTGTAGTTAATCTTAAGAATATAAACTTAGATTCTTTAGCTTATGATAACCCAGAGATATTGAAAAGTCTTAACAATATAGTTGAGACACCTCATATTGTTTTGTATCAAAAGTACTATTCGGGTATTATGACTGTAATTACAATTTCTGTGATGTCTTTTGTTATTTATAAACTGTATAGAACTGGCATACACAAAAGAATAATGAAATTCAGAGAAAATAAAGACCCTGAAAATAATAATCATGAATTAGACGTTAACCCCTCAAGTATTAGTATGGGACCTTCCCTTCGAATCGGCTAACATGCATCTCATTAGATTAAACGTAAACTCCACTTTTAAAGGCGTAGTTTACTCTAAATCGGGGGGCTGTTATGGTTTCCCAATGTTAGGGAAAACCCTTAATTAACAGTAATATATTGATTATATAGATTTCTGTATAAAATGCATTATCATCATCTTTAGGCTAACTTTGCGTCCCGCGGTCCTGTGGAGCCAGTCCGAGCGCAACCGTTAAGCCGGCTACATCATATTCTGTCGCGTGTCTGCCAGTTCATTTTTTATTCAAGTTCAAACCCGAATTGTGTCAAGGCTAAAGCCCTTAATAAATTACTACTTCCGTGTAACCAACAAAGTGTTTTTTTAAAAACTGTTTCTCGGGTTCTCGTATAACAGTACGAGTGCTGCACTACAGGCAGTCTCCGAATGGGGCAAAGCCAATCTTGTAGCATTCAATGCCACCAAAACACAGGCGTGTCTTTTCACCGTCAAAAGGAGCCCATTCACCTTGGCTCCTACTTTTCAGAATGTATCCTTGGAGTGCACCGACCGCCTTCAGCTTTTGGGAGTTGAGATTTCCTCGAACCTAAACTTTGGGCGGTTCATTGAGTCCAAGGCCAAGGCGCGGCGGTACTTCACACCAGGGCAGATTCTAATGTTGTACAAAGCACAGGTCCGCTCGTGTGTGGAGTTACCACAGCCATATTTGGGCTGGTGCTGCGAAATGTCACCTGGCTACTTTGGATGTAGTGGAGAGGCGTGCGATTTTAATGCGAGATTTAATTCGAAACGGTCTCCAAAGCCTGGAGCACAGGCGTAGAGTAGCCAGCCTTTCGGTCTTCTATAGGATACATTCTGGTGAGTGTGCAAGGCAATTGCATGATTTAATTCCCCCATCTCCGTTCCATCATCGGACAATCGTCCGGCGTCATCCCGTCGTACGGCGAGTTTCCACTTTTACGTTGTTGACACTTCTTCTTTTATACCGCGTACATCGAGGGACTAGAACAATTTGCCGGCGGCGGTGTTTCCGTCACACTACAATTTGAGTGTCTTCAAGGCTAGAGTGAATAGGCTCTTAATAAACTAGCGCGCTTTACCATCAACGATCGCATCACTGCTTACCATCAGGCGGGATTGCGGTAAAGCGCTAGTTTATAATTAAAAAAAAAATAAGAAAATTATTTAACCGAAAATGGCGGAGTCATTTTTGAAACAAACTCCCTTGATTTAGTATTGTAAATATTAAGGGAAGAATATGTATGTGTAGGCATATAGGTAACCTATTTAAGTAACTAGATTAAAAAGTAAAGATGGAGAACAGCGGAGGCTGAGAGACGCGGTGATCTAATGGTATCGGCAGCAACTTACGTGTCCCAACAAAAATATTGTCAATGCACCGCTCGCCCACCCGCCCACGCGCCGGCAGCGGTGCGGCATGAGGTGGCGTGTCTCACTGTGCATCTAGTACTGTGATCTACTGTGCGCCCAGTAACCACATCGCAACAATTTCTTGATGTGTTTAGGACAAAATATAACATGGTTATGGAATGTAGCTGTATAACGAAATGATGAGCATTATAGAATCATACTAGCTTTCCGCCCGCGGCTTCGCCCGCCTGGAGTTCGGTTATATCGCGCTTTTTAGATTTCCCTCGGGAACATCAATTTTTTCCGGGATAAAAGGTAGCCTATGTTCTTTCTCAGGGTCTAAAGATTGTCTGTGCCAAGTTTCATCAAAATCGGTGGAGAGCTTTAAGCGGGAAAGCGTAACAGACAGACAGACAGACAGACAGACAGACAGACAGACAGACCGACAGACAGACAGACGCATTTATAATATTAGTATGGATTATTATCATGATAATCCAGTTTTGTTGCCGACTTTAATAACGTTCATTGACGGTTTACAAATAAAGTATTCCTCTTCAGAAAATTGAATGGAATCAGATAACCACTACATTTATATCTTGTTTTTTTTTTCTTTTTTACTTTTCGCACAAAGGCGAATTGTAGTTGATAAATAGATTGGAAGGCAGGTGTGATTAGATAACCGCCACCCCTTTAGGCGCATTATTTTGTGTAAATTATTTTCATCACTACTACTCTCAAAACGGTTAAGGAAAACATGGTGAGGAAACTAGCGTGCCCTAGAAGCAAAATTTCGAAGACGTGTGACATCTACCAACCAGCACTGGTCCCGCGTGGTAGATTATGGCACACTTCCACTCACCGAGAGGAGTCCTTTGTCCCAGGAGTGGGAACAAAGGTAGATTATGTTGTAACTAGATTTAAGAGTTTTGGTTACATCCTCTCCTTATCAAGGTATCTGCCATCTAATCTCTTCATCATCTTCTGTCCGCCTTTGTGGGGAAAGTTAAAAAACAAACGAGATAAAAAATGTAGTGGTTATCTGATTCCATTCAATTTTCTAAAGCATAATACTTTATTTGTAAGTAAACCATCAATGAACGTTATTAAAGTCGGCAACAAAAGTGGATTAACATGATAATATGATTCTATGTATAATGCTCATCTTGGTGTTATACAGTATGTTAAATAACAGAGGGCGTTCCCTTAAACTCGTTAATATATATCATTAATAGATTAAAATAAAAATATCAGCATAGAAAAATAAGCATAAAAAATCCGAATAAAAAAAAATTCTAATTGGAAATAAATTTGAAACCTCCTGTTTTAAATCAAAATAGTAGTCGTCATGTATAAATAAATTGCGACGTTGCCGTCTTTCATGTTCGCGTGTACAGTGTGTTTCTTTTACATGTCAATTTAAAATTTTTATTGAATATTTTCTTATTGGAAAAAATTTTAAAACATTTTGTTTTCGAATGGAAATATTTTTTTAGCATGTATGTATGCTATACTATTTCGGGTTAACGGGAACGCCCTCTGTTAGTTAACATACTGTATAATGTTATCCATGTAATATTTTATCCTAAATAAATTAAGAAATTGTTGCTGACAGCCTCCGTGGCGTAGCGGTAACGGACGCGGCCGCTGCGCCCACTGCTTGCACTGTGCGGAGATCGAACCCGCGCCACGCTGGATTCGATCCCCGCACAGTGCAAGTATTTGTATGCATGAATATGAATATTTGCACTGGTCTGGTCGTGCCTCGGAAAGCACGTTAAGCCGTTGGTCCCAGTTGCCATATGAACATCTAGTGGCAGTCGTTACGGGTTGTTGGAGCCTTCAAAAGTCCAACAATTGGTCTAACTGCAATGCTTCGATGTCGCCTTCGGGTTGTGGAGGTCAGACGGCAGTCGCTTCACGGAAAATGTCGAAGTTTAGCCATATCAGCAGTTGGACTGGTAAAGCGGACCCCAGACTCCAAAGCTGACAAGGCTTCGGATGCAACTGGGATTAACGCTGGGACGATGATGACATTAAGAAATTGTTGCGATGTGCTTACCGGGCGCACAATAGATCACAGTACTAGACGCACAATGAGAAACGCGCGCCCCCGCGTGCGCCGCTGTAGGCGCGGGTGTGCGAGCGGTGCGTTACACGGTGCGCATGGTGTGCGGTGCGTTACGTACAAGCTTTTTTTTTGTTGGGATGGGAAATCATCAAATGACTTCTCCCGTTCTGGGCGGAGCGGAAGGGCGTGTCAGACTTTTACTGACTAAAACCTACCCGTGTTTCTTCACTTGCCTGTGTGACGGCCAAGGACACGGTTTCTTTTTTACCAACCCACAACCCTGACCAAGGAGGCATCGGTCTTCGTGGACTCCGTCACGATGTGGTGACATCTCTTTGAAGGGCGCGTAAAACACAACGCGCCGTCGACTCGGTCCTGGTCCTTACCGGGCGGCGAGCTGCCCACTGATCACCACCCGCAGGCCCGCGCCTACGTTGGCTGGGAGTTCGATGTCGTCTCCCGACCAGGGCCTCTCCTGCGGCGATTAGTGCCGTGAGGGCGCTGGGATTCCCACTGCCACACGCGCTCCGCCTCCTCAAGATAACAAGCTCATAACTTGGTTTTTAATTATCTCTTTTTGAAATTCAGTACATAGTCTATACTTAAAAATATATATTCTATACTTAAAAATACTGGACCCGTGTGTCGGGGTTCACATATACATACACCATTGTATAATAGAAGCTAAAAATTAAAGTAGACAGAATCAGAGTGGTGTTCTTTACTTTAACGTCACTTAGGTTTCAATTTTCAGTAATTGAGATTGTTGTCGTTGTTATCTTAGAGGTTTAAGAGATGTGAGCACACCGTGATTGGATACACCAGGACCGATGCCTGCCAGGGACACAGGTTGTTTGGAAGAGATACCGAGACCCTTGGCCTTGGCCTTTTTATGTCCCTCAATTATAAGATATCAATGAATGTCGTATAATCAACTGGCATTTGTAAATTATTTTTCAATCATTTCATTCGATTTTTTGTTGGTAGAAAATAATTTGCCAAAGTCACGATTATCAATGAACCTTACGTGAAATATGACAACATCCTATCATAAATTTGGTTTGATGATTGATTCGTGAAAATGAATTACTCATAATATTAATTTTTCAATGAAACTTAGATATCTTATATCTTCGAAACTATACATTTTTAGACTATATCTTCTACGACTTATCGTATACTATTGGATATCAAAAAAGAAAAATATGTATATGTACTTATATTAGTATTATATAATTTATGTATGTATTTATTGTATTATATTAATCATTACCACAGACAGCGGGCTGCAGTATTTTTCCCTGCTTTAACTTTTTATTCCATCCAAAGTTGTCTTTAAAAGATCGCTTTTAGTGATAAGAACGCCAATGATATGATCCTTTGTAAAAATTCATTATTGTTGTCTGTAGTTAAATTATAGTGTACATGATAAACAGTATTCCATATATGCATAGGTTGCTTTAAAATACACTACTAGGGAAGACGGTTTTCAATGTCTAGTTATCGTTTCAGCCAAAAAACGGCCACTGATGGACATAGAAGTATAAGCACCTCCTTGACCTTCTGTGCTTCTCACATATAACGGATTTCTGCAGTCTTCACCAGGTCCACTGTATGAAAGACTTCCGACGCGGCAGCGCGCTGTCGCCCTTCTTAAAGACTAGTCAAAGTAGTCGATGTACTCTAGAGTGGACTTAAATACTATCAAATTAAAAATTAAATACATAGACAATCATTTCAAGATATTTAAGACGGGTTATCACCTCAGATCACCCTGGGGATTTCTTGACACTATCGCAGTAAACCGATTGTGTCAAAGTGTTATCGATAAAAAATGCACTGTATATAATGTTTTGTTAGTTTAAACGTATACGTATGTGAAGTTTGAAGTCCAAAATGAGTGGAGAACATGTGAGGAACAAAAAACCGAGTAAGTGATTCTGATTTATTTCATGTTATACTTATGAAGTGGAATAGCTTGTCTATAAAGTCGTTAAAATGGATGTTTCTGAAACTAAAAAATGTAAAAGTAGGGCAACACTAAATCTTAATAGGTACAAGTACATCGAATGTCATCGGCAGTCATCGATTTGTTTTGTGACTTGTTATATATTTAAATTTGTATTAATTTTCAATTCTATTTCAACAAAACATAGAAGAAATGTGTTAAATATGAGAAAAACAAACAGGAGTGGAGCTCGAGAAATTATTTTTAAAGTTTATCATCAATGTTTGTTAGTACATAAACTGGACAAATTTGATAAAATATGGATGATGTTTATGCTTGAACAGTTGCTAAAACAGGTATGTAATCATGTTACTGTTTGTTTTTATCTAGTAAAACTTTCAAATTTACTAAGTAAACGATTTTAAGACTAAAATAAGGATTGTTCACATTGCGCATTTATAGGTTAGATTACAAGTGTAAGTAGACCATATTGTAGTGCGTTTTGATATTTTAGGTTATTTAATTTACCGCTAATTTTAAAAATTAATTACATCATGTTGGGAATTAAAATGAGTGCTATCCATATTTTGATATAAATTTTGATATAAATCTTTTGATAGAAATTACATATTATTATTTTTAATCTTTCAGGAAAATGTGAGAGTAAATCCTTTATGAAGATATATATGAGTTAGTTATTCGCTTAAGTGAAGATAGCAGGCTGATGACAGCAGTTATAGCGGAAACGTTGTTAGTGACACAGCTGACAATGAAAATACTTTTTAACGAAGAATATTTGGAATCAGATGATGAAAGCAATTAATATGTTTTGGAATACTTTTCATTGGTAAAATCACGTTAAAACATATAATAATATGTATGATTTTATTTTACTCATTTTATTTAAACGCCGGAGACCATAGATTTGTGTTTTCATTAAAACCAATTTTGCTTCTAGTATAGATGATGTGCAAGTATCAAAAAGATTTCAATCAAATTAACAGGGTTACTATATGCACGACCGCAGCGCCCTCATTTATTTTCACGACTTTAAAGACAGACTATAGTAGGTTCAATCAACAATACGTCCATTGTAACAATTTAACATTCACAACAAAAACGGTGATTTTTAACGATCAAGAAGTGATCTTATTTTTCTCAAACAGTGAAAATCACTGTTTGGTCGATCTTACGACTATAGAAAGCATACTTCAGGTGGTTTCTTAGTATCTTATCATCTGCTTAGCATATGCGTCCTAGTTAAATGTTCCTTCACAATAGCTAGAAGAATTATAATACACACATCAAAAGTGTCTAGGGATCAACATATATTTTTGCAATAACTTTTCTCCTGATTGATATTAATTAAAATTTTCTTTAAGGATTCATCAAATAAAGTGTTTTCGTTTGTCACAGTAACGATAAACCAAGTCACCTTTGCATTAATAAAGAAATTTGCCATTTTCCTAATAAAGGGATATTTGACATTTGAACCACTAACACAAAAGTTCGAAAAAAAGACTGAAATAACAGTTTTCTCTAAAATTTTATTGGGTAACTTAAACAATTAATAATCCGTGTTTCTACCGCGAACACTAACAACACAGGAACATCGGTTTGGCATACTCAAAATGAGTTCATCCAAATCACGCTGTGGAATGGCCGCCCATGTTCGTTGCAGCAACAAAAAAAGGTCTTCTTGCGACTGGATACCCTCCATATTCGGCAGAGCTCTTCTCTGTAGCATATCCCATGCATGCTCAATCGGGTTCAAGTCTGGCGACTGAGCAGGCCAGGGCAGGACATTGATGTTAGCTGCGGCGAGAGTCTGTCTTACAACTCTTGCGGTGTGCGGTCGTGCATTATCATGCATTAACTGAAATAAGGGACCGATTTGCACTTGTAGAGGAACGATGACGTCTGATACAATCGTTTCAGCATAAATTTGAGCGTTGAGGTTGCCTCTGATCCAAATCAACTCAGTTCTTCCGCCGATCCAAATACCCGCCCATACCATGATGGTTCCACCACTATAAGGATGGACTTCCTGGCAGGATTTTAATCGCTGTTGGCGTCCAGGGGTTCTCCAGTGTCGTATACGTCTTGTATCCGGTCTCATACCAAAACGAGACTCATCAGAAAAGCACACGAAACGCCATTGTTCTTCTGCCCAATTTCTGTGTTCAAGAGCCCATTGATATCGAATCCTACGATTGTGCATTGCTATAGGTGGTACCCGTAGCGGTCTTCGGGAATGAAGGTTCACTTCATGCAAGCGGTTTCTGACTGTTTGGTCGCTAATTAAGTTCCCTGAAGAGTGATGAAGCCTCACGGCTAACATCATGGCGGTTATTGTTGGAGCTCTTCGAGTTAAGATTTGAATGTATCGGTCTTGTCTCCGTGTGGTGCAGCGATACCGTCCTCCATGGCGCTCAGCCACGGTACCAGTGCTTCGGTAACGTGTCCAAAGTCGACTGATAACTCTCTGACTTGTATTCAGAGCTAAAGCCACAGTACGTTGCCGGGAACCAGCTTCTATCATTCCCACGGCTCTGAGCATTTCTTCCCTGCTTAAATGACGTCGCCGCTCCATAATAACGTTGGTTTTAATCAGTAGTAGGGAAACAGTAGCACTAATAATGTCTTCAATGCGTTGTATGTTTTTATAGGGAAAATATTGACAGCTGATTTTCATCTTTTACTCGAATTTGATTCACAGTTCCTGATTCAAATTATGAAATGCACCAAAAAGGATCCATATAAATTTATAAAATCATAAATTTATTACAAAGCCACATCTCAATCTCAAGAAATCCGCATAAAAATGCTTGATCCCTAGACACTTTTGATGTGTGTAGTTAAGTAGATGTATCCTTCCCTCCCACAGGAGGATGGAGGATGCCTGTTTTCTGGTGGTGGAAACATTGTAGGCTACATGTGCTAAGCTATAAGCTAAGTTCTAAGCCATCCAAATACAAGAAAATAAAAAGAAGGTTTGGTTCACTGCGTTTTAATAATATTATTATTTGTATTGTATGTCGGGCGTACAAAAACACTCTACTGGAATGTTATTTGTTATGGAGTATTCAGGTCAATTCTATTAAAAGAAGGAGCTCATTTATAACTGCTTATTACATAAAACACTTTATTTGTGATGATAACAGTTTGTATTAAAAACGGGATTGTGTTACAAATTTATCTTACTAGAAACATAAAATATACTTAAACCTTCCAATCAAATCATTTATATATACATACTTTATTGTACACCAAAAATAAAAAAAAATACAATGGTGTTTGCAATTTTTATTATATTTATAAACTAGTGCTTCTTTGCAATCCCGTCTGATGGTAAGCAGTGATGCAATCGTTGATTTTAAAGCGCGCTAGTTTATTAAGCACTTTAAAACTTAGTGAATAGCAAGGAAGACAGTAGTTGCGGGAGATGATGCATTGTTAAACCCAACAACACGACCAACGAGGCTGCACCAGAGAGAGAGTGTTCGGGAAACCCTCCGCGACCAAACTACCGACACAACATTTGGTGCATCGTACCCGGCACACTTTGCAACACAACTGCTCAGACCCGTCCTCCGTACGCAATGCTCATTACTTCACCCAATGTTTATTGTTAGCAGCGCTATGTGCCATCCGCCACGTCCAGACGATCATGTTGTTCTTCGCTCTACTGATAGCATACAGCATGAGGGTCAACATGAGCATGGCTATAGTTGTCATGACGGATAACACTCTTGAAAATGTAAGTACTAGCTGAAAAACTAAATGTTGTGTTATGATAGCTCGTGATCGTGGAGATAGAGTCAATCAAAGTGACATAAAAGAACAAAAATTGTAAATTTACAATGTCAGTTCTTCAGTCTGATAATAAACTAAGATTTGATCTGGCATATTATTCTGTATCGTTTTTTCTTTATGATGCCAGGAAAGTTTTGAGAATGAAGACAGGTAGAGGGCTAGACATGGAGTATTTAGCGAGATGATGATTAATAGAAATATAAATTTTTGATTTAAATTTCCATCGTTGGAACCAAGACCGTATCGTGTTTTCTAAGTCGCTCCTTCCTATTAAATCCTTTTTCTTACACAAGAAATCCTTCAAGCGGTTTCTGCAGCTATGTAGGCACGATGGAACTCATATTCTTAATAAATAACGTAATATTTTAAGGTTTCCATATTGTAAAAAGAACGATGCCAAAGGAAACCAAATTCACTAAAAACAAATGAAACGCTAAATTAAATACTCAAGTCTAAATTAGAAAATTATTTAAATTTGGAATTCCAAACAAAACGCCACATATTTGAGCTCAAATTGACAAAACACCAAGGTATTTAAATTATTTTTTTTTTATTTAATGTCGAATGTGATAAATCTAAATCAAAATCAATATTGTTTATTTCACATTAACCATCACTTGGTACTTTTGAATAGTCAATGTCGGTCAGTCCAAGAAAAGTGAAGCTAAATTGCACGTTCCAAAGCGTAGATCTCTATGGAGAAGAACGTGCAAGAAACTCCATGGACACTCTTTTATATCAAAATATATGGGTTATATTTCTTCGTTACATATTTATGTTGCTTCTATCATGTGAGCACAATGTAAAATTAATTAAAATATAAAAATGAATTAAGCCCACTGGCAGCTAAGAGATGACCAGTCTCCACTGACGGCCCCCGTTCACGAGCATGACGCGCGCATCAGCCCCACTTAGCTCAACCATATTGAAGGGAACCAAATGACCCAACAACACACAAAAGAGGGAGCTAAAGTAATGCTTCGTTTAGGTTCAGTGAAGGGTTTGATAGGCGTTGTATCAAAAGTGAGATGGGAATCGGAAGACCAAACAAAGCTTAAACAATTGGTAGTAGAATTCGCTTATAATTTTATTCACGAATTATTGCTTATTATGTAAGTCATAATTTGAGATTATACTCCGGGCATACATGTACAGAGAACAATTCTCAATCTGTGTGGCGTATGCCCTAACAATTCACAAGAGTCAAGATCTAACTCTAAAAAATGGACATTCGAACTTCCATATTCTATTGTGGCCAAGCTTATAGGGCGCTTTCACGCCATAAAATAATTTTCGAGTAAACAATTTTCGTAAAGTGCACCTAACTTCAAGAGTATAAAAGCTCAAGCTTCAGCGATCACCGAATACAAACAGAAATTAAACCGTCTTAAAGATTAAATAATGAACGCGAATGGGCAATACCTAACACTTCTGCTAATGTACTATCAGCTGTAGAAGTCCATTTCCACCTTAAAGACTACTGTCGCCTGCGCTAAACCGGCCACGCACACTACCGCATTATTTTTTTATCGCAGTCTTCGTCTTTCTTTAAAGTAATGCAAAATTTCGTTACTTCATTTGAAGTTGAGTTAGCGGCCGCACTTAACAATGGTGCTATCAAAAGCGAGCGATTGTGGGTTCGATCCTTATTATAGGAAACTCTTTTTGTTGTTTCATATAATTTAAAATTATGATAATTGATTTGTATTTTAAAGTAAAAATGTTTGCAAATAATATTTAAACAAATAGGAAAATTTATTGAATATTTATCCCAAAAAAGGGTTTTATTATATGTTTTAGTTTACTATAGGGGTAATATAATAAAAAATATATAAAAATAAAACAATAAGCATATTATAATGCAATATATATTATTATAAAGTTATATATTATTCGGTATAGATATACTTATACTAACAAATGAAACAAACGTTGACACGGCAGCATTGTAATATTTTATATAAAAGTAATCCTTGACAAACTTATGATATTGTTATGGTAAAAAATACAAAAAACATTTTTGGTTGTTAGATATGAAAATTATAATATTATACGTATATTATGATTAAAGAGGTTATAGCTTAATTATTCATTTTCTTAAAGAAAAGAGGATTGAAGCTTAACCTGAATATTATTGCAATCATAAAATAATCTATACTTAGAACACATAATAGTGCTTATTACATTTATAATTTTTTTGCGTGTATAGCATGGTACTAATGCTGCCATCTTGTAGTGACTTTTTTCGGAGTTTGATGGCATGAGATTATAATCTTCAAGCGCTTTCTTAGTTCAAAAGTAAACGAACTTATTTCTTATCGAATTCCGAAATTATTGTTTTTATAATTTACCAAAAGTAATTTGTATTGAAATTGCAAAAGGCGACATCTGTTAGCCATTAAGCCAACCGAACATATTACTGTCACTTAGCTAAATTACTTTAGAGATGGTTTAGAGTCCGTTATTTAGATATTTATTGGTATATATTTAAAACACTCTGTAGGACACTTCTGCACTGTTTTTGTTATAAATAGTTTTTTTTTGTTTAGCTCGATAAGACTCCACCAGCCTCGCCAATTTATTTTTAAACCACAAATGCAACCTATCTTCTTCGCACGATTTAAAAGTTTATTCAACGGTAAATATTGTCGTTTCGTTTCACTTGTCTCGACAGCTACCTTCGTCCTCCAACCTCTTGACCTTGACCTCCAACGGCTTACAGTATTTCTCTAAAACAATAACAATTTTATTACACACTTAACAAGCGATTAGTTTGCACCTTAACACAAATAATAATAAAAACAACTTACACAAAAGCCGGTTTCATATGATATTTGAGATATATTGCTGCATATGCCTGCATATTGATTAAAAAGTAAAACTAATAACACAAACTGGTAACTATATGTTCACCAACCAACAACAGCTAAGTAATATTATTTGAGTTATTGTAGCTAATAATAGTTATTGTAGGTAGCGGAATATTTTTTGTGAAGTAGTGATTCAGATTCTTTTAAGTCTACCGTCATCTTTTTTATAATGACTCTAATATAGAAAAAATCTTAAAAGAAAGTATCATCTTTAAGTTGCAGATCGGTATTTTTAGATATTTTTGTTGTCAGCATTCATAACTCACCAATAAACATTTAAAAAAATATTTTTGCAAGTTATCTGAGGGCACGGCAGTGCCCTCGCCAAGTCGAGCGCGAAGCAAACACTGCCGTACCATCTTTACCCGAACCATTTCGCTGCATTTTCAGGCCCCTAATTAAGAACCTCTGGATAGTACCAGAACGCTGAAATTTTGGTGATCCAGTAAGCTGTATTTACAAAATTCAAATCTAAAATTTCAATTCTGTAGCTCATCCAGTTCTGAAGTTAAGCGAAAGTAAATTTCCGTGTTTTCGACACTCACTCACTCATGATCATCAAAATAGAAGTAGTACTTCCCATAAACTCAGAGAGCTGAAATTTGGTACAGAGCCAAGGTTTAATGGTCACATAAAGGGAAAAATATAAAAACTAGAATAATTGAAGATCTGAAGTACCTGGTGACCTTGATTAGAAAGCAGAAGAGCCCAACCAAACTAGTAGAGATTGACGTACCACCGTCAATAAAATATTCAACTTGGTGGGCCGATTCATCAATTGACTTCAAAAAAAAGGAGCTGGTTCTCAATTCGTCGTAATCTTTTTTTTTATGTAGGTGTGTTCACCGATTACCCTAAGACGCCTGGATCGATTTTCAAATTTCTTTTTGTTTGAAAGGGTATACTTTTCAGGTGGTCCAATATTTACCAGGTCAGGATCTGATGATGGAAGACCAGAGAAATCAAGGGTAACTTTCAAAAATCGTAGGGGTTACTAGTGCATTTCTAAGCATTTTCAATAAATATTAGAAAACACTACAATTTAATAAAGGTATGGAGTAGATCTGATGATGAAGCTGGGAGACAGTCGTGAGAACTCCTCAACGATTCACAGCAGCTACCTTGTGTTTATGTTTGATTAATTTGTATTGATGAGAACTTTACACCTCAATGGGTTGTGACTGTCCTAAAGGCTCTGATGATGAAGACAAAGGTCAGTCCTACTCCTCAACGGTTTACAGTAGTTACTTTGTGTTTGGACTTATATCATTTATATTCATGAGGACTTTGCACCCATATGGGTTATAATGAAGGTCTGAAGTAGATTTGATGATGGAGTCGAGAGACAAACGAAGGATGGAAGGAGTCCTCAGCGATTCACAGCAGCTACCTTGTGTTTGTGCCTGATTAATTTGTATTGATAAGAGCTTCATACCTAGATAAATTGGGATTGTCATTAGAGATCTTATGACGAAGACGAAGGGCAGTTAGGGGATTCCCAGCGGTTTACAGTAGGTAGCTACTTTGTGTTTGGAATTAATTCATTTATATTGATGAGAACTTTGCACCTATATGGGCTAAAATTATGATCTGCAGTAACCTTTGAATTAGATCAGAAGGAAGAAATGTTCGTCATTCAGTAATCTATAATCAAATCTACTATTGCTACAGAAAAAAAAAAAATGATTGTCATTGCAAAAATCCGGCGTAGTGGGACACATATATCTTCTTATTTAATCTAGCTTAGAGCGCCCCACTGCTGGAAATGCCTCCTCTTCTGCTTTGATAAAAACTGTGGATAAGACTAGACTGGCTTTTATACTTTTGAGTTTACACGAAGAAATAGTCGAACCATTACTAACTTTAATGGTAACATTACACAAATGAAATGAACAAATTACCCTAAAATAAATTTCACTCAAAATTTGATCAAAATATAATAATAGAGGTTATATCGCTTTTTAGATTTTCCTTGGGAATATCGATTCTTCCAGGATAAAACCCTATTATTAAATCTACCCTATTATTTAATCCGGACTTCTATTTTTGTGTCTACAAAATTTCAAAGCAATCGGTTCAGTAGTTACGGCGTGAAAGCGGAACAAACAAACATACAAATTCGCTTTTTTTTTTTTCATAAATATATGTAGAGAAATTGGATGCATTTTTGACATATTGAGACAGAAATCAGGAATATATAATCAGCCTAAAATATTCCCACTCCTAGGACACATGCCTCCTCTCGATGAGATAGAGTGGGCCGTAATCTACCCGTGTAGATTACGGCCCACTGCAGCCCAGGCGGGCACAGTGCGGGTTGATAAATCTCACATGCCTTCGGAGAAGCAAAACTTCTAAAATATGCTGGTTGTCTCACGAAGTTTTCCTTCACTGTACCGTTTTGACAGCAGTGGTGATGAAATAATTTACACAAATTAAAGCGCCTGATGGGGTTCTAACCTACGGCCTACAACTTGTAAATCGCGGACGATACTACTAGCGCATCGTTGCTCTATCAGTGTGCAAGGAAATTGCATAATTTAATTCAACGACGAAGCGTTTTGCTCCCTCTTTTATTCCGCGTATATCGAGGGACTGGAACAATTATATAATAATAATAACGTTTATTTAGAAATTATTTACATTGTTACACAAAATATGTTATAGGCTATAATTTATTGTTACAATCGGATTACACATCTGTAACCGAACTAGGCAAAAGCCTGTGTTTCGGTTATCAGCGCCCAATCCCTTAAAATCCTTAATCTCTGCGTGATCGAATCAGAAATGAGGAGATCCGCAGAAGAACCTAAGTCACCGACATAGCTCTGCGAGTCGCTAAACTTAAGTGGCAATGGGCAGGGCACATTGCTCATAGAACCGATGGCCGATGGGGCAGTAAGGTTTTGGAGTGGCGGCCACGTACTGGAAGACGCAGCGTAGGGAGGCCCCCAACAAGGTGGACCGATGACCTGGTGAAGGTCGCGGAAAGCCGATGGATGCGGGCAGCACAAGACCGGTCAGCGTGGAAAGCCTTTTTTTTTTTTTAATTAGTTATAAACTAGTGCTTGACTGCAATCCCGCCTGATGGTAAGCAGTGATGCAATCGTTGATGGTAAAGCGCACTAGCTTATTAAGCCTATTCACTCAAAAAAACTGAGTGAATAGGAAGGAAGACGGCAGTTGAGCGAGGTGATGCAATGTTTAACCCAACACGACCAACGATGCTGCGCCAGAGGATGATCTGGAGACCCTCCACGACCAATCTCCCGACACAACAACATTAGGCACATCGTACCCGGCACACATCGCAACACAACTGCTCAGACCCGTCCACCGTACGGCTTCACCAGACATCATGCCGGAACACGACGGATCGCTTGGCGGCATGACTTTGTCTGGTGGGTGGTAACTTATGCCGGCGGCTGATGTTGTTGCCTACCACTGAGAGAAGCCTTGGGGGAGGCCTTTGTCCAGCAGGGGACATCTATAGGCTGAGGAAGAATCCCTTAAAAAGTAGACACTAGATAGATGTAGGTAGCCATTGAGTACAGTCAACACTTTGTAAATTTACATGTTCAAAAATAGAATAAATCAAATAAATTTAATGAAATAAAATAAAATAACATCACACCAAATAAAATTAACATTTTTATAATTTACCAGAAATAATAAATTAACTTAAAATTAGATTAAATTAAGAATAAGCACTGAACAGTACGTGTGTCCTCTATTTCTGTGATATGATTATGTGTGTATGAATGTAAGAGGGTGTGTGTATGTGGTAAATAGTCAATCACTGTGGTTTATGTAGTATTAACTCAGTCTCTTCGTAATTGAGTTTTTGTATTTTGTAACCTTTTCCTTACATTGAGTTTTTGTTAAAGGGTAGATATTGATTGCTTTATTTATCTTATCTATACTAATATATAAAGCTGAAGAGTTTGTTTGTTTGTTTTTTTGTGCGCGCTAATCTCAGAAACTACTGGTCCGATTTGGAAAAATCTTTTTGCATTGGATAGCGCATTAATCCGGAAAGGCTTTAGGCTATTTAACATCATGCTGCGACCGATAGGAGCGGGGCATATATAAAAAAAAACGCGGGTGAAACCGTGTGGCGCAGCCAGTTATAGATATAAGGTCCAATGAAGTTTGTAAATTTTGAGCTAAATTTAGTAGTATTTAGTATTTATATAATTTTTATAAGTTGCCAGCGGCGGTGTTTCCGTCACACTACAATTTGAGTGTCTTCAAGGCTAAAATGAATAGGCTCTTAATAAACTAGCGCGCTTTATCATCAACGATCGCATTACTGCTCTGTTTACCATCAGACGAGATTGCGGTCAAGCGCAAGTTAGAGTACCATATTCGTATGTATTTAGAAAGCTTCAACTTATAGTGCATTGGACTTACGATTGGCGGTGATACCCGCTTAAGGACATACTTAAAAACTATCGAATTATTTATTATAGGTGAATTGTATATGATATCTAATTAACCTACATAAATCTTCGTTTATGCAAAGTGTTTGATTCTTCTGATCTAGAAGATCAGAGTTTGGAAAAAAACATATTTTAGTGCTTGAGGATCTTTTGCAACTCAAACCAGCAGTGTAATTACGTAAAACGCCATCAGTAGCAATGGGTTTCATTTTGACAGATCAACAACATTTATTGCGTTATTAACGTTTGTGAGAACTCATTTTTTAAACATATGGAGCAATGGATTAGCAATATACTTCAAAATGATTCCAGTTAATATCAATAGTGCCAGCAGCGGTGTTTCCGTCGGACTACAATTTGAGTATCTTCAAGGCTAGAGTGAATAGGTTCTTAATAAACTAGTGCGCTTTACCATCAACGATTGCGTCACTGCTTACCATCAGGCAGGATTGCGGTCAAGCGCTGGTTTATAATAAGTAGAAAAAAAAAAGTGTGTTACGTAATAAGGGTGTCGCCAGAGAAAAGTCGCCATTTAAAAAACTAATCCTCTTAGAAAGGCCTTGCCATTCGCAGTCGGCAGAAGTTTCCACCCACCAGACAAAGGCTTGCCGCCAAGCGATTCGTCGTGTTCCGGCATAATGACTGGTGAAGCCGTACGGAGGATGGGTTTGAGCAGTTGTGATGCGATTTATGCATACATTACACCACCTCGCTCAACTGCCGTCTTCCTTCCAATTCACTCAGTTTTTTTGAGTGAATAGGCTCTTAATAAATTAGCGCGCTTTACCATCAACGATTGCATCACTGCTTTCCATCAGGTCGGATTGTAGTTAAGCACTAGTTTATAATTATTAAAATAAATAAAATTTCAATCTTTAGTACTGATTTTTTTTTAACTACGATCTTACGTTGTATATTAGACCGCTGGATGATTCTACGTTTATAGAGATGTCAAAAAGAACCAAAGTAGAATTGACAACTCAATCAGACAGAGATATATGCCTAACCGATTGATACCTCTGCTCTCGCATTCTAATGAAGGAATGTTTAATGGAAATATGTAACACAATGTTTGAGGGACGTACCAGAAGGTACTGTTTGTTTACTACCGTCGAGAAATATGTGTATGTATAATACTATATTCAAAGCAGTTCCGTAATCCGAGATAAAGTTAATTGCTAAAAACTCCTTGGATTGTTCAAAATGTATGGATAACAAAAGCCCGGGCTTGTTAACAAAAATATGAGGATGATGCGACGATGACTGCTGGACTGGAAGAAACTATAATCATTGAACAGGGAGCTAAAGTAATGCTTAACAGAAACATTGATGTTTGGTTTAGTTAATGGTTCGATAGGCTAGTACAAAAAGTGAGGTGGGACCCGGAAGACCAAATAAAGCCTAAATAATTGTTAGTAAAATTTGCTTATAATTTGATTCACGAATTATTACTTATTATGTAAGTTATAATTTGAGATCATACCCCGGGCATGCTTGTACAGACAACAATTTCCAATTTGTGTGGCGTATGACCTAACATTTCACAAGAGCCAAGTTCTAACTCTAAAAAATGGACTTTGGCACCCCCACATTCTCTCGTGGCCAAGCTTATATGGCGCTTTAAACAATTTTAATTGGGCGCACCTCATATTGATTGAAGAAGTAAACATAAATGTTGACTTCAAGAGTATAAAAACTCAAGCTTCAGCGATCACTGAATACAACCACTCGCGCTACGCGAATGGGCAATACATAAAACTATTGTTACTGTCAAGAGCAAGAATCAGAACCGGAAAAAAGAAAAGGAAGATTTGTAATAACTACATCTAAAAAGAAAAACAAAACTGTGTTAAATAATAAAATCAATATAATACGCTTCTACAAAAAGAAGTGAAATCCAACCAAAAACATTCTGTAAAAAAATGCCAAGCCTCGCTGGAGCTGCTGGTTTATCTCTAAAAAGTAATTAAATCTAGACAAAGCCGTGCCAAGTTGAAGGTTCCTTATTGCGATTTCTTCAATATTATTATAGTTAATATTGTGTGACTTGGCCGTTGAAGGGTATACAAGGCTACAAATTCAGGTGCTCCATGACACCATTGCACCAATTTGTCGCCTGAACCGCTACCCATTGACGATGGAAAATTGCCACTTGGAAAACGTTGATTCAATAACCAGGGCTTGTTAAAGTTGCGCATTTCAAAAATACTTATGTATAGACGAGCCGGAAACGAACAGCAAAAAAGTCATTTCCTGTACAGATGGACTAATCATTCATAGAAATCTGTCTGTACGTATTTTGTATTAGATAGGTGGTCGATTTGACGCTCCAAAAAGAACAGAAGTTATCATTCTCAATGTTGAATACATGTGTTGCACAATGTATTAAGAAAATACAAATACCAGTATGGGCTATTATTCTCACATAACAAACATAGGTAGTTATAACAGATATAACATTACGTGTTAACAAAATCGCACTAAAGTATAATGTTCAACGGCCAAGTCACACAATATTAACTATAATAATATTGAAGAAATCGCAATAAGGAACCTTCAACTTGGCACGGCTTTGTCTAGATTTAATTACTTTTTAGAGATAAACCAGCAGCTCCAGCGAGGCTTGGCATTTTTTTACAGAATGTTTTTGGTTGGATTAGATTTGAACTCGAACCACCTTGAACGCCTATCAAGGCGAAAACCGTTAAGCCATTGAAACACTTACTGTAGCCGTTGAAATTAGTAAGTAGTACCTAACAATCATAAGCGGGCAGCAAGTGTACGAGTGTGTATCAAACTTTATTATAGAAGAAGGTCGTAACTACAACTAGTATTGCTTGGCCATAGTTTTGTGAGATTGCAACTCGACTTTTGGTCTTGACTGTACAAAAATCAGAACCGGAAAAAAGAAAAGAAAGATTTGTTATATTTAATAAAAATATCCACCAACATCATCATCAACCTGTTTATCGTCCCACTGCTGGGCACAGGTCTCCTCTCATACAGAGAAGGATTGAGCGTAATCACCACGCTTGCTCAATGCGGGTTGGCGATTTCAGACTTAAGTCCACGTTTCCTCAAGATGTTTTCCTTCACCTTCAGTCATTGGTGTCCAAGATATACTTAGAAAGTACATATAACTTTAGAAAAGTTACATTGGTATTTGTCTGACCTGGAATCGAACCCGCGCACTCATACTTGAGAGGGTGGTGTTTTAACCACTAGGCCATCACGACTTTTTTGTCCACCAACATCTATAAAATCAAATTAAATCAAAATATTTGTCAGAAAATACATTCTTCGACAAGGGAAGGTCCCAAGAGTTATTTGTATTCTGCCTGCAAGCAGGCGTGCAAATTAAAGATTATAAAAATCGTCAAAAATCGAAAATAACACAATAACATAAATTTAAATGTCAACACTCAAAATCTAAAATGTCATCAATCACTTAATTGATTAATGACATTTTAGATTTAAGTAAAAGTATTAAAAACAATTCGATCTGTTTAGTTCGTATAGAATTTAACTGATCATGCTAACATTTTACAGTATTTCGATTGGAGCATGCAGACTCAAAGCGTGATCCTCTCATCATTCTTCTGGGGGTACATCTTAGTGCAGATCCCGGCTGGAGAGATGGCCGCCAAATTTGGTGGCATGGTCTTTGTTACCATGGCAATTGCTATCAATGCTGTCGTATCATTCATGGTGCCTTTTGGCGCTTACTATGTAAGTATAGAGGTATTAAGAACAGGGTTAGAAAAAAGTTCACTTATCCCCTATAGATAAGGGCGATCAACGACGAATGTTGTGTCTAGTGGGCAACTGCCCAACGTTTGCTGCTACGCAAAAATTTCATGAGGTTTTACATAATGTTTTAACCAACTTTATTCACTCTAACCTCTTATTAAGCCTTGGTTTCCTCAGCTTTTACTGCTTCAGTCTCACCGTAGTCATTATTTGCGGCGTCAATATTTATGACCTGCCTTTAACTTCCAGGGTGGCTGGCAACTAGTTTGTGCCTGCCGTGTTGTTCAAGGTCTGGCGCAAGGGTTTCTAGCACCTTCAATATACAACCTGATAGGTAAATGGACGCCAGTTGAGGAGAAGAGCCGGACAGGAGCCATGATAAATTCTGGTTAGCATATTTTTAAACAACATTTATAACTCAGGATTACATTCCTAATTTCCAAGTTCCACAGGTTCGTCCAGGAAAATATCATAAAATTAGGGTTTTATGAAGGGATGAAATAAGATGTTTACTTTCAGGATCACCTCTGGGCAACGCAATTCAGCTACTCATATCAGGTTTTATAGCAGACGCATGGGGCTGGGAAGTAATTTTCTACGTAAATGGAGCAATTGGGGTAGCATGGGTAGTGTTGTACTGCTTGGTGGGGTCGGACTCCCCTCAGAAGTCAAAGTTAATCAGTCCGGAAGAACGACTGTATATACAAACCTCTTTGGGCCAGGTTGGGGAACCGAAGGTACATTACAACATTCTTAGATATTTGAACAAAATAATGGGTTATGTGCCTCAACTAATTATAAATAAAAAGTAGTCGAGCACTCGCCCCTCACCACTAACTTTTTTAACTCCAGCTAACTATATTCTTGCTTCAGAAGTTAAAAACTCCATGGAAGGCCATATGGACGTCTGTTCCGTTTATATCGCTGATCGTGTTGCATTGCAGTCAGATCTGGGGATACTGGACTCTCATGACGGAGATGCCTTCATACTTGAAGAAAGTATGGGGGGTGGATATAAAAGCAGTAAGTACGTAATTTTGATAAAGAAACACGCGATTAAACAAAGCAATTATTTTCTAATTATGTTTGGTAAAAAAAAAAATATGGGAGTACTCCCAATATTTTGTGTTATAATTTAGAAAAGAAACCGTTTATATGGCGCACACCCTTATAAATACATACAGTATATGTAGTGACAGTAATGGTAGACTAATAATAGTTTTAAACAACGAAAACAGAACATAAAAAAGAGAAACAGATAAAATGACAATCAACAAATGTGAGTTTGTCACCTTAAAAATAATAATATGTAGCCAAAACCTATGTGGCAGCAACATGCTTGCCAGGAAATATTTTAAACAAATAGATTCAAGTGATATAGATTCATTTACGATAACAATATATTAGAAACTGTAAGCAAATATGCGACAGAATAATCTCTTCGGAGTATATCCCTCTGATCAAGGTGTTTAAGCGACAAACCACTTACCTCCAACCTTCAGATGCGGAGTTCGAAGACCACCAGATCAGATCACGAGAAGGCGCACTTCGATACCATTCACTGGCAGACTTCTAACTTTATTAATTTTTAATTTTGAGGCCTAATTTGCCACCGGGGATTACTTTAAATACTTAAACTTGGTGACCCTTAAAAGAACGTGGCCATGACTCGCTAGTTTGCCAGTTTGACAGGGAGAGCGTTCGTCACGCCGTGCGGCGGTCAGCGGAAACACGCAAACTATGGTCGCGTTCCGGTAATAATGGTTGCGTTAACTTTAAGTTATCGACAGCGTTCACCGCTTATAACCACAAAAATGAGAGGTTCAACAACCTATGACATTATTTACAATGAATTGATAAGAATTAACTACATACACACCCTTACTCTCATTCATATATACTCACATTTTAGGATATATCTTTGAATTATTGTTACTTGTTTTTTTCTCTTTTTTAATTTTTCATATTCAATTTCATTTAGGTATATCACTTTTTACCATTTTATAATTTGTCATTGAGGAGCGTGGCCTCCTTGTACAGATATATCTTTAACTTAAAAGAGAGGTCGCTATGTAAGATTTACTGTAAAAGTTTCTGCAATAAACCTTTTTGTTTCATTTACTTTTATTCTTAACTCGACTTCACTATCCTTATTTTATTTGTTTCTCCTTCTCCTTGGTATTCCATCAAAAGGTTGTAAATGATCGCTCTTAGCGATAGGACCACCCATGGTGTCGTAATGTACATATCAAAGGGTATTCTATTATTTCCTAACTCAAAAGTCAACCTTACAATCATTAAACTAAAGAGAGAAGTAACCAAACTTAAAAGTTACTAAAACAATATGAAATAATTTACCTTCCTCATATTCAGAATGGCGTAATGTCTGCTCTACCGTACCTGGCTATGTACATCTTGAGCTTCCCCTTTGGCTTCATGTCTGACTACCTCACGAACAGGAAGTACCTTAGTGTTACAGCAACGAGGAAACTTTCTAATTCTATAGGTGAGTATGATTCCACAGACCGTAGCTGATGTTCATATAGAAATCATCATGAAAAAGTAATGCGTATTCTGTGTTTACGTGTATAGAAAAAAAATTGAGGAAGATAAACAGTGTTTAGGATAAATTACTTGTAAATATTAATAAAAACCTAAAACATGTAATAAACCTGTTCCCCACAAAATAAAAGAGTGCATGGCGTTTTAAAAACCGACCAAGTGTGAGTCGGACTTGAGGAAGAAGGCTCTTTCACTACCTATACAAGATAAGTAAAAGTAATATTTTAACACTAGCTTTCCGCCCGCAGCTTCGCCCGCGTGGAGTTCGGTTATATCGCGCTTTTAGATTTCTCTCGGGAATATCATTTTTTTCCGGGATAAAAGGTAGCCTATGTTCTTTCTCAGGGTCTAAAGATTGTCTGTGCCAATTTTCATCAAAATCGGTTGAGAGGTTTAAGCGGGAAAGCGTAACAGACAGACAGACAGACAGACAGACAGATAGACAGACAGAGTTACTTTCGCATTTATAATATTAGTATGGATAGTATGGATTATGTTGTTACTTGCATAATCTATGAAAATTAAGACTCGTTCTAAGAAACAACATGAAATGCTTTAGGGAATGATATGATGTTAAATAACTTTTGGCAAAGAAATAAAATGTGTTGATATAATCTTCATCAGGTTTCTACGGTCCAGCCATCGCCCTGATCGGCCTGTCGTACGTACCAGCTGGGAACGTTACTCTAGCAGTCGTCCTTTTAACTATTGTAGTCGGAGTTAACGTCGGAAATATTACTGGACTTATGGTATGATCATCTTTTTTTTTTTTTGCAAACTTTGAGTTCATAAAGGAACAACTGGATAGGCGAGAGCGGTTGACTGGCTAAAGTAGAGTGTTGTATCGCAACTTGAACCAATGTTGAACGGTGAACATTGGTGGAAGCTCCATAAGGACTTTATTAGCCTATACTAAAATAAATTGAGGATTTTCGACCTATTACCATTACATTCCTCACAATTGAGCAAAATCCTAAAGCAAGTCTTGAGGATTATTTAATTGCAAATATTCATAAAAAACATGGAATAAACCGGTACCCAGCAAAATACGAACACTTGGGGTCTTAAAAAAGTGCTAAGTGTGAGACGAACTCGTGCACCAAGGCTTCCGTACCATTAAGTATAAAAATCAAGTGTGTTGCGTGAAAGCCCACTATTGATATTGAGTTTATAATGTTTTTAGTTTTATATAGTATTCCTGTATTATCGTAGTTCATGATATACTGCCTGGTGATAGACAGACAACGGAGTCTTAGCAACAGGGTCTCGTTACTACACTTTGTGTACGGAACCCTAAAAATAATTTCACTTAATCACGTGCAATGAAACTAATAATCTGATCTACTAACAGTTGGTGCACCTGGACATGGCTCCTAACTACGTGGGCACTCTGCTGGGTATCACCAACATGGCCGCCAACATCTTATCTATCATAGCGCCTCTGGTTGCTGGAGTTGTGTTAAAAGATGAGGTCAGTAGACACTGTAACATATATACAGTAATTTTATTATTAGCCTATATGTTCCCACTGGAACCAAGGCCTCCTCTTTCAGTGAGAGGGTGTGCCATAATCTACTACGCAGGCCAAATGCGGGATGGTAGATGTCCCATATTTCTTTGAAATTTTTCCTTCATCGCTATGAGAGTGGTGAATTTTTGTAAAGCGCCTGCTGCTGGGTTTGTACCCACAAATACGCCATGACAGATACATAATTTGTAAGCCAGGCTTATTACTACTAACCCCAACTGCTAGCGATTACAGTCAGGCAGTAGTTTATAATAGATGGGAAATCATCAAATGAAGCGAACACTTAATGCCTTCCGCTCTGGGCGAAGCTGAAGCGCATGAGAGACTTTTACTGGCTAAAACCTACCCGTGCTTATTAACACGCCTGTGCGCCAGGGCAACGGTTTCTTTTATAACCAACCCGCAACCCTCGGTAGTTAAACTTAAGGAAAAAAAAAATTACGTGGCTTAGTTTACCGACTAAAGAATCGAAGTTCTGTAAATGACTATTTAAATGATAAAAATAGCTGGCCGCTCTGATAAACTCAAAACAATGTTTGTGTTCCTTCTCAAGAATTTGCTTACTGACACATTATATGAGTTCATATAATTTGCTTTTTTTACAATGCATAAATATGTAAGCTGTTACCCCCTTTATACCTGGGGCTTTTATTAAGGTAATAAATTTTTACTTATTTACATTTCCATTATAATGATATTTTATTTTTTGTTTTTGCTCAGCTGGTATTTTGGCGTGGCTAGCTGGTATATGATAAGTAATTTCATTGTTGTTTTTTTTTTGTGTTTATTAATAAATAAATAAATAAATATATACCGACAAGTCACACAGATTGAGCTAGCCCCAAAGTAAGTTCGAGACTTGTGTTATGGGATACTAACTCAACGATACTATATTTATAATAAATACATATATAGATAAACATCCAAGACCCAGGTCAATCAGGAAAAGATCGTTTTCCATCATGACCTGGCCGGGGATCGAACCCGGGGCCTCCGCGTCGCAGGCAGGCGTGTTGACCGCTGCGCCATGGAGGTCGACAATGTCCCTACATAGTATTGTATGACACCATGTCTTTTTTTTTAAAGAACATACATTTGTGCTGCTGGGGAGTTTGTTCCGCCACTTCTACTTCTCAGCGAAAGCACGAGGAAGTGTCCATGGTTGGGCGTTTTGGGGGACTGATCTTTATATTGACGTACAAAATGTGTTGATTCTCAGCCTAATTTAAATAAATGACTTTTGATTTTGACTGGTACGGTAATGTTGTTAAATTGGGAAGTACAACTATGACGTAGCATGACAACTGAAGTAACTGATTTACGCATCGTCGGTATACATAGTATAAATCACGTATGTTTTTGTTTACCTTTAGTTAAATATTTAAACGTTGAAATATAGCTGCAGTGTTTTTATTATTATTTTATGCTGTTTAATTTAATTATGTTTCGGAATTAAAAGTTTACGGAAACTATTTATCGATATCATATCGGTAATGAAAACACACTGTGAACATTTACCGCTCTTGATAAATTACTTTCTTCCATTTACAGACAGATCCTAATGAATGGCGCAAAGTATTCTACATAGCATCTGCGATATACATTGCGGGAAATACATTTTATCTTATATTCGGTACCAGTGAAAGACAGAAATGGAACGAACCACCGGAAGAAACTGACGGTAAAGAAATTGCTACTCATATAAACCGTACCCTAACTACGTAACACATTTTCTAATATTTTGAAGGATATTGCTAATTTATCTTACTAATAGATGTATGTTACTCTCTCGATCCAAACATAGTGAACGGATTCAGATCAAATGTGGTACACAGATAGTTTATAAGCAGGGTATACCTAAAATATTTTTGAGATGGAAAGTTATGCAGGTGGAACCGCGGGACGAAGCTAGGTGATTTTTGTGTTCGGGAAAGTGATTTGTTCAATAACGTAGTAATAAATAATGAATATGGTTGTCTCTCAAACTTAAAACCTTTACTTATGTTAGAATGATACACAATTATCCCGCAGCTATCTTTTTTTAATTTAAAAAAGAATAGACAAATGGGAGAATCAGGGGGCACGATAGTGTCCCCGACAAGTCGAGCACGAAGCAAACACAGCCGTATCATCCTTTACCCGAACCATTTCCCTGCATTTTCAGGCCTCTATTTAAGAACCTCTGGATAAGACCAGAATGCAGCAATTTTCGTTATCCAGTAAGCTATAATCACATACTTAAAATCCAAAATTTCAAGTCTGTAGGTCATTTAGTTCTGAAGTTAAGCGAAAGTAAAGTTCCGTGTTTATGACACTTACTCATGATCATCAAAATAGAACTAGTAATTCCCATTTACTAAGAGAGCTGAAATTTGGTACAGAGCCAGGGTTTAATGGCCACATAAAGGGAAAGCTATAAAAACTAGGATAAACTCATTGCTTTTTAGAGATAAAGAAGCTGCTCCATCGAGACTTGGCAAATTTTTAATAGATTGTTTTTGGTGGGATCATTATTTACATAATCGGTTGTCTTGATCAATAATTTCAATGTCACTAATTAATGTATACTTTGTTTTTTTCAGCTGGAACAACCGAAAAAAAGGATGAGAAAATTGTTTGAAATTATTCTGTAAATAAAGCGGACTTAATTATTATAAACAGAATTCTAGTTTTTATTGATTTCAGTTCTCAATTATTGATAGTCAGTTAAATGTCATCTACATAATAACTATAACCTATTGGTATTTTTTCCGTACACACTCACAAACATACATACACCCGTACTTGCAAATTACATACCTACATATATTTTATACTTTATATTTGTTTTTATTTCAAGTACGTATGTATCTGTTACTGTACCTATCTAAGTAAATGTGTAGTTATCTCAAGACGGTCTCTAAAGCCTAGAGTACAGGCGTAGAGTAGCCAGCCTTTCGGTGTTCTATAGGATGCATTTTGGGGAGTGTGCGAGGGAATTGCATGATTTAATACCCCCATCTCCGTTCCACCATCGGACGAACCGTCGTACGGCGAGTTTCCACCCTTACGTTGTTAACACTACTGCGATCCGGACGAAGCGTTTCGCCTCCTCCTTTATACCGCGTACATCAAGGGACTGGAACAACTTGCCGGCGGCGGTGTTTCCGTCGGAATACAATTTGAGTGTCTTCAAGGCTAGAGTGAATAGGCTTTTACTAAACTAGTGCGCTTTACCATCAACGATTGCATTACTGCTTACCATCAGGCGGGATTGCAGTCAAGCGCTAGTTTAGAATTTAATAATATATATATATATATATATTTCTTCTCTTTCTGCCAAATGACCTTATTTACTTTTTAAGAAAATGGTATTTTGGGTCTCCCTGCATTGCTCTTCCTATTTATACTTTTTTATTTATCGTGTTGTTATCACAATAATGGGTTAAACTTCAGTTGGTGGACCGCTGAATTTAAGGGTTTTTTGGGGAGGTGAGGGGAGGGAGGGGAGGAGGGGAACCCTCCCCCTGAAAGGGGGATGATGAAAACTTATGGTTATAGAGAAATTAAAAATTAAAAATTTTGAGGTTAGGTCCAACGATTAAGGGATATGGCGAAACAATTTGCGTGATTTTTAATTTACTATGGTAGATTTATTTATTCTAAGTAGATTTTAATAAGAAATAAAAACAAACATTTTGTTTTTCTGACGCTTCGCCGGCCGCTGCCGCGGCACGCTCGCTCGCTCGCTCGCGCGCTGCTTTGATCACAGTTCTAACCTAACCTAACCTATGGGTTGACAAACGACAACTGATGTGTCATTTTATGTTTTTATATTTCGTTTTCTGGCGCTTCGCCGGCCGCTGCCGCGACATTTTTTTTTTGACGCTGTGGGAATGCCTTTACGCACCGTACCCCGAAGGGCGTGTGTGGGACTCGCCCAGCCGAAGCCGGGAATACCCACTAAACCCACAGCGACACTCCGGCATCGCCATAGTGGCGGGGGAGTGGGAAACTAGCGCAGCCTGAGCTACCTCTCCCCCGCCGGCGAAACCCGCCTAGTAGGGCGGGCCCTCAATTGCCCCTCCTGGGAGGGGCCGTGGCTCCCGCGTGATGAGCGATGTAAGGCGGGCGTCGGCCTCACGCCCGCCGCTCACCTCAGGGAGGGAGAAAGCGGGCGAAATCCCGCCTTCTCCTCCCCCTACGCCGCCTGCGGAGCGCCGGAGCGAGGGGATCCTCCTCCCGCTCGCGCTCCGCGGCCTCCTTCTGCGACATCACGACCTCGCAGAAGGAGGCCATCGCCACCCAAGCCTCCTCGCTCCCCACCATCGCTCTGACGATGGCGGGCAGCGAGAGGTCCCCTCCAACCGCCGCGACAAGATCGCGGCGCGGCACGGCCCACGACGGGCACACCGCGAGGGTGTGTTCCGCCGTGTCCTCCGCCGCGCCACAACCATGGCACGACGGTGTCTCCTCTCGTCCTATCCGGTGCAGGTACCTGCCGAAGCAGCCGTGACCGGAGAGCACCTGCACCAGACGGAAGGAGAGGAATCCGTGACGCCTGTCGAGCCAGTCCTTCAGGACCGGCCCGACGGCATCGAGGGTACGGCGGCCGAACACCGCGGAGGCGAGGTCCCGCGTCCAATGCTGGACGATGGCGTCCCTCGCCTCCCGGCGGACGGCTTCCCTCACTTCTGGGGCCGGACGCTCGCCCAGCGCCCTGCGCCCCGCCGTCCACTCGTACACTCTGGCGAGCACCCACGCCTCGAGCTCCCAAGGCGGGGTGCCCGCCAGAGCGCACGCCGCTGCGAAGCCCACCGTGCGGTAGGCCCGCGATGCCCGCTGGGCGATGGCCCTTTGGGGCGTCCGAAGGGCGGTGAGGTTCTCCCTCCTATTGATGGAGTCCGCCCAAATAGGGGCCCCATAAAGGGCCATACTCCGCAGAGCCGCATGCTGGGCCCCCCCAGGTTTGGCATCAGCCACGAGAGGGCTCCCGCAGCCTTCAGCAGGCGCGTCGACAGCCCGCTGAAATGCGGGCCGAAGCGCCACCTGCTGTCCAACGTGAGGCCCAGATACTTCATCTGGGCCTCGACCCTGATCCTGACGCCCTCCACAAAAATGTGGGCGTCAGGTGGGGGGCTCACAGTTCTAACCTAACCTAACCTATGGGTTGACAAACGATGACTGACGTGTCATTTTATGATTTTATGTTTTTGTATTTCGTTTTCTGGCGCTTCGCCGGCCGCTGCCGCGACATGCTCGCGCGCTGTTTTGGTCACAGTTCTAACCTAACCTAAGCTATGGGTGGACAAACGATTACTGACGTATCATTTTACGTTTCGTTGTGCACAATGGTATTGTCTACGATTTCCGTAAAATGAAATAATAATTGTTAATGATTTAATGTTTCACATGTTTTTTGTTGAAATAATATGATTTTAGACTAATTATTACTATTAAGATAAAAAATAATAAATAATGCATAATAATTTCAAATAAATAAATAACAGATCTTCAAGAACAAATATAACGGAACGCAATGACAACAAAAAGACCCGATTCATAACCTAAAATTGTGAATTTAACATGATTTTTGTGAATTAATTTCTCGAAAACTATAAGTTTTCATCATTCGAAATTTTACATGGAGGTGTCTTAGGCCAAGGTCTTTCAGCACTAGAAGAACTGAAGTTTATCCTTATTAACACATTTTCCATCTCTGAATCACATTTATATTACTAGAATATTTAACTTAGTTTTTAAAAGATTTGTTAGTTTATAGATGTATGTTTGTAGTAAGAGACCGTTGGAATACAGAGGAGAGTTAATTCTAGGGATATATCAACACTGGTCTGAGAGTCATTTATTACACGGGAGGAATTCCCGCCACAGTGTAGGAACAGTGGTTTCTGAAATGCAGTAGAGCATATTCTTTTAACATAAGTTTTTAGAGCTTCGTAGTCAACTCTTATAGGTTCTCCATATCAATTCGTCCGTCCGCGGAAAATTTTAGCGATCGTTTGCACTAGAAAGCTGAAATTTGATATCAATATTTATATTAATAACGTTGCAAAGTGGTGTAATAAAAAGTGGAAAAGATTTTTTTATTAGGGTATCCCCCTACACCTAAAGAGGGGTCTGTTTTTCTTTTCAACTTTAATGAGTGATATATTGCTGGATAGATGTTTGAGTCTTAGTGAAATGTACAATGTAACAAATAGCCTATTTTTTTACTCTTAAGTTGGGTCACTTATTATGACGGACAGAAAACTACGGCCCCCAACACTGAGCGTGGCTCGACACGCTGTTAGCCGTTTCTTTAAGCCTTTATTTTTGAGTAAGTCTTCCAAGTATGTTTTGTACGAAATTATAATATAACTCTGAATGAATTATTTATGTAATTATGCAGCATTAACCAAAATAGAAATTTAAAGTAGAATTTCTTGTTAAAAATTCTAGATTTCAATACTACGTCGGGAAACAATGATTTGCCGTTACCGCAATATCATTTTAAAAATACAAATATTTTTGAAGTACTAAATTATCCTTTTCTTAGTAATTTTTAATAGTCTTAAACTAACCTTAGATAAAAAGTAACCTTCCTCTCTCTCATTTCTGAAAATTGCATCATCAAATTGTCGTACTGCATTTTGTTTTCGTATATAGACAAACTAGAGGAAGATATTGGTATTTGTTCAGCACATTTAGGTACACGTATAATATGTAAAATTATTCATGTTTTGACCTATATTCTAGAATTGAGCTACGAGTAGTTTTACTTTTTGTTGCACAGTTTGCTAGTAGGTAAGTAAAATCCTTTGAATTTGTTTAATCAGATCCGGTCTTAAGGAGGTCAGTCAAGTTTTTATTGAAGTAGTTTCAGTTTAACTTCTACCCAATTGTCATGTTAGATTGATATCACTCATGTGTGAGGTCCGTATACCTGTCAGAACGGATAATAGTACTTCATTCTGATCATTTTGAAAGATATTCCTTCCACTACTGGTACTAGTTATTTGGGTCAATACCCCTGCTAGCCAATTTTATAAAGTAAAATAGGCGCTTGAAATTTTATGGTTGAAAATCTTTTTCCAGATTTATTTACCTGGAATTCCTTGCTAAATTCATTGCGTAGCTTTTGCTAAATAACCTTTTATTGCGCAGACAAACAGCGCAATAAATGGTCATTTAGCAAAAGCAATCCAAAGCAATGCTCACAGCGTAGAACTTATGCAAATAATAATACTTTACGAAATACGAACAATGTAGCTTGGATGTATGTAAAAAGAATTCGTTATTGCATTGAATATACTCTAGAGAAACTGCGTTTCTATTTGTAAAAGTATTGTTTATTGCAAAACATGCATAGGACAAGAGAATAGTGCAGAAATAATATCGAGAATAACAAAAATGGATTCAAAACAAATGAATCTAATAACAAAGACTCAAAGCTGGTTCCAAAAGCATCAAAAAGTACTGAAAATTGGGCCCAAATACTTGCATTAGGTACTCTTAATAGTGTTCTCTTGAGGTACTGACAGCTTTTGAATGTGTATACATAGTTAGTTATAGAAAAACATGTTACAATTTTTATTACAATTAAGCCATTTAATTTTAGTTGTGCCCTGGAAAAAATTGCCATCGGCGGTATTTCCGTCGGTCGTCAATTTAAGTGTCTTCAAGGCTAGTGATAATAAATAGCGCGCTTTACCATCAGGCCGGATTACGGTCAAGCAGTAGTTTATAATTTGTGAGAAAAAAAAGTTGTTGATGTGAGGTGGTTATTGTGAGGTGGTTATTGTGAGGTGGTTATTGTGAGGTGGTTATTCATTTTACACATTGCTCGTCGACGGTTATAGAAATTAAGCGGCGAGTCATCATAAATTATACTATTGATGCCAATCGAATTCCCTCGGCCAACGCCCGAGGGAAGAAAATAAATCAATTAGATTTTGACAATAACGCAGACTTTTTCTTAGCGTGGCCAATAATTCAGTTACATTGTTGGCGCTAACACCGTGGTTGATCAGCGCCTGTAACATGAAGTTGAAAGGACACGCAGAACACGATGTTATGTATCCCATCGTTTGTAGAACACCACAATATTTACACTCCATGGCGGAGTCGTCTATGCATCTTCATCAATCCAATCCAATACAAAAAACCAAGTTACATCAAATACTTCCCTTTTGTTACTTTCACATGCAATTTGCGTGATTGCGTCACTTTATTATGTTCTCATTTCCCTTATAATTTCTCCTAGCACATAAAAACCAAAGCTCTGACGAACAGCTGACCCAAAAGAAACAGTTATTTGAATTTTATGTGAATTTATTTGACTTTTGGATATAATGACTTTTTTTTTAATATAGTATGCCCTGTCTTTTTAGCTAAATTACAGAAGACAACATGAGGCGACGCACAAATTGACTTAACATTTTTTAACTACAATTGCGTTCACCTCGTCTTTTATACCGGGTTTCAAGTTGTAGGTTTGAACGCCGTCAGGAGCTTTACTTCGTGTAAATATTTAATCACCACTGCTCTCAAAACGGTGAACGAAAACATCATGAGGAAACTGCCATGTCCTAGAGGCAAAAACTTTGAAGACATGTGACATCTACCAACACGCACTGGGCCCGCGTGGTAGATTATGACCCACTCCCTATCACCGAGAGGATGCCTGTGTCCCAGGAGTGGGAACATTATATGCTGATTATGTATGTGATTATGTGTGTATCGAGGGAATGCAACAATTTGCCAGCGGCGGTTTTTCCGTCTGACTACAATTTAAGTGTCTTCAACTCTTAATAAACTAGCGTGCTTTACCAATAACGATTCCATCACAAAAAAAATCTCGAATAAAAAGATTTACCAAAAACTTACCATCAGTGTAAATAATTAGTACTCTCCTTATTTAGTAGGTACTATAGGAAACATTAGAAGTGTTACGACAGGTTCAAATTAACTTCGTGTTTACTTGATTTACACGCATGCTCGATAAGATTACGTTAACATTAATTATGTCGACTGTTGTTGTTATCGAAATCTCTACTTGGAATAATGTCAAATAAAGGGGCAAGGAGAAGTCGTGGTGACCTAGTGGTTAAGACGCCAGCCTCTCAAGTATGAGGGGGCAGGTTCGATTCCAGGTCAGGCAAGTACCAATGTAACTTTTCTAAAGTTATATGTACTTTCTAAGTATATCTTGGACACCAATGACTGAAGGTGAATCTGGTGATCTTGAGGAAACCTGGACTTTAAGTCTGAAATCGCCAATCCGCATTGAGCAAGCGTGGTGATTACGCTCAATCTTTCTCTGTATGAGAGGAGACCTGTGCCCAGCAGTTGGACGATAAAAAGGCTGATGATGAAAGGGGCAAGGAAATCTGCCCAACTTAACAAGTATATACCTAATGAAAAATAACTTTGCAAGAACTTAACATCTATTTTCTATTTTTTGATTAGCTCAAATATTTAGTCTTTTTTATAATTATAATTATGAACTAGTGATTGACTATAATCCTGCCGATGGTAAGCAGTGAAGCAATCATTGACGGTAAAGCGCGCTAGTTTATTAAGAGCGGAAATATCCCATAAAATAACATGTTTCAGGAAAAAAAGCAAAGAGTTAACTCTTTCAAACTGTTTGCCCAAAAACGTGCCTCCATATAAACTTCCAGTTGGTTTATAAATGATTGGAATTACTAAAATTAATTAAGCCTTAACCTACCCGGCGTAATTTCTTAGCCGCAAAATGGCTGCCTAATGACGTCATTAAATAAAGGCAAAACTGTAATTTGTCCACATTAACTGGCCAGCGGCCAGCGGACTAGGACGTTATCTTACTTGTAACTATAAGCTTATAGAAAGTGACTTATAACCCATAATATATTAATAGATTACGTTGAGTAAAAGCTGTCACTATAAACCAAAGTTCCTTTGAAGAAATAAAAGAATAATTCAGCTGAATGCAGCTCGGACTCGCGTAATAAAAGTGCCGTACTATTATTATCTATCTATACAATATCTTTATAGATATTGTATAGATAGATAATAATAGTACGGCACTTTATACACTGCACTTTCTATATGTCGTGAATAACGATTTCATTTCAACAAAAGTTACTCATTTGAATTATGTAGTAGTGGGGCAAACACTGTGACCTTATTTTGTAATGGCGGCACGTGGACAGTGTCGTTTTGGAAAGTGGGGATTGTCAAACTGTGACTTCGGATTGAGACGTCGACCAGGGCGCTTCTCCGGGGCGAAACTCTCGGCTTGCCTTTTTAAATTGTTATTGCCAAGATTGGAGGGTATATTTCCACTTCGTGCTTTAATTCAAAACTCGCCTATTAAATGGAGTTACCTAGTTGCTGACGTTGTCATATACAAAGTGGTGATTACAATACGCCAATTAACTAAACATCGTGTATCTCAACACATTCTCAGTCTACCCATAAAAAATCATATAAATTTATCCATTAGTTTAGTCACAGGCAATTATTTTTCATTTTTCACATTTTCTACGTGTCGATAAGGAAGCGCTTACAGGTTGATGGTTTTCATTTATTGTCGTATTATCAGTACGATTCATATTGTATTTATTATTTAGCATTTTGTCATCATCATTATCATCATCATCAACCTTTTACCGTCCCACTGCTGGGCACATGTCTCCTCTCATACAGAGAAGGATTGAGCGTAATCACCACGCTTGCTCAATGCGGGTTGGCGATTTCAGACTTATAAAGTCCAGGTTTCCTCTAGATGTCTTCCTTCACCTTCAGTCATTGGTGTCCAAGATATACTTAGAAAGTATGTACATATAACTTTAGAAAAGTTACATTGGTACTTGCCTGACCTGGAATCGAACCCGCACACTCTTACTTGAGAGGCTGGTGTTTTATCCATTAGGCCACCACGACTTCACAGCATATTGTATGTATTGTTAAAGTGGCTATAAAAATACATTATCTGTGAAAATTACAACTGTCAAACTGTCACGGTCCATGTGATACAGCCTGCCGACAAACGATAGAAAATATACGATACATTTTTTATTCAGCTGTTTACAAACATCTAATAACTAACAAAAAGGGTGGAATTAATGACCGATATATCGATACCGGACTCTGCTGAGGCGGCGAGCCTCCTTGCCGAATTGCCGCCATGGGATCTGGAGGCCAAAGCCCTCGCACACATGTGGGAGTGGCGAGAGGAGGCGAGAGGAGGCATAACTCCGCTGCCGCGAGAAATCGCGGTACGGCGGACAGAGCTCCGGCGGGATCTCATGGCGACATGGAGAGTGCGATTGTCGCAACCCAGTGCTGGGCACGTTACAATAGCGGCGGTAAGTCCCCTCTTTGAGAGTGGCTAGAGAGGCGCCACGGCGCCCTCACCTTCCACTTGACGCAGGTCCTCACTGGACACGGTAGTTTCGGGAAGTTCCTGTTCCATATTAGGCGGGAGGAAACGCCAGGGTGTCACCATTGTGTGGATCGCCCTGAGGAGACAGTGGAGCATGCGGTGGAGGTCTGCCCGGCTTGGGTGGAGCACCGCCATGTTCTAGTAGCGGCGATCTCTCGCGTCCGACCCTGGTCCAGGCCATGGTCCGGAGCGCTAGTTTCCCACTCCCCCGCCACTATGGCGATGCCGGAGTGCCGCTGTGGGTTTAGTGGGTATTCCCGGATTCGGCTGGGCGAGTCCCACACACGCCCTTCGGGGTAAGGTGCGTAAATGCATTCCCACAGCGTCAACAAAAAAAAAAAAAGGCCATGGTCCGGAGCGAGAGTGCATGGCAGGCCGTCACCTTCTTCTGCGAAGCAGTGATGCTGGCAAAGGAGGAGGCGGAGCGCGTGAGACAGCGGGAATCCCAGCGCCCTCACGCCACTAGCCGTCGCAGGAGACGCCCCGGTCGGGAGACCACACCGAACTCCCAGCCACCGTAGGTGCGGGCCTGCGGGCGGGGAGCAGTGGGCAGCTCACCGCCAGGTAAGGACCAGGCCCGAGTCGACGGCACATCGTGTTTCATGCGCGTCTCAAAGAGATGTCAGCACACCGTGACGGGGTCCACGAAGACCGATGCCTCCTGGGTCAGGGTTGCGGGTTGGTTAAACAAAAAACCTGGCCCTGGCCATCGCACAGGCAAATGAAGAAACACGGGTGGGTTTTAGTCAGTAAAAGTCTGACACGCCCTTCCGCTCCGCCCAGAGCGGGAGAAGTCATTTGATGATTTCCCATCGCAACAAAAAAAAAAAACAAAAAAAAAAAGCTTAGAACTGTCGTAACGGTCAAGTGTGGGAAGGTATTATTTTGTATTTTACTAATACATTCAGCCGTAAGTAATAAAATGTAAACATGTTAATAAATTTACTTAGAACGTATTGCACACCTGCAAAGAGGAGCGGCGGGAGGGGCAGTCTCGCTGTGCGCACGTGGTTATCTACTGTACCGTGAACTGTGCTGTGTGCTCGGTAACCACACTGCAACAATCTCTGAATGTATTCGGAAAAAATAAAAATGATGTAAAAATAATTGAGATCGATTCAATTGCTTATTCTGAACAAACTGTATTCAGGTTTCTTATTAAGATAAAATAACGTTATATATTTTCAAGAAACTAACAAACCTCCACATAGGTTTTTAAACTTCTTGTTATTGTTATTTGTAAACAAAGCTACAGTACAATCAACAAATGGTCACTATCAACAAGCTTTTTCTCCAACAAATCAGATCAAATCAAAAAAGATTTCCCGAAACGACTTGTCATTTATCACTTCGGGTCGACCTCGTACGGAAGTGTGTCTGTCCTACGCGAACTGAAAACTTACCTTTTTACGTGATTCAATAACATATTTTTGTAAGTCACGGGTGCCGGTAGCCTCTTTTAAGTCTACGTTTGTTACTGAAAATAGACCCAATGCTACAGAGATAAGGTCCATGTTAATTGGAGTACCACAAGGTTCGTCCTTTGTCTCTCAGTAGGTAATACTGAAATGGATCCGACAGGCGACTGTATTTGCACGCTGATACAGGACGGTACAAAAATCCGTACAGGTTGTTGTTATTTCGAACGCACGAACGGTGAACAGTTTTTTTGTAAATGAAGATTTACTGTTTTGCACTAGTTTGGGGATCGCGAGTTATAGTTTTGTTATGCAGCTTTGTGAATAACAAGAGTATGTTAATTCAGAAATGCTTGCAAATGTTTTGGCTAAATGGCTAAATGTAAAAACAAAATGAAAACTGTTTTATGTCTGATAAAACCAATTTAAGTTAGGTAGCTCAAAATTACTATTATAAATATAGTATAACTGTATAATATTCAATGAAAAAATTGGCCAGGAGCGTGTCGGGGACACTCAGGCCGCTGCCTCGAATCTTGCGGGCAGCGGGGCGGCGGCGACAGTGGCGCGGGAACCAGGCGGGCATCGTAGACCCGTTCTCGAAACTAGCGGGCAGATCGCGCGTCACTATAGCCGCGTAGTGTTGTGTTCACGATTCTGTCGACGAGATATTTATTTTTATTCGCGAAATAAATGTCTGAACAATGGCGGCAACATCTTTTTGATTCAAATTTATTCCTAACGCTCGATCACGGTTCGCTGCCCGCCGCCGCCCGCTGCCGCGCCGCTGTTTTCGAGAACCGGTCCGTTTGATTTTACGCATAAGATCCTGCAGCTCACTCGCCGCCGCCGCCGCCCCGCTGCCCGCAAAATTGGAGGCAGAGGCCTCAGTGTAGGGTTCCGTAGTTTCCCGGCCGCCATAATAAGTGGCCCCACTTAAGAGTTAAATAAAAACCGGCCAAGTGCGTGTTGGACTCACGCACAAAGGGTTCCGTACCATTGATTTATGAAATTAAAGGTTATTTGTATAAAAAATTACGCGGTAATAAGCGGTTTACGATTTACGAGGTATTAAAAAGCTAAACTACTTACTAGATCTTTAAAACAATTTTCGTTGGTAGTTTTTATAGTAATGTGCATTATATATTATGTTTGTTTTAGATTTTTTATTTTCTTATTTTAGAAGTTAGAGGGGGCGACCACCTCTTTTCCACTTTGGAAGCGTCTGTCACGCAAACTACTCGGTTTAGAAAAAAAAAAAATATTTTAGAAACCTCGATACAATTTTTGAAGACCTATCCATAGATACCCACAGGTATATATTCGATGAAAATATAAATTTTTGTTTCAGTTATAAGTATGGGGAGCCCCCAATCCATACTAATATTATAAATGCGAAAGTAACTCTGCCTGTCTGTCTGTCGGTCTGTCGGTCTGTCTGTCTGTCTGTCTGTCGGTCTGTCTGTCTGTCTGTCTGTCTGTCTGTCGGTCTATCTGTCTGTCTGTCTGTCTGTCTGTCTGTCTGCTACGTTTTCCCGCTTAAACCTCTCAACCGATTTTGATGAAATTTGGCACACACAATCTTTAGACCCTGAGAAAGAACATAGGCTACCTTTTATCCCGGAAATATGTTATATTCCTGACGGAAATCTAAAAAGCGTGATATAACCGAACTCCATGCGGGCGATGCCGCGGACGGAAAGCTAGTATTTGTAATATTTCTTTTTTAATTTTGCATCAAAATCTTAATGCGGATCTACCTACCAAGTTTCAACAGTATAGCTCTTATAGTTTCGGAAAAAAAATGGCTGGACATACGGACGGACAGACGGACAGACAGACATGACGAATCTGTAAGGGTTCCGTTTTTTGCCATTTGGCTACGGAACCCTAAAAAATGGGCTATTCGTCATTTTTAGTTGACATACCGAGTATAACGTAAAACAGACCCACGAAGGACGATGATAACTAAAGAAAGAGTTGCAGCTATACATGGAACGTTCGAATGTTGTCATTTGAATAAGGGGTTCTAACATAGAGTGATAACCAAGCAAGGTAATTCCAACTTTCTACTGCAAAATAAATGTCGCAGCCAGTCTGTGGATCAGTTAGTATAACCTGCAAGTGTACTACATATATTGAAATGCACAATGAACAAATTTTAATAACGAGAGAACAACCAAAAATTCACCAATTTAATAGCTTATACCCCTCTCAAGGGGTTGCGACGAGTATGGAACTCAGAAAAGTCTAAACAGCGCGAAGTAACCCAAATTACTGCTCCATCTCTCAGGGAATCTGGTTACTGATTCATACAAAACGGGTTTTATGTGTTGTATTTTAGTCAGTAATTTGGGATTGTATTAGCCGATTTTAATATTATTTTTATTTGAAAGAAGATACTTTCAGGACAATAAAATATGTAAGCAAATATAACAAAATATAAGGATATATTCTTTATCAAGGTTCCTAGTTTACTACGGAACCCTGATGAAGCATGTTAGTCCTCTTTTGGGTACATTGAATTCATCTTCTTCCAGTTCTTCAGCCTCTAGATGTCCACTGCTGGACAAAGGCCTTCCCCCAAGGCTTTCCACGATGACCGGTCTTGTGCTGCCCGCATCCATCGGCTTCCCGGGACCTTCACCAGATCGTCGGTCCACCTTGTTGGAAGCCTCCCTACGCTGCGTCTTCCAGTACGTGGCCCCACCCCAGAACCTTACTGCCCCATCGGCCATCGGTTCTACGAGCAATTTGCCCTGCCCACTGCCACTTAAGTTTAGCGACTCGAAGAGCTATGTCGGTGACTTTGGTTCTTCTGCGGATCTCCTCATTTCTGATTCGATCACGCAGAGAAACTTTCCATTGCCCTTTGTGTGACTCTGAGCCTTCGTATGAGGCCCATTGTGAGCGACCACGTTTCAGTTCCGTATGTCATCACTGGCAACACACACACACATTGAATTAAATAGTACCAATTAATTAATTTACGAAATTATTTATTTTGTATTTATTTAGAAACATACAATTATAGCACTATTACAGAGAATTCCAATTCAGTGCTATAGAAAGAAATATACGTATGACTTCCATAATATTCTGAGAACAAATCCAAAAAACGCGCAGAGTGCCTGAAAAACACATTTTCAAAGATCCGTCCACAGTAAACGTTAACGTCATTGTTACTATTCCGCTGAGAATTTGATTGATATTACACGTTACTTAAAAACGACCAATAGACTCTACGACAGGTGGACAAAATATGGCCGTCTATCGCAAAACCTTTTGTGGACCATCGTTTGAATTCTGAATACTCGTTTTTATCAATGAATATTATACATATCTGTTGGCGTTGTGTCCTAGATGGTTAAGACCGTACCCTCACCAAATGACCTTGCGCATTTGCTCCCTCTTCACCGCGTCCCACCTCTACAATACTTCGTAAAATTTTACTAGCGCCGTCTGGCGGACGTAGTACTTACAAATACAAGTTAGAATCATAGACCACAGAAGTAACAGACATAGCACTTTTATTTATGTTTATTGGTGCGCCCAAATACTTTTGGTTATTATGTACTCAAACAAATGTTGACGATACTTCATAATAAAAATTCTGCAGTGTTTATTTTTTAACCGACTTCAGAAAAAGGTGGTTCTCAGTTCGATTTATTGTGTTCGCTGATAACTTTATGGTTAATGAACCTATTTTGATCATTCTTTTTTTATATGAAGGGATATGCTGCCTATGTAATCACATTGTTACCACGTCAGTGTCGATAATGGAAATTCTGAGAAATTTAGGCCAATTATCGAAAATTGTAGGCACGCTTCGGGTGACAACTTGATAGTCGTGTTTATATCGGATGATACTATAAAACCGTGAAGATTTGGGCCTGACCTGATGATGGAGATGACAGAATATCAAGGAAGTCCACATCGGAAGCAACTATCACGTGCTTGGGCTTATTTAATGTGTATTGATTAGACCTTTATAACTAAATATGTTATGACTGTAACTTCAGGGTTGGAAGTTAGTTTTGTAGATTGAAAGTTAGCTAAGTCAGATGGACAAAGGGATAGAAAAATAATATAATAAAGTTTAATTTATCATTATTTATTATTTTAATGGAAAACGTAATCAGGGTCAAATAAATTTCTGCAGAACTGACACCTTCAAAAAAAAAAAACATGTTTTTTTTTGGGACCAGGCAAGACTGTGAAATTATTGTTACTAATGGACCTTATCTCGATGGCATAAGGTTCAATAGCGCGTGACATGCAGTGTGTTACTTTTAAGTCCTATTTCCCTAGATCTAGACTATTTCTAGGCACAATATAAAAACGCATTACTAGACTTAGGATCGCCTATCGAATGGTACAGGTCTCAACAGTTTTGTCAACAAAGTGTCGACATCGAAATTTCTAGAAACGCGTTTCCGGGAATTACCGTAAGTACTTACTTGGCCGGTGACCTCGAAGTTATGGGGTATTATTATTACGTCTAGAGGAATCTGGAATGTTGGATCAGCCGGCCTATATATAGCGCCGTGACGCCGGCGCCGAATCAGTCTGCACTCGACTAGCGATACAAAAACAGCGACAGTTAAGAAGCGATCTTAAAGAAGACCTACTGCGACAATTATAACGAGAACTTCGAGTACTACGTGAAGTAACATCTGTAGCGTTATTGTGTGTTTATAACACGGACTTCGTGGACATAAGGGAAGACTTCGGTGCAACGTCAGCGACATTCTACTTGTCATTGCCTACTACCGTCTGTACCCTCGTCGTCAATAAACTTCGTAACCCCTTACCGGTTACCTGTTTTAGTACCCCTAGCCCGTAACATTATATTATTATTCTCGTTTAATAAAACAAATACGTAAATTGTAAAAAATAAAACTATTGTATATCAAAATAAATAACAAATACATATACTATAATGTTATTTACACAAAGCTTCCTTTCGCAGAAAAATAATAAACATCCGACTAATACAATATCCGATCAGACTGGACGTTGACGCCAGCATATTTGGAAAAGGCCTGCAAGCAAACGACCTATTTCGTTTAAGACCACAATGAAAGTATGAGCATTTCTAGAAATAACGCAATGAAATAACACAACTTAAATTCAGTCTCTTGATTTTAATTGATTTTTGCATAAGCATGACGAGTAGGTAGTGTTTGTACCATGTTAAAGTAGAGTGTTGTAAATTGTTGAGGAATTCCCTCGACTGCCTATGGTTTTCATCATCTGATGTACTTCAGACTTTAATTTTTACCCATATGGGTGCAAATTTCTCATCAATATAAACGAATTAAGTCCAACCACAAAGCAGCTATTGTAAACCTTTGAGGAGTTCCCTCAACAGACTATCCTTCGTCTTCATTATCAGACTCCTAATGATCATAACAATCCATCTAGGTGTAAAGCTCTTATCAATACAAATTAATCAAGAGATTACACAAGGTACCTGTGAATCGTTGAGGAGTTCCCTCGAATTTCTCTCGGCTCTATCATCAGATCTATTGCAGACATTCATTTTAACCTACTTATATGGGTGTAAAGTTTTCATCAATATAAATGAATTAAGTCCAAACTTATGGTAACTATTGTAAACCTTTAAGGAGTTCCTTTAACTGGCCTTTGTCTTCAACATCAGAGCTTTAATGATAATCACAACTCATTTAGGTGTAATGTTCTTATCAATACAAATGTATTAAGCACAAACACGAGGCAGCTGATGTGAATCGTTAAGGAGTTCCCTCGGCTGTCTCCCGGCTCCATCATCAACTCCGAACGTTACTAAATTGTAGTGCGTTAAAACACTTAATGAAAAAACTTAGAAAAGCCCTAGACGCCCCTTTGATTTTTTAAATTTCTCCTAGATTTACCTAGTCTTCCATCATCAGACCCTAAATTCCTAAACATGAGACTACCTTGAAGATATCGTCTTTCTAATAAAACAAAAACATGTGGCACTCGGAGCTGCCGCGGTAAAGTTATTTTATACTAGCGGCCGCCAGCGACTTCGTTCGCGTGGAGTTAGTAATGCTCTGCTCCTATTAGTCGCAGCGTGATGTTTTATAGACTTAAGCCTTTCTGGATTAATGAGCTATCCAACGCAAAAAGAATTTTTCAATTCGGACCCGTAGTTCCTGAGATTAGCGCGTTCAAACAAACAAACTCTTCAGCTTTATATATTAGTACTAGCTTTCCGCCCGCGGCTTCGTCCGCGTGGAATTGGGTTATATCGCTTTTTTTAGATTTCCCTCGGGAATAAAACTAATTAAATGACGATTGATCAGTTTTTAAGGATTGATCGTAGAACGGTGAAAATTTAGGATTGTATGTATATTTGTATGTTGTAAAAAAATAGAAACTAAAAATTTTGTGCAAAAATAAAAAAACAAATAGGGGTGCACTACCCCTAACATTTAGGGGGATGAAAAACAGATGTTGGCCGATTCTCAGACCTACTCAATACGCTCACAAAATTTCATGAGAATCGGTCAAGCCGTTTCGAGGAGTATAGGAACGAAAACTGTGACACGAGAATTTTATATATAAGATAGATGTTCGCTAGTACCAAATTTTGTATGGAGAAACGCATGGTACTATACATTGAATCTGCGCTCACGCGCAGGGCTGCAGATCTGCATGAAAATGCAGATAAGAAACGCAATCCTGCGCGTGGCTGCGGGGTAAATCGCAAAGGTGTGCACACCGAGTTCCGCAGTATGTAGTTAGTAGGAATTTTTTTATTAGTTATTTATGACATAGCATTTTTTTTATTTTGCCAATTAACGTATACATTTGTATAAGTATGTATTTTCTTTTTTGTAGTTTATTTATTTATTTATTTTTTACCAGTGACGTCATTGAAGGAGTGCGAAAAACGGTGGCGATTTAGCGACTAAACTATATTTGATGTTTTATTTTTGACTTTGATAAAGAAATAGAAGCTATGCCAAGCTTATAGTTGACGTCATTTTCGTGATCAGCGCCCCGAAAACCCGTCACGATACCCAAGTCAAAATATCATGAAATTGAATTTCGGCCACCTTGGATTTCAAAAATGACGTCATTTTCGTGATTAGCACCCGCGAAAACCCTTTTCACGACACCCATGTCAAAATATCATAAAATTGGTGTCAGCCATCTTGGATTTCAAAAATGACGTCATTTTCGTGATCTGCACCCCCGAAAACCCCCATCACGACACCCATGTCAAAATATCATAAAATTGGTGTCGGCCATCTTGGATTTCCAAAATGACGATATTATCGTGATTAGCACCCACAAAAACCCCTTTCAGGACACCCATGTCAAAATATCATAAAATTGGTGTCGACCATCTTGGATTTCCAAAATGACGTCATTTTCGTGATTAGCACCCACAAAAACTCCTTTCACGACACCCATGTCAAAATATCATAAAATTCATCGAAATACCAAAGGGGAATGCCAGGTTTAGGCCCAGACGTGCACAGGGGTTTGGTTTTACAAAAAAAATATGTTCATATTTTTCAAATATCTTCCACGTACTCATTAGTCTTTGAATGAAAGCAACATTTTTTCAAAAATATTAAGCATTAAAACGACTAAACTAATGGAACTTGAACTGACTTGAATAAAACATGAGCTCAAAATGTTGCCTTTACAAAAAAATGTTGGCAGGTAAGGTATTAATCCGAATAATCAGTTTTCGTTTATTATTAATAACCGTTCATTTTCTTCTAAGCAAACATTCATTAATTCCCAAAAATCTCCTTTAATAATAATTATTATTCCAATTACTATTAATAAAGAAATATGTATATCTATAAATCGACCTTTTCAAAAAATATATAAATACTTTTTATGGCAACTTGCTTTTGTTATGTCAAAGTCTTACTTGTCACTGTCAGCGTGTCAGCTGGCGAAAAACATAATACGTTGTGTAAACGGTGGTTTGAATATATCCAGAATGCGAAGATATACTTTGGAAATAGCTGAAGTTCGATGTCTTATACAACAATGATGGATTGGGCAGGTAAATATAATGTACTTACGTATTTATTAGAAACCTTATTTATCAATACTATTCTAGACGTATTTTAAGAGCTGACTTTAAAACTTTACTCATCTTTTCTTTCAGGTACAAGTTTCCAGTGATAATTTGGTGTACCATGCATGTTGGACCAATGCTTGGAATGAGATACGACATCCCACAAGACCTGAGCCTATCGTTGATCATGTAAATGTATGTATCAGCTGTGGCACATCACTTTTATGGAAACGATCACATACATTGAATACAAACACATATGAAATATGGTTGCCCAACAGATATATCGCCTTGTCAGGTAATTTTTTTTTTGTTATGTTATATCTTTTGGTTAGAATCCAAATAAATAAGTGACTACTAGATACACTAAATCTGAAGGCATTGAATATTTTTTATGATTATGTCTAACTAAAAATACAAAATAATTTGGTATAATATTTCTTTACACCAGCTGTTTACTTTTGTTGCAGTTAACAAGAACAACACTTCCCTGTCATACATGTTGACAAAGGATTGACAGAGCAGAATCACTTTCTGCTTTAGAATGTGAACCTGAAGCAACAAGACATAGTCCTCTAGAATCGGAAGCATGCACTGTGACTTCTACTCAGGCAGAAGAAAGAAATGCAGATATACATACCAGTGATCAAGTAATACTGCCAAATTACATACAGGCCCCAAGTACACAACGGCATTGTTTTTTCCCTGATTGTAACAGTGTTGAAAGACTTTTAGTCCCAGTATCACTACGCGTAAGTTTACTTTGCGATTATATATAATTACTATGTGCCTTCAGATTGTAGAATCTGCTCATATCACTTGACCGGTATTTATTGGTGCAATCAATATTGAATCCTATTAGAACATTTAACTCTGAACAAATGGAAGAACTACTCTTTACTGAAAGATAATAAGATAATGCATTTAGATTTTGACAACATTCAGACTATGGGAGATCATTATTGTTCATTATTATTTAGGATTTTCCAAACAGCAATTTGAGAAAATTCGTGCAGAAGTACCGAGATTATCAGGCAAGCATAGAGAAAATTTGCACTTGCAGCCTATTTAATTATATTATACTATTAAAATATATTATTATATTTATTATTGAAGTGTGCACTAATGCTAGAAATAGAACCATGAATGGCAATATATTTGGACATAACTGTTCACTGACGAGGGTCAGAATCGCTAACTATTATGTTAGTCGCAAAGTATACTTTATGTATGTTTTAGTCTGCTAACACAGACCGCGCAGCAGTACAGCAGTACTGCTGTAACTGTATTGTCGGCTGCCGCACTGTAGGATGATGTGCCCATGTTATGACAGTATGGTACTTAGGATGGGCACGGCATCAGAATAATATTTTTCCACCGGCACAATTTTTAGTGATATATGATGATGAACAAAATGAATAAAGATGTGAAACTACAATGTTTTTTGTATTATTTGACTCCGAGTGTATTGACATAAACAGTACTGAATGAATATAAGAATCTTAAATAACTTTGAAACACTAAGTTTTTTGTAAAGCGTTTCTTTTACTGATTAATTGTTACAATTGCCCCCTATTATTATCATTATTTTAAATTTGTGTGCACAGTGGGCCTAAATTACTATGGCGACTTGGCATTCCCCTTTAGGCGAAGTTATCCGCAAACAAACTTAAAAAAAAAACTTTTTTTACCAAAAAAAACAACCGACTTCCAAAAACCACTACAAAGTGAAAAATAACTAATTTCGGAAGTCGCTGTCTTTGGTTTTGTATGTTCGTTTTTTGACACTTTGTAGTGGTTTTTGGAAGTCGGTTGTTTTTTTGGTAAAAAAGTTTTTATTTTACACTTTTTAGTTGTTAAAAGTACTATGTATGCAGTTGCATCCGGTCAGACTGGAAGCTGATGCAAATATAGTTGGGAAACGATGTAATTTTGTTCACTTTAATTTTTACCCGTAAGTATTCCCTCAACTGCCTATGGTCTTCATCATCAAATTTACTGCAGACCATTATTTTAACCCAATCGGTGCAAAGGTCTCATCAATATAAATGAATGAAGTCCAACCACAAAGTAGCTACTGTAAACCGTTGAGGAGTTCCCGGCACTGGCCTTTGTCTTCATCATCAGAGCTCTTATGACAGTCGCAACCCATCTAGGTGTAAAGTTCTTATCAATACAAATTAATCGAGCCCAAATACAAGGTCCGCTGTAAATTGTTGAGGAGTTCCTTCGACTGTCTCCCGGCTCCATCATCAGATCTACTCCAGACCTTTATTAAATTGTAGTGCTTTAATATACTTAATGAAAATGCTACGAAATACACTAGTCGCCCCTGCAATTTTTGAAAGTTCCCCTTGTTTTCTCTGGTCTTCCACCATCAAATCCTGATATCCCTATCACATATACGGTCGAATTGAGTTACCTCCTCCTTTTTGAAGTCGGTTAAAAATTGAACATAAAAAACATATAATTGAGCAACCTCCTCCTTTTTGAAATCGGTTAAAAAAACGAACACCAAAATAAACATCATTAACAGAGACACTCTAAGATAGTATTATACTCTATGCGACATGCGGTGCGTGAGCGAGCAAGCAGATGCTTTCTCGCTCACGCGCCGCCCGCTTATGCTAGCGGAGCGCGCGATGACGAACGACACGGGTTCCCCCTTCGAGAGCTTGTGGCATACTGAATCTCAATAGCCCGGGCAACAGAAATGATGGCGAATACGCTCAGATTGTTGAATAAAATTTTGATTTTGGTCGTTTTAAAAAAATATTTCTACAATAATGTTCGTCATGAAATTACCAATCCATTAGTGTAAGAACGCAATCTAAATAATGCTTACTTTCCGAGGAGATGCACGTTTATGATAATTATTTCTCTTATCAGTGGTTTCGTTGTGAAGGAATTATTTAAACATTATACTTAGTAAAAAAAAAAGAAATCTACAATTTTGGAGCCAAGATTATGGAGAAACCGTTTCTGTACTCTCAGAACTTCCTTGTTCCTAATGCGAACCTTAGGCATTGATGCTCCGCACTGCCAGTATCAATACGCGAATTATGGGCAAAGAAAGATGCAAAGAGACCTGCTTTCTCTCTCGCCGTATGAGCCAGAGTTCCATCAGGCCTAACCAGCGGGGGCAGTGAGGGCCGACAGAAGTTCGTCTCAACCAATTCGGCAAGGGACCAAAAAAATCTGCTACCGGATGGCTACGAAGATAACTTGTTGCCAATATGGGTGATGCGGTCCAAGCGAGCCTTCTTGAGCGCCTTCTTGTAGGACTTGGCAGCACGGTTAAAGGCTCTCTTCTTTGAGCTTAGATGCGGAGCTCTGCGGTCACGAGCGTCAACCCATGCGAGAAATGCCGTGTGCTTACGCTGTTCAGCTTGGACACAATCGGCATTGAACCATGGGCGAGGCGAGCCACCGACGGGCACGTCTTTGAACGGGATAAAATACAGCTTGACGCACCACATCGGTTATAGCGTCCGCACAGCTCGACGGATTGTCAGAAGAGAAGCAGACCTGCTGCCAAGGATAAGACGCAAAGAAGTGGCGCATCTCATCACAATCCGCTGACCTGTATCGCCACATTCGCCGTTCACCACGAGAGTCGTGATCTGGTGGGGAGAAGGACGATACAGGCTTCACCAGACAGTGGTCTGAAGTTCCCAACGGTGAGGAAACTGTTACAACACATCTGTCCGGATCAGTGGTCAGCAGAAGGTCCAAACAGTTGGCAGTATGACCAACTACATCAGGCACCCTAGTCGCTTGCTCTACCAGCTGGGAAAGGCCCATAGAAAGCGCGAAGTTTCGCGCCTCACTCCCAGCGTGGTCGGCCCTCTGGTATGGGAAGAGCCAGTCCTGGTGGCAGGCGTTGAAGGCCCCTAGAGCGACGAACTGAGCGTCAGGGTGCCGATGCAGTGCATTGTCAGCAGCCTCACTGAGGTAGTCAAATAATCGAGTTGTCTCCTGATCACCGCTGTGCGATCGGTAGACACAGGTGTAAACAATTTTGTCCACACCAATGTCAACCAACAGCAATAGGGACGAGAAGTGAGGGTCTTCGAGGTGACGGAGGGGCCGGCAACAGATGTCATTGCGGACATACACACAGACCCCGGCACGCTGCAGGAAATGATGCTTCAAAGAGTATTCCGGGTACCCGAGGTATGCCGCATCAGACGGACTTCTGATCTGGGTCTCCGTCAAGAAAAGTAGATGTGGCTTTTCAGTCTCAAGGTGGGGATGTACTGCAATGAGATTGGAGTATCTATGGGTATGCAGATGACAGCACAGTTGTGGAGAGATATCTGCCGGAAGCTCGGGCTAGTAAGGAAGCAATCTGGTCCGAAAGAGAGGCTATGGTAGAGCGTACGAGTGCTGCACTACAGGCAGTCTCCGAATGGGGCAAAGCCAATCTTGTAGCATTCAATGCCGCCAAAACACAGGCGTGTCTTTTCACCGCCAAAAGGAGCCCGTTCACCTTGGCTCCTACTTTTCAGAATGTATCCTTGGAGTACCAACCGCCTTCAGCTTTTGGGAGTAGAGATTTCCTCGAACCTTAACTTTGGGTGGTTAATTGAGTCCAAGGCCAGGGTGGCTGCTAGAAAACTTGGCGTTATCGCAAAGGTCCGGCGGTACTTCACACCGGGGCAGCTTCTAATGTTGTACAAAGCACAGGTCCGCTCGTGTGTGGAGTACTGCAGCCACATTTGGGCTGGTGCTGCGAAATGTCACCTGGATACTTTGGATTCAGTGGAGAGGCGTGCGAAGAGGCTGATTGGCGACCCAGACTTAACTCGAAACGGTCTCCAAAGCCTGGAGCACAGGCGTAGAGTAGCCAGCCTTTCGGTCTTCTATAGGTTGCATTCTGGTGAGTGTGCAAGGGAATTGCATGATTTAATTCCCCCATCACCGTTCCACCATCGGACGACCCGTCGTACGGTGAGTTTCCACCCTTACGTTGTTGATACCACTGCGACCCGGACGAAGCGTTTCGCTTCCTCTTTTATACCGCGTACATCGAGGGACTGGAACAATTTTCCAGCGACGGTGTTTCCGTCACATTACAATTTGAGTGTCTTCAAGGCTAGAGTGAATAGGTTCTTAATAAACTAGCGCGCTTTACCATCAATGATCGCATCACTGCTTACCATCAGGCGGGATTGCGGTCAAGCGCTTGTTTATAACTTATAAAAAAAAAAAAAAAAAAGGAGTGCAGACCTCGAATGTTTGAGAGGTGCACATGGAATAAGAGGACGTGCGCCCGCTGTACATATCTACTTTTCTTTTTAAGACTTTTCATGGTAAAAAAAAAATTGAGTGAATAGGAGGGAAGACGGCAGTTGAGTGAGGTGATGCAATGATAAACCCAACAATGCGACCAACGATGCTGGGCCAGAGGGAGATTGATCTGGAGACTGCGGGGGCGCCCGAACCCCCCCAGGGATCGCCATCGGGTCCTCTCATCCGGTCGCCAACCGGCACGATGGGCCACCCTGGGATTTTTCGCAGTTGGCGGGGCAGCCTTTCGTGGCTGGCATACTACTTGGGCCCCTAACTACTTGCGGTCGGCCAGCGGAGCACCGTGCTTCGGATCCCGCTACCCTCCATGACCAAACTCCCGACACAACACCATTTGGCGCATCGAACCCGGCACACATCGCAACACAACTGCTCAGACCCGTCCTCCGAACGGCTTCACCAGACATCATGCCGGAACACGACGAATCGCTTGGCGGCATGACTTTGTCTGGTGGGTGGTAACTTACGCCGGCGGCTGATGTTGTGGCCTACCACCGAGAAACCCCACATTACAGGCTATATAACATCACGCTGCGACAATTAATAATATTACATCGAAGACGAGTTACAAAAAACTATTGTTAATAAAAATTATCAACTTTTTATTAATTAATTTGCTTATTATTTAATTTGGCTTTTACCTAAAGCAAACGTTTAAAATTGATTAAAAAATTCTAAAATTTCTATTAGGTACCTAAATTCTTGATTCTTTTTGACAGATTAACTGTCGAGTTTCTTGGGCAATTTTTTCTACACGTAACATTTTAGTGTGGGAAACTAGAATCTTATTGTAAATTTTTGACGTTGTAAAGTGTTTTGTTGTGGACTTGTTGTTCGCTGCGAAATGTCATCTGGCTACTTTGGATTCAGTGGAGAGGCGTGTGAAGAGGCTGAATGGCAACCCAGATTTAACTCGAAATAGTCTCCAAAGCCTGGACCACAGGCTTAGAGTAGCCAGCCTTTCGAGTTTTTATAGGATGCATTCTGGTGAGTATGCAAGGGAATTGCATGATTTAATTCCCCCATATCCGTTCCACCATCGGACGACCCGTCGTACGGCGACTTTCCACCCTTACGATGTTAACACCACTACGATCCGGCCGAATCGTTTCGCTTCCTATTTTATACCGCGTACATCGACGGACTGGCACAATTTGCCAGCGGCGGTGTTTCCGTTACACTACAATCTGAGTGTATTCAAGGCTAGAGTGAATAGGCTCTTAATAAAATACTGCGCTTTAGCATCAACGATCGCATCACTGTTTACCATCAGGCGGGATTGCGATTAAGCGCTAGTTTATATAATTTAAAAAAAAAATGGTTTGACTCAAAATACTATTGTTTTCAAAGAAAATTACTTTACAGAATAGGCTGTTTCTCTAACGATGAAATTAAATGTGCCATAAGCAGTAACCGTTAAAATTCTAGATTATTTTCGGGAGAAATGCTAAACCTCACTCTAATAAGCTCAAGGACTAAGCTAATCCTCTTTAACAGTGCACTGAAGATTAACTAAACTGTAACAAAACTGTTATGCTAATTCAATGAGTTTCTCTCTAGCTTAACCATGTGGCTTTGTCTGACAAATGGGAAAGTTAAAAGTACTTATAGTACACACATCAAAAGTGTCTAGGGATCAACATATATTTTTGCAATAACTTTTCTCCTGATTGATATTAATTAAAATTTTCTTTAAGGATTCATCAAATAAAGTGTTTTCGTTTGTCACAGTAACGATAAACCAAGTCACCTTTGCATTAATAAAGAAATTTGCCATTTTCCTAATAAAGGGATATTTGACATTTGAACCACTAACACAAAAGTTCGAAAAAAAGACTGAAATAACAGTTTTCTCTAAAATTTTATTGGGTAACTTAAACAATTAATAATCCGTGTTTCTACCGCGAACACTAACAACACAAGAACATCGGTTTGGCATACTCAAAATGAGTTCATCCAAATCACGCTGTGGAATGGCCGCCCATGTTCGTTGCAACAACAAAAAAAGGTCTTCTTGCGACTGGATACCCTCCATATTCGGCAGAGCTCTTCTCTGTAGCATATCCCATGCATGCTCAATCGGGTTCAAGTCTGGCGACTGAGCAGGCCAGGGCAGGACATTGATGTTAGCTGCGGCGAGAGTCTGTCTTACAACTCTTGCGGTGTGCGGTCGTGCATTATCATGCATTAACTGAAATAAGGGACCGATTTGCACTTGTAGAGGAACGATGACGTCTGATACAATCGTTTCAGCATAAATTTGAGCGTTGAGGTTGCCTCTGATCCAAATCAACTCAGTTCTTCCGCCGATCCAAATACCCGCCCATACCATGATGGTTCCACCACTATAAGGATGGACTTCCTGGCAGGATTTTAATCGCTGTTGGCGTCCAGGGGTTCTCCAGTGTCGTATACGTCTTGTATCCGGTCTCATACCAAAACGAGACTCATCAGAAAAGCACACAAAACGCCATTGTTCTTCTGCCCAATTTCTGTGTTCAAGAGCCCATTGATATCGAATCCTACGATTGTGCATTGCTATAGGTGGTACCCGTAGCGGTCTTCGGGAATGAAGGTTCACTTCATGCAAGCGGTTTCTGACTGTTTGGTCGCTAATTAAGTTCCCTGAAGAGTGATGAAGCCTCACGGCTAACATCATGGCGGTTATTGTTGGAGCTCTTCGAGTTAAGATTTGAATGTATCGGTCTTGTCTCCGTGTGGTGCAGCGATACCGTCCTCCATGGCGCTCAGCCACGGTACCAGTGCTTCGGTAACGTGTCCAAAGTCGACTGATAACACTCTGACTTGTATTCAGAGCTAAAGCCACAGTACGTTGCCGGGAACCAGCTTCTATCATTCCCACGGCTCTGAGCATTTCTTCCCTGCTTAAATGACGTCGCCGTTCCATAATAACGTTGGTTTTAATCAGTAGTAGGGAAACAGTAGCACTAATAATGTCTTCAATGCGTTGTATGTTTTTATAGGGAAAATATTGACAGCTGATTTTCATCTTTTACTCGAATTTGATTCACAGTTCCTGATTCAAATTATGAAATGCACCAAAAAGGATCCATATAAATTTATAAAATCATAAATTTATTACAAAGCCACATCTCAATCTCAAGAAATCCGCATAAAAATGCTTGATCCCTAGACACTTTTGATGTGTGTATGTTAAAAGCATAGATATTATAATTTTCCTGGTGGCAAATATTCATAAGACGATGAATATTTGCCTGTTATGATTGCAACTTTCGGAGACATCTTTCTTATGATGACGATAGCAAACATATAAAATACTATCATAGAAAATATCCATAAAATATGAAACAGTTTTACCATAAAAGTCAAAGCCTCAATTTGTTTAAGCATATGCTAATGTTCAGAAAATCACATTCGCATATTCACCTTTCCATAGCTTCTTATATTATGATAGTGATACCAGTAGGGTAATTGCGTAACGCATTATCAGTAGCAATGGGTTTCATTTTGGCGGTTCAACTACATTCATTGCGTTATTTACGTTGCCGAGCAGACAAATTTTGGAACATATTGAGCAATGGAATAGCAATAGGCTTCAAAATGATTCCTACTGATATTACTAGTGTAACTGTACCTAAACTATCCTAGGCTGATAAAATTTTCGTTTTTCCTAATTGTGATAATATTACAGTTAAATGCGGCTCTCCCTACGGGAGAGGAAACACGCCCCAACCCCGCGTGTAACTGTAGGAATTCGTCACCAGACTTGGTTATCCTCCCACCGATATAAGAAATGAATTCCCATGAATTAATCCCCCGGTTCCCGCTTATAAAGTTCAAGGACCGGAGGGGGTCAGAGGAAGTTAGTATGGGAATTCACAGTTAGGACACACAAGTATACAATTTATAATAATAGATATGATATGACGCTAAGAAGACGAGAGGAAAAGCAAAATTATATAATGTAATATATTAAGAACTATTATATAAATGCTGCACGCGGGCTGTCTCCGTCATCTGTAATAAACCTTATTATGTGGTGTGGTGGGGGATCGTTACGCTTGCACTTTATAAGTAATTTTAGATCACGTTACTTTATCTACTACGAATTATACCCACTTTAGTGAAGCCGGGAACCGTTATATTAACGTATGCTTCGTTGCACGTATTCTGTTAGACCTAACGCATAGAACCTCTGAGGATACTATTACGATTCTAACAGAACACGCTCCCTAGACACTAAATAAGTGTCTTTCTCCACCCTAGAACAATTAACTGCTAAGTTCATTGTTGTCGAGGAAGACAAGTTCTGAGTTTATGACTCGTAAATATATTATGTGATTGACACCCTTGACAAACCGTCCCAATTCTAAGGTATTACACAAGTTAGTACAAGCGTACCGTAGACTCAGTCTCTAGCAGAACTCATTGCGATTATTCCTGCTGCACACCGAGGTGGAATCTCGTCATCCTCACATCCCCTTAATCTGCCCCATTCGAAAGACGCATTGCATCTTGTAGTACTCGTGTTTCGATAAACAGTGACGATTCATAAATAGTCCTACAGAACGGACGGGTTGGATTTTATCGAAATACGTTCCCTAGTGTCTTTTTAACACCTACTGATTCAGTTAGTGGTACTTTGTAAAGCCTACCCCGCTCCCTGGGGATGTGTGCGCATCAAATCTTCACGCAAGTGCTCTGTGACAAGACCTTTTTGGAAGCGGACGTTATCAATAACGTTTGGCTGGTAATCTGATTCTAGATAGGCAGTCTGCCTAGTTAGGTTTAAATGAGCTGCGTGTATTACGGTTCTGCCCTCCTGTTATAGTCAGTAGTCGTCAGGAGTCTAGAGTCCAGAGCATCAGAGCTCATGGTCAAGTTAGGCGGAGGGCTGTCTCCATACATACGATCTTTCCCTATAGCCAATCGAAGCTGATAAATATCCGCTAAGGTAAGGACCAGGATATGGACACATAAAACAAGACAGAACGGCTCCAATGATTGAATACAATCACATAAATGGTTTATCTGGAGTCAGTCTGGAATAAATTATATTAGTAGCTTCTCTGCTGCATCACCCGTACTGAATCCAAACTATAAATACATTTATTATAATAAATAGGGACATGTATCTGTCTGCTTAATTACAGGAACTATAGTAAATTCATCAGCCTGGGATAGTTATTATAATAAATGACTCACCCAATCACGCCAACACTTACACGCACTTAATATTCTATATTATATTATACTAATCTAATCTGGGCTTAAACCCAACTATGTCTGACGTAATTATTTCACTCACTACTTCGCGATATACTAGGACATAGGCTACTTCCCAAATCTCCTAAATTAACTAGCCTGGACACTAGCCCTCGCCCTATCGCAGTTCAAGATCGACCCTCAACCGTCGCTCGTCGCGGCCAGAAACTAACTGCCTTTTCACCGTCTCTCCGTTTAAAATTCATAAAACCCCACGCTACCAAAAGGTCCATGCTGGAGTCATTCTACCATTTTTTTATGTAGCCTTCCGTCAATTGTCCCAAATGCACATTTTCGGGAGGCCGACCTTTTCAATAATTTCTACAGAATACGTCGGTTTAAATTGCTCTAAGTTATTGCTAACATCTGCAGGCAGCACCCCGACCTTCTCAGAATTTGTCCAAAATCTTAAAATGTTTTATTCTAAGGGCTAGGGGCTCGGAATGCCCATAAAATATGAACGAATAGCTTTCTAAGACGTTGTTTTTGCTCTTAATTACGGTCGGCTGACAGGCCATAAGATTACAAATTAATGCATTCGTAAGTGGTTGCCATCGTATGACTTGTTATTTCTAAACTATTGATATAACGCATGTGGCCAGCAGTCACACTAGTGTATTACGCAATTATAGTGTAGGGTTCACGAGATGACTCAAGTTAATTAAGATTTGATAGTTGCTGATTCTTCAATTGTACAAATTAGAGCTAATTATATTGAGCATAATAATGATAAATATTAGAGCTGGGTTTAAATTGTGATGGGTTTAGTTTCATCTAAATAAATGAACTCACGAGATGACTTAGGTTAAATAAACTTTGATATTTGCTGACTCTTTAATTGTACAAATTAGAGCAAAATATATTGAGCGTAATAATGATAAATATCAAATCTGGATTTAGTTTCATGGTATGCTTAACATTAAGACAGGTATTTATATACCTTGCATGTTTACTTATTAATACACGTCTAAGAAATTTATTACGTACTCGTATATACCTACTAATGAAACCAATTAAAATCACAGATCAAAGAAAAATCTCCTAAAGCACAATTTTAATGAACAGTCGCATTGTCGCACTCACACAGGACAATTGCCGTGCTTATTTCAAATAAGAGTAGAAATACCTAGCTGAAATACGAAATAGATAGGCTTCTGTATGTTTATTTCGAGGTCATATCCATAAAACTTAGCGAAAATACACACTCACTGATACACGCGTACGTGTGGCGATCTCCTACGTGTGGCGATCTCATACAAATGAAGCGTTTTCACTCATTCTATGCAACCGACCTTCTATGCCTATTTATATTATAGTCGAAATCTGATAGCGTAATAAAAAGGATTCAGAGTGCTACGTCACGAGACTCATCAATGAGACGTTACTTTTTACAAACCAGATTTTTTATCAGATCGCCCTTTAATTTATGCTCCCTTTAAGTTAAAAAGAAAAGGCTGGTTTTATTTTGGTCTACTCTTTTAGGGCTTAATCTTTTAACAGTATATTTTTAGCATGGATAGTTACATTTTATGGCTCTTTGATTTACTTAATGCTTATATTATTTATGCAAACAAAATAATAAAATCATTCTAAAACAAACAACAGTCGGTGCGATTTATACAACGTGTAACAAAAAGGGTATATACATACCAAGGGAATGGCATCTTTAGATGATATCAAACGATATCGGAAGGGTTTCAACTCTAAATAAAATACTCAAAAAATTGGTACCAAATTTTCGGTTTCGTGTGTTTCTTAAAATCAAATCATAACAAACGTGGCAGCACACTACATACGTTAATAACTACTCGTTACCCGTCACGTTACTTGGCAAAATCCGACAAATGTCTTCAATATCTCTGTGCGACTAGTATGATAGTAGCCTATCACAGGCGATGTTTTTCCTCATAACTTCCTAACATAAAGAGATAAGATTAAAAAACCCTTCCAATATTGTTTGATATCATGTAAAGATGCCATGCCTTTGTTATGTATATACCCTTTATGTTACACGTTGTATATTTCAAAATTTAAAAACTGCAGAGTCTTTTGCGAAGCAGTGGGACAATAAAGGATAAACTACCATTTGGGGCAGTTTACTTCAGTTTCTTAAAGATACCTTACATTACATTACATACATTACTTACATTACATTTAAATCAAGTTAAAATCTCATTTTGGCAGATAGAATGTAACAGATTTTGATTTTCTTCTTCTTCTCAAAATCATATAAAAAATCAAAATCAAAATTGTTTTTTTCAAATTAACAATCCGTTGGTGCTTTTGAATAGTTAATGTCGGTCAGTCCAAGAAAAGTGAAGCTATATTGCACGTTCCAAAGCGTAGATCTCTATGGAGAAGAACGTCCATGGGTCTCAGCCTATAAAAGTCCACTGCTGGACAAAGGCCTCCCCCAAGGCTTTCCATGATGACCGGTTTTGTGCTGCCCGCATCCATCGGCTTCCCGCAACCTTCACCAGGTCATCGGTCCACCTTGTTGGGGGCCTCCCTACACTGCGTCTTTCGGTACGTGGCCGCCACTCCAGAACCTTACTGCCCCATCGACAATCGGTTCTACAAGCAATGTGTCCTGCCCACTGCCACTTAGTTTTAGTGACTCGAGGAGTTATGTCAGTGACTTTGGTTCTTCTGCGGATCTCCTCATTTCTGATTCGATCGCGCAGGGAAACTTCGAGATTAGCTCTTTCTATCGCCCTTTATGTGATTTTGAGCGCATTATGAGCAATCTATACCATTATATAAGGGTGATAATTAGTATGTCAATCTATACCATTATATAAGGGTGATAATTAGTTAAACACTCCGAAGTAGAAACCGCTGATTCCTAATATCACCCTGCCAGTAAAACTCAGCACTTACCTCGCACTTATTTTCGTAGCCATTAAAAACAATGTGCGTCCTCTACAACAGTAATTATAATAACAATATCACAGAACAATAACCGCGGTGTCTGTGTGCCGCTACTGGTTCATCACTTTTTAAGCTTTATAATTATTTGTGTCAATTCAGCAAGAGTTTAACTTGAATATTATGTTGTGAATTTACTTGAATAATAATAATATTAAAGATAAATAGTTTCAATTAAATAAATGTACTTACAAAAACAAAGTATAGGTAATTTTATTTAGCTACACTTAAAACCCCGTCAGAACTACATCAACCACTCAATACAATCACTCAATCTACCTACTAAATTGTAAGTAAACACTAAAAGATAGCTACAAACAATCTGGAACATTTATTTTAACACCAAAACAAATATTTCAAATATATTACACGATACCTTACATTATAATATATCAGACGATATATTATAATGTATGGTTTACCATTTGTGTAGATACACAAATGGTAAACCAAACATTAAATATTGTGTATGTAGTACAGCTAATAAATGGTTTTGCCTTCACTTTTTAATTTTTGTTCTGGCGTTTAAATATTTGATACGCTATAATACATACAATATCGTCTCTGTCAATGAGTGCACTCTTGCATTTAATTGCAGTTTGAGTAATAATTTGTAAAACCTGGTCCTTTTAAAACTTGGCAATGTATCGTCTGCATTTAAAGCCTTCAGCCTCCTATCAAATGGTGGGCAATTCGTCATTTAAGTAAAACATGTGTACGGCGTAACATGTTTACGGCGTATTGCATCCAAATCCATATCGTCCAATATGCCAATCTTTGATAGTGTGAGTGGTTTTTGAGCTGAGCTCAAGCAGCCTGTTTTTTATTTTTTTACTAATATATAAAGATGAAGAGTTTGTTTATTTGTTTGTTTGAATGCGCTAATCTCAGGAACTACTGGTCCGTTTTGAAAAATTCTTTTTGCATTGGATAGCCCATTAATGCTGGAAGGTTATAATTATAACATCATGCTTGTTCATCATGCTTGTGTTGTTGCATCATGTTTGTTCGCACTAATAGGAGCGGTACGTATAATATATATATATATATCGAAACCGCTGGGAGTAGCCAGTCCTGTATAAACTTGTTTACATTAGCGCGAAATATTCACTTTCAGTAACTTCTGCTGTTTTGTTTTCCTTTTCACGCACGGCACCCTGAATACGGAAAATAAGTTTGTTGATAATTTTTACGTGCCAACTGCTAAAAATCTGAGAATTTTTAAAAGAGCTCTAGCATATATATTACGAAATTAAACAAAAAATAACAGGGACCTGGGAAATTTATTAGCGGTACAAAATCTCCATATATATGCTTGCCATTGTCCTTTGAATATCTGTAGTAAACACGTCGCCACGCTCCCAACTTTTCGTTACCAGACTAGATAGAAGTGATCTAACTCCTTTTTCGTAAGGGATATCTTTAAACGACTTTTCTCGATTTGAGCGGAGCGGAAGGGCCTTATCAGACTTTAACTGACTCAAACCCACTCGTGTTCCTTCAGTTGCTTTTCGAACAACCCGTGACCCTAGCAGACAGCACGAAGTGATGGGGCCCATTATTTGTATAAATCAATCGGTACAATAATCATTCACCGATATGAATGGTGCACGTTTATCATTCTTGTGGCTTTAATAAATAGGTAAACAATGCAAGAATCATCGGCATCTTGTCAAGTTTAAATTTAAACTAAAATAAATAGAAATAATTTATTTTAACTAGGCTTAAAATCAGCAGTTGTTAGACGGCAAAATTATGTAATATTTACTAGTGCTTTTGCTGGGAAGAAGTGACGAAACAAGCTCATCAGTTGAAATTTGCATGACTCGTAGCTGGCGTTGGAACTGGAATGAGAGAGCTGCACGCTCTTGAGGACAATGACTATGATTATGACTACGTGGGCGCCGACTGTCGCTAAAAACCAGCGCTGGGGTTCTGTCTTGCACAAGGTCGCAGCATAATGCTGAGCGACAGCAGTTTTGAGTGGGTGTCACACATGTTTTATCCACCCATTTATTATTACTTCTTTTTGTTTATATATTTTTTTTTTTTTATTAATTATAAAGTAGTGCTTGACTGCAATCCCGCCTGATGGTAAGCAGTGATGCAATCGTTGATGGTAAAACGCACTAGCTTATTAAGCCTATTCACTCAAAGAAACTGAGTGAATAGGAAGGAAGACGGCAGTTGAGCGAGGTGATGCAATGTTTAACCCAACAACACGACCAACGATGCTGCGCCAGAGGATGATCTGGAGACCCTCCACGACCAAACTCCCGACACAACAACATTAGGCACATCGTACCCGGTATACATCGCAACACAACTGCTCAGACCCGTCCTCCGTACGGCTTCACCAGACATCATGCCGGAACACGACGAATCGCTTGGCGGCAAGACTTTGTCTGGTGGGTGGTAACTTATGCCGGCGGCTGATGTTATTGCCTACCACCGAGGAAATTATATGCGGCATCCTTACAGCAAATAAACGAATTTTCTTCTTTTTATGACATGACGGGTTGACTCAGAGGCAATCTGGTTCCTGTTTAGTGAAGTTTTACTTTTGGCCGTCTTTAGTTTACTTTGTTGATCTTCCTGTACGAGAAATAAAAAATACTTCTTTTTCTTTGTCACGTTCTCGTTACCTGTGTAATCAAGACTCTATAACTTAATCCAAAGTTTGTAATTGTTTGCGTTTCGAAAAATTCCGAGGTCTGTTGATATTGGACTAAATTGCATTAACCTTCAGTTTGGACAGGCGGATAAAGAGGACGTTACATAACTGACGGCGCGGGAAAATATAGTTTATTTATTGTAACAGTTTCTAAAAGTTGTAATTGATTATTTTTACTCTGTGGTATAGAAATTATTTCTTGGTGTTTTTAATTTAGAACTGCTAGCACGTAATCGGATTTTGTGCATCATAGCGGTGATAGCAATCACTTGTAATGCGATTGTTACACATTGCACACGCATAAATCCATGGGCTCTAAATGAAAGCTTCAAAATTTAAATAAATAAATGATACTTATTAAAATTGATGTGATTTTTGATAGTAAATTAAGTAGGTACGTTATTTTGCGAGTATTAGGTATTTACCAAACTTGGGCTCACAGAAACTTCATAACCATTGTTAACTTCTCATCTTGATGTTCCCACAAGATCGAAACTTATACGATCAAAATCGCGGGCACGTTCTGTACCTCATAATTTAGAACACATACATACATAGGTACTTAATACAATATAGGAACACATACTTAGTGTCGGCAAACATTTACAAAAGCGCTCATTGCCAAACTTCAAAGAATTCAATATCCATCGTCTCTCGATCGATGATAAATTTCATTAAAATATTCATTAACATAAAGGTTGATTTTCATATACGTCTTTTGATTTGATATTACTTATTAATAATATTGATAAAATAATCATAGAATTTTCACTAATTATATCATCATTTTTACGTGATGTATTTTTATTACCTACTTTTTTCATTACAAGCAATTACATGCATTCATGGGGGCTGGAAGAGGGTGTTATCCGCCCTTCCTCGGCGCCCGGTGCGTCTTCTGCGGCCTGGGAAGGGAGTTGAGATCTCCCTCTCCCGTTCCGCAGCTTCCTTCCGCGACATCACGTCCTCGCAGAAGGCACCACCGCGTCCCACGCGCTACCGACCATCGTCCGCACTACTGCCGGTAGTATCAGGTCGCCTCCTACTTCGTTTTTGAGGACACGGCGCTGCTCCTTCCAAGCTACACACTCGAAGAACGTGTGCTACGCCGTGTCCTCCCCGCATTGGAATCGACTGCCTACCTTATCTTAACCCAATAACTAACTCGTTGTAAGAATGATAAATAAATAACTGGACAATAATTGATGCCCTTTGATAATATTGTTTGTCAGTCTTTCTGGCTCATGACTACGTGTAAAGATTGTCATTAATCCACGAGTGACAACCGGGACCAATAGCTTAGCAAACTTTCCAAGGCATGGAGGAGTCTCGGTCTATAAAACTGGTCACCTATCCATATATCAATCTATACTAATATATAAAGCTGAAGAGTTTGTTTGTTTGTTTGAACGCGCTAATCTCAGGAACAGCTGGGCCGATTTGAAAAATTATTTTTGCGTTGGATAGCCCATTAATCCAGAAAGGTTTTAGGCTATATAACATCACGCGGCGACCAATAGGAGCCGAGCATACCCAACGCAACGCGAACGAAGTCGGTGGCGGCCGCTAGTGTTCTATAAAGGTAAAACTTGAATCAAGTTAATTAGAAAATTTAACCATTTTATCAACCTAACAGAAATGGTATCAGAAATGTTAAAACGTTTGTTTTAAAATTTACTAAGTTCTAACTACCGTATATGGAATTAGTGATAACTTTGTGATTAATAATGTCAAGATAAGACCTTCTGAAGGTTAGTATTATATCTGACTGATTTTAGAGAAGGTTCAGGATCAAAAGGTGTTGTTAAATAATTTTCAGTCTTGTTTTACTTGTGTACTTGGAGTTAATGACTAGTCAAGATTTTTGTAGCTAAACGTTTTCGCTGACTCAACCTTTACTCATGATCACACATCTAATCTACAATGCGACTTATTTACCAAAAATGTACACAAATATCAATTACTGGAAAAATCACTTTAATTCCTACATAATAGAGTTCAGTTTATTCTACAACTTTAAACATTTTTATAATATTGCTGTACTACACTCTAAAATCAACTTAAATGACCTCGCATCGCAAACATCTGCAATCTCCCTCAACGCATCGCAAGAACTTGCGAATTGATTAGCATCGCGCATTCCTGCGGTATACTAAACAATTTCATTGTGTCTTTTTCCTGTATCTCCTAAACCATAACAAAAGTGCACAGTTCGTTTTACGATCCATATCACGACCTAGTTTTCAATTTAAAATACGTTTAGTACGGTTGACGGTCGTGGAAGGAATGGTCACCCTAGGAGACGCATTGCCACACGAAATCGCATCGCAGCAATTCGTGTCGTAATTTTCTGCGTTGCGAATTCGCATCGCAGTTTTGTTTACGAGCCCTAACAGAGTCTGACTATACGTAGTACAGTAGTTCCCAGACTGAGTACTGAACCCTAGAAATACACAACCCACCGATACATCTAGTTGACGTATGCTGCAACGACGTCAGTAGTGCGGAGGATGGTCGGTAGCGCAGAGTCGTGGGACGCGGTGGTGTTCTCCTGCAAGGACGTGATGTCGCAGAAGGAAGCTGCGGAACGGGAGAGAGAGATCTCAGCTCCCTTCCCGGGCCGCAGAAGACGCACCGGGCGTCGAGGAAGGGCGAATAACGCCCTCTTCCAGCCCCATGAATGGGTCCAACGAGGCAGGGCGGATGCACGGGGTAGTTTAACACCTCACTACCTCGTGTAGGAGGTGAGGCCCGGACAGACCGGGCTGGTGGAGAGTGGAGGTTTTTAGCCAATAGGAGTCTGACACACCCCGTCGCTCACCCTAGTGCGGTGGACATTCTTTGAGAATTTTCTACACCGGAACAAAAAAAAAAATATTTTGCAACGTGACACTATTATTTCGTCCCTCTGATTCTGACGAGTTCAGCCGATCAATCAGAAGAAGAATCAGAGAAGCGATCTTGAAATGAGTTGTTAACAGTGTGAATCCCCAGCGAGTTGTTGACAACTCACTCCACTGTCACTTCACGTACATTTTAGCGGTGAGAGGGTTACTGAAACGCATTTCGGTCTGAAGTCGTACACACAACTGTAATTGTTGACTTCTAGACAATGCATGAGAGAATGGTCCCAGTTATGTTACCTAAAACCTACGTATGTATGTGCTAGTTTTGTAAGTAGTGTGTATATGGGAATGACAAAGAGTTATTTTTATTATTATGGGCGGTTAATTACTTAGTTGTATACACATACAAATCTAGTATGTATATAGTATATGTAATTACATTAGTATAGTATAATTACCTAAAGGAGTGCATAAGACGAAAGGAGACGGTGTATGGTCGTTGTTTAAAACTCACGAAGAAAGGCTGCTATATTCGATATCGTTCATTTTTCACTTGGTTTTGTTCGCGGCTTGGCCCAGATGGAGGTCATAAATTATTCTACACAAACATATTCCAGAGATAAAAATCTATGTGTTAATCCATCTAAAACTAAATTGTTTGTGCACCTCTGTTCATCTTAATCCTTTTAAGAGCATAATACTAATGAGTGAAATATTATCGTGAATTCATGCAAACCTAGTACTTTTATTTTATTAGACTGTTGATCAGAAAGTCTGATCATTTTATAACCATGACTCGAAAGGCGTAGGCGCCATCTAGGTGTGTCTTAAAGCAATTGTGGCCACTGAATGATTTAGTTCTTTTCCTCGAGAACAGTTTTTTTTTTGTGGTTGAAATATAGGTACCATGCTATATCCTTTTCCATACCCCTGACAATGTTTAGCAAATTTCTTGATGATCAGTTTAGTAGATTACGTAGGCGTGAAAAGTGAATAAACAAAAAAAAAAATATTTTCACGTTTACACTTTTAGTTAAAAAAAGATGATATTTACAAACATCTAATACTAAATAAACTACAAATTAAAAATAAATAATCTGTAATAATGAAAAATTCTTCGCATCGCTGCCAACTGATAATGTACCTACTCCAAAGACTGGAACCGTTGATCATCAGCAGTCTTATTTTGCAGAGTTAAAACACAAAATAATCTGTTAATACCTATTAAACAGCACGTGTCTGAAACGTTTGTCAGTTTAAGGGTATAGTACAGACCATTACACTTTAGAACTTTTTCCATTATACCAACATCATAATCATAAAAAACCACAAACATTTCCGTACAAAACTTTTAACCTACTCGGACCTAATGTACCGGAACGCTGACTCTATTTATACAATGACGATGGAGAAAGATACCTATTGTGATATTATAATTTGGATAAACGCACTTTGTACCTCAATTTAAACTGTTATTTAAGTTCTTAGGAGGGTTAAATTGTGTCAAACTTAATGAATTATTGTTATTATACGCTCTTTTTTTTCCGCGTGGAAAATCCTCATGGATGTCCGCCGCCCTGGGGCGGGCGACGGGGTCGTCAGATTCTTACTGACTAAAAACCACCCTGGTGTTCCATCTCACAACTACATCGGGGATGCGAGAACAAATACTGCTTCCGCAACCTCTGATTCGTGCTGGCTCTCTACCGTGGGCCTCCTCGGGTCAGGGGGGCAGTGAGGTGTAGGACTCCCCCCGTGATGTCTAAGAGTGGCACGCGTGGAACACTTCGTGCCGCCACCTCGGGATTGTTATTATAAGCTGTATAGGGTTACCAAGTATCCTCTTCGAACACCTCTTCACTGAATCTTAAGTTGCCAGTTGGCATTTGGCAACATCAGCCCAAATGTAGCTGCAGTATTCCACACACGAACGGATAACTTTGCTAGAACATTAGAAGCTGTCCTGGTGTGAAGTACCAGACTTTTGCAATATTTCCTGCCAGCCACCCTGGCTTTGGACTCGATAAACCGCCCAAAGTTTAGATTTGAGGAAATCTCAACTCCCAAAAGCTGAAGACGGTCGGTGCACTCCACGGATACATTCCGGAAAATAGGAGCCAAGGTGAACGGGATCCAATTGGTAGTGAATAGACACATGGTTCTCGGATAAATTCATGATGTGAGAATGGCTACCGATAACTAGCTAACTTCGTGAATTTGAAAGTAATTAGTATAAAATCGAGATATGTAAACTGGAGTATAAAAGCGAGACAAAAATAAAAAAGAATATAGCTTGAGATTTGGCTGACAAGTAATAATTATGGAAGGTTTCGAGATAAATGGTGTTTGATTATAATTATCTATATCTTTCTATGTCGTTCTTTAGCAATTTTTTAACTTGGAAAGAATTCTTAATCGAAATGAAAAATAAACACCAATTTTCCTATATTAAAATGTTATGTGCGTAAATAAGTGTCCATTAAAATTGGCCTGGTATTAATTAATTAACAGGTGTTTAAACAAAAGGCTTTATTTGATTTATGATTTTCATAATTTTTATTTACCCAAAAACAAAGTTTTAATTAAGTATACGTACATTATTTGATAAACGTTAAGGTCTACAAAATACCAATTGTGATATTTAGTATTAGAAGTCTCAAATAATGACTTCAGTAGATATTAGGAATAGGATGACAAGAAACAAAAAAAACATGAAATATTTATCATAAAACGCTCAACACTTTAGCTCTAATACGTGTAATTGAAGAGTCAGCAAATATCAATGTTTATTTTACTTTATATTCCTGAGTTCATATGAATTCCTGGTATCCGTGCTATTAGGTAACTTCTATTGATGTTTAAAGGTGAATATGTAAATAAGGATTTATTAATATCAATGTTTATTTAACTTGATACTTCTGAGCTTATCTCATTTCTCAGTAGCACTGCCATTAACTTATAACGATTTACAAAGGTAAATAATATGTAAATAAGATACTTTTGGAGCATTATTTTAAGCTTATTGTTAATGATAAAATCTGATTGTGAATGAATATTTTCTTTTAGAATTCTCTTTTATTTCTTCGCTATAATCATTACTAGGAAGATAATATTCTCGGAAAGATGTTGTCAATAATGGGCAAAGATTCAGACGACGGTCATGAAAAATTATGTCTTTTCGAAATGTTAAAAGTAGCTCCAATAAACTGGTAAGGAGGAATGGATTCAGTCTTAAACAGTTCTTGAGATTGCTACAATAACGTTCAGCGTTACTTCTAAAATTGTTTAGACTCAGAAATCTTCGAAAGGATAGAAGATAAATATTTGATTAGTTATGTCTTTAAATACTAAAAAAAAAAATGATAATTTAGGCGTGACACCTGGCGATTAATATTACGTCAACGTACGTCAGGACGTCAGGCGGTGACTTTTCTTCCGTCCTTTTCTTAATTAAATAGAAAGACGTAAACAAACTGAACTTAAGTTTAGTTTGTGAAGAAGAGAATCAGGTCATTATCTCATTAAAAGTTAAAACTTGGGATCTGGTTTTTGATAAACCATTACCGTAAAGGACGCAGCCACTGTTACCGTGAGGCACCCCCATGAAATTTTATCATCGCTGTTAATAGTAATGAAAATGTCATACAACGTCCCATAAAAGGATTTGCGACAGACGCTATCTTTTGTCCCAACTGAGTAGATTGGTTATTTTCAGGGTGTTGCGCCAGATTTTTATTGTTACGGAACCCTTTGCGCCGTAGTCCGACTCGTACTTAGCTGGTATTTTATATAACGTAACTGTCTCAGTAAAGTTTTAATGGAATAAAAATAACATAGAATGGAATTCTAAAAAAATAGTATTTTTATAAAACTTACTGGTTTGGAAGTTAAATGCATATTTCGTGGAAAAGAATATTTTAAAGACCCTTGTATGTACAATGTTGATATTAAAAATTAATGAAAATGTATATTTGATCAACTTATACTTACTTTATAATGTTGTTTAAACATTATAAAGTTACAACAATATTAGTAAAATAAAAAATATTATTTAAAAACAAAAAACCCGCCTGCATAAAACTCTAACGAACTGAAAAGGTAGAAACAAGTTGAACAATCGCAGTTGGGGGACTGTTCTATGGAATACTTGTTTAAGAAGTCCCCCAACTGCGATTGTTCAACTTGTTTCTACCTTTTCAGTTCGTTAGAGTTTTATGCAGGCGGGTTTTTTGTTTTTAAATAATATTTTTTTCATCCCACCATCTCGGAAAGAGTATTTTTAATCTTCAATATCTGACTGGAAAAGCCGTTTTTATTCTCTAGAGGATAAAGTAAATTGAATTTAGAACATCGTGTGCACTAAGTTTGTAAATTAAAAAAAAACATTAAACCTATTTACTGTTACCTCTATGGTGCCGAATATATCATACAACTTTTTTTTAATTTGTTCAAAACTCAGACTCGGAACCTTCTTGGTGTTCTTTTTTCAATTTTCTTTGTACGTGGTTCTTTACGCGGCATTTTTTCACGTCATTGTTAAACCATAAATTAAAAAAAAGGAACTTGAAAACAAGTGAAAACTAAAATGAGTGATTCTAGCGACGAGGAAGTTTGTTTGACGCCAACAGAATTGACTGAAACTGTTAATAATGCGCAAATGAGCTTTCTACCTCAACAATCACGCGAGAAGTATTTAAAACAGTACGATATGTTCAACACGTGGCGACTAGCAAAAGGAGCCAAAACTTTCTCAGAAAACGTTTTGCTGGCATATTTTATAGAATTATCCGAGAACAAGAAAGCAAGCACTCTATGGAGTACGTATTCGATGCTAAAAGCAACAATAAAGATGAAAAAAGACATACATATCGATACCTATCCTAAATTAGTAGCATTTTTAAAAAGAGCCTCATCTGGTCATCATCCAAAAAAATCGAAGGTTTTCACAGTATCTGATATTGAAAAGTTTTTTAACGAAGCACCCGATTCCGTATATTTGGCGGCAAAAGTAAGTCAGTTGCACATTCAGTATCTACTTAAGTACATATATTAATCTCAATTAAATAGTATACTTAGTAAATGTTGATAGGTATAATTATGCGTTCATATAAATTTTATTCATTTATCTACTACAATATTCTTTACATTGCAGGTTGTTCTTATTATTGGAATAAACGGAGCATGTCGAACTAATGAACTAACACAACTTAATGTCAAAAACATTGAGAAACATTCAGATGACTTACTATTAATTAATTTACCTAATACAAAGACAAAAAGAGACCGCAACTTTGTCATTCGCAAGGAATACGTAACGATTGTTGAGAAATATCAAGCCTTACGGCCGCCTAACACTCCAATCAATCATTTTTTTCTACAGTATCGCAATGGAAAGTGTGTTAGACAGCCTATGGGTACTAATAAAATTGGCAGTATCCCACGAGAAATAGCAACATTTCTTGAACTTCCAGAACCCCTGTTGTACACGGGTCATTGTTTCCGACGAACTTCAGCCACACTTTTGGCTGATTCCGGAGCTGATCTCCTGTCCCTTAAGCGCCACGGAGGCTGGAAGACCAATGCAGTTGTAGAGGGATACATAGAGGATTCCATCCAAAATAAGTCTAAAATATGTGAAGGCATCGTAGGAGCCATTACACTGAAAGAGCCTCAATCGGAAACTTGGACTGGCCCTTCTACATCAAAAATAAGCCGTTATGAAACACCTAACCATCTCCCTCTCTCTCCAACATTCACGCCAAGGGAATCCGATGAATCGGTACAACTATTAAGTATGACAGACAGTTTACCGAAAAACAGTACACAAGTGACTAACACCAATATTACAGTACCAAACAAAAATATTACACTCAATTTAAATAACTGTTGCAACGTTACTTTAAAATTTTCTTAATTATACTTTAGTATTATTTTATTATAATGTAAAGTTTATACTGTAATACTTACCTGTCATAATGTAGTAATTAATACCTAAACTGAAATAAAAGTGTACCTATCTTGTGATTGTAAACATTTTTTTATTACATTTAGTCATTTCCTCGCTGAGGTGGAATGAAAAGTTACGTGTTGCACTCGAGTGCAAAGATTTTTCACCTCGTGTCCTTTTGATTCCCTCGCTTGCTCGGTCATCAAAATTGAACACGCGGTTAAAAAGCAACTTTGCACTCTTGTATAACAAATAACTATTTTCATCATTCCATTTAATATTAAAAGTGCACGTTATATACATATTTTCTAATGAGTATTTTAAATCCTTCATTTTAAAACCAATTCGATAAGTTTGGTTAATAAAAATTACCTCATAATTGTGGCGTCAAACATCCGCCATTTTTTTTTTTTTTTTAATGACACCTTCTAAGACAAATCTAACGATGTCTCAAATGTGAAAATCCGTTAGCCGGTTCTGGAGATACAAGATAATAAAGAATATTACATACATTCATATGTACAAGATATGCGCTTTGTGCATGCCTCCGAATGTAATTCTGTTTATAATTTTGCAAAAAATTGAAACTGACTGACTTTTGTGCTGAAATTTCTAAGTGTACATTAATTACGTAGGTACGGACGACAGCAGGTCAAGCTACCTCAAACGGTCTGATATTTCCAATCAACATAGAGCCTTAAAGCTGTAGAGATAAAGTTGAAAATCTAATAAGGAAATCTGACAGATTGTAGTAGCTTGATGTGATGTCGCCTGTACATAGGTTTGGTACTGTTTCAATGTATGTTTCTGGATTTATCATTGTTATTTTTTTTAAATGCCTTATCATTGAATTTTTATCTTGTTTTAGTCTTTTCAGTTGATTTTTAATTGTAGTTATCCATGCAAGTGGCTTTATGTTTATTTTATTATTATTTTATTTATGTCTTTTTAGTTAAGAAATATTACGTAACCGGATTAATTCCTTAAATGACTTCATGTCATGTGATGACATCAAGTCCGGAAAGAGTCCTCACTCTACTCAAAGCAAAGCTTGACCTTTTGCAAATAAGTTTCTACTTAAATCTACAACTGCTGGTTCTAAAGTTGTGACCTGTAGTTTATGCACCGTCACTGCCTAGCATAAAAATAAGGGAAACATTCGTCGTTCAATCTCGCCTTTACCACGTAAAGCATCAAATTCTGTAGCACGAGTTTGGATCCAGACTCCAATACCAGGTAGGTTCCCTGTTATACTTGTGTCATCGAGCTCCACAAATACCGCTTGTGGTAGTTTTCCTGGCTCCAACTGCTTTCTGCGTAGTGCTGGCCAATCTAATCGTCGGATAATACCCATAGCACCGTTAACCAGTCCATGGTTAACATTGATGTTCCGTCTTAGCATGGCTCGAGAGCTTATACCTAATTTGAGTTGGTTTGGTATACTACCTGATTTACTGGGATCTTCAGGTATGTATTCCTCTCGTGGTTTTTGACCATATGTTTTAGGATCAAATGAGATGTCCACAGCACTAACATTGTATACTTTTGTGAGCTTTTCTAACTTTTCTGTCATGGTCGCGTTATATACATATTAATTTAGCAGATTCTTTTTCTTTTCATTTATAATTTATACTGCACTTTATAATAGTTCTTTACTTATGAAATTGCCATTCTGCAGTACTGGCCATTAAAAAAAAACCTGTTTGGCTAATAATTCTAATTTCAAATTCATTTTATCTTGCTTTTTTGTTTGTTTCAACATGGTGCTCTTTTTTTTTCCAAAAGTAGTCATTTGTTTATTGATTAGTGGTACATTTCCACCACATTTCTATATTTTTCGTCATTATGGATACGTTAAAAATTCGAGTAATTATGGAATATGAGTACCGTTATGCTAACAACGCGGCACAAGCAGCACGCAACATCTACGACGTTTACGGAGCTAACACCACAAACCAACGCAGCACTTGTTATTGGTTTGCTCACTGCCGTTCTGGGAATTTCGACTTTAAAAATGAACCCCGCGGTCGTCTGAAGACTTTTGTTCGACAATGACGAATTGAAGACAATTGTGGAAACTGATGATACACAGTCTACGGCTGATATAGCAACAGCTTTCTACAAAACAAACAAAAAATACAAACTATATTGGACCATATGTGTTGAATTGGCAAGGTAAAATATCTTGCCAAATGGGTGCCCCACGAACTCAATGATCGCCAGTGCGAAGTACGCGCGGCGTGCCTGGCAGTGCTTAACAGACAAACAAATGAAGGAACTTTGAAAAACATTGTTACCTGCTATGACAAATAGTTTCTTGTGTTGTGTTGTGTTGTGTGTGTTTCGTGTGTTTTAGTTTAGATCCTGGTTCAGCACCTAAACAATGCCCCAAACGAAATCTTACCCCTAGAAAAGCGATGGTCCCTGTTTGGTGGTCTAACCGGTGTGATTCATCATATCTTCTTACCAAACGGGATGAGCATTACTGCAGATATATACTGTGAAGAACTGAACACAATGATGGAGAAACTGGCATATCTCCAACCAGCATTGGTCAATCGCTCCTCTCCGCTGCTCCTGCACGACAACATGCGACCTCATATCGCACAACAGACAGTCTTCAAGTTGCAATAAAAGGTTGATGGGGTTGGAGGCTCTTCATCATCCGCCCTACTCACCAGACCTTTCGCCTACAGACTACTACTTTTTCTAGAATTTGAATAGATTTTTTTTAAATTAAGTTATAAACTAGCGCTTGACCGCAATCCCGCCTGATGGTAAGCAGTGACGCAGTCGTTGGTGGTAAAGCGCACTATTGGTTCATTAAGAGCCTATTCACTCTAGCTTTGAAGTCACTCAAATTGTAGTCCGACGGAAACACCGCCGCTGGCAAACTGTTGCAATCCTTCGATGTACGCGGTATAAAAGAGGAGGCGAAATGCTTCGTCCGGATCGTAGTGGTGTTAACAACGTAAGGGTGGAAACTTGCCGTACGACGGGTCAACCGATGGTGGAACGGAGATGGGGGAATTAAATCTTGCAATTCCCTTGCACACTCCCCAAAATGCATCCTATAGAAGACCAAAAGGCTGGCTACTCTACGCCTGTGCTCTAGGCTTTGGAGACCGTCTCGAGTTAAGTTAGGGTTACCAATCAGTCTCTTCGCCCACCTCTCCACTGAATCCAAAGTGGCCAGGTGAGACTTAGCAGCACCAGCCCAAATGTGGCTGCAGTACTCCACACGAACCGACCTGTGCTTTGTACAACATTAAAGGCTGCCCTGGGGCCCTAGTCTGCTATTGCAATAGTGTCAAAATGCTCGACTTTTAATATCATAATGACCGATTTTCACAAAATCCTTAATCTGCTAACAAAATGGCGTGCCAAGTGGTCAATCACTGAACGAAATGGCATAACACGGTAATCTTGTAAAAAATCACAAATCAATGACTGACATACACGGTAATCTGCTAAAATTTTGACAGTTCTTTTGATCATTGAACTGTTACGATGACGTCTTTGTACAAACATTGCTTTTCGAAGCGAGGTAGCTCGATGGTGGTGGTGGTTTTGTACAAAAAGTGTGATATCTATTGTGTTTGTGGAATATTTGAGAATGTTTTCACTACTAGCAAATATTCTTGAGCTAGCCAACGCAGTGGATGCTAGAGAAAGAAGATAAGCAGGAGACGTGGAATTCATATTGCTTGACGAGTTTGAATACGAATCCCTTTAGTGATATTCCCGAGGCGGAATTTGGGAAAACGTTTCGCCTTGAATATGTCTCATTAAGAGGGTTAATTGAAGAACTCATTGTCCTGGCCAGACTGCATCGAATCGATAGCGTATGGACAGAAATTAAGGTGAGGAAACGTAATTTGACAATTGATGTATTATTCTATAGTAATCTATAGCTACAAACACGACATAGATTGATTAATGTTATATTTTTATTGCAGATTCTAATAGCACTTGCATTTTATGCATCGAGGTTCTATGAGAATTTTTATTGCTCAAGGTGCCCTCCATAAAGTTTCACAAATTACTGTGTCTACTGCAATCAATGAAGGAACAAAGACTTTGAAACTAAAAAATATACCACAAATATTGCAAACATGCCAAAAGCATTATTGCCACCTGATGAAGATTATGCAGGAACACTGCGGCAGGTATGTAATTTCTTTTAACTATGTTGGTAAAGGTACATAATAGTTGGACTTTTATTAGTTACTTTATTTATTTATAGTTAACTAAAATGGTACAACGTTAATTACATTAATTAACTTAAAAACTACTACTAGAACTAACATGCAACAGTGGACTCTCTCGCATACTTTCTTTCACAGAAGACCAAACATACACCCATAAGCTTATTCCATTCATCTGCAATCCTGTCACAACATAAATGAGACCACTATACCTATTAAAATTCAACATTTATTTATAACTATATATATACTTATTTTCTGCAACATAAATGAGACCACTATACCTATTAAAATTCAACATTTATTTATAACTATACATATATCTATTTTCTCATAAACTAAATATCAACTTTACATTAAGTCAAAAAGTTTTATTATACAAAAAAAAAGACATTTTGTCATATAAATAATAAAACACACCAATAATCAGTCTTTTAATTTAGGAGGAAAGCAATAAGAAGCCCCTAATTATCAAGACCATAGCAGGGTGAATCGGGATCTTCTTGAAGGTTGATCGGGATCACTGCAGCACTGCACTTTTGTTGACATACTGTGGAAAAATGCATAAAATAAATTAGCAGGTATGTAGTGTAAACCCTCCTCAATATTCTAGGAAAGTATGAAAATACTCTAATTATTATTAAAATGATTTAACTCTTTGTTACAGATCCACCGCAGTATTGCACAAAACAGAAATTTAAAATAAATTATTATTCTTTTTAATAAACACTGTTTCATTTACTTTTATATCCCTTTGTAACCCATACTGCTAGACATATCTTCTATGGACTATTATTATATTATTATATGGACATACTTAGTAGGTTATAGGTTGTTCAATATTTTAGATCTCTTCTAAAATATATTTAATTAAACTAGCTTTTAATAAATTGTCAAATTTACCTCTTGCATTCTCCAGAAATCTGACTCAGAATCTGATGACATTATAATTCTGCAGGGTTTCTGTAAAACAAAACTAAATTTAATAAAAAATTCCAACTTATACCTATTTAATTTGAAATTTGTAACCTAGCGCTTAGTATGTAGTTGCCATAAAGATTTTAAATTCTGGCCAATGTACTACTACTGATTTAAACCTACATCTAACACAATCTTAGCGGGGGGTTTTATATTTAATTGTTATGATATTGTTTTAAAAGCTACTTAATTCTTATTGTGGGTGTTGTATAAATAAATAAATAAAACACCCAATGAGTGGAAGTTTTCATTTTGAATAATTAAGTTTATTCTACTAAACTTTCATAAAGATGAATTACGAATAATAAACAGTACTTAATTACCTTTTTTGACACAGATGTCTCGGTGAACTTGAACTATTTTTGCTGTGATGGAGCTCTGTCGATTAATGACCTTAGTCAAGTCGTTGATGGTCTGAGCATGCAAAAGACGACTCAGCGTTTCTGACTTCAATAACATCCAGCCTTGAAGGATGATGCACAAAAATATAGTACTCTGTGATGATGCAGCTTGGAGTTTACAAATCACACTTCGACTTTTATTGACGCGGCTGTAGTGGCCAGGAGTCATATCTCGGCCTAAATTTGCTGATTGTTTTATTCTTGTTTTTCTTTATGTAGTAATTATAATTTTAATAATATAAACAAAAATAAATACATAACAAAACACCAGCTGTTAAAAAAAACAAATAAACGTCAGCGGTCAGTCAGTTTGTATTAATGTCACATTTGACTTTAACAGATAACAAAATTTTTAGTTTTATAGTTTCACAATAATGTTTTTTGCTATTTAATAACTATTTTCTACTCTAGGCTGCTTATAAAACTTGTAATTAATATTTAAAAATACATATTAACAAAATCTTGCTTAAAGAAATGTTCAAATTGGGTAGTAGTTTTTAAAGACTCATTTCTACTAACGAGTTTTATAATAATGGCAATACAACAATGACCATTCCGTTAAGAAATCAATGACCGATGTTCATGATAGAGCAGATTAGGGGCTAATAGCAAAATGACAATGGAAACGTGCTGGAATGACAAAATTATATAAAATAGCAGACTAGGCCCCCTGGTGTGAAGTACCGCCGGACCCTTGCGATAACGCCAAGTTCCTTGGCAGCCACCTTGGCTTTGGACTCAATGAACCGCCCAAAGTTTAGGGTGGAGGAAATCTCAACTCCCAAAAGCTGAAGGCGGTCGGTACACTCCAAGGATACATTTCGAAAAGTAGGAGCCAAGGTGAATGGGCTCCTTTTGGGGGTGAAAAGACACGCCTGTGTTTTGGCGGTATTGAATGCTACAAGTTTGGCATTGCCCCGTTCGGAGACTGCCACTTGCCTCTCGTCCAGCTGATTTCTTTAAGAATCAATAAACTGCCACTATGTTGGCAAAAATACATTGATTGCATGGGTAATTACTTCAATTAATACAAAAGATTTTTTTTCCCATTAAACGGCAATTTTATATTTAAAGACTTTTTTATATAAAATATGTTTAGAATCAATATATTTATTATAATCACTGATTAAAATCCTTAATTTTGATACCCAACTCGATATGCTTGGCAGAAAAAAAATGTAATTCTTTTTTTTGTTCCATTCAATATTAAGTTATATACATATTTGGAATCAGTGTTTAAAATCCTTTATTTTGATATCCCACTCGATATGCTTGGTAGAAATTTATTTCTTTATATCTCACAATATGGCGTCATACATCCGCCATTTTAATTTTTTTTAAATCTCACCTATCTAGTAGCAGTTGGGCAATTAAGTCAAATCTAACGATACCTCAAATATGAAAATCTGTTTAGCGGTTCTAGAGATACTAGGTAATAAAGAATAATACATACAAGATAGGAGCTAAAAACATAACCCTCCTGGCAGTCGGATAAATTATAAGCAATATCTTAATAGAAAGTACTTGTTTCATTGAATAGGTACATAATTATACTGATAGTGATTATATAACATAACATAATCAGATAAGATACTATAAGTCTTTATTTGCCTTAAACATGGTATAATGATGTTACAGTCTTATCAGCCTTTAATTTTCCCACTCCAGGGATACAGTCCTCTTCTCGGTGAGAGGGAGTGGGCTTTAATCTACCACGCGGGCAAAGTTGGGGGTTGGTAGATGTCACATGTCTTCGAAGTTTTGCCTCCAGGACATGCCGGTTTCCTCGCGATGTTTTCCTTCACCGTGTTGAGAGCAGTGGTGATGAAAATATTTATACAAGGTAAAGCGCCTGGAAAGTGATATCACTAGGGCACCACTGCTCTACCGTAGAGATTACCTTAAGAGGGGACTCTAGTGCCGAGGAATTTGGAAAATAGGTAGTTGAAGAAACTATTGCTGTCACGCTTCTTCCAACCTCTCCCCGTAAAGTGTGTAAAGGACAATTGCTGCTCAGGCTGATATTACCTACAAAAACGTTGACCAAAAGACGTTTCGTATTCCGCTGTTTACTTTTTCAAAATAAGACGGATCTCAATTATTTTTATATCAGAATTTAGAGGAAAAGCATAGGTACCTATGCTTCTATTATTTTCTTTTTAGACAAAAACTTACTTTGTCTAATAGTCATGTGAACATCACGGTAAAAATAGGTTTTTTTTCGCGATTTTATCAAATAAAATCAAATCAAAAATGTTTATTTGCTAAAATACGGTACAAAGGGTGTTACAGTGCATTTTCCAGCGTTAAAGTATCGTATTTCTTTTATTTATTATGTTTCGGAAAAAATCAAATGATAAGGCAATTACGGTGAAAAATTGTAGAAAAAGAAAATGTTCTAAAAGCATTATCCACGAAGAAAACAGCGGAATACATTTGTATAGAAAAAGCACACACATTGTTTTATCAGATCTCAAATAAATTTTTACATACAATTGAAATAGCTGCATGAATTTACATACTTTCATTTCATTTGTAAAGCTGTAGAAAAAAAAAAAAACTAAACTAAATAGAATAATTTCCTAAAAATTAGTTTAGAACCATAACAGTAAATCTTTATTTACAAAAACCTGTCTCCGGTTGCAACATTCGGCCTAACCACCATATCTATGCGCATTTTTTGTTCCGTCCTGTGTCAGAGTGCAAACACAGACGTCTGTCGGATCCAAGAGACAAAGGATGTACTTTGAGGCCTTCCAATTTACATGAACCTTTTCTCTGTGGTTGGACCCGAGTTGACAAATGACCAGTCCTTTTGAGGATATATTTTATGATTTTATCAGATTTGTGGTCCTCCAGTAGTAATGGCCGTGACTTATGAGAATTGTAGGTCGTGGGTTCATATCCCAAGCTAGCACTTTACTTGGTGTAAATCATTTCATAACAACCGCTCTCAAAACGGTGAAAGACGTATACCGTGATGAAACGGGGATGTCCTAGAACCATCCATCACTTATAAGTGATCGATGGTTAGAACCTAATATTCGAAGATATATATTATTACATATGTGAAATCGGCCACACTTTCGCACTAGGGAAAAAAGTCCTATCACTTTTTGTTTCATTGTATATCTTTGTTATCAAAATAGCCTTGCGATTTTTCAGCTTAGACTGGATTCTTGTTCATTCAAATTTTTGCACGATACAATATTTTGATATTATTGGCTTTTAAAGGATGAAATATTTCATAGCGATTTATACTTATAACAATATACCTTTTCAAGATAAATACAATTGAATCCTAATGTAAATATTATATAAATCAGGATGGTAAACTTTATAACTCATAATTTAATTCATTGTGATTTATTATGCAAATATTCCAACACGTATAACTTTGCAAAGTTCATTAATTTTACTTCATATTGTTTGTTCTTCATTAGTTCTTTGGACTTACAGCTGAATAAAAATTGTATTGTGTGTTTGAACAAGGTAAGCAAATGAATGTTCATAGCAAAATATAAAATGCATTTCCTAGACTGGTTTGAATTCAGTATAATAATATAATAATATTTATTTATTTCTCCACAAAGGTAGTTACAATTTTACTTAAAGCTAACAGTTTAAATATTTACAAGTCCTTTATGAGAGCTGGTGTCTGAAGTAGGTTTCAGGAAAACCTGTAGTACAGATCACCAGGCTCTCGCCGCCTCGTAGTGAGCTAGCGTATGGTACGTGCAGTCGTGCATATCACGTGTTAAGTTTAATTGTTAACAACTACATTGAAGTGAAGACAATTTTTATAAAACTTAAACTATGTTGTGTAGTATGTTGTGTGTGTGCGTGTGCGGGGGTGTGTGTGTGTGGGGGGGGGGTCTGTGTGTGTGTGTGTGCATGTGTGTTGGCGTGCAAGGGGCGTTAGAGGGTGTGTTGGCGTGTGTGTGTGTGTGTGTGTGTGTGCATGTGGTGTACGTTTATTGGAGCTTTACTTAAGGTTTTATTATGATTTCAGTATTTTCATAATCTTGTTGAAGGAGCCAATTGGTAACGATAATTTTACATTCCTTTTTAGGTTTAGGGTAAATATTTAGGATTTTGTTTATTTTGTTATAAACAAGACCTCCAAGATAACAGAAACTGCTTCGTGCGAGTAGTGTGGTAAAGGAACTGGTGGGACAGACATTGTGTTTGCGACGCTTGTCGGCCAGTTTGTGTGGGTCATAAGGAGTTAGTGAATGAGATCTCATTGTTACGCTCAGAATGAACTGTTGTCGGACTGATAATATTCTACAAGTAGAATAAAGTTCGGACGTCGGGTATAGGAAGGGGAGACGCCATCCAACCTTTAGTATCAAACGTTGCGCTCTTTCTAATTTTATAAGTGACGTCTTTGCAGCACCACCCCAACAAAGTATGCAGTAAGTTGTTATTGATTGACATAGAGCCTGGTATACCATTTTTATCACTGATATGTCCGCAATGTGACTTAGGTTTTTGAAAATGAAGATGAGCTTACGTAATCTGGATGAGAGTGATTCGATATGTTGGTGAAACTTTAGTCTATAGTCAATCTGGACGCCAAGATATTTAATGGAGTCTGTGCTACTCAAACTCGGACAACGGCAGGGCTCATTTGGTTTGCAGTTGTGGGCTACGAGAGTGAAGGAATTAGATGATGGTTGGCCAGAGCTAGTAAGAGAAAATGTAATATACTTTGTCTTGTCTATATTCAATGTTAGTGAATGTTTAGAGAGCCATTTTGAGACCAAATTGAATCCCGACTGTGCATGACTGAAGGCATCTGTCCAAGACTCACCATGAAAGACTAGTGCAGTATCATCGGCGTAAGTAAAAATTTTCCCGTTTTGAAGGTAGTGATTGCAAAGGTCGTTTATAAATATAAGAAATAGAGTAGGGCCAACGATGCTGCCCTGGGGAACCCCATATGTAACCGAAAGCTCATCGCTAACGCAGTCATTGATCTTAACGCGTTGTCGACGTCCCGTCAGGTAACTTTGAAAAAGAGCAAGCTGAGTGCCCCTGATGCCTATGTACTCCAGCTTTTCTAGACTAGAAGAGTGGGGACAGAAATCGTATCAAAGGCCTTGGCCAGGTCCAAAAAAATACCAATCACCTTGTTTCTATGGTCCAGCTCAGACACCACTTTATTTGTTAGATTTAGAACCGCGTCATTTGTTGAAATTCCTGACCGAAACCCGTATTGGTTAGGTGATAATATATTGTGTGAATTAAGGTACTTGACAAGTCTCTTATTTAGTAATTTTTCTAAAATTTTTGACAGAGTTGGTAAAATAGAAATGGGTCTATAGTTGTTTACACACGTCCTGTCCCCACTCTTGTAGATAGGGTGAATAACAGCTACTTTATACGCATCAGGGAATATTCCAGTTTCAAAGGCCAAATTAGAAAGAAAAGTAATAGGGGGAACCAGTATATCGCTGAATCTTTTCAGGAAAAGTCCAGAAACATCGTCGAGGCCCACTGCACAATCAGACCGCATATTCATTATCACTAATTCAGTTTCAGCATTATCAGTTGGATTAAGAAAAAATGTGTTTATAAAGGGTGTATTGTGAGTTGAGGGAGTAGGGTCACTGTTTATATTGTCCTTATCTATGGCCTCTGCCAGTGTACGACCAATGTTTACAAAAAAGTGGTTTGTTTCGTTGACTGATGATATCGGGTCTATTGGGGATAACAGTTCCGCTGCAGATGTTTTCTGTTTCTTTGTAAAAGTAATTGTTTTCACAGCGTCCCAGAGCTTTTTAGTATCTTTTTCTGCGGACTTTAACAAGGATTTTTCATAATTATTTTTGGCCTTTCTTAAAATTTTGACACAGTAATTCCTGTACCTATTATATGTAATTTTTAATATCTCGTTAGTGGGTGATTTTTTGTATTTAATATGTAAATGGTCTCGATTTTTCACGCATTTTAATAACCCGACAGTCATCCACGGTTTTGTTAATCGTTTTCTATTTGGCACTGGTTTAAGTATACAATTGGCGATAAGGCAACGGTTAAGGGAATTAATAAAATAATTAGTAGCTTCGTTTACACATTTTAGCTGGTACATAGTATCAAAATCAACATTTATCAGGTCCATTTCAAGTTTTACGTAGTCAAATTTTTTGATAGTTTTATTAATGTTTGTTTTAGGAAAACTATGGGAAGCGCCCAGAAAAAGTATTACGGCGTCATGATCAGTTACTGAGGCATGGGCAACATAACAATGTGCTATATTTTTGGTTCTTAAAAGTACATGATCGAGGCAATTTCTGCTTCGAGTTGGCAATGTGTGTGCCGGAAGCATACCGTAAAAAGCAGCCATTGATAAATACTCTGAGGATCGGGGATCGGTGTTGTTTTCTTTAATATCAATATTTATATCGCCCGTAATTACTAAATTTTTATATGATGAGTAATTTTTAAGAATCTGAGATAGAGAATGTAAGAAGTTAGTAACGTTGTATATTGATGGTGGGCGGTAAATTGCAATAATGGCCGTATCTTGATTTAAAATAATAATAAGACAGTTCGCGTCATTTAAAACTGGTTCGACAACAGCAGCTTTATAGTTTTCTCGGTAGTAAATTACTACGCCTTCATTTTGCGTACAGTGCCGAGTGGTAGAGGTGGAGTAATATCCATCAAGAGTTGGGAGGGGAGGGGAATTCAACAACCAGCACTCCGTTAAAACAATAAGATCCCATTTCGTGTTAGCACGATGTAAAAGAGTGAGAATATTGGGGTAATTGTGGGACAAACTTCTAATATTTTGATTTAAGATAGAAATTGCCTTATAGTGAGTTTTGGACAATTTTGCACAGTCTTCTATCAAACAATTGCCAGCTTTCGAAACAGATATGAGGTCAAGATCAGTATTGATGTTCTCAATGGTGTCGAATTTTAATGGAAATAGTAATAATCCAGGATACATGGTATATGTAGGATTTTAAATCAATAATGTTGGCTCTGTTATTGGTGTTAATTGATACCATAATTAGAGGATTGTTCGTGTTCGTATTATATTGTGAATTGGAATGTTTCTTTGCATTAGTACGAATGTATGAATGTGTGAATGTTTGCGCGTATATAGGTGAGTGATAACTTATATTATATATAGACCCAAAAGTAAAAACTGCAGAGTATTGTAATGTTATAATCAGTTTAAATAAAAAGTATGATGATGATGAGATGTGATGAGAATGATGTAATGAGATGAAATGAAGTGGTTTTGTGAATAGTGTGTTGAATAAAATATTAACATGCATAATAATTAAAGGATTAATTGAATAGTGTTTACAATAATTATAAACAATAACAGAATTATTTGACTTAAGAATTATTTGAAAAAATAAATTACAGTTATCAATAATAATACTATAGATTCGATTATCGGTTATTAAAAAATAGGTTACAAAAGGCAGTCATGCATTAATTCTTAATTTATCGAGGTCCGATTCGGAGTTTATGCGGATCTGCGGATCATTCACCTGTTTGCGCAGGTAAACTGCACCATGAGCTGTCCAGCAGAATGAGTAACCGTAACTCTTCCGAAACGACCGTGCTAGGAAATACAATCTTTGTGTTTTATGAGATAACGTCTCTGCTATGTAAATCGGTCGGGTCGGTTGCTTCAACTTTAAATGGGCAGTGTTAAATTTTTCACTGTTGGCTTTAGTTTTGTTGAAAGTTTTCACACCGTCAAGGATTTTGTTTTTCGGCAAAACCGAGTTGAACTCAACAATGACAGGGCTTGAGTCATCACTAGGTTTTGCTCTGAAGACGTCTCGTATATTAGAGCTGTCAATGTTAATACTCAGAGCTTTTCCTACATTTGTAACCAAGTCGCAAAGAATCTCTTTGGTTTCTCCATTTTCTTTGGGAATATTCCGAATCTCAATTCCACATGCTCTCGATTTTCGCTCCATAGACTCGATTTTATCTTCCAGCTGTATAATCTGTTTTTTGTCCTCCTTACGTTCGGATTCCAGACTTGCAATACGCAGCAAAACCTCATCGTACTTGCTGGACATATTCTCGACGCTTGCCTTAAGCTCACCGTTCTGCCTAATGATATCGTTTAGTTTTGATATGAGATCATCAAAACGCCTTTCTTGATCCTTAGAAAAGTCGGAAAATATTTTTATTGGTAAGTTGTCCGAGTCCCTGTCGTTGCCTTCAACTTTCCTTTTTTTCCTACGCTCTGTTAGGTGTTTTGCGGACGTAAAAACATCAGGCGTTGGCGCACTCAAGGGTTCTCTGCATTCATTTGTATCGGAAAGTGCGGATTCCACGATTTCTGGCACCTTCATAGATGCCATGGGCAGCGGAGATGCCGGTGGTGTGCGATTTATTGGCATTATCGATGGTCTGGTAGCAGAGCAACACAAGAACCCAATCGAATCACGATACAACAAAGATAGCTTGTTCGTCAGCTGGACTTTAACTTGAGCACCAACAACTTAGGTGGTGACTTGAGCCGCTGAGCGTATGAGCTTAGAGATTAATGTGTTGAACTTGTACAATACCTATTTAAATTCTTCCGTACACAATAATTTGTTTTTTTGTTTTTTTTTTTCAACACCGCCACACGCAGAAATATATAAGTTCACTTTAAAAGTTTATAATGAATTTTTGTTTGTTAACTCACGTAATTGTTTTGCACTGTTATAGCACTTTCACTGATTGATTGTTGTAATGTTTTTCACGTATCACTTTAGTTTTTAGGTCATTTACTATATCAAAAACTATTTTTATCGAATAAAAATCCGGGAGTTGCCAATAACACGACTACTCGCGTCAACGTCCGGAGGCGGGGGGAATTATGAATCTTCGTTGTAATTTTTGTTCAATTTTGAGTTTTTATCATGATTTGTCGTTCTATTCGAATGTTTTACTACATTTGAATCTTGAAATGCATTATACTTGTAAGTATACCATTGAGCATTTAATTATGTTCATTTTCATTTAAATTGTCATCCTAGAGTTTACTTGTTCATCGAATCTTTGAGTTCCTTAGATTCTGAGTTGAGCGATTCGATTTTTGACAAATGCTTGTACTGTCTGGACCGGTTCACTCAATTTTTATGTTCTTTCCTCAAAAGACTATGTTAAGCACTAATCCACATTGTATTCATGTGATCCTTAGGCCTTACTATAACATGTTAAAATCATCAGTGAACCGGTGTGAAAAAGAGATAGCGCTATTCATCCTGTATAGCTCCATCTTTCTCTGATACTGAAACCATGATTGTTTTAATACGTCATAGTATCCCATCTGACCAAGATTATGTTTAAATATTGAAAAAGACCTCTGATTAGGCTTCGACCTTTCTTTCAGAGAAGTCAAATAGGAAACTCAGAACTCATCTAATTTTAAAAAATATGATTGACGTGTTTTTACAAATCTACTTACATGAAATAATTCGTTTATTATTTGAGAAGCGCGCCAACAGATGAATCTACTCCATCATCATCACAGCGTTAATCCCAGTCGCATCCGAAGCCTTTTCAGCTTTGGAGTCTGGGGTCCGCTTTACCAGTTCAACTGCTGAAATGGCTAAACTTCGACATTTTCCGTGAAGCGACTGCCGTCTGACCTCCACAACCCGAAGGCGACATCGAAGCATTTCAGCCAGACCAATTGTTGGACTTTTGAGGGCTCCAACAACCCGTAACGACTGCCACTAGATGTTTGTATGGCAACCGGGACCAACGGCTTAACGTGCTTTCCGAGGCACGACCAGACCAGTGCAAGTATTCATATTCATGCATACAAATACTTGCACTGTGCGGGAATTGAACTCGCACCACCTTGCGCAGCGACCGCGTCTGCTACCGCTACGCCACGGAGGCTGTCACCAGACAGACGAATCTACTGATTCCACATAAATAAAGTTATAATGGATTGTAACCACACAAGAAGTAAATATTAACAAAATGTTAATACCGATATTTAAGGAGTAAACAGACATTTATAAATAAAAACAATGTTGGCATTCTATAATTTAGGTTTGCAGTGAACTCCAATGGGCTAATCTGGACCTTTAAAAATGTAATTTCAATATCACTAATAGGTAACAACGATATTTTTGAACATTCTTATGCCGTGGGTCATACATACACTGACAAGTTAATCTTGATGAATGACAGTTTTACCTTAATTTAATGACATCATTATGGCGGCCATTTTGCGGTCAAGGAAGTCAGCTGGGTAGTTTCAGTCTTATTTAATTAACGCCAATAATTTATTAAGGCATTTTTTTTTTTGGGACAAAACCCGCCACACTGTTCCCAACCCACTGCAACTCCTGAAAGCCAGAATCAACAGTGGAGACCGCCAGAAAAACGCCGAGCAAAGAAGCTCGACGAGTCCCGGAGAAACGTTTCAACTGTCTTGGGTCCCGCAACGAAATTAATCAGAAAATAATAGCGGAGGAGTAAGAAAAAAGATATTTTTTCCACTTCCCTCCATAATAAGCAGGAGACAGAATAGAACTAGGCCAATCGGCACAAAGGGACATTATTGCAACTGGGAGAAGCCCAGATTGCCAAGCACCACGGAATAACATTTGATCAAGTTAATGGGTCCTAAGTAGGTATTTGCTGTTACAATTGATTCCAATAATAGGTATGGCAAAAGCGCCTGAACGCACGGAAATTAGTTCTAGTTTCAACAAGGTCCGTATAATAAACAACTCCGGATGTAACTTGTACACTATCCAACATCATATTGCGTTCATTCTGCCAAAGAATACACTCCCACAAGATGTGATGTGCGGACTGTTCAAATTCACAGTTCGATGTAGAACACTGACACAAAGGCGAAGGAACAAGTTTAAAAGAATACAGTTTACTTCTAAAGTTGCCATGACCTGTGAGAAATTGGGCAACGCAGTGGTCAACCTCCAGCCATGTCTTAGCCAGCCGATCGCCAACGGATGGAAAGAACAGATGGAGGTGCCGGCCCTTGATGGAATTATCCCACCTACTTTGCTATTCGGATAAGAGGTCCTCCCAGACGTCAGTCTGATGTTTAAATAATCTAGAAATTCTATTGAGGTCGCGTTGTGTAACAAAGTTAGTGTCCATGGCCTCCCCCCTCGCGGAGTAGTACATTGAAGCACGTCGCTGTACTTCAAGATCGACTGGAAGTACACCTGCCAGAACAGGTAAGGCTTCAGTACTGACTGTTCTATACGCCTTGCATAAAAATATCAATGCCAAACGTTGGCTTTGAAGCAGTTTACGTCGCGCCGCCCCTATGCTGGCCCTATCGGCCCAAACAGGTGCACCGTAGCACATACATCCTAAGTAGGTAGCTGCATATGTAGTTTTTAAAGTTAGGAATGATAGACCCCAAGTTGCTTTGGATATTCTAGTTAGGGCATAAAAGTTCCTTTTAGCTTTTTCGCCAACTATTTTTATATGTTCGATAAATGAAAAATTCCTTTCTAAGACCATACCAAGGTAGCATACGGATTGCTGTTTTTTAACGGGAACGTTATTAAATTTAATAGTAGGCAATGATTTAAGATTACCTTTTAGTAGAAGTTGATAGGTTTTATGCGGCGCAAACGCTAGGCGGTTACGATCACCCCACTAAGATATTAGATTTAGGTAAGTATGGGCCAAGTTCTCAAGTCCGGCTCGGGTACTTGACTGAATGAGCAGTAGGCCGTCGTCCGCGTAACCAGTAAGTGAATAGCCGCAAGGAAGCGGGATCGCGAGAAAATCATCAAAACCCAAATTCCATAAATAAGGACCGACAACTGAACCCTGAGGACATCCCATGGTTAGTGCTTTAGTACTAGAAAAAGGCATTTATTAAGGCATATTTACATTGAAGTAGGTTTTTGGCAAACAATTTGTTAGACTAACTCGAGTTGGTCTCCAAAGCCTAGAGCACAGGCGTAGAGTAGCCAGCCTTTCGGTGTTCTATAGGATGCATTTCGGGGAGTGTGCGAGGGAATTGCATGATTTAATTCCCCCATCCCCGTTCCACCAGCGGACGACCCGTCGTACGGCTGGTTTCCCCCCTTACGTTGTTAACACCACTACGATCCGGACGAAGCGTTTCGCCTCCTCCTTTATACCGCGTACATCGAGGGACTGGAACAATTTGCCAGCGGCGGTGTTTCCGTCAGACTACAATTTGAGTGTCTGCAAGGCTAGAGTGAATAGGCTCTTAATAAACTAGTGCGCTTTACCATCAACGATTGCGTCACTGCTTACCATCAGGCAGGATTGCGGTCAAGCGCTGCTTTATAATAAGTAAAAAAAAAAGACTTTCTTCGTGCTAGCTTTTCCTGTTCTTGAGGTTTTAATGGGTTATTTTCTTTTTAAATGAGATTTAAGTACTTTTCCGTAACAAATTGATTCAAACTTATAAATGCAAACCTGGCTGCATTGGTTAGCATTCATTCGAGCATCTGGTACATAATTAGTTTATTAATTACTGCAGCCAAACCGCCCTACATTTTTTTACTTTCCAGTCGCACCTAACATGCAATGTAATATTAACTAACTTTAATAAAGCTAAAGAAATACTCATTTATTGCCTACAGGTAGTCTTTTGGGTAATTTTGTTTAAAACATACTAAGAAACATGCGGATTCCAAAGCCTACGAGTAGGTAGTATCATGTAATGTAGTTGGTAGTCGAGAAACTGTAGCTAAGACTCAATGAGGTAAGTAAATTTCTGTCCCGCTTTATGTTGTCCTGTATAATTTAGTTAAAAAATAGGAGATGCCTACTCTTTGTCTCTGAGAAAAACTCGTGATTTCCCGGAAGACCTATCTACCTATCTCAAGTTTTTTTTTATTAAATTTCAACAATAACAGTCTTTTCTGTGATATGCCATTTTTTGAGAGCTCGTTAAATTTTGAGTTGAGGTGCATAATTTCCGACAAATGTCCTTCTGTGTCTCGGATGCATGTATGATTTTTGACATACGCCGCACTGTCTAAACAGCTCTATGTATGTATGTTTAGCATGTAAAATTGTTGGAACGGACCTACTTACAAAGTAATATCATTTATCAGTTTTTTTTCTGACCAAGTGGCGTTTCTGCGAAGATTGTCATTTATATCTTTAATGGCAATATCTTTTGTACTAAACTATAATTATGTATTGTTACATAGTTGTATTGTTTGACTCTATTGGCGTAATCTTTGCTAATATTATAAATCTGAAAGTGAGTTTGTTTATTTGTTCGTTTCGATTTCACGCCGTAACTACTGAACCGATTGCTTTGAAATTTTGCACACGTAAAGTTAGGAGTCGGGATTAAATAATAGGGTATTTTTTATATCGGAAAAATTTGATATTTTCAAGGGAAATCTAAAAAGCGCGATATAACCGATTTCCACGCGGGCGAAGCAGCGGTCGCAAAGCTAGTGGTAAATGAAATATTAAAGTGTTTAGAGATGCAAATACTTCATTTACCATTTTTGAACCATTGAATTGTAATATCTGCACAGTATAAAATAAACAAAATTAGGCCTAAAATACCTCCCAGAGGAACTCTTCTATTAATAGAACGAAAATTCGATGTAAGAATAGTAGATCTACAAATTGTTTTATATCACTAACGTAGCTAGCCAATTAATATAAAAAAACAACTACGGTTGTTATGATATTCATTGCCATTTATTTACTTATTCATTTATTTATTAAGTTATTTATTTATTTATAAAAACTCTTACCTCCAACTACCTTACCTTACTATTACAGATCTGTGATACAATTTATACGATAGCGGGGCCTTACATATTAATCCTTAATCTAAATCTTATATAAAATTGTACACTTTAACTAAAAACTTCAACTACATTGGAGTTACAAATGATATGTAGTAACAACAACCATATAATATAACAACCATACCTGTTGTTTGTTTTTATAAAAATTATTTTTCTATTAAATCAATTCACAGTGTCATGCACCTGCGTATTCAATGTTCAGGTATGGGGCTGTACCACCTCTCAGCTCTAGATTTCAGGATGCTGTTGTTACTGGCGCGTACCCTGCACGTAATGGAAATGCAATGCTTGCGCTTTATAGAGTGGAAGCCACTCATTATGGCCCAGACACTTGAAAGAACTGACTTGCTTTAAATGACTTTCGCAAAGTTTCTTTAGTGGTTCAATCGGGAAAGTTATAGTGCCTGCCTTGAAGACTTAATACTTTGCTATTCTTAACATTGGATCTGACCTGATGAGTCCCCGCGTGACTCACATATCGTACGCAGAATTATCATTGCTTTAATGTCTCATTATTTATGTAACTTCTATACATGTTGACCAGCTATGTGGTATAATGTATAATTGTATATGATAAAGGTCTCTTATTGGTCCCTAAAACTGCAGAATGGAATTAAAAATTATAACATGCCTTTCTAACGATTATAATTATTAATTTTAAAAGCAGTGTTAAGAATGTTTCCTAGTTTTACAAAATTTATATTTTGGCAAAGAAATATGCTTTACTTAAGTAATAAAATTAGATAGAAGTAATATCTCAATAGTCTAAAAACATTAATAAAAGAAGTATTATTAAGCACGTGAACATTATCAGAAGTATTGCGCAATCTGCCAGAAAAGTGAGCCACATGTGGCGTGGCCATCTTGATTCGTAGATGGTCATAAAATAAATTTAAACTCACACAAAATACCGAAACATAAAATAAAAATTTGACTAACTCCCTTTAAGACTTCTATTCCATACTTTAATGGATTTCACTCGTAAAAAAAACTTAGGTAGGAATACTATACCTTCCTATGAGGAAGGAAAATTACGTTTTATTCAGTTTGAAATAAAGGCCATGAAAAACAAGAGAGAAGCACAAACTCAAACACTTAAACCCCTTTTTCTTTACTTAATTGTTTCGACTAAATTGTCTAAATGAAAAAGTATCAACTTTCTGTCATAGTACATACAGCTCCAGAAAAATCTCACCCCCTTAAGATATTTACGTGCGCGCCATCTCTGAGACATAAATAAAGCTGCTAAGATATTTAAACAAAAATAGCGACCGCTAGGTAATATCCATCGCATCTTGGTATTTAGTTAGTGCATCCTACCTATAGATATTTTTAAACTTCTAAATTTGTTCCAGATTATACTATAGTTTTATAGAAATTTCTAAAAAACTCACAATGGATTTTAAAAATTTATTAGCGTAAGAAAGAATCGAACCTGGTTCGTTACATAGTCACAAGCCAATCTGTTATACCGCTGCGCCATTCAGTTGCTTAACAAAGTGGTGAAATTCATCGTTATGTTTATAAGTCCTCCATCCACGATCATACACAACATTGACAATATTAACCTACACTTAAATAAATACTACTACTTAGCAACAGCATAGTACTAAAACATAATAAATTAATGAAAGCACCCACCAAAATACACCTACCCACATTTATAAAATTAATACGCTGATCATAAAAATAATTACCTACTACTTCGATTTATATAAACTATTCGTTACTATGAAATATAATATTACTAGCTTCGCTCGCGTGGAGTTCGGTTATATCGCGCTTTTTAGATATCCCTCGGGAACATCAAATTTTTCCGGGATAAAAGGTAGCCTATGTTCTTTCTCAGGGTCTAAAGATTGTCTGTGCCAAATTTCATCAAAATCGGTTGAGAGGTTTATGCGGGAAAGCGTAACAGACAGACAGACAGACAGACAGACAGACAGACAGACAGACAGACGGACAGACAGAGTTACTTTCGCATTTATAATATTAGTATGGATAAATGTTAAATATCCATATTAAAATATGGCTAATAATAAAATAAGTTGGGGCACTAGAAATGATAATCAAATTGAAACTTACCAGAATTATTGTAATTCAGAGTTAAAACTTTTGGATTTCCCTTCTGAGGTTACACATTGTGCCGATGGAAGGTGTGATGATGAGGCTCACAAGCTAATAATTAGTAAATTTTATGAAAGAATTATAAATATTTTGACGGAGGCGGCAGAGTGCAGCAGTAATAAGTGTGCACCTTACCGTAGAAAACATAAACAGGTAATAGGTTGGAACAGGTTTGTCGCGGGTGCATATGGGAGGGCTCGACTTTGTTTTCAGGCCTGGGTACATCATGGTAAACCTGGTACGGGACCTGTCTTCAGAGATATGTGCGAATCTAGGAAAATATTTAAATCGAGATTTGAAATATTGTCAAAATAATGTAGATCAGATGAGAATGAATAACATAGCTGAGCATCATGCAAACAAGAACTTTAGGGATTTCTGGAAATGTACAAAATACTTGAACCCAGAGTCGAGCCTTCCTGTGAGTATTGGTGATGCAATTGAGCCTCGGGACATTGCCTGTGCCTTCCAGCGACATTTCAAGGTCGAGACACCGCTCGGATCGGCGTCGCGGGTGCTGGATGCTGGGGCATGTCCTGGGGACGTTGCCATTAGATTCTCTGCCAAGAATGTGGCTGCAGTTATTAATAAGATGGTTCGAGGTAAGTCTCCGGGACATGATGGGCTCGGCATCGAGCATCTGAGGTACGCTGGTGTACATCTGCCAAGAGTTCTTGCTTTGTTCTTCAACCTGTGTATGAGTCATAGTTACCTGCCTGACGATTTAATGTATGCTGTAATTGTTCCTGTTATTAAGAATAAGACTGGTGATTCTGCCGATATTGCTAATTATAGACCCATCTCGTTAGCAACAGTCGTAGGTAAGGTATTGGACAGTTTGCTTGATCAACAGTTGTGTGAGCACCTAAATCTGAATGACGCTCAATTTGGCTTTAGGCCGGGTCTGTCGACTGAGAGTGCCATCCTCTGCCTTAAGCAGACTGTTCAGTACTATACATCTAGGAATACACCTGTGTATGCTTGTTTTTTAGACCTCTCAAAGGCGTTTGATATGGTGTGCTATGATAAGCTGTGGCACAAGTTGCGTCACGAGACGACATTGTCACATGATGTCATAGCATTGTTTGAGTATCGGTACAGTCATCAGCGGAATAGTGTCAGATGGGCCGGATCTTATTCGGATGTATACGGGTTGGAGTGTGGGGTGAGGCAGGGGGGATTAACCTCGCCGCGTCTCTTCAACCTGTATATGAACCAGTTGATTGGGGAACTTGGCAGCACTAAAGTCGGTTGTTCAATTGATGGGGTTTGTATGAACAACATTAGTTACGCGGATGACATGGTGCTGCTGAGTCCCTCGCTCTCTGCACTGCGTAAACTTTTGAGCGTGTGTGAATCCTACGCGGAGGCCCATGGACTTAGATATAATCCGAGGAAGAGTGTTTACATGTTCTTTAAAGCGGGGGCTAAAAGCTACTCAACTGTGCCTCCGGTCACTCTTTGTGGGTCACTGTTGACCAAGGTGGATCAGTTCAAGTATCTGGGTTACTGGGTCACCGAGGATTTATCTGATATTGCGGATATTGAGAGGGAGCGTAGGGCGTTGTCGGTCCGCTGCAACATGTTGGCTCGCAGGTTTGCGCGTTGTTCTACACAGGTGAAGGTAACCCTATTTAAGGCATACTGCCAGACCTTCTACACGTGTAGCCTGTGGACCAACTTCACTCAGCGGGCGTACAACGCTCTGCGTGTTCAGTACAACAACGCGTTTAGGATTCTGTTGGGGCTGCCACGGTTTTGTAGCGCGTCATCGATGTTTGCCGATGCTAGAACCGAGGATTTCCACGGTATTATAAGAAGACGGAGTGCGTCGCTTCTGCGCCGTACCTGTGGCAGTTCGAATGGGCTCCTGAGGGTGTTGTCCGAGCGGTGGGACTCGCCTTTTTTAAGGAGGTGGCTGCAGTTGCATGCTAGCCCCTGCGATTATCATTTAATGTAATTTTATTAATGTGGTTTTAGTTTTTAATTATTATCTATTGTTATTTAAATTTTGATTTGTGATTATTTTTGTTTTCTGATTTTTATTTTTCTGATTTTGATTGTTATTAATTTCAATTTATCTCATTTTATGTAATTTATGGACCTGTGTCTGAGAATAAATGATTATTATTATTATTATTATATTTTAATATGGATCATTAACCTCAAATTTCGCAATGCGTGAAAAAGGCCGCTTATTTGTAAGTACTAATTGTTATATATATAAGATCACTAATGTACACTTAGTAAGCATATAAATACATTGATAATTCAATAATATTTATATTCTTATGGTATTAACTAATGTATTCATCCAATTTAGATTAATAAATATTTATTTACTGATAAAACTGATAATTTAGTTTTGATGATATCTCAAGAAAACCAACATGTTACCCACTTTTGAAACAAACAGAAAAACAATTAAGTAACTATAAAAAACTTAACTAGAAATTTAACTTGTGGGGTAAACTAATAACGGAGTGGGTAACCTTCACTTTCTGTTTTGCGACGTCATGTTTCACTCAATAAAATTATAAACTTACCCTCAATCTTCTTCATTATCTATATTATATATAATCGATACTGCCGACATGAATGATAACTTCATTGATATCACAGAGATGGCGCGCACGTAACATCGTCGTATAATAAATAACATTTGTCAAAAGATGTCGCTTTTAGGGGGTGAGCTTTCTCTGGAACCGGGTGTATAAAGGTCATAAAAATTTTGCCGCATTGGAAGATCTTCTACATATCTCTACTCTTTTTCTGGCAGCCGTTAATTGAAGTATATTTAAGGATTTTCTGTGAATGTGTTCCAGAATACTACAACTAATATCACAGACACATTGTTTTTTTCATTTTTGTTATATTGTTGCACGATGGAACCACCGATGGATCCCTAATAACTGAATTAAAAGTATAATAATAACATTGTTATTATCCCACTGCTAGAGAAAGGCCTAACCCATATTCTTGCATCTAGACTGTTGCTGTGCCCTTTTTCCGTCAGGAATGAGTCTAAATCGTCATGCCAGCGTTTCTTACACCTTACGGCTAAGGTACCCTCTGTGTGACAACCTTAGCCCATTTGTTGTGAATGAATCCTACAAGTAAGACTTGCCCAGTCCCACTTCCGACTGTAGCGGCGCCAGTTTATCTGTTATATTAGTTAACTTTCTTGTGTAACATATTGTATTGTGTATTTTTATTAGAGATCGAAATTGCTGAAAAGCTTGGAAGGCTACTTGCATAACTCCATAAAAGTAGTGTTAATAAAAATTTGTTCTACTGCATTTTAATAACTACTATTTCTGTTTTGTAGCGAGAATTCCTGTCGTACAATAGATGACACTCAGTGTTGATATATCTACAACATGAACTCTCTTCCACATTCCACCGGCGCTTACTATTGTCTGCATACTCCGTAGTTTTACTCATAACACATTTTTGTTGATATACAGAGTGACGTCGACATAGAAATTGTTGGAAAATACGGTATTGTTTTGATTATGGAATGTATTTTACAATTTTGTTAAGCTTTCTAGAACACTTTGAGGAATGCTGTAAAGAGTCATGTGCCGTTCTGTCGTCAAACAATAAGCTGCGCATTTGCACACAATCTCACAACTATGCGGACTTGAAGTCGAATTCATTATCTGCCTAGCCTTTTCGTAATCATGTTGAAGGCAGCTTTCAGTCTAACCGGATTCAGCAATAATGAGAAATACGATACCCCGTGGTAAGGCTGATAGTCAAACTTTCAGATTTTTAACGACTGTCAAAAATCTACGACTAATATGATGTAACATCCATTGTACCGATGACAAGCAATCGAATTATTTGTAAAAAAAAAGAGTAGATTAATTTTATAACCACTATATTTTAAGAGATCACACAGGATTATCAGCATGCAACAGCTTTTTAAGCATGTTAGGGCCTCAATTAATCAAAGAAGATAAAACATATATTTTTATTTCTTTATTTATTTAGAAACATACACTTATAGCACTATTACAGAGCAGTCGTTGAAGCTGTTTCAAAATAAATGCGTTTCAGAACTGTAAAAATTGTATAAATATTATCTCTGTTTAATATTTACTTACTCGTATTTCCTCACTTTACTGTAAAATATATATAAATAGAATAATTAGGAAAGCCAATGCAGCAAGTCTCTAATTAAATGTAAACACTATTTATGAGCGCAAACAGAGTGAGATTGCCGAGTTGCTGGAAATGGCCGCGAGCCAGAACGAAGATCTGATACTAATTTTAACATACATAAATATCAAACGACATCTGAATACGGATGTGTGTGCATGGATGTACGGATGCACGGATGTGCCGTATACTCGGAATTGTAAAATCCGCCTGCAAATTATTTATGGGTGTGCTATGCAGGCGATTTAGTCGCGTTTTGTGCCGCCATAATTTATGGATTTTCTCGTGAGCTAATCACTTCAAAATGTTGGTAAATTTGTTTAATAGTCATTGCGGAATAAAGAGAATATGTTACTTGCATATTATGTCATTGCTTGGTAGATAGTACTCATTAAAAACTTTGCTGTGGCGCAGTTATCTCTACTGTGCTAAATCCACGATTATTGCACCTTATGTGAGAAATAACAAGCATTTCGTTTTAACACAGTTTCGACTAGAAGATATTATTTTAGTTTCATTTTGTATTGGCGGCTGCCAATATGAATATGGCGTAGACTTTTTGTCGAGGAGCCAGTGAAAGTAACGATGAGAAGGGAAGTGGCATTATATTCAATGATTGCAAATTATACCCAAATACACAGCTTTTATGGATCATGATTAAGCTTAGTAATTGTTTTATACTTTAGGAAATTAACATTATTTCAAGTCACAAGTAAAATCTAACTTCGGTTCAAAGGGATATGCTTGAACGACTATTTTAACCATAAGAATAGTTGGTCACCCTGATTGACTCAATACAATGTTTATGTTTTTTCTCCAGACTTAGATTACTGATAGGTTACATGAGTCATATAATTATTTGTTTTTTGCCAGGTGTGCATAAACATGTAAGCTGTCGTGCCCTTAATGCCTGAAGGACTTTATTTGGGTAATTAGTAAGTTTTTAATTGGACTGTTGTAGCGCGGGAAAAAAATATGTTGCTACACTATGGCTCGCCTCGTGTTTACCTTACGCGCCCTTTTCGCTACCTGATACGCACCCTTTCCGCCGCCCGCGCACCCCGCACAGGGTGTGCGAGGGACGACGCGCGCGCACGCCAGAGAGAGCCCCTGACCGCCCGACCATACGTAGGTCGGCGAAGAAAAAGTACCTCCGCGATTCTCGCAAGACGCCCCATGTTATGTGTTAATTTTGTGTAATCCTTTTATCTTTAACAAGACTGTGAATAAAAAGTTTGTTAAATTGTTTTTTTTTACTGTGTATTGACGTAGCTGACATTTGGTAAAAAAGGAACTTATTGTTCTATATCTTCTAATGCTACGCTCAATCCTTCTCTGTATGAGAGGAGACCTGTGCCCAGCAGTGGGACGATAAAAAAAAATTGATGGTGATGATCTTGTAATGATACTTACTTTATATGCCTAGTATTATATAGTATCTATTCTGTTAGGTGTTTAACTGAATAGAGAGCTGTGCTGTTAGGACTCTTGTTGCGCCACTTCTTCTTCTCAGCGTAAGCACTAGGCAGTGGTGAAGGGCGGGCGTCTTTGGGGACTGTCTTAAGTAATTCTCACATTAGAAAAGAGCTGATTATCAATCCAATTTCATTAAAAGACTTTTGATCGCTTATACTCCTAAATGTGAGAATTTCAACATTTATTTAAATCTGTTGCTGCAAAAATCGCATTACATTGCCCGTGTTGCTTATATTCCCATTTGGTAGTACAAAATCTGAAATGAGTGGAATTTATAAAGCACACTAATTTAAATAATGAGCATATAGGTACTTAAAAGGCATTATTATTCATGTAGTGAATAAATTTAGCTCTAGGTTTACAAACGAAATCTTTTAGACTCGTTTATAAACTTCTACGCAAAAACTGATTGTTATTAGTATGACGTGTCTGTATCGTCCCGAACGGATGGACTGATCTCGATTATGTTTTTTCTTTGTACTACATAAAATCACTCCTTTTTCCCATGGGTATAGGATAAAACTACAGATCGCCACCTACTACGATCTTTACATACATACTTCTTGCTTCGTTTATGTTCATAAGTCTGGTAACCGTCGCGCTCCGATTACAAGTACCTACTGTTTCCTGAAAAACATCATCAGTTAACAGTTAACGCTTAAATGTTATGTATGAGTTTATTTTAGCATGCTTAGTAGCTTAGTTATTTTTATTGTAGCATGTCTAGTAGTTACGTTACATAAAGTAGAGCATTTACCTACATACATACATAATCAACATATATGTTCCCACTCCTGGCACACCTGCCTCGTTTCAGTGAGAGGGAGTGGGCGGTAATCTACCACGCAGGCCCAGTGTGTGTTGGTTGATGTCACATGTCTTCGAAATTTTGCCTCCAGGGCCAGCCGGTTTCCTCACGATGATTTTTTCCTTCACCGTGTTTGAGAGCAGTGGTGATGAAATTATTTACACAAAGTAAAGCGTCCCACGGGGTTGGAATGTACGACCTGCAATTTATAAGTCGCAGACGACACTACTATGCCACAGCTGCTGCCTAAACCTTAAGCTACATACACCCCGCAATTATTAACGCAAGTAATTGCTTATATTTCCCACTAAATGCCAAAAAAATCATTAATGTCCACACTGGATAAAAAGTTTTTCTAGCTTCAACAAACCATAACAAATACTGCCAAAACTAGATTTTCTCTCACTTGCAAAACTGTCCCAAAAGACCAAATACTTTCACTAGTCCTTTAATCAAACTACCCGTAAAAAGTTTTGAACGGCTAAATATTTACCCAAATTCTCTATTCTAATGTCTAGAAATAATGTCTGTTTATAGTTGACAAGATTCCCAACCGGACGGTATTGCGACAGCTTGACGCACACCACGTATACAATATGTAAAGAAAACCCTGTCCGATCCGTGAAGGTATTGTTAGGTATCGTTAACTGATTCTAATAATGCCTACAAAGCCGGGCTAAACTTAAAAAAATATCCCCCAAAAAAAATAAATATTATTTCGAAAAAGCGAGGTAACTTAATGCATGTGCGGTAGACAACACGATAGCCCCGCCCCCCTTCACCCGCGCATGTATGCGCGGGTGAAGGGGGGCGGGGCATGCGGCACGTGGTCGCATCGTTATTCGTTCCGTCACAAATGGTGTTGTCAGTTTTTTAAAAATGACCAAATTTCGGGGAAATTGGAACTAATACCCGGGAAAAAAAGATTATTTCAAAATTCATTATTATTGTTACTTTGATTGTTATGTAAAATTTTATATTATATTTGGTCAAGTGTTTACCTAACCTTTATTATCCTTATGGGTCGGACAGGGTTTTCTTTACATATTGTATACGATCACACATATTATGTACATAAATATGTGTTATATATTCTCATATTTTCCCGTCACCGAGTTGTTGACAGAAAGACCCAGTGATGTGTAAAGGGAAGCAAAACAATTCCCGAACCAAGTCTAGTTCAGGAATTGTTTACTTCCCTTTACGTAAAATCAAGGCTTCAATCCTCATGACATTAAGTTTTTAGAACAACTTTTTGTGGTTACTTATTCAACTGTAGTATATATTTTTTTTTTTAATAGTTATAAACTAGTGCTTGACTGCAATCCCGCCTGATGGTAAGCAGTGATGCAATCGTTGATGGTAAAGCACACTAGCTTATTAAGCCTATTCACTCAAAAAAACTGAGTGAATAGGAAGGAAGACGGCAGTTGAGCGAGGTGATGCAATGTTTTACCCAACAACACGACCAACGATGCTGCGCCAGAGGATGATCTGGAGAGCCTTCACGACCAAACTCCCGACACAACAACATTAGGCACATCGTACCCGGCACACATCGCAACACAACTGCTCAGACCCGTTCTCCGTACGGCTTCACCAGACATCATGCCGGAACACGACGAATCGCTTGGCGGCAAGACTTTGTCTGGTGGGTGGTAACTTGATATTTTCAGTTACTAGAGTTAAAAAATCAACAGTGCAGGACACGGATAACAAACAAGGGCCCTCGATATTATTCCAATCTGACAATATTTCAATAGTGTCAGAATGGTCGATCAGTGGTCTCATAATTATCGATATTGACAGGTTTCGTAATCTACTTACAAAATAGCGTCACTATGACTTTACAGAGCTCAATTACTGACACTCTACTCCCTATTTATAAATGTTCAAATTTAGTATTGAGTCGTTTTTAGAAAATAATTTCTATTAATGGGTTTGTTTTATAACAATGGCAATGCGGCAAATATCACTATTACATTACGAGACAACTGCCGATTTATTAACCGATCATTCTTAGTTTAGCAGATTACAATCGTTTAGCACAATGACAATGGAATGATGATGGAATCGTGTTGGAATGGCAGACTAAGGCCCCTATGCGTCAATATTATATAACTTCTGTTCTAATGAAAACAGAGAGAGAGAAAAAAACTGTCTTTAAATTTAGTTTAGTTTGTGAACAGCGGGGTTGGTAACATTGTAGTTTAAATGCAGTATGCGGTAATAGTACATTACGATATTAGTGCGTAATGATGGTTATAACATGCGAGGCGGAATTTCAGCCCGAGCCGAAGGCGAGGGTGTAATTGAGCCGAGCATGTTATAACCAATACGCACGTATATCGTACGACGTTTTTTAACACACTTGCCAGGAAACAGAAAAAAAAGTATTTTATATTTTGTTCATTTTAAATAAACTCAATCTGTGAATGCACACTGTTGCTTTCCCGCCATTAGCATAGAATAAAGAGAGGGAAGTAGGTTATCTTCATACAAACGGACCGCGCGCGGCTTGCATGTGTGCGCCATCGTATCTATGCGTCGCCGCACGCACACCTAAACACAATATTAGAGTGCCTATCGGTGCGCTAGTCGCGGCTAGCACCGAACGAGGTTCGCGCTTCACGGCTTTTCGGCACATTCGCTAAATCACAGATTACAGAATATTACGTAGCTAAATTAAAGAACAATGTGTGATTATCGCAGGAGAACGTATTGCTGTGTGTTTGAGTGTCTTAATAATTCATCGATTTCAGAATTGTCTCTGTTCAGATTACCTACTGAGCTGGAAAAGTCACATAATATTTTAGCATTATAATTTTTACTTGATGATGAGATAGGTATCTACCTAGGAACTTACTTATTTCTTGTTGTAAGTATTAGTTTTCTATCAGACAGGGGAAGTAGGTAGGCCTGTTTTCGTACTAGAGTTTATTATTCACACAAATCAATGATTAAAGGTACTTTTGCTGTTAGTTGATTTGCCGCTAGCGCTACTGCTTTGTTTACATTTAGTTATGCCGATTTCTCAGTACCTATTGTAGGTAGGTATAGTAACTACCTACTTACAGTTATAAAATCGTTATTAAAAATAAGTAAGTACCTAATTGACTATTTGTGAATCAAATAAATAAAGTTCAGATCTTAACAACAGAAATGATTAGTCAAAGAGGCAGTTGTTAGTATTTTTATGTTGTTTTACGATTTTTAGGGTTCCGAAGCTAAACAGCAAAAAACGGAATCCTTATAAATTCGTTCTGTCTGTCTGTCTGTCTGTCCGTCCGCCCGTCTGTCTGTCTGTTCGTTTGTCTGTCTGTCTGTCTATCTGTCTGACTGTCTGTCCGTGTGTCACAGCCATTTTATTCCGAAACTATTAGGACTACACTGTTGAAACTTAGTAGGTAGATGTATTAAAATATAAATAAATATGGTCCTTTATGTGTACAAAACTACTAATAAATCACTAAATAAATGATGAAAAAAACTGACCAGTATATGACTATAGGTACCTATACTAAATACTAAGCAAATAATTTAAATATAAGCTCTTAGTCTATAAATATTTGTTAGCGGTTTCGGTGACAACCGAATCCGACGAAGCGTGAACAGTCGTCAACTTTTAGACCTTTGCCAATTTATAGACACTGGCGCCGATTCTGTTGTACACAAACTTAACTAATTTTAAGTTATGTGCATCTCTTTCTTTCCATTTCGTTAAGAAAAGGATAGAAGATAACATTTTAATTTAATCCTGTCAAATTGAGATACTCCATAGACAGTTTAGACGCGATTATAAACATGGCGATTAAAATACGCCAGTTTACGTCAGGAGCGAACTAATTTGACAGGTCTAAACTGACGTTTTATCTTCTGTCCTTTTCTTAACGAAATGGAAAGAAAAACATGCACATAACTTAAAATTAGTTTAGTTTGTGAACAACAGAATCGGCGCCACTGAATTAAAATTTAGCTAAACGTGACAACCCTAAGACAGTCGGCAATTAAATCGCGGATTGGGTCGGAGATAACCTACTTCCCTCTCTTTATTCTATGCCATTAGTATTATTATTTGCCATTTCAAATATGGAACAGCGCGCAGCGCGAGTCGTGCGGCGGCGATCAGTTCCATATTTACTTGAAATGGAAAATAATGCTGTTATGGAATTTGTATGGACTCATCATCATCATCATCATCTCAGCGTTTATCCCGGTTGCATCCGCGGCTTTCGCGTTGGAGCCCGGGGTCCGCTTTCTTACTTAATTTCCTCCATTTCGCGCGATCTTTAGCATCCTGTGGTGTGAGATTGTTGGCACGCATGTCATCTCTTACAACGTCAAGCCAACACTTCTTTGGTCTACCCCGCTTGCACCGGCCCGGCGGAGGCGCCATGGCAAGACATTTGTGACCCACGTAACATACCGGTTTTCGTAAGACGTGACCGTACCAACGTAGGCGACCCTCCTGCAGTTTGTCCGCTATGTCACGGACATGAAGACTGCCACGGATGCGGGAGTTCCTGATGCGGTCCTTCCGCGTAACTCCACACATCCACCGCAGCATATTCATCTCCGTGACACGCAGCTCCTGCTTGTGTCGCTCAAGCACAGGCCACGCCTCACTGCCATAGAGGAGAACAGGTCTAATGATGGTCTTATAGACCTGCCCCTTAAGCTTAACCGGCATTTTGGGGTCACAAATGACACCCGTCACCTCACGCCATTTTGCCCAAGCTGCGGAAATACGTGCCCTGACGTCGCAATCAATGTCGCCGGACGCGTGGAGTACAGACCCCAAGTATTTAAACTGGTCTGTGCACTCGACCTTGTCACCGCCTATGCGCACAGACATGGGGTCTGTCGTGTTGCTAGCCATATACACGGTCTTCGCCACATTGAGTTTCAGACCTCCGTTCTCGAGCGAGTCCTTCCACATATTCACACGCCGCACCAGCCGATTCCTGTCCGCGTCCGCCAGCGCGATATCGTCAGCATACATAAGCAACCAAGGAGGTTGCTCATGTGAATCCCTGATGCTATCCGACAAAACGTCTAATATCACGCTGAACAGAAACGGACTAAGGACGGAACCTTGGTGGACTCCGACGGTGACGGGGAAGGGTTTAGTGTCACCAACAGCGGTCCTAACAACGGAATCGGAATTGAGGTACATATCTCGAATTATGTCAACATAGGCTTCTGGTACCCCTTTGGACCTCAGTGCCCACCAGATCACCCCTCGAGGGACACAGTCGAAGGCCTTTTGCATACCAAGAAACAGCATATGCAGAGGCGTGTTCTTCGATCTGTATCTCTCCATGGCGATCCTTAGTGCAAAGATAGGATCCATGGATCCGTACCCTGGACGAAACCCATATTGACACTCCGAGACAGCACACTCCTGTCGGATCCGGGAGTCTATAATCCTCTCAAAGATCTTCATGGTGTGGGACATGACCTTTATACCGCGATAGTTGCCACACTCCTGAACCGAGCCCTTGCCTTTGAAGACTGGAGTAATAATACTCAGCCTCCATTGGCTCGGGATTTTTCCGGTCAGGAGCACGCGGTTCAGAAAGCTAGTTAGCATGCCCACACCGCGAGGACCCATCGCCTTCCAGGCCTCAATGGGGACTCCATCAGCTCCGACAGCTTTCCGATTCGCCATGCGACGAAGAGCCGTATGGACTTCCTCAGGCGTTATCGGGGGCACTAATCCAAGATTTGGAGGGAGTTCCGGTGTCTGCACCTCTTGGTGCTGCTTATTCAGCAGCTCGTGGAAGTACGAGCGCCATCTCTCCTTCACCGCCAGGTCTTCGCATAGCAGGTTGCCAGCAGGGTCTTTTACACAGCGGCACTTGGATATATCCTGTGCCGCTTTAACCCTAGAACGTGCCAACTTGTAAATGAGCTTTTGCCCCTCAGACGATTCCAACTTCTCGTAGAGCGGTTGCAAGTGGTCTCGTCTGGCTCTGGCTACAGCTCTCTTAGTGGCACGCTTGGCAACTTTGTATGCGTCGCGATCTTCAGGGGATCCGGTCGCTTGCCACGTTTTGAAGAGGGCTTTCTTCACCTTAGTCTCCCTCTGGACTGTGTCGTTCCACCACCAGGTCTCCTTGTCACGTTTGCGGCCGCCCTTGGAGACGCCGAGCACTACCCGCGCCGCCCCAGCAATAGCTGCCTGGATCCTGTTCCAGTGTTCTTGAACAGGCTCCCCATCGGTACCGGCGCACTTGTCACCAATAACCGACGCGAAATCCTGGGAATTTGTATGGACTATAACTTAACTATTTGCTTTGATAAAACACGCGTTTGTTATGGCCCGCTTTACATATTTAAAACCGGTGGAATTACATCAGCTTTACGAGCAAGGGTGTTAAAAAAAGTTTTTATCGCACTGTTTGTCTATAACACGTGTATATCAAACTAATGGATTTTATGTCATGCTATGTATTGGCGAACAGGTTTCATTGTCAATATTATTATATGATTAATGTACTGACATACAAACAACTGACTCAGAGGCAGGCATGTTTTCAAATATTTTATATACATTTCATACTTTTATTTTTAATTAATTACATATTTTTATATACTTGTATTTATTGCGATTTTAATTCTATTTCATTTAAGGTGTTGACTTTATTAAAAAAAATTGTCTTTAATGGGTGTTATATATTATACTGAAGTCGACAGCCTCCGTGGCGTAGCGGTAGCGGACGCGGCCGCTGCGCAAGGTGGCGCGGGTTCGATCCCCGCACAGTGCAAGTATTTGTATGCATGAATATGAATATTTGCACTGGTCTGGTCGTGCCTCGGAAGGCACGTTAAGCCGTTGGTCCCGGTTGCCATACAAACATCTAGTGGCAGTCGTTACGGGTAGTTGGAGCCCTCAAAAGTCCAACAATTGGTTTAACTGCAATGCTTCGATGTCGCCTTTCGGGTTGTGGAGGTCAGACGGCAGTCGCTTCACGGAAAATGTAGAAGTTTAGCCATATCAGCAGTTGGACTGGTAAAAGCGGACCCCAGACTCCAAAGCTGAAAAGGCTTCGGATGCGACTGGGATTAACGCTGGGATGATGATGATATATTATACTGAATTGGCAGTGGGCATAGCTCGTAGAGAAAGGCTCTTGAGTGGCGACCACGTACTAGCAAGCGCAGCGTCGGACGCCCACCGAGTAGTTGGTCGAATGATTTGACCGGAATCGCAGGGAAGCGCTGGATGCAGGCCGCGTCCAACCATTTTTTTTTTGGGAATCCTTGGGGGAGGCCTATGTCCAGCAGTGCACTTCATGTGCCTGAGATGATGATGATGATGATATACTATACTGTTATATACTATAATTATTTATCGCATAAATGATTTTCTATTCTATTCTATGTACAGCTAACGGCACGTCGCTTGTATTACGAAAACTGTCATTACTGCTATAGCAGAGATGCTGTTAATATCAAAATGTTACCATTCGCTTGAATTTACAAAACGTCTTTGTAGTTAGCATTAACATTTAAATGAGTACTAGCTTAGCTCCGTAGCTTCACCCGCATACGTTTCGATTTTGTGGAAATATCGGAATAAAAGTTATCCCATGTGTTAATCCGGGGTATAAACCACCTATGTGCCAAATTTCATGCCATACATTCATTCATCCATACCTATATCTTTATAAACTTTGGATTTTATAATACACTAGCTGCCGCACGTGACTTCGTCCCCGTTTTTTTATATGCTCCGCTCCTAATGATCGCAACGTGATGTTATATAGCCTAAAGCCTTCCTGGAATCCAACGCAAATAGAATTTTTGCAAATCGGGCCAGTAGTTCCTCAGATTAGCGCGTTCAAACAAACAAACTCTTCAGTTTTATATATTAGATATTCGTAGGGTGTTTAAAAGTTAAAATCGTGGTTTGATGTCCGTGAGATGTTCCCATAACTGTGTCCGCCTCACTTCTAGACACATATTATGTTGCCTGAATATCGTAAAAAACGGACAAATTATGAGTTTTATTATATAATCAAACTGGAGTTTGTTGCTACAACCACAATTTATGGGTAGAGTGAGAATTTATTGGAGTTTTATCACGATTTCGTTATCAAACCTATGAAATGAAATTATTTATGAACAAATCAATCCACCTTACAATCTCTTAATGATTGCAATTAAAAAAAAAAACTACAAACAACGAATAAATAATGAACCCTATATTACAATCTTCACGCCTGAATCTTTTAATTCTAATAAACTCAAATTAGCTATTAAGAGTTGCTTAACGAAGGATTTGTAAAGGGTTGACTGTGTACCCAGGAGTTTCCCAGCAAGAGGAATCTATCCAAGTACTGTTATTTCACATAATCAGTAAAACTGCAATGTTAAACAGCCTAGGGTATTTTATGTACATTCTTAGTGTACAGTTTATGATTACTGCATTGCTTGTTTGGAAGAGGTATTCCAGCGATATCTACAAACTGCACCCTAATTTGCATAACGCCCTATTATTACTAACAATTTGAATCATTTTGAACCATATTGCTAATCCATTTTTTTTTTTATAAATTATAAACTAGTGCTTGACCGCAATCCCGCCTGATGGTAAGCAGTGAGGCAATCGTTGATGGTAAAGCGCACTAGTTTATTAAGAGCCTTGAAGCCTTCTAGCCTTGAAGACATTCAAATTGTAGTCCGACGGAAGCACTGCCGCTGACAAATTTTTCCAGTCCCTCGATGTACGCGGTATAAAAGAGGAGGCGAAACGCTTCGTCCGGATCGTAATGGTGTTAATAACGTAAGGCTGAAAAATGAGGCTGCAGTACTCCACACACGAACGGACCTGTACTTTGTACAACATTAAAAGCCCATATGTTCTAAAAATATGTCCACTCTACGTAATAAATTCTAGGTAAATTACGCAATAAATGCGGCTGGACTGTCAAAAGGAAACCCATTGCTACTGATAGTGTTTTACGCAACTACCATGCTAAACTAAAATACCTTTAAACCACTAAATTACATAAACAACTTTATTCCCTCCCCTATTTGAACTCCAAATTCATTCTTCTGAACTAATTGCAGAGTCACAATATAAAATTGGCATCCTCAGTAATACATTGCGTGGTATAGTAGTGGCATTGGTTGGTATAGGTCCTAAAGACTTATTTTAGTATTATTACGAGAAATTATTATTATTATTTAGTATTATTATTTCTATTCTATCATAATAAGACTTTTAAGAGCCAAGTAAAATCAAAAGTATACTTTTACGAGAATAATGTTAAGCTTTAGGCTGTTAATTTGTGGATTTCAAAGATCTTAGAAAGATACGAGGCAAAGTGCAGCGTTTTGCTTATAAACAAAAGGAAGTATAAATATCTTACAAAGAAATAAATAAAACAAATATATTTTAATTCTCAAGATCAGCATATGTAACAGGAACCATCTCTTTGTCGGCATCTTAACGGTATACATTAAGGAAAATCGAAATCGCAAGACGCACTGAGAGTCGGCGCTCAGCGGATCAAGTTAATCCTCCGATTACTTAGCTTATCCGCCTTCCTCCTCAAGGGACGTCACAGCCTTTATGCTTTTTTAAGTCTTGAGGATCTGTTTGTATTGATCTAAAGTCCGGCCGAGCCGACCTCATTATTGCTCTATCTTTCTAAGATTGAAAGTCAAATTCATCAAAAGGTTATCTTAACTAAAATTTAAATCACTTAAAGAATAAATGAAAGAAGAGAATATTTAATTATCTGATTCATGGAACATCTTGAGAGTGATGACAATGTGTATTTATAGTAAACTAGCTGCGCCCCGCGGTTTCAGACGCGTAAAAATGTTGCGTTTATGAATATAAAAAATAGATAATTCCTTATCTCCTTCGTAAACATATTCTCAGGCCAAACAAATACGCCTATCTGATGGACAGGACCGCCAGCACCCCCAAAAACCGTTGTTACTACACCCAAGTCAAAATATCATGAAAATTGATGTCGCCATCCTTGATTTAAAAAATGACGTCGTTTTGGAAATCAGCACCCCCAAAAACCGCTGTCACGACACCTAAGTCAAAATATCATGAAATTTGATGTCAGTCATCTTGAATTTCAAAAATGACGTCGTTTTCGTGATCAGCACCCCCAAAAACACCTGACACGACTCCCATGTCGCAATATCATAAAATTGGTGTCGGCCGCGTCGTAATGAACTATTTTGTATTTTATAATTCTACATCTTTTAAAAGACCCATTTCAGAATGAAAATTAATTGCAAGTTTAGCACACCGCGACAATCATTGACTTGTCAAATGTGTAGAACTGAATTCGCGCCCTGCAATATGCATGCTCTTTTTGGAAATCTATAAATTGTTATCAGAAGATGTAGTCGCACGCACACAAATACACCCTGCCGAAGAATGCCAAACGAACGACGACGACGACGTTAGCCGTGCATCGTCTAACGCGTTAGACGATGCACGGCCGCACCGCTGTGCCGGTCGGAGTGGGGGGTGTTAGGTTATTTTCGTTACGGAATTTCTGAATTCGGTCTCCACGCTCTAGCCCCGCGATAGAAGCTATGCAATAGCTTAAAATTAATAATTTTTATTTTAAAATCGATCCTCTTGGGTTATATTTTTGGTTATATAATATATCAGTAGCGTTTACGTAACACCACATGGAACGGTGGATAAATAATAAAAGACATATATGGAATTTACATAAATTATAAAAATATATTGAGTAACGTTTGGATCGATTTCTTGCTTCCATTTTTGTGTAAAAATAACGATTTTTTTCTACGATTTTATTTAACTTATATAATTATTGTCATAAGATACGTATTTTATAAAATACCTAAAAATATCAGTGTTATTCTCGGTGGAATAAGAACACAACACTCTGTTTGATGGAGTGCTGGGAACGGATATTTTTAGGTAATTGCTAGTTTAAAAGCAGAGAGGCAGAGAGTTATTTAATTTTAAAAGCTAACTTGACTGCTTAATTTAAAAGCCATTTAAATTGATGCACTTTTTAATGTAGATGTCGGGACAGTTATAACCTTATCGTAACTTTTCTTTCAGGTGACTCCCTATTTTTCATCAGGCGTAGGTTTTCCTTCAATCATCAAAGCCGCATGAATATTTGTTTTATTTAGAAACTCTCGTCAATAACGAAGTTGTACAGAATCATTAAGAAAACTAAAATGAAAAATTTAAATCTATGAAAATGTCCTAACCGTGTGACCGTCACAGTAAATCTTAATTTACATAAAATCTGTCCACAGTTCCCACATTCGGCACAGCAGTACATTGTGTTTTTGTACTGTCCAGTATCAATCAGAGTGCAAATACAGACGCAGTCGGATCTATCTGAGGGCACGGCAGTGCCCTCGCCAAGTCGAGCGCGAAGCAAACACTGCCGTACCATCTTTACCCGAACCATTTCGCTGCATTTTCAGGCCTCTAATTAAGAACCTCTGGATAGTACCAGAACGCTGAAATTTTGGTCATCCAGTAAGCTGTATTTACACACTCCAAATCTAAAATTTCAAGTCTGTAGCTCATCCAGTTCTAAAGTTAAGCGAAAGTAAATTTCCGTGTTTTCGACACTCACTCACTCATGATCATCAAAATAGAAGTAGTACTTCCCATAATCTCAGAGAGCTGAAATTTAGTACAGAGCCAGGGTTTAATGGTCACATAAAGGGAAAAATATAAAAACTAGAAGAATCGAAGATCTGAAGTACCTGGTGACCTTGATTAGAAAGCAGAAGAGCCCAACCAAACTAGTAGAGATTGACGTGCCACCGTCAATAAAATATTCAACTTGGTGGGCCGCTTCATCAACTGACTTCAAAAAAAGGAGCGGGTTCTCAATTCATCGTAATCTCTTTTTTTATGTAGGTGTGTTCACCGATTACCCTAAGACGCCTGGATCGATTTTCAAATTTCTTTTTGTTTGAAAGGGTATACTTTCCAGGTGGTCCAATAGTTACCAGGTCAGGATCTGAAGATGGAAGACCAGAGAAATCAAGGGTAACTTTCAAAAATCGTAGGAGTGACTAGTGCATTTCTAAGTATTTTCAATAAGTATTAGAAAACACTACAATTTAATAAAGGTATGGAGTAGGACTGATGATGAAGCTGGGAGACAGTCGTGAGAACTCCTCAACGATTCACAGCAGCTACCTTGTGTTTATGTTTGATTAATTTGTATTGATGAGAACTTTACATCACGATGGGTTGTGACTGTCATAAAGGCTCTGATGATGAAGACAAAGGTCAGTCCCGCGTACTCCTCAACGGTTTGCAGTAGTTACTTTGTGTTTGGACTTATATCATTTATATTCATGAGGACTTTGCACCCATATGGGTTATAATGAAGGTCTGAAGTAGATTTGATGATGGAGTCGAGAGGCAAACGAAGGAACTCCTCAGCGATTCACAGCAGCTACCTTGTGTTTGTGCCTGATTAATTTGTATTGATAAGAGCTTTATACCTAGATAAATTGGGATTGTCATTAGAGATCTTATGACGAAGACGAAGGGCAGTTAGGGGATTCCCAACGGTTTACTTTGTGTTTGGAATTAATTCATTTATATTGATGAGAACTTTGCACCTATATGGGCTAAAATTAAGGTCTGCAGTAACCTTTGAATTAGATCAGAAGGAAGAAATGTTCGTCGTTCAGTAATCTATAATCAAATCTACTATTGCTACATAAAAAAAAAAAATGATTGACATTGCAAAAATCCAGCGTAGTGGGACACATATATCTTCTAATTTAATCTAGCTTAGAGCGCCCCACTGCTGGAAATGCCTCCCCTTCTGCTTTGATAAAAACTGTGGAGAAGACTAGACTGGCTTTTATATTTTTTAGTTTACACGAAGAAATAGTCGAACGATTACTAACTACTACTATCTTTTCAACTCGAACATAAACATTACACAAATGAAATGAACAAATTACCCTAAAATAAATTTCACTCAAAATTTGGTCAAAATATAATCCACTAGCTTTTCCCCCGCAGCTTCGCCCGCGTGGAATGAGGTTACATCGCTTTTTAGATTTTCATTGGGAATATCGATTCTTCCGGAATAAAAACTACCCTATTATTTAACCCGGACTTTTATCTTTATGTCTACAAAATTTCAAAGAAATCGGTTTAGTGGTTACGGCGTGAAAGCGGAACAAACTCACTTTTCTTTTTTTTTCATAAATATAGAGAAATTGGATACATATTTGACATATAGAGACAGAAATCAGGAATATATAATAAGCCTAAAATATTCCCACTCCTAGGACACATGCCTCCTCTCGATGAGATAGAGTGGGCCGTAATCTACCCGTGTAGATTACGGCCCACTGCGGCCCAGGCGGGCACAGTGCGGGTTGATAAATGTTACATGCCTTCGGAGTTTTTGCTTCTAAAACATGCCGGTTGTCTCATGAAGTTTTCCTTCACTGCACCGTTTTGAGAGCAGTAGTGATGAAATAATTTAAACAAATTAAAGCGCCTGATAGGGTTCTAACCTACGGCCTACAACTTGTAAATCGCGGACGATACTACTAGTCCACCGCTGCTCTATCAGTGTGCAAGGAAATTGCATGATTTAATTCAACGATGAAGCGTTTTGCTCCCTCTTTACCGACTGGAACAATTATACAGGCTGTATCTGACATCGACGCACAAACGAGTACCATGGATTCAGTACATGATTCTGAACCCCCAGTGGTGGAATTTTTCGTCGGCTCCTCATGATTTAAAAAAAAATATATGAAGTTTTTTTCACTTAAGACCGTTCATAATTGCTAAACTTTTATAACCCAATAAGATTTTAAAGTAAAAATTAATTAATTCGCTAATTACACAAAAAATCGCAATGAAAACAAAACTCGAAAAACTGTCTTATCAGCTGATTTGATAGAGTTTACATCAGGGATCAACGTCATACCTACAAACCCGCACGGCGGCACGCTTGCAACGTTGAAATGCCGAGCCGACACTTTTTTTAACCACTGTGAATTCTGTAACCGTTCATTAACGACATAAATGACTATCATAATTTTATTAGTGGCATGCGGCGTAGCCTATCCGCGATGTTTGCGTTACGGTGTCAGATACACCCTGCATAATAATAAACGTTATTATTATAATAATAATAATAACGTTTATTCAGAAATTATTTATATTGTTACACAAAATATATTAAAGGCTATAATTTATTGTTACAATCGGATTACACATCTGTAACCGAATTAGGCAAAAGCCTGTGTTTCAGTTATCAGCGCCCAATCCCTTAAAAAGTAGACACTAGATATATGTAGGTAGCCATTGAGTACAGTCAACACTTTGTAAATTAACATGTTCAAAAATAGAATAAATCAATTAAATTTATGAAATAAAATAAAATAACATCATACCATATAAAATTACATTTTTATAATTTACCAGAAATAATAAATTAACTTAAAATTAGATTAAATTAAGAATAAGCACTAAACATTACGTGTGTCCTCTATTTGTGTGATATGATTATGTGTGTATGAATGTAAGAGGGTGTGTGTATGTGGTAAAATAGTCAATCACTGTGGTATATCAGTCTCTTCGTAATTCAGTTTTTGTAAGTATTTTGTAACCTGTTCCTTACATTGAGTTTTCGTTAAAGGGTAGATATTGATTGCTTTATTTATCTTATTATAGATATAAGGTCCAATGAAGTTTGTAAATCTTGAGCTGAATTTAGTAGTATTTAGTATTTATATAATTTTTATAATTTGCCAGCGGCGGTGTTTCCGTCACACGACAATTTGAGTGTCTTCAAGGCTAAAGTGAATAGGCTCTTAATAAACTAGCGCGCTTTACCATCAACGATCGCATCACTGCTCTGCTTACCATCAGACGGGATTGCGGTCATGCGCAAGTTAGAGTACCACAATCATGTGTATTTAGCCAAGTTCTAACTCTAAAAAATGGACATTGGCACCTCCATATTCTCTCGTGGCCAAGCTTATATGGCGCTTTCACGAGTAAACAATTTTCATTGGGCGCACCTCATATTGATTGAAGAAGTAAACATAAATGTTGACTTCAACATTATAAAAACTCAAGCTTCAGTGATCACTGAATACAACCACGCGCGCCACGCGAATGGGCAATACATAAAACTATTGCTACTGTACAAGAATCAGAACCGGAAAAAAGAAAAGGAAGATTGGTAATAACTACTTCTAAAAAGAAAAAAAAAACTATGTTAAATAATAAAATCAATATAATACGCTTCTACAAAAAGAAGTGAAATCCAACCAAAAACATTCTGTAAAAAAATGCCAAGCCTCGCGGGAGCTGCTGGTTTATCTCTAAAAAGTAATGAAATCTAGACAAAGCCGTGCCAAGTTGAAGGTTCCTTATTGCGATTTCTTCAATATTATTATAGTTAATATTGTATGACTTGGCCGTTGAAGGGTATACAAGGCTACAAATTCAGGCGCTCCATGACACCATTGCACCAATCTGTCGCCAGAACCGCTACCCATTGACCATAGAAAATTGCCACTTGGAAAACGTTGATTCAGTAACCAGGGCTTGATAAAGTTGCGCATTTCAAAAATACTTATGTATAGACGAGCCGGTAACGAACAGCACAAAAGTCATTTCCAGTACAGATGGACTAATCATTCATAGAAATCCGTCTGTACGTCTATTTTATAATAGACAGGTGGTCGATTTGACGCTCCAAAAAGAACAGAAGTCATCATTGTCAATGATTAATACATGTGTTGCACAATGTATTAAGTCCAATTACAAATACCAGTATGGGCTATTATTCTCGCATAACAAACACAGGTATAGGTGTCTCATATAACAGGTATAAATTACGTGTTAACAAAATCGCACTAACGTATAATGTTCAACGGCCAAGTCACACAATATTAACTATAATAATATTGAAGAAATCGCAATAAGGAACCTTTAACTTGGCACGGCTTTGTCTAGATTTCATTACTTTTTAGAGATAAACCAGCAGCTCCCGCGAGGCTTGGCATTTTTTTACAGAATGTTTTTGGTTGGATTTCGGTATTACCGATACGCAAAGGTGGCACTTCAATTCAGATGAAGCTTATGCCTGTGGCATTTGGTCCATTTTCATTTCGAAACAAGCAGTTTTGAAGGAGGCTTCCACCACTCGCGGGACAAAGAAATATGTTATTGAATCCTGGAAAAGGTGACTTCAGTTTTTGCGCGAAATATGATTTCGTATGAGGTCTGACCCCGAGTTGATAAATGACAAGTCGTATCGAGAAAATCGTTTTTGATTTGATCAGATTTGTTGTGGAAAAAGCCTGTTGATAGTAATAGTATTTTTTTACAAACTGTACAGGCGGTTTTATTTAGGTAACATTGGCTTCTTGTTAATGAATATTAGTTGCGCTATCAAAGAAATATTATTTTAATATGTCATAGGCGTTTCAGTTTTTACTCACAATTATACTTTTCAAAATAAATACAATAAATCTAGATGGAAATGTAAATCATAAGTTTAACTTACTGTCATGTATTATGCAAAAGTGTAACTTTGCATATCACATTAATTTCATTTCATAATGTTTGTTAGTCATTAAGTGTCTCTTCTTTTAGCTAAATAAAAAATGGTTTGTGTTTATATAAGGTGGCAACATTTTCATTATAAAATACATAAAAAGATATTTAAAAAAACAAAACAATGTCTTTACCCACAAAGAAAGTACTTAGGTTAATGTTTCTCGAGCGTATGTATCTATGTTAAGTGTATACAGATTTTGACCTGTGAGGTTTTATATAATTAATCGTGATTGTGTGAGGCGTACAGGCAAGTGAAGAAACCCGGGTGGGTTTTAGCCAGGAAAAGTCTGACACGCCCTCCCGCTCTGACCCGAGCGGGAGAGGTCATTTAATGGTTTTCCAATACCAGGAGCGTAATTCTACTAATTTCAACAACGTTCACGTCTGGCCAGTCTCAATCTGTCAAAAACACTTCTAATTTCCCTACATTTTGACATTTGTTTGTCGCGGAAATGAGACTCCGACTAGATTTTGAACGGAACGGAGGAATTGGGAGTCCTGGTCTATTAAAATTTCTAGAGAATCAAAATGCCAGATTTTTGGCGCCAAAATGAAATATCGTGGAAACTTTCTTAAGTGCACATTTACGTCACAAATACATTTGTTACTACACACCAGTACCTAAGCAATATTTTTTGCTGAAGAAGACCTCAGAAGTTTTTTTTTCAGGTATATTTTAGACATAGGATTTTTTATTTTCTTAATACCTGATTAAGTTTACCTCATTTGTACTTTCGTTTTATGCCGCCGATTTTCTAAGTTAGTTATTTTTCACTTTGTTGTGTTTTTTTGGAAGTGATATAAAGTGTGTAATATTATCATTTACCTAATCTTCATTTTGCCAAACATTGCCTGCTTTGCATTTTTTTCGCTCCAAACGATTATACGTAATAACCCGATTTTGATTGAACATGATTTTGAACTCAGATTTACAAATGTATTTCCTTTTTTCTTTCTACTGACTACTACTAAGAACTTCTCCTGTATGGTGGGTGCGTTTACAAACACATAAAGTCATATACATAAATAGTCAGACCCGGAACAACTACTTGTAGGTCACACAAATATTTGTTTCGTGGGGAATCGAAGCCGCGACACTCAGTGCAGCAATCAATAGTTTAACCCTGCGCTATCCATGCACTCAAATTGTCAATTTAGCAAGGAATTAAAGGTAAATTTCAAGTGCCCGCTTTATTTTATAAAATCAATTAGTAATACTAAATAGGTATAGTAATAATAACTAGTATCAGTATCAGTGATGCTAGTATCATACTAACATCTAATGTAATTCACAATAACCAGAATTATAAGCACGCTTTCTGTCAGGAACAGAAAGCTACGCATATCGCTACATGTGCGATACCAATAAAATTTGCATTCGGTAGATGTTCATTAATATAAAGTTAAACTATTGAAATACAGCATTTTGATAAATTCAGTAAAAACTTAATCAATTTTCTTAAGACATACTATCCCTTGAAAACTTTTTCTTCAGCCTATAGAGGTCCACTGCTGGACAAAGGCCTCACCCAAGGCTTTACACAATGATCGGTATTTTGCTGCCCGCATCCATCAGCTTCCCGTGTCCTGCATCAGGCCATCAGTCCACCTTGTTGAAGGCCTCCCTACGCTGCGTCTTCCGAATAAGATCAAGATCGAGTCGAATTCCCATGTGGCACCCACTTCAGTTCTAGTTGATTGCTCTGCACTTGAAGTTGATGACAAATATATTAAGTCCAACTAGATAGGTCAAACTTCGAGAAAGAGGTGTCTCGTCGAATCCAGCTCGGCTGGGCAGCGTTCGGGAAGTTACGCTTCGTCTTCTCGTCGTCCAAGATACCATAGTGTCTCAAGACTAAAGGTCTTTGACCAGTGTGTGTTACCAGTGACAATATACTGAACTGAAACGTGAATAATTCAAGGAATTTCACTTACAAACTAATGTTTGCAAGAAATAATAATATTGCTTGTATGACGGTAAAAACGTGCACAATAAACGTGCTGAACAAATACTGAAATACCTTGCTTTATTGTATCTGAAACAACGTTTTTTTAACGGCAGTTACTGTGTTGGTAAAATCTTTGCAAGCTGGATAATCCTACACTGGCAGGAATTCCTCCCGTGAAAATTCGTGCAATAATGCCACGTTTTGTGGAATATATCTATATATATAGCATGAACATGGTTCTGCATTCCACCGGGCGTTTACTGCAGACTCTGCAGTTTCACATAAGAAACATTTTTTTAAAATAAATATTGGCATCGATGTGGCAATTGTAGGAAAAAATCACAATTGTTTTGACTTATGTTTTTCTCTTAGTAATGATTTAGTAGGATGTATGAACACGGATGTACCATATACTCGAAATTGATAAATCCACTTGCAAATAATTTATGGGTGTGCTATGCATGCGATTCAGCCGTGTTTGTGCAATCAATCAACATTTGATTCCGCCGTTTGACGTTGAACATAGTGGACGTGTGTCGACTACCAGTGCATTTGTGGTCCGTGATTGGCTGATCTTACATAAAATCATTTCCTTGTCACCCCTTGCTTGATCTTACCTGTGAACCACTCCCACTGGGTGGTCCTAGAGAGAGACGTAAAGATCAAACTTGTTAACGCATCAAAGTGTTTTTAAAAAATCTCGGTGATTCGTCGGATTAGAACCATCACCCAAGTGCGCAGTGACCGGACTGCTTACGTATAGTGCTACCGTGTTAGTGCTACGAATCTTAAAAAATCAATCCGCTACGAGTGTCCGTTACTGCTGCTACGGCCTCACCTGTGCGCGCGCTGCTACGAGACGGCCTGTGCTACGTCAACTGTATCGGCTACGATCGAGCGCTGCCTGTTGCTATCGACTTGGCATAACACTGGTTTACTTGTTTACATTATTTTATTTATTGCTGTTCATTGCCTACACTGGTTTGCCTTCATTTTACCGATTTGATTAGTCGTTAATATGTCGTTACGCCGCACCCCACCCAACAGCCCTAGAATACCAGTGGGCAATAAAAACCAGACTCAAACTCGTTCCGAACCCGATATCTGCACAGCAATAGCGGCGAGCGACTTTGTTAACACAAAACGTAATAAGCGTGCGCGTAATGATACCTCGCCGCGGGCTGTTACGTCTGTGCTCAGCCTGCCGGAACCACAAGAGATGCAGGTCATATTTGAAAAGTGGAAGAAGGAGCAGGATAATCGAGTTGCAGAACTACTCCTGGGCCAAAATAATCTAATAGCTCAGCTTTCATCTGACATAAAGGACATTAAAACCCAAAACATTAAGATTCAGGCATCTAACTCAGACATCTGCAAATCTAACGCTGAAATCGTACAGTCTATTGAGTTCTTCAATAAAAAGTTTGAAGATATGAAGATGGAGGTGGAATTTCTTAAGAAGGAGCGACGCGAGCAGCAGGAATATGTCGAATCACTCGAACAAAAAATAATAGATCTCCAGCAGAATTCTAGATCTTCCGCCATAGAACTGCGTAACATCCCGCAAGTAAGTCCTGAATCAACCACCAATCTAATAAAAATGGTGTGTAACACAGGCTCTGCTGTGGGCCTACACATAAGTGAGAGTGAACTGCGCGACATTTATAGACTCCCCGGTAAATCTAATACCTCAACCTCCCCGCGCCCAATTATTGCTGAATTCACTAACGTGCAAATCAAGTCGACACTTTTATCGGCTGTGCGTGCATACAACAAAGAAAAAGGAAAAGGGGACAAACTCAACACGGCAGTTCTGGGCTTCAGTGGTGATTGTCAACCAGTTTACATTTCCGAACATCTTCCAGCGAGCACCAAAAAGTTATTCTACCTCGCCAGAGTGTTTGCCAACAAAAATTCCTATAAGTTCTGCTGGATCTCTAATGGCAATATATTTCTGCGCAAGGTAGAGGGAGACAGACAAATACTTATACGCTCAAAAAATTGTCTTCGCCTACTCGTGAGCCAAGATCCCATGGATTGACTATCGCATATAGCTCTCATTTCTTGCATCCTTTCTACTTTTTTATTTGTGTTTATTATTTGCTTATTTTGTATGAGATTATTAAAATTAACTTACACATTAATCGATATACATTTACCTATAGTACTCCGACACTTCTTACCAAAAATAAAACATTACACACAATTTATATTCACACATATTTGCATACTCAACTACGAAATCCTTTATCCCCTCACATCACACCTGAATACATTATATACTTGTGAAACTGCCACATACCATATAATTCCACGAGTTGTAACAATACTGATTAGAAATACATTAGTCCTTAGGTTTGCATCACAGCATGAAACAATTACCCTCTTTTTTATTTATATTTTATTTTTTATTTATTGCAACGACGCGACGTTTCAAGCCCTGTCCACCTTGCAAATCTCACTAATAAATGGCTAATTTAGATATTATTAATGACGAAATAGACGAGTTTCATGTTTCTAAATCGCTTAAATGCCAACCTCAGACCTGTTTGCAGTTTATACAAGACCCTAAAAAAGGACTAAAAATTTTACATTTAAACATCCCCATCCCACTCGCTACCGAAATTTTTGTAATTCCCTCTTGAGAAAACTTAAGCACTTATATGAAAAAGATCAGTTTCTTAATGCAAAAAATAATGCCAAGGCTACTTGGAATGTCATCAAAAAAGAGTCAGATCTCCAAACTCAGTGTTCTCCTTCTGCTGATCTACTACAATTAATGGATAGTCCCAAATCCTCCCTCAATCACGTGAATTCATTTTTTGCCAATATAGGCAGTAGTTTGGCTTCAAAATTTAAATCAACCTCAAACGTGTCAAAATCTGTGACTAACTCAGAGATGTGTAGTTCGATGGCTCTCTTTGAGATGTCTGAAGACGACGTTGACTCCATTATTTTGGGTCTTAGAACCGACTGTGCTACGGGCTCTGATGGTATACCATCTAAGATAATAAGATACTCGAGATGCGTTTTAGTCCCTATTATTACACATGTCTGTAATTTGTGTTTAGGCGCAGGTATCTTCCCAACGGCGTTTAAAAAAGCAGTTGTTCATCCCATTCATAAGACTGGGCGCAGAGATGACGTCAATAATTACCGTCCAATTTCGATCCTAACAGCTGTGTCGAAGATTCTAGAACGAGCACTGAATAAAAATCTGACCAGCTTTCTAGATTCCAACAATATATTATCCAATAACCAATACGGTTTCAGAAATGGAATAAGTACTGAAGACGCTGTCATGGATTTATCTAGTCATATAGCTGCGACGTTGGATAGTAAACAGAAGTGCCTGGGAATTTTCCTGGATATGTCAAAGGCATTTGACACCGTTTCTGTCCCAGCCTTATTGAGTAAAATGGAAAGTATTGGCATACGCGGACTCCCATTGAAAATTTTCGCAGACTATCTAAGCGGCCGTTCTCAAAAGGTTAAAATCGGGCAACATGAAAGTGACGAGCTTCCAATTACATACGGCGTTCCGCAAGGCAGCATCCTGGGGCCTACTCTGTTTCTCATTTATATAAATGACCTCTGCAAACTGTCTCTGGACAATTGCAAGATCTATGCGTACGCGGACGATACTGCCCTTGTCATCGATGGTTATGACTGGCACCAAACATATCATAACGCCGAGGCTGCTCTCTCTTCTGTGATGAATTACTTGTCCGATAACTTACTTACCTTAAACGTAGATAAATCGACATACGTACCCTTTGCCATTAGATCAAATCTGTCTCCCTCTAATTCCCTAACCCTAAAAGCTCACACCTGTGGTTCCTTCACGCAGTGCGGCTGCCCCAATCTTGCCAAATCCACTTGCGTGAGGTATTTAGGAGTACTCATTGATCAGCATCTCAACTGGCACCATCATATAATCAATGTCTCGTCGCGTGTACGTAAACTAATATATGTCTTTAAGAAGCTGCGAAACTCTGCTGATTGTGAAATTTTAAAACTAGTATATTTTGCACTTTGCCGGTCCGTCATAATGTACTGCCTGCCCGTTTGGGGTGGAGCCACACAAAATGTATTTATTCGCCTTGAGAGAGCCCAAAGAGCTATCCTTAAAGTGATGTTCTCCCTTCCACGAAGATATTCAACTGTACAGCTCTACTCCTACTGCAAGGTCCTCTCTGTCAGACAACTCTATGTGCTCCTGTGTGTCCTACGCAAACACTCAGCGCGTCCCTCAAAAGAACCTACAGGACGACTCAAGCACAATGTTTTTCCTACTGTTCGCCATAGAACTGCTTTTGCCAAACGTCAATATTATGTTATAAGCACTATCATTTACAATCTATTAAACAAAAAATTAAAAATTTTCTCCTGCCTTAAATACCAATGCAAAACTTTAATTAGAGACTATCTTCTAACACTAAATTATAATAATACTGAGGATCTTCTTCTGGGTATTTCACAGTGATGTTCACTTTAACTATACGTCCGTGTTATAGTATAGTACGCACAGGCTACATATACATACGCACCCACACGCACGCACACACACACACCCACACACGCACGCACACGCACACAGATGTACACACCCACACACACACACACACACCCTTCCCTATACCTACACTCACACCTTACACTCGCCACTTAGTTAATCTTTTCTCATTTATTTGCTTTTATTCTATTAATTAGTTTTACTGTTTTTGTCCACCACCTTGATTATTGTTAAACCGTCCTGATTGTACTAGAATTATGGCTTTGTATCTTGCGGAGAATCACTGACACCTAAGTCACAGGTTTCACCTAGTTTAGGAGTCAGAGTACCTATGTATTGTTAACTTATGATAAGCCTTATATTTACAAATATGTACTCCAAATTACTGTTTACAACAATACGAACTTTTGTTAAATGAGAAATAAATATTATTATTATTATTATTATTTAAGGATTTGTTCATAAGCCGGTGATTATAAAATTTTGGGAGGTTTGTGATTCCGTAATGGTCTTTACATTACGGAAGAGACAAAATAATTGCTTAGTAGTAAAACACATAAAACTTCGCTGTGGGGGTAATTTATTGCGTCCCATGTAAGAAATAACAAGTGTTTACTACAGAGTAGTAAAGGTTTGAACTCACTTCGCGTGAACACTAATCGGATTGAAATAAAACCACAACTGTGTCCTGATCTTAGCTCGTATATTTAAAAAAAATGAGAAAGCCTAACCAAATCGTGGTAACGAAACCATAGCGAGTTGTAACTCGACGCCAACGCCATCTATCGAGCTTGATGTAAAACTTTTGCACTATTTACTTTAATGCTATGATTTCGTCTTGAACATACCGCCCACCAAGGACATTTAGTGACGGAATGTCCTTCTTAAATTATATCACTTAAGTCTAAAATTTGCACTTTAAAAACAGTATAAGCTAAAAAAAGATCTTAAAACTAGAATAACAATGAAAATTATACAACTTATTGAGCTACAGGTAATACACATCCAACCAAAAACATTCTGTAAAAAAATGCCAAGCCTCGCTGGAGCTGCTGGTTTATCTCTAAAAAGTAATGAAATCTAGACAAAGCCGTGCCAAGTTGAAGGTTCCTTATTGCGATTTCTTCAATATTATTATAGTTAATATTGTGTGACTTGGCCGTTGAACATTATACGTTAGTGCGATTTTGTTACCACGTAATGTTATATCTGTTATAACTACCTATGTTTGTTATGTGAGAATAATAGCCCATACTGATATTTGTAATTGGACTTAAGACATTGTGCAACACATGTATTAATCATTGACAATGATGACTTCTGTTCTTTTTGGAGCGTCAAATCGACCACCTATCTAATATAAAATAGACGTACAGAAGGATTTCTATGAATGATTAGTCCATCTGTACTGATAATGACTTTTTTGCTGTTCGTTTCCGGCTCGTCTATACATAAGTATTTTTGAAATGCGCAACTTTATCAAGCCCTGGTTATTGAATCAACGTTTTCCAAGAGGCAATTTTCCATGGTCAATGGGTAGCGGTTCTGGCGACAGATTGGTGCAATGGTGTCATGGAGCATCTGGATTTGTAGCCTTGTATACCCTTCAACGGCCAAGTCACACAATATTAACTATAATAATATTGAAGAAATCGCAATAAGGAACCTTCAACTTGGCACGGCTTTGTCTAGATTTCATTACTTTTTAGAGATAAACCAGCAGCTCCAGCGAGGCTTGGCATTTTTTTACAGAATGTTTTTGGTTGGATTTCACTTCTTTTTGTAGAAGCGTATTATATTGATTTTATTATTTAACACAGTTTTTTTTTTTCTTTTTAGAAGTAGTTATTACAAATCTTCCTTTTCTTTTTTCCGGTTCTGATTCTTGTACAGTAGCAATAGTTTTATGTATTGCCCGTTCGCGTGGCGTGCGTGGTTGTATTCAGTGATCGCTGAAGCTTGAGTTTTTATAATCTTGAAGTCAACATTTATGTTTACTTCTTCATCAATATGAGGTGCGCCCAATGAAAATTTTATACTCGTGAAAGCGCCTTAAAAGCTTGGCCACGAGAGAATATGGAGGTGCCAATGTCCATTTTTTAGAGTTAGAACTTGGCTCTTGTGAAATGTTAGGTCATACGCCACGCGAATTGTTGTCTGTACAAGCATGCCCGGGGTATGATCTCAAATTATAACTTACATAATAAGTAATAATTCGTGAATCAAATTATAAGCAAATTTTACTAACAATTGTTTCGGCTTTATTTGGTCTTCCGGGTCCCACCTCATTTTTTGTACTAGCCTGTCGAACCATTAACTAAACCAAACATCAATGTTTCTCTTAAGTATTACTTTAGCTCCCTGTTCAATGCTTATAGTTTCTTCCAGTCCAGCAGTCATCGTCGCGTCATCCTCATATTTTTGTTAACAAACCCGGGCTTTTGTTATTATACATTTTGAACAATCCAAGAAATTTTTAGCAGTTAACTTTATCTCGGATTGCGGGACTGCTTTGAATATAGTATTATGCATACACATATTTCTCGACGGTAGTAAAAAAACAGTACCTTCTGGTACGTCCCTCAAACATTGTGTTACATATTTCCAATAAACATTCCTTCATTTGAATGCGAGAGCAGAGGTATCAATCGGTTAGGCAGTATATCTCTGTCTGATTGAGTTGTCAATCCTACTTTGGTTCTTTTTGACATCTCAACAAACGTAGAATCATCCAGCGGTCTAATATACAACGTATGATCATTGTTTAAAAAAATCAGTACGAAAGATCGGAATTTTATTTATTTTAATAATTATAAACTAGTGCTTAACTGCATTCCCGCCTGATGGCAAGCAGTGATGCAATCGTTGATGGTAAAGCGCGCTAGTTTATTAAGAGCGTATTCACTCAAAAAAACTGAGTGAATAGGAAGGAAGACGGCAGTTGAGCGAGGTGGTGTAATGTTAAACCCAACAACACGACCAACGATGCTGCGCCAAAGGGAGATTTATCTAGAGACCCTCCACGACCAAAATCCCGAAACAACAATATTTCACGCATCGTACCCGGCATAAATCGCATCACAACTGCTCAAACTCGTCCTCCGTACGGCTTCACCAGTCATTATGCCGGAACACGACGAATCGCTTGGCGGCAAGTCTTTGTCTGGTGGGTGGTAACTTCTGCCGGCGGCGGATGGCAAGTTCTACCACCTTTCTAAGAGGATTAGTTTTTTAAACAGCTACTTTTCTCTGACGACACCCTAATAACGTAACACACTATTGATATTAACTGGAATTATTGTGAAGTATATTGCTAATCCCTTGCTCCATATGTTTAAAAAATGAGTGCTCAAAAACGTTAATAACGCAATGAATGTTGTTGATCTGTCAAAATGAAACACATTGCTACTGATGACGTTTTACGTAATTACACTACTGGTTTGAGTTGCAAAAGATCCCCAAGCACTAAAATATGTTTTTTTCCAAACCAACCATCTTCTAGATCAGAAGAATCAAACACTTTGCATAAACGAAGATTTATGTAGGTTAATTAGATATCATAGACAATTCACCTATAATAAATAGTTCGATAGTTTTTAAGTATGTCCTTAAGCGGGTATCACCGCCACTCGTAAGTCCAATGCACTATAAGTTGAAGCTTTCTAAATACATATGATTGTGGTACTCTAACTTGCGCTTGACAGCAATCCCGTCTGATGGTAAGCAGAGCAGTGATGCGATCGTTGATGGTAAAGCGCGCTAGTTTATTCACTTTAGCCTTGAAGACACTCAAATTGTAGTGTGACGGAAACACCGCCGCTGGCAAATTATATAAATACTAAATACTACTAAATTTAGCTGAAGATTTACAAACTTCATTGGACCTTATATCTATAATAAGATAAATAAAGCAATCAATATCTACCCTTTAACGAAAACTCAATGTAAGGAAAAGGTTACAAAATACTTACAAAAACTTAATTACGAAGAGACTGAGTTAATACTACATAATTATACCACAGTGATTGACTATTTACCACATACACACACCCTCTTACATTCATACACACATAATCATATCACACAAATAGACGACACACGTAGTGTTCAGTGCTTATTCTTAATTTAATCTAATTTTAAGTTAATTTATTATTTCTGGTAAATTATAAAAATATTAATTTTATTTGGTATGATGTTATTTTATTTCATTAAATTTGATTAACTTATTCTATTTTTGAACATGTAAATTTACAAAGTGTTGACTGTACTCAATGGCTACCTACATATATCTAGTGTCTACTTTTTAAGGTATTGGGCGCTGATAACTGAAACACAGACTTTTGCCTAGTTCGGTTACAGATGTGTAATCCGATTGTAACAATAAATTAAAGCCTATAATATATTTTGTGTAACAATGTAAATAATTTCTGAATAAACATTATTATTATATAATTGTTCCAGTCGGTAAAGAGGGAGCAAAACGCTACGTCGTTGAATTAAATCATGCAATCCCCTTGCACACTGATAGAGCAGCGGTGGACTAGTAGTTTCGTCCGCGATTTACAAGTTGTAGGCCGTAGGTTAGAACCCTATCAGGCGCTTTAATTTGTGTAAATTATTTCATCACTACTGCTCACAAAACGGTGCAGTGAAGGAAAACTTCGTGAGACAACATGACATGTTTTAGAAGCAAAAACTCCGAAGGCATGTGACATTTATTAACCCGCACTGTGCCCGCCTTGGCCGTCATCTACACGGGTAGATTACGGCCCACTCTATCTCATCGAGAAGAGGCATGTGGCCTAGGAGTGGAAATATTTTAGGCTGATTATATATTCCTGATTTCTGTCTCAATATGGCAAAAATGCATCCAATTTCTCTATATTTATGAAAAAAAAGAAAAGTGTGTTTGTTCCGCTTTCACGCCGTAACTACTGAACCGATTTCTTTGAAATTTTGTAGACAAAAGATATAAGTCCGGATTAAATAATAGGGTAGTTTTTATCCCGGAAGAATCGATATTCCCAAGGAAAATCTATGATATCCTAACATGATAAAAAAAATCTATGATATGATAACCTGCCTAAAGCTAGTGGATTATATTTTGACCAAATTTTGAGTGAAATTTATTTTAGGGTAATTTGTTCATTTCATTTGTGTAATATTTATGTTAGAGATGAAAAGTTAGTAGTACTTAGTAATCGTTCGACTATTTCTTCGTGTAAACTAAAAAGTATAAAAGCCAGTCTAGTCTTATCCACAGTTTTTATCAAAGCAGAAGGGGAGGCATATCCAGCAGTGGGGCGCTCTAAGCTAGATTAAATTAGAAGATATATGTGTCCAGTGACGGATTAACCCGTAATCAAATTAAGCAATTGCCTAGGGCATCACGTCTGGGGGGGCACCAGAACAAGCACAAAAAAGTCCATCCTGAGGGCATCACGAATCACGTCCTCACTCTCACGTCACCAAAAACCACACCAAAAAAGTTCCTAGGACTAATTTGAAAATTCGCGCGTTTTAAGTTGACATAGAGTCCGACCTAGAGTCATAACCCCGCACCCGCTTGCCCACTCGCTGCCCGCTAGTGCATTCGGCAATTCGAATGTACCGGAATATGCGGTGCGACTTTGATTCTTTAGGCCGTGGAAGAATTTAGACTCCCGCGGCCCCACGCGCGCTCGTGATAGAAGAGACACCGGGGTGGTTTTAGTCAGTAAGAGTCTGACAGACCCCGTCGCCTACCCCAGGGCGGCGGACATCCATTGAGGATTTCCACACCGAAAAAAAAATAAAATAAAAGTACACGTAACTGTCAACAACTTCGAGAACAGAGTCTCCAATCTTTATAGGAGTCGGTACAACATGGGCGTTAGACATGACTGGTCTTGTCCATGTTCATTTTAAGACCGACTCGCTCGAAGGCTCTACTGAGGTCTTCGAGCATTGTACTCAGGTCCTCCGTGGTCTCAGCCATGGCTACGATATCATTAGCAAACCGAAGGTGTGTCATATACTCGCTATTGACGTTGATGCCCAGTCCTTTCCAGTCCAGAACCTTGAAGACATCCTCCAATGCAGCGGTGAACAGTTTCGGGGAGATAACATCTCCCTGTCTGACACCACGCTGCAGAGGTATTGGTTTCGGGGTCTGGTCCTGTATTCGGACTGACATGGTGGCGTTTTCGTACAAACCCTTCAGCGCTTAATATACCGATAGTCTATTTGGCACCGCTGGAGAGACTGCAGTACAGCCCAGGTCTCGATCAGGTGTATAAAATAATACATGATGATAAAATTGAATCAGCTTTCCCTAATATGGAAACAGATCCCTGCGTATATTTTTATCGCTTATGATTTCAAATTGCTCAGCGGAGCGTTCTTTTACAAAATTAAAATTATTAAAAAAGGACAAAGATGATACAAGAAAGGCTCGATTGTTTATCGATATTATACATAGAGTCCGATATGATAAAAACATTACACGTTAATACTATCTTGCGTGAATCCAATGCCCGAAAAAGCCGCAAGGCGCATTTCAATAAATAAATAAATTATGCTTCAATTGGTTTTTATTGTTGTCGCGCCTACTCTACTTCTAAGGTACGTTACATCTGGGCACGCCACAATAGCGGCGGTAAGTCCTCTCTTTGAGGAGTGGCTAGAGAGACGCCACGGTGCCCTAACCTTCCGCCTGACGCAGGTCCTCACCGGACACGGTTGTTTCAGGAGGTTCCTGTTCCGTATTAGGCGGGAGGAAACGCCAGGGTGTCACCATTGTGTGGATCGCCATGAGGACACGATGGAGCATACGGTGGAGGTCTGCCCGGCTTGGGTGGAGTACCGCCGTGTTCTCGTAGCGGCGATCGGTGGCGATCTCTCGCATCCGACCCTGATCCAAGCCATGGTCCGGAGCGAGAGTACATGGCAGGCCGTCACCTCCTTCTGCGAAGCAGTGATGCTGGCAAAGGAGGAGGCGGAGCGCGTGAGACAGCGGGAATCCCAGCGCCCTCACGCCACTAGCCGCCGCAGGAGACGCCCTGGTCGGGAGACCACACCGAACTCCCAGCCACCGTAGGCGCGGGCCTGCGGGCGGTGAGCAGTGGGCAGCTCGCCGCCCAGTAAGGACCAGACCCGAGTCGACGGCGCGTCGTGTTTCACGTGCGCCTCAAAGAGATGTCAGCACATCGTGACGGGGTCTACGAAGACCTATGCCTCCTGGGTCAGGGTTGCGGGTTGGTTAAACAAGAAACCGTGGCCGTGGCCATCGCACAGGCAAAAGAAGAAACACGGGTGGGTTTTAGTCAGTAAAAATCTGACACGCCCTTCCGCACCGCCCAAAGCGGGAGAGTTCATATGATGATTTCCCATCCCAACAAAAAAAAAAAAGAAAGAAAAACATATTGTTACGGGCTAGGGGTACTTAAACGCCGGTTAAGGGTTACGAAGTTTATTGGCAACGAAGGTACAGTCGATTGTAGGCAGTGACAAGTAGAACGTAGCTGATGTCGTACCGAAGTCTTCTCTTACGTCTACGAAGTCCGTGTTGTAAACACACAATAACAGTACAGATGTTATTCCACGTAGTACTCACAGTTCTTGTTGCAGTTGTCGCAGTAGGTATTCTCGAAGATCGCTTCTTAACTGTCGCTGTTTTCGTATCGCTAGTCGAGTGTAGACTGACTCTGCGTCGGCGTCGCGGCGCTTATATAGGCCAGCTGATCGAACATTCCAGAATCCTCTAGGCGTAATAATAATAGCACATAACTTCGAGGTCACTCGGAAGTACCTACGGTAATTCCCGGAAACGGGTTTCTAGAAATTTCGATGTCGACACTTTGTTGACAAAACTGTTGAGACCTGTACCATTCGATAGGCCGTCCTAAGTCTAGTAATGCGTTTTATTATTGTACCTAGAAAATGTCTAGATCTGGAGGAATAGGACTTAAAAGTGACACACTGCATGTCACGCGATATTGAACCTTATGCCATCGACATAAGGTCCATTCGTAACATTGCCCCCTTCTTAGTCATGCTCGTCCCGAGCATGATTTGATCCATAATAGCGAGCTAGGCGGTCTACGTGTACGATCTTCAGCTTCCCTCTAGGCCCTTTCTTAATCCTGTAGGTGACATCGTTTATTCTGGTTACTATCGTGTACGGACCCTCCCATTTGGCTTGAAATTTCGGACTCTTTCCTTTTCTCCTTATGGGATTATGTAACCATACCAAAGTTCCCTCTTCAAATCCGGGCACGTTAGCTTTGCGGTCGTATCAGATTTTCATTTTCTCACTGGTTTTCAGACCATTCTTTCTCACTAGCTCATGTATTCCATCTAATTTACGCCGTAGGTCGGCCACATAGTCGACGGCTAGGTTAGGAGTATCGGGAGGTGTTCCGGTTAGTGCATCTATGGGTAGTCTAATTTCTCGGCCGAAGTTGACTTTCGCCGGTGTGCAATTTGTGCTATCATGTGTTGCAGAGCGGTATGACATTAAGAAGAGTGGAATGTATTGGTCCCAATCCCTCTGGTGTTCTTCCACTACTTTGGCCAAATGATTCTCCAACGTCTGATTGAATCTTTCGACCATTCCATCTGACTGTGGGTGATACGGTGTTGTACGAGTCTTATGTATCCCGAGTAGTTGGCAAACCTCTTGAAATAGTGAAGACTCGAAGTTTCTACCCTGGTCAGAGTGTAACTCCAAGGGAACGCCAAATCGACAGAACACCTCGTGAACTAGCTTTTTGGCGACTGTATGAGCTTCCTGGTTAGGTACTGCAAAAGCTTCTGGCCATTTGCTGAAATAGTCTTGCATGACGATGATATACCTATTCCCTTCTTCAGTAACAGGGAATGGCCCAGCTATATCGACAGCAACTCTTTCCCATGGTGCACCAACATTGTACACTTTCAGCCGACCTCTGGCTCTCGTTTGCGGTCCCTTTACTGAGGAGCAAGCTACGCATTTTCTACACCAGTCCTCTACGTCTTCGCGGCAATGCACCCAGTAGAATCTTTTCCTCACCTTCTCCAGGGTTTTCTTTACTCCTAGATGTCCTCCGGATACTCCGTCGTGCACCTGTCTTAGCACTGACGCGACTTTATCGCAGGGGACAACTATCTGTAAGGTGACCTCCTGTCCACTGGGTGATTCCCATTTCCTCTTGAGAACTCCATTATCAATTATCAGGCTGTCCCACTGAGCCCAGTAACTTTTTACTGTTGGGCTAAGCGCTGATATTTCACTCCAAGCGGGCCTCTGGCCACGTTGTTTCCATTCGATTACTGTCTTCAAGTCACTATCTTCCTTTTGTGCGTCTTCCAATGATTGATTATCCCAGTCTTCGTCCAAAGCGTTCACCTGGATAATCCTTACGTTCTCTTTCTTTTCCTGTTTGGCACAATGTCGGCAAGACTCTTCGCAAGGTCGTCTAGACAAAGCATCAGCATTATTGTGTGACTTGCCTTTCCGATGTTCAGTGACAAAGTCAAATTCTTGCAGCTGCTCTATCCACCTTGCTACTTGTCCTTCTGGGTCTTTGAACTGGAGGAGCCACTGTAAGGCAGCGTGATCGGTACGAAGTGTAAACTGCCTCCCAATCAAATATTTCTTGAAGTGTTGTAAGGTCTTAACAACGGCTAGAAGTTCTCGGCGGGTAACACAATAATTTCTTTCTGGCTTGGAAAGGCATTTGCTGAAATATGTGATAACGACCTGCCTATCTCCTTGTGTTTGAGAGAGAACTCCTCCAATACCCACATTACTGGCATCTGTGTCTACCAAAAATCGGCCTTCCCTACTAGGGTAACCTAGTACAGGAGCCTCACACAAGTGAGTTTTCAGTAGAGCAAATGCCTGTTCGCAGTCAGAGTTCCATTCAAATTGACACTTTTCCTCTGTTAAACGATGCAACGGCTTCGCTAACTCGGAGAAGTTCATCACAAACCGACGGTAATATGCACACAGACCCAAGAAAGAGCGTACCTCAGTTTTATTACGAGGCGTAGGCCACTTCGACACGGCTTTTATTTTCTCAGGGTCTGTTCGAATTCCTTGCGCCGAAATAATGTGCCCCAAGTATCCAACCTCTTTCTGGAATAGTGTACACTTACTAGGACTGAGTTTTAAATTCGCTTCACGCAGTTTCTGAAAGACTTTCTCCAAATTGCGTAGGTGTTCTGCGAAGTTTCGTCCCATAATGATGATGTCATCCAAATAGACCAGGCATGCATCACCAAGTAACCCCACCAAGATGCGCTCCATTAGGCGCTCAAATGTAGCTGGAGCATTGCACAGTCCAAAAGGCATGACATTGAATTGCCAGAGACCGTTCCCAGGACCAGTGGTGAAAGCGGTCTTTTCCTTATCCTGCTGACAGATTTCCACCTGCCAGTATCCACTTTTGAGGTCAACTGTGGAGAACCATTTCATGCCACTTAGCAAGTCCAAAGTGTCATCTATACGTGGCAGAGGATAACTATCCTTTTTCGTGGCATCATTCAACATCCTGTAGTCAACGCAAAACCTTGTGCTGCCATCCTTTTTCTTGACTAGGACTACTGGAGATGACCAAGGGCTGGTGGATGCTTCTATAATCCGGTTTTTCTCCATATCTCTTAACATTTCCGTGACTTCCTGTTCTCTTGCAAAGGGGATACGACGTGGTCTCTGTCTTATCGGCTGTGTATCACCCGTATCTATATGGTGTTTGACAAGCCCGGTCCTTCCCACGTCACCGTCGGTCTTCGAGAAGATGTCATGGAAGTTATGTAACAGTTGCTTAACTTTGTGACTTTCGAACTTGTTTAAATTGCCCTTACAATTTTCGAGTAGTGTCGATACATGTTCCTGCCACTTCTTATCACGTTCCTTTTCGTGCGCCTCTGTTTTTCGCAATGATGCTACACGGTCGCACACACCCACGATGCAATTCTTTTCAAGAATTATTTCCTTGTTACTAACGTTGATAATGCGTACTTTTGGTTTATCGGAAATCATCATCAGTGTCCTTGCTGTTATCCAGTCTGGGTGATCTCCAGAATCTTCTATTAAAATGCAACGTTTACGGCATCCTATTGGTGATAATCTAATATCTACTAAGGTTTCTGATCTTGGTGGTAATATCGTTCTCTTTACACAGTACACTGACCCCTGTTTTCCACCTTGAAGAAATACTTCTTGTTCTGGAAAACTCAATACTCCTTTTGCTACATTAAGGACGCACTGCTGTTTCTTCAAAAAGTCCAGTCCTATTATGCAATCATCTGTAATATTCGCTACTAAAACAGGGTGCGTGAATGTCTTATCACCCATTTTCAAAGTCACGTTCGTTTCACCAAGGACGAGTACTGGTTGGCCAGTGGCGGTTTGTAATCGGCATTGTGAAGATCCTCTTTTCCATACTATGGTCCGAGGAAATAGCTCCGGTCGTGCAATGGTTCTTGATGCACCAGTATCCAATGTGAAACTGCAGGATTTACCATTCAGTTCTCCTTCTATAATGAGACTGTTTCCGTCACCCACTTGTGATACTGTTATAATGGGGGCTACATGTCGACCAGCCAGTACTTGCCCCATAGCCCTGGCTGTTCCTAGTTTAAATCCTCGGCTTCCACCTGTGTCCCAGAAGTGCTTCTTCCCTTAGCCTTCCTGGGACAATTGATCCGAATATGCCCTTTTTCACCGCACTCATAGCATGTTGGCCCTTGTCGGGCTTTCATTTGTGCGGTTACCTCACGAATACGGTGGTGTGGTCGGCCGTCTTGGCGTACTGCTTCCACCTCCAGAGCGTGTGTCAAGGCTGCCTTCAGAGTCTGATGGTGCCCCAGACGAACCGCAGCCCTGACTTCCGCATCTCGAATTCCATCAGTAAAAGCTTGCACCGTACTAGCATCAATTACTCCCGGCGTTGAAGCATACGCCCTCCGAACAATACGTTCTATTTCCGATGCCCATTGTTGCAAACCCTCACTGCTTTTCTGTGTGCGGTCGCGGAGTTGAGCCCTGTAGACATGTTCCAGGTGTTTCTCTCCATATCTAGACTCCAACGCTTCTAACAGACGGGCTAGGGTATTGCAGTCGCCGGAAATATTTTCGAGGATTTGTACCGCCTCACCACGCAGAGCAAGCGTAAGGGCGGTTACAGCTTGATCGTCGTCCCAATTGTTGCCTTTTGCGACCTTTTCAAATTGAAGACGGAAGGCCACCCATGATGTTGTTCCGTCAAAATGAGGTACCTTGAAGGTCGGCAAAGCACTGGGTACAGGTACCACACCTTTAATGCCTCCTTTCTGCACCGTTTTATGGAGAAACTGTATTTCTTTCTCACACTCCATGATGGTATTGTCTAGTTTCTCCATACGCGCATCTTGTTTGTCTATACGCATGTCTTGCTGGTCCATACGGGCATCTTGTTGTGCTGTTTTTATTTTAAGCTCATTAACCTCTTCTTTGGTTTCTTTCCACTGTTTATTTAGTTCTAATACTAGTTGCTGGGATTTTGCCTGGGATTCATCTATTTTTGCTTGGGTTTCCACCTGGGATTGTTTTATTTGAGCCTGGGTTGCTGCCTGGGATTGTTCTATACTCAGCTTTATTTGCGCCGTCAAGTGAGCCAGTAACGCCGAAAAATCGGGTCCGCTGGCTCCGGCAGTGGTGGTGGTAGTAGGCGCACTCACATTCGTCGGTGTTACGACGGCCGCATCTTCTACGGGTGCAGGGACACCAAGTGATACTTCCTCTTGACGCGCCAAATCCATCGCTGCTTGTCGTCGCGTGCGAACTCTTTCGTCTTCCCTTGGCGTGACCGGCATGCCGCTTCTGACACCAATTGTTACGGGCTAGGGGTACTTAAACGCCGGTTAAGGGTTACGAAGTTTATTGGCAACGAAGGTACAGTCGATTGTAGGCAGTGACAAGTAGAACGTAGCTGATGTCGTACCGAAGTCTTCTCTTACGTCTACGAAGTCCGTGTTGTAAACACACAATAACAGTACAGATGTTACTCCACGTAGTACTCACAGTTCTTGTTGCAGTTGTCGCAGTAGGTATTCTCGAAGATCGCTTCTTAACTGTCGCTGTTTTCGTATCGCTAGTCGAGTGTAGACTGACTCTGCGTCGGCGTCGCGGCGCTTATATAGGCCAGCTGATCGAACATTCCAGAATCCTCTAGGCGTAATAATAATAGCACATAACTTCGAGGTCACTCGGAAGTACCTACGGTAATTCCCGGAAACGGGTTTCTAGAAATTTCGATGTCGACACTTTGTTGACAAAACTGTTGAGACCTGTACCATTCGATAGGCCGTCCTAAGTCTAGTAATGCGTTTTATTATTGTACCTAGAAAATGTCTAGATCTGGAGGAATAGGACTTAAAAGTGACACACTGCATGTCACGCGATATTGAACCTTATGCCATCGACGTAAGGTCCATTCGTAACAATATCATCTTATTTTACAAAAAACGAATGTTTTTAGGCGCTAAAGGTTTAAAGACAGACTCTAGTTGACCTTGACATACGGATAGGGGGGCCCACAGGCGTGGATTGCTTAGGGCATCAAGTAGTCTTAATCCGTCACTGTATGTGTCCCACTTAGGGTTGCCTGACCGCCGGGAAATCCGGGATTGTCCCGGAATCTTGCCTCTTGTCCCGAAATCAGCGGTAAATGTCCCGGATTTTAAGTAGCAACGAATGTAATGACGTGGTTGCCTTCCTCCCTGTGTCATGATTTTGCATATCTCGACATCATGGGCTCTGTTCTAAAAGTAGACGTCAGACGACGTTCCTTCCCAGTGTCCCTGTCGACGACTGTCCCGGATTTGGAATGAGCTTTTATTTGCGTTCTTTCCGAGTGTCCCTGTCCCGTCCCGGAATAGGTAAGTTCCTATCTGGGAACCCTAGTCCCACTACGCTGGATTTTTGCAATGACAATCATTTTTTTTTACATTTCTTCCTTCTGATCAAAGGTCAAATCTTAGTTAGTTCTTCAAAGGTTACTGCAGACCATAATTTTTGCCCATATAGGTGCAAAGTTCTCATGAATATAAATGAATTAATTCCAAACACAAAGTAGCTACTGTAAACCGTTGGAAATCCCCTAACTGTCCTTCGTCTTTGTCATAAGATCTCTAATGACAATCCCAATTTATCTAGGTATAAAGCTCTTATCAATACAAATTAATCAGGCACAAACACAAGGTAGCTGCTGCGAATCGCTGAGGACTTCCTTCGTTTGTCTCTCGACTCCATCATCAAATCTACTTCAGACCTTTATTATGACCCATATGGGTGCAAAGTCCTCATGAATATAAATGATATATGTCCAAACTCAAAGTAACTACTGTAAACCGTTGAGGAGTACGCGGGACTGACCTTTGTCTTCATCATCAGAGCCTTTATGACAGTCACAACCCATCGAGGTGTAAAGTTCTCATCAATACAAATTATACAAACGTAAACACAAGGTAGCTGCTGTGAATCGTTGAGGAGTTCTCACGACTGTCTCCCAGCTTCATCATCAGATCTACTCCGTACCTTCATTAAATTGTAGTGTTTTCTAATACTTATTGAAAATACTTAGAAATGCACTGGTCACCCCTACGATTTTTGAAAGTTTCCCTTGATTTCTCTGGTCTTCCATCATCAGATCCTGACCTGGTAACTATTGGACCACCTGGAAAGTATACCCTTTCAAACAAAAAGAAATTTGAAAATCGATCCAGGCGTCTTAGGGTAATCGGTGAACACACCTACATAAAAAAAAAAGATTACGACGAATTGAGAACCCGCTCCTTTTTTTGAAGTCAGTTGATGAAGCGGCCCACCAAGTTGAATATTTTATTGACGTTGGTACGTCAATCTCTACTAGTTTGGTTGGGCTCTTCTGCTTTCTAATCAAGGTCACCAAGTACTTCAGATCTTCGATTATTCCTGTTTTTATATTTTTCCCTTTATGTGACCATTAAACCCTGGCTGTATACCAAATTTCAGCTCTCTGAGTTTATGGGAAGTACTACTTCTATTTTGATGATCATGAGTGAGTGAGTGTCGAAAACACGGAAATTTACTTTCGCTTAACTTCAGAACTGGATGAGCTACAGACTTGAAATTTTAGATTTGAAGTGTGTTAATACAGCTTACTGGATGACCAAAATTTCAACGTTCTGGTACTATCCAGAGGTTCTTAATTAGGGGCCTGAAAATGCAGCGAAATGGTTCGGGTAAAGATGGTACGGCAGTGTTTGCTTCGCGCTCGACTTGGCGAGGGCACTGCCGTGCCCTCAGATAATCATGAAATTAGTGTTCTAATTGTAGAGCATTTGGTGCGCAATGTGACCACACGGGTAAAGTTATTATCACCGGGGTGTTTCTCTACAACCCGTTCCAACAACGAACGACTTGGTGGTAATTTTAACTTTACACAGTAAGTACTTTCAATAAATGATTCTTCGCGCCTTTGCTCTTCAGGATTAAGTATTTTTTTTTTGTACTCGTTTGTTCTTCTATCTCCCAATTTTTTTTTTTTTTTTTAATATTTCAACTTCATTAAACTTTGCACAACATACCTGTATATTTTTAATGTGATTTTTTGAACTTTCACCACTTGGACTAACTACACCTGATAGGACCCACCCTAACGTGGTGCTCTGAGCTATGAGAGTGCCAGATGGACTCTTAACTATACCTTCCTTCACAATGTAGCAGTAAACATCTGCACCCAAAAGAATATCTATGTTATTAGATGTGTTAAAATTAGGATCTGCTAGACACAGATCGTTGATAGCAATCCAATCTATTGAACTCGTGTTTACACTTCTCTCAGGCAAGCAGGAGGTGATCTTACTCAAAACGTAGGCATTTATTTTAAGTGTGAAATCTAAATCAATTGTTGACTTAATTGTCAGATTAACCATGTGCTTTGCGATTATTGATTTATCATCACCCAAACCTGATACGACACCTCTGACTGGAATTTTCTTTAATCTAAGAAATTGGACTGTGGCCTCTGTAATAAAACAAGCTTGTGAGCCTTGGTCTAGTAAAGCTCGAACGGTTAGGAATTCACCCGTCTTGGACTCTGCTTTTATTAATGCTGTGGGTAATAGGACTTATCTGGGTTTCGAGACCTTGCCCGTTGACAAGCATGTGACTATCGGATTATCACTAGTTGAAGTACTAATATTATCCGTAGTCAGCTTTTCGTTATCTTTGTAAGACTGTCCGTTAAGGTGCAGCAATGAGTGGTGGCGCTTGTTACAAATTTTACAGACGGTCTGCTTATTACAGTCGTGTACTCTATGATTGCTACCCAAACAATTAAAACAAATGTTATTTTTTGCTACAAATTCGCGTCTACTTTCTATAGAGAGATTTGCAAATTGCTTGCAGAAACATAGTTTGTGAACTTCCGAGCAGTATTCGCACCGCATATTGAATGACTTTATAGCTAGCATTGATTTCGAACTATGAACTTGTGAGCTATTGCTGACCTGGTGAGCCGCGACTTTTCTTGGCTCTATACATTCTAATGCACGGAAGCGATTTTCCATAAATATTTTAAGTTCCTCAAAGGTGGGCAACTTGTTGCTTAAATCGTTATAATTAATTAACTCCCATTGTTTTCGCGTTTCATTATCGAATTTGAACGTTACTATATGAATGATGATAACGTCCCATGTGCTCACATTGATCTCCAAATTTGTAAGGGCATTAAGGCAATCACAAGTTGTGTCTAACAGCTCCTTTAATGCGGTAGCTGATTCTACATTTAATCGCTTCTGGCTGAACAACCTTTTTAAAATACAATTGACTAAATACTTTTTATTAGCATAACGCTTTTCTAACTGAGACCAACATTCGCTGTAGTTGGCGTCTGTGATTGGTGTATGCCTAATCAACTGTTCGGCTTCACCAGTGAGATGGCTTTTAAGATAGTGCAGTTTTTGCACATTATCTAAAGATGTGTTATTGTGGATTAATGACTTAAAAAGATCGTGAAAAGCGGTCCATTCACTGTATTTGCCTGTAAAATTAGGAATTGTGATTTTTGGTAACTTAACTAATGAATTGGATGTCTTTGAGTAATTATTATCATTCGATCCACTATTTTTTGTTACCGGTTCTCTGGGAATCATATTATTTAACTTTGATTTCATCAGACATTTACATGATATATAATTATGTATCTTCGGTAGCATCATATATATCGTCCACCTTTTGACCTATGTCTTCTATCTTAAAACTACCATAGAGTTGAGATTTGGTTTCTTTAAATGAAGACCAATCACTTTCTAGTAATTCAAGCCTTGTTTCGATATATTCTATTGTCAATCTATCTTTAGGACTCTTTTTAAAATTAGTGAAAGCCTTTTGTATAACATTTTGGAGGTTTTTCAATATATTTACTTGACCTTCCATCATGAAGAACAACTAAAATACTTATAATACACTTAAAATAAACTATGTAAGTAAAGTTCAACTAAACTTTATACACGAAAACCTCAATTGAGACGTAAAAACTTAAAAACAATGTTACTTAGCAAAATGTACTAGATTTTTCTAAGTCTCAATAACAGCGAAATATTTTACAAGTGTTTTTTAAAATAAATATTGGTAGAAAATCGGGCATAGGTTCCCCGTTCCACCGTTTTTAGGAAAACTATTCTAAGTACTTAACTAACATGCACAATTTAAAACTAAGTCCAAATATTAATAAAAGTAAAAATCTTCTTTAAAATAAAGTTCAAATTTGACTGGCAAAATCTTCTAAATCACTGCTACTATTATTCATAAAATTGTACTCACGTTTGCACTTCACTCACACACATGCAGGTAGGTTTCAACTCGTAGTCCTGGTGGCGCCCTCTGTGGCGTCACTTGGAACTATACCTGCCGATTTTGGATGTCGATTTCGTTCACCTTGCTGAACGAAGCTGCCGCCTGAACTCGAAAACTGATCTTCTGTTGAACTGCTGGTGGCGCCCTCTGTGACGTCACGTTGAACTAACAAATCAACCGCGGCTGCTGCTGCTGCCACTGCGGGATGCCTGGTACTCCTGTTGCAGCGATCCACTGCGAGTACACTGGGCTGCGGTCCTAAACTGGCACCGCGGACTTCCAAAAACTTCAGACTTTCTGGGTCTGATCCAGGGTCGATGGACCAATGTTTACTACAGAGTAGTAAAGGTTTGAACTCACTTCGCGTGAACACTAATCGGGTTGAAATAAAACCACAACTGTGTCCTGATCTTAGCTCGTATATTTAAAAAAAATGAGAAAGCCTAACCAAATCGTGGTAACGAAACCATAGCGAGTTGTAACTCGACGCCAACGCCATCTATCGAGCTTGATGTAAAACTTTTGCACTATTTACTTTAATGCTATGATTTCGTCTTGAACAACAAGCATATCGTTTTAACGAAATTTCCACCATGATATTGCAGTCTCATATTGCCTTATCGGCTGACCAATCTTATAGTCAGCCGATAAGGCAGCAGCATAGGCTTTTGTCGTGTGAGGGCAAAGATAAGGAGGGAGGGTGGCATTCTGTTATCAATCTAAGTTGAGATAAGTAACACTTTAATCAGCGCGCGAATTGAACCTACAATAATAAATAATACATAGCATAACAAATACAAGAAAGCGTGGTGATTACGCTCAATTCTTTTCTAAATGTGAGGAGACCTGTACCCAGCAATGGGACGATAAAAAGGTTGATGATGACCTAGATCACAAACACCATCACGATTAGTTAAAAAATCTAAACAAACCTTAATCTTCTTTATGTGTCTGATACCATCACTAATACTCTTAACTGTGAGAATTTCAGCGTTTATTTAAATGTATTTCTGCGAAAATCGCATTACGTTTCCCGTAATACTTATATTCCCATTAAGTAGTCCAACATTTGAAATAAATGCACTTTATTAAGCACGCTACTTAAATAACGAGCCTACAGTTTAAGTTAAAAAGATTTTATTTTCACTTAGCGAATAAAACAGTTTCTTTATTAGACTGATTATTTATACTCGCATTAACATTGCATCACCTCGCTCAACTGCCGACTTCCTATTCACTCATTTTTTAAGTAAATATGCTCTTAAGACGCTGTGAATAGCAAACTTTTAGGTATTTGAGGGGGTGAAGCAGACGAAGTGGGACACGACTAGCCCCGCCCGTGCGGGGCGCGGGGCGCTCCGCGCGAGTACATCGATGCGTGAGGTGAGGCGTCGTGCATCGAGAAATACGCACGTTCTATTAAATCTATACCAACCATTCTCTATTCCATCTACATTTAGAAGCGTAATTTCACAACCCAACCGCGAGGTATGGTTGGCTCTGTTCGTCACAGTCCCGGTTCGCATTAGACGAGCAGCAGGTTCGAATCCCACATCCGTTCACTTTACCTTGCGATTTTCGAAAATGTATATTTTATACATATTTTCATTTTTTATTATTACTTTTGTTTTCTTTTTTATTTTTATAATGCGCTTTGTCCGTTCTGCTTAAATTTTTGTGTTATGTCCTTTTTTCATGAAACTGTTAGAAATATATCATTTCTAGAAATTACTCTTTATAAACAGCTGTTTAGAGTAACTGTTAAAAAAAATGCATTATCGGATATTTAAAAAAATAAAAGATTTTTTCTTCAAAACTGCAACTCTTATCGAAGTCGGGTTTGTACGAGTGCTTAGAATAACACAACACAAAAAGATTGAAATAGATGGAGGCACTTGGAGGAGGCCTATACTGAAAGGGGCCATGAATAATGCAACAAAATGAAATCTAAATTTACTGTTTTGAACTATTATCAAATCAACTGTTATTTTTATTGTTTTTCTTTTCTATTCCATCTACATTTAGAAGGGTAATTTCACAACCCAACCCCGAAGCATGATTGGCTCTGTTCGTCACAGTCCCGGTTCGCATTAGACGAGCACCAGGATCGAATCCCACTTTACCTTGCGATTTTCGAAAATGTGTATTTTATACATATTTTCATTTTTTATTATTTTTTTTGTTTTCTTTTTTATTTTTATAATGCGCTTTGTCCGTTCTGCTTAATTTTTTGTGTTATGTCCTTTTTTCATGAAACTGTTAGAAATATATCATTTCTAGAAATTACTATTTATAAACAGCTGTTTAGAGTAACTGTTAAAAAAAATGCATTTTCGGATATTTAAAAAAATAAAAGATTTCTTCTTCAAAACTGCAACTCTTATCGAAATCGGGTTTGTACGTGTGAAATAGATGGAGGCACTTGGAGGAGGCCTATACTGAAAGGGGCCATGAATAATGCAACAAAATGAAATCTAAATTTACTGTTTTGAACTATTATCAAATTAACTGTTATTTTTATTGTTTTTCTTTTTTTAAATTATATTATGAACTAAGAAATTCATGGTTAAATAAAGGCTTATTATTATTATTTATTATTAATTTCTAGAAATTTGTAGAAAGAAAATTATAACGAATTGATTTTAAATATTAGTTTGCATTATAATTGTTACAAAAAGAATATATTTATAAAGATGGAACAATTACTACAAAAAATACAGAAAATCGGATAAATTAATAATAATTAAAAAAAAAAAACAATTGCAAATAAGAAATCCAACAAAAAGCATACAACGTAAAGCTGGGGTTTGAACCCGAACACATACAGGTGAAGAAAAATGTGCCGCGAAAAAGTAAAAAGAATAATTACAGAAAAAAATCAAATAAAATATCGGCAAAAATACAACAGTAAATTAAAAAGCATTTATTTCAATTAAAATCTACAAAAAGCATATAATGTAAACCTGGGGTTTGAACCCGGGCAAAAACGAAATATGATTATTCATCAACAAACAGACACGTAAATATAATTATTTTCTGTGCGGGGTAAAGCAAAAAGTGACATAGGTCCGACAAGCATCGCGCCTCAGCGGTCACTGTCGCTAAACATAGAAGTGAAAGAGAAGGCAATGGACGCCGCGATGGAGCGACGTTTCTTCACGTTATTTATCATTAAATACATTATTTATTTTAGAATATCTTAGTTAACTCGATAAACAAAAACAATGGTTTCATTTACTATTATATTTTACATCGCTCTTCTCAATTTTATCAAGATTTGATGATTAATAATACAGTTACAACTGTTATAAATTCAATTTTAGGGGTTACTTTAGGATTTTTTTCTATCGAAAAAATTAATTCAAAACGTGTTTTGAAAACAATGGTTTCTTGCTACATATAATCAAGATTAACATATAAATTTTTGGCTGCTCTGAAATGTATACATTTGGCTAAAAAATTGTTTTAAGAAGCCTATTTTTACTGAACACAGCGCCTTAAGACGCGTAAAACATCTTAGGTGCGTTGTTAATATGGGTTTGATAAATAGGTAGAATAATTTTCTATTTATTATTGGTCGGTTTATATTTTGTATCTCTTTAGTCTTAATAAACTAGCGCGCTTTACCATCAATGATTGTATCACTGCTTACCAACAGGCAGGATTGCAGTCAAGCACTAGTATAGAATTATAAAAAAAGTCGAGTATTTTATTTGTTAAACATAGGTAATATGGTACATGGTATAAAATTTGTGTTGTATCACTATGTTTTGCCTTGCAAGGCGTACAAATTAATTAAAAACAATATTGGACATTAAAGTTAACATTTTCTTATTTTATACTCTTATCATATAAAAACTCACTATTGAATAGTTAGCTTTGTCAATCAACAATTTCTTAAGTTGTGGCTTAAAACGATTCATGTTAGTCATACTTAAGTTCAAGTTTTTGGTAGTTTATTAAAAATTTTTGGACCCATGCCGAGACAACGCTTTGAAAAATGTGCAGTGCTGTGTTTTTTTGACTTCAGTATGTTTTGGTGACGTTTAGTATTAAGTTTTTCAAATTTAGACACATTCTCCTTAACAAATATTGAAGTTTCATATATATAGAGGGATGGCAACGTAAGTACTTTTGAACTAACAAAATATGGTTTGCAGCTGTCGGTGGATTTTAACAAGCATATAACAAGCATTTAAAAACTCAAATATTCTGCTAGGTACCTATAGATAGTATTTTTTTCTCTGTTTTTTTTTTTATCTTTTCATTACGGACGCTTATAATATTTTGCATCTTGTTCACATGCTTAATTTATAACATTAATGATGTAACCCATACTTTATTGTCAAAATTATTTTCATATAAACGAGTGTCCATGTAGTCTCTTTAGTAGTTTTTAATGTTATAAATAAGTGCTTGACCACGATCCCGCCTGATGGTAAGCAGTGATGTAATCGTTGATGGTAAAGCGTACTAGTTTATTAAGAATCCCTTGAAGACCTAAACTCCCACTCTAGCCTTGAAGACCTAAACTAATGAAATGCGTCCGGAATAAAAGGATTAACAATTCAGACATTACATTAAAATAGGTCATGCCAGCAAACAACCATTCCCTGCTGATGGCGCTTGTTCAAGAACAATACGCATAAATTAGCACCATCCAACTCAACCATGGAGAGAGCTAAACGATCTAACAACGATATATGTATTAGGCCACTGCCTCGATTCTTGCGGGCAGTGGGGCGGCGGCGGCGGCGGCGGCGAGTGAGCGGCAGGATCTTATGCGTAAAATCAAACGGACCGGTTCTCGAAAACAGCGGCGCAGCAGCGGGGTGGTGGCGGGTAGCGAGCGGTGTACTTCTCGCGCTTGAATCTTGCAGGCAGCGGGAGGGCCGCGAGCGGTGATCGAGCGTTAGGAATAAATTTGAAGCAAAAAGATGTTTCCGCCATTGTTCAGACATTTCTTTCGCGAATAAAAATAAATATCTCGTCGACACAATCGTGAACACAACACTACGCGGCTATTATAGTGACGCGCGATCTACCCGCTAGTTTCGAGAACGGATCTTCGATGCCCGTTCGGCTCAGCAGCCTTAGAGTGAGCATGACACACTTTCAACCACCAATACACGTACAAGTCTTTTTGATTTGTTTTTTTTTTTTTTAAATTATAAACAAGTGCTTGACCACTATCCTGACTGATGGTAAGCAGTGATGCAATCGTTGATGCAAAAGCGCACTAGTTTTTTAAAAATCTATTCACTCTAGTTTTGAAGACACTAACATTATAGTCAGATGGAAAGACTGCAAATTGGCAAATTGTTCCAGTTTTCGATGTACTCGGTATAAAAGACGAGGCGAAACGCTACGTCTGGATCGTAGCGGTGTAAACAACGTAAAGGTTATTTCTTGTTATTTGAACACTTATTGTTCCGACGCGTCCACTACGACACACATACACGAAGAGCTATGAAGTATGAAATATGTTCATAAACAATACAGTAATAAATATTGTAATTCAAAATATGTAAATGAAAATTCACTATGAAGCTGCTAACAGTAATTGCTATCGTATTGTTTGAATATAACTCGTGTGACTGTCAACCCTTAAAATTAACGAGTTTTAAGTAATACTATTTACAGTCAACCACATGAAACGGTGACGATACTAACTGAACTACGAAAAATGTCCTTATGGCTATAGCATTAAGGTCCTGTCAATGTCAAAATGTAAACATGCGGTTAACTGTAGAAAAAGTCCTTTTAGTTTGATTTGTCGTTTATATGAAAATTTTTAAATTAAAACCGTGGTCCGTTGTTAGTGATATGTACCCATACAACTGTGTCCACCTCACTTTTAGATATATTGCCCGAAAAACGTAGAAATGGACGAGTTACGAGTTTCGCAATGTAATCAAAGAGGATTTTGTTGATACTACCACAATTTATGAGTTGAGTGAGAATTTATTTGAGTTTTAATACGATTTTGTTAACATAGCGATAAATGTGAAATTACTTATGAATATCAAAGGTAATTTATAAAACTATAATCATTCTTGCAACCTAGTAATATTTATGATTTAAAAGAATAAATATAAAATAGTGAATCCTATATTATAATTTTCATGCCTCGACTTTTGTGTAGTAAGTAAAGAGAATGAATTAATAGTAAATGTTAACAGTGCGAGTAAAGTCACATTAGTTATTAATGGTTGCTTGACGAAGGATTTCTGAAGGGTTAACAAGGTACCCGGAAGTTAAAGTTACCTAACTTGATGACTGCATCAGAGGACAGACTTGACGTTGCTGAATTTAGGGATGAAATGTTTAACTTGTTTCCTTTCTTAACGCTAGGATATAACATAATTTATGTTTATTAGAAGACCACGCGATCACGTGCCTTATTCAGAAGATATTCAGTAGAGCATTGTCAACTACTGAATATTTTACTGTTGTTCACTGGTTAACTTTGGTATTCAATGTTTTATAAAAATGCAGCCGGGAAATGAAAGAAGATTAGCATGTCAAACTTTTTACGTATCCGAACTTATACAACTTAATTGTATCTATGGTTTTCGGTTCCTTCTTTTTGTCATTGACTGCCCGTCGTGCTGAATACACATATTATTTCAATTACTAATATCCAGTCGTCTCATTTGTATACAATCGTATCTATGCAGCATAATACGGTGTCAGAAGTCACAGAAGATTCCTACAAGTTCCAAAAATTTACTTAAAAAGTAGGAAAAATTTCTACGTCACCTGCCTGCCTAATCCTTTCCCAAATGTATTGAGATCGGCTTGCTTCTAGCTGGATGCAGCTTAAAACTAACGGCTTAGCATGTTTTCCTAGACACGGAGCAAAAAGCAAAAGTCCCCAAATTAAAATAGATCACTCAAATACATCAACAACTTCATCCGTTCTCTCATTTATAGCTCCAACATAATCCTCCTGAAATAACAGCAGAGTTGCAATATAAAATTAGTACCCTAAGTTATAACAAGCGTGGATCCAGTCCCGGTGCAATCTCAGCCAGAGTGATTTATGTTATGTTCAAGTATTACTCTCAATATTCAATAAGCCGCTATCTCCGATTGAAAAGGAAATTTACTGCTGGTAAATTGTTAACGGATCTAAGGGGGAGTCATCTTGATTTATGTATTCATGATATCGGTTGGCAAACTGGTAATCAAGTGGATAATCGTTGTGCTGCCGGAAAACGCCTATTATCACCATCGTCTGCCAAGCCTTCCTAAATATATTGGTGGCTTCCAATCTAAACGTATGCAGCAACAGCCCAGCCGATTAGGACCAAGTTTAGAGGAATGAGGAACAGTGTTTAAAACTTTAAAATTCACTCATCCTCCATAGAAAAGGGGAGAATCCTCAGACAAGACGGGTGTTGAGTCTGTCGAGCACTTGCCCAACGGGTGATGTTGGGAATTTCTTTTATATATATTTTAGTTGCACGGTAAATTTTGCTTACAAGATGTAGACATTACATTAGTCTAGGATTTACAGATAACTATCCGGAAATTGTACAAAACCAAAAAAGTGCTTTTGTAGAAATAGTTGAATTTTGGTTGTCTAGGGATTGAATTTGTGATAAACCCATTACATAGTTTGTTGTGTTGAATATATTTTTAAACAATGTATGTTTTTAGTTTACAATAAATATTTATCTCCATTTATGTTCGGAAATATGTTTGCTCAACAACATAAATGACGTAATGAGTTTTGAATGAAACCCATTGTATCGAATAGTATTATTTTAAATTTTAATATTAACTGTTATAGTCTTTTATTTTTATTTTATTGCTTACATTTTATTTGTTTATATAAAATTTTATTATATAAGTAAGTTTCCAAAACGTATGTCATTAAATGTATCCTTTCTGCCGCATTAGGTTAAACAACCTGTAATGGTAGTGTGTGATTAAATAAATAAAAATAAAAAGTCAGTGATTATGGACACAAATTATTTATTTTATTGAAGTTAGATATTTACAAAATTTACAAATGCTTAGATGGCACCTCTTGGATACATATCGATCTCCTTATTGAAACTGAGAGCCTAGTATAACAGATCATCATATCCTATTGGAGAAATAAATTGTAACTAGTAAAGCTACATAATTTGGGACTGACATTTATAGTCTAGAAAGGACCTAATAAACGAAGAACATTTCCTTATATTTGTATGTTCAAATAACCTGAAAGCAGTGATAACAAGGCAGTCACTCTCAGTAAAGTTTAGATGTTCCGCTGCACTTGGTTGGCCCCGATGAAAGGTTAGCGAGATGTTGACAAGTATTCTGCTTCATTTAACTGTTTTATTTGAAATATTTGCCGTATCTGAAATTGTAAGAAATTAGATTTGAAGCATAGAAGAAATAAACCCATGATGTAGCACCTAATCGAGTTAGAAATACAAAAGGTGGTGACTCAGGTAGTGAATGTCGGAGAATAAGCAGCCAGGTTGGAGTGAGAGTGGGGCGGACACGTTGCAAGAATGCACTCGAAGTGTGGCGATCTAATGTCATTTGCACGGACCACGTTCCTCACATAATTCATTAATTATTTCCTTGGTCTTCCTATTGCTCATATATTATTCGTCTTTTCTTTTGTTTTCTAGTCCCTTTCTTTTCCTAAGTATGTTAAGTACTGTTCCTAAGTAGGGTCGCCTTTCAATCTAAAAGGATGCTGGTTATTACCAGTATTTTATTTCTTTAGACTTTTACGCATAAAAAACGTACAAAGGCGGACTTAGGTATTCTTGTAGAGCGATTGTTTATCTGAACTCCGTATCCCATTTAGGTATTGGTAGGCAGCGTGGAGTGAGACAAGGAGATGTCATATCTCCTAAATTGTTCACTGCTGCGTTGGAAGATGTCTTCAAGCTCCTGGACTGGAAAGGACTTGGCATCAACATCAACGGCGAGTACATCACTAATCTCCGTTTCGCAGATGATATCGTGGTTATGGCTGAGACCCTGGAAGACTTGGGCAAAATGCTCAATGACCTCAGCAGAGCTTCCCAACAAGTGGGTCTAAAAATGAACATGGATAAGACGAAGATCATGTCGAACTCTCATGTCGCACCCACTCCAATTGTAGTTGGTTGCTCTGCACTCGAAGTTGTTGACGAGTATGATGCTCATTTTTTGCTCGATGCTCATTTGCTGAATGATCAGCAGAGCTTCCCAACAAGTGGGTCTAAAGATGAACATGGATAAGACGAAGATCATGTCGAACTCTCATGTCGCACCCACTTCAATTGTAGTTGGTTGCTCTGCACTCGAAGTTGCTGACGAGTATATATACCTGGGACAAACAGTCCAAATAGGTAGGTCCAACTTCGAGAAAGAGGTGTCTTGTCGAATCCAGCTCGGTTGGGCAGCGTTCGGGAAGCTACGCTACATCTTCTCGTCGTCCAAAATACCACAGTGTCTCAAGAGTAAGAGTCTTTGACCAGTGTGTGTTGCCAGTGTTGACTTACGGAACTGAAACGTGGTCGCTCACAATGGGCCTCATAGGAAAGCTCAGAGTCACACAAAGGGCAATGGAAAGAGCTATGCTAGGAGTTTCTCTGCGTGATCGAATAAGAAATGAGGAGATCCGCAGAAGAACCAAAGTCACCGACATAGCTCTGAGAGTCGCTAAACTTAAGTGGCAGTGGGCAGGGCACATTGCTCATAGAACCGATGGCCGATGGGGCAGTAAGGTTCTGGAGTGGCGGCCACGTACTGGAAGACGCAGCGTAGGGAGGCCCCCATCAAGGTGGACCGATGAACCGAATGACTATGACGATGAATGATGACCGGTGGACTGGTGAAGGTCGCGGGAAGCCGATGGATGCGGGCAGCACAAGACCGGTCAGCGTGGAAAGCCTTGGGGGAGGCCTTTGTCCAGCAGTGGACATCTATAGGCTGAGGAAGAAGAATACAACACCCCTAACTAGACTTATGGTCAGACTTTCAAGCTTCTGATGAGCCATCACGGCTGTTAGAGATCTACTAATAACAGAAGTGATCAATGGCTTAAAGTTATTTTTGAGGCACGGAGGGGTTGATGGATCTTCCTATACAGGTGTTAATAATTAACCACGGGCCCCTCTGCCTGCATCAACACTTTTAAAATGAAATACCTATAAGGACCGCGTATAAAAGTGCAGTGATGAAGCAATAAATTCACCTTTATCAGCGCTACTTTCCAAGGCTTCAGGGTTATTCCAAGGCTGCCTAGCACTGGTGCCGAAGATAATGAAAACCGTGTTGGTGATAATGTAGACACCTGAAGTTACGTAGAACACTAAGTGCCATTCATCGATGTCATGCTGAAACCAATTGTGTGATTTATTTATTTAATGAATACTACATTAACTACATGCATAGGCGGTTTTATAATGTAATGACCTTACTATGAACTAATAAAGAAATGAAGGAAATGAAACGAAGCTAATTTAATTTTTCAATATAACGACCATGAATTACTAACACACTTCTGACATCTGTGAATGAACATTTCTAAACCTTTATAAAAAATATAAATTTTTTATCTTCAAAATGACCAGATGACCGCCTGCAACTCTTCATCGCCTGAAAATTGTCTTCCTCTAAGTCCCGCGTTAAATTTAAAAATAAATAACAGTCAGACGGGGCCATGTCTGGACTGTAAGGTCGAAACACCAGCGTTTCAAACAGGGGCGTTATCATGGAGCAACAGGACATCTTTAGACATCTTACCTCTTCGTTTTTCCTTTATCTTGTCCCGTAATTTATATATTAAAGAAAGTACACTTTAAATTTTACCAGCAAAAAGCCTTGAAAATCCCAAAAGATTGTGTACATCAGTTTTTTTAGTCGATTGTTGCAACTTTGGCTTCTAGGGGCCTTTTCATCCTTATTAACGCCATTCCATTGACTCGCACTTGCATTTTGGATCATGATACAAGATCATTGTGTCATCATGAGTGAAAAGCGGCTCGATCACAGTATTTTAATTTTCACCACAAAGATCCAAAAACTCCAAAGCGCAGCGCACTTTTTCCTGTATCTGTAACGCTGAAAGAAGTTTCGGTACCTTGCACTCCCTTTTTTCATGTGATGATGTTCATGGATCGCAGGATGAACGGTATTTTTAAAGAGCCCCGACCTAGCTGCCGTTACTCTAATTTTAAGTCATGTTCAACTCTGGAACGGGAGTGAGCACTTCCACAGGTCGACAGTAATGTGGTCAATGACTTCAACGGTTTCTCCCCCGAGGTGAAACTTTTTCACCCAATTTTTCACTGTGCTATAGAATGGTGCAGGTTCCTTATACATGTCATCCAATCGTGATTTTATTTAGGCAGGGATAGACGTTCTTTAAACAGAAACTTTATGATACTTTAATACACAGCTCTCGACATTTTGAAAAAATACGCGACTCTCGTTATTCAAATGCCTGCTAATCTTAGACTAAGCATTTCATGTCGATGCGTGTTTCCTATATTAAGTACAGATAAACGTACTAATTAATGCTGCACAACATGCAGCGATATGTCGCGTGGAACTATATCAGGCCAGTTAATTATGGGACAGATTACGTATATCATTAATAAACATGATAATTAAATCAAATTATAGTTCAAATACAATAGTATTTGAACTATAATTTGATTTAATTAGTATGTAATTTGCCGTCAAATCAAATTGATGGTCCTAGGATACAGCATTATGGACTGGACTGGTGATGGACGATCAGGTTGGTCGCGACCCTTTCGGTATTAGTAGAGATTAACTGGTCATGTTTAACAACTATCCACGCTGCAAGTAATGTGTCCGCCCACTTAACACTTATGATTGGCCTATGTTGGTTATCTATGACGATATATTTTCATCAGTTCAAATATACTTCGTTACTAACCTCATGTTGTAGTATACGGCCAGCAAATAAAGGTGCTATGATGGATATGACGTTGGCGAAGAAAGTGGTGATACCCATCATGATCCCCGCGAAGTTTGGGGCCATGTCGATGTGGACCAACTGTTGGATAATAAGTTCACTGTAATGTAATTCCTTCATAAAGAAATTGAACGGCAACGTTGGCACAGTGATTACTGCGCTGCGTATTGCAGGTTCGATTCTCGCACGGAACAAATATTTATAGGACCTGAAGTGGTTGTTCCGGGTCTGGCTGTTTGTGTATAAGGGTTTATAGGTTTGTAAACGGACGAGTACAAAAAAGTTGTGAGTTTGGACTTTTGAATGTTAGTCAAAGATCAAATTTGTGTAGCATAGGTTAAGATGGAAGGAATCCATTTTTCTATGAGCTTGCATTTTAGTGCCATAGGCATCCTTAGATAGATCAGAAAATTCTGTCGAAAAAATATCTGATGCAGCCTAATGTTTGGGTACAGAATTAACAACAGAATTGTACTTTTTATCGACACGCTCGTACCTATATTTTTTCATTCGCTCGTATATTATCTCTTCGACTTTTTTCAGTCTTGTCTTGTTAATTGCAGATTCCCACAACTTTCAGTTGATTCTCTAGTTCTACTATTCACTAGTCCTATATGGTTTTATCGAAAGAAATACAAATAAACAGCTTACCATAAATCCAGACAAGTGTCCCGCATTGAGCCCGACTACCAAGGTGAGGAGAGTCACAGCCAGGGTGAGGTCACCTGCAGGTGAGTGACATAATGCTATCAAGGCTAGCGCTGGCCCGTATGCACCTGCATGTTCCAAACTATAAGAAACTATAAATTAATGGAGCTTCGGAGCTAAAGATTTAGTTACAGGCTCAGCTCATGAATGCATAAATAGTTTCATAGTGGAGAAAAGGTTCAACAACGTACCAATGGAATTAGAGACTTTTCTACAGGTATTGATGGTAAACCAGTTTTGCTTAAGACCGTAATCCGATATGAAACCGCAAGGGAAACTTAACATATACATCACAAAGTAAGGAAGAGCCGACATTGCACCATTCTGAAATGAAAATTTGAAATACAAAGAGAGCTTAGCGAGAATCATATTGCTGATCAGACATCGAAAGTGAATGAATTAGAAGGAAACTCAGACGAAATCATTCATTGTCAGATACCGTTAGAACAACAGAAATGTCAGATTTTAGAGATGGATAGAAAAATAACACGTGCCTTTACAACAAAAGTGGAACTCACAGATTTAATATCAACATTGAGCACAAGCTTCATATACGACGGCATTTCAGTCATGAGAGTCCAAAAACCCCAGTTATGTCCACTGTGCACCAGGATCAAAGACATGAAAGGTAAGCTGGTGGATAACTTTTTCCATGGTGTTTTTAGTACCTGCAAGTAAAATATTGGTTTCATAATAATATTAATTCAACAGTAGTTTTTGATAAATTATGATGGGTGGATAGTAGGCATACCACCACTTTGCCGTTGTCAAGGTATATTGCTACAATAATATTATGGTCGATTCATTTGTATCGCTCACCCTCCATTCACGATATTTCTTACTTCTTAGAGTCACTAGAAGAGGCCAAAGGACAGAATTGCCTTATTACCGGCGACATAAATCTTGATATCAAAGTGAACACAGTTGACTGGAGAGCTAATGAGTACCTCAACCTTACTGCGTACAGCGGCTTTACACCTGGACACAACCTTCCTACTAGAGGCCCTAGTTGCCTAGACCATATGTTACTCAGAACTAAGTCATCAGCCGTTGTCGTCGTTTGTGATTCTGACGTTACTGACCATGATACAGTAATCGCCGCTATCACCCTAACATCAGTTACCAAAACCGTTCCCGAATTCAACAATAAAATTGACTACCCGGCATTAAAAACGTGCATTTCCGAGACAAACTGGTCCATCATTATGGCCGAATCAGACGTTAATGCTGCCACAAATTGTTTCATCAACTTAATGACAGAAAAAATTAAAGACTTCAGCTCAAAGGTCAAAGTGCGTAATTCAAAAGCCTTAAGTAAGCCGTGGATGACTGCAGGTCTACTTAGATGCATCCGAAAGAGAGATCGCCTACACTACAACTCCAGAAAAAATAAAGACGACATTGCAACCCAAAGATTGTATAAAACTTATAGAAATTACTGTAACGATATCATAAAAAAATCAAATGAGGAGTATAATCGCAAATTGCTAACCGAAAGTAAAAACAACACCAAGAAGCTTTGGCAAAGTGTTAAGGATATCTGCAACATGAAAAAGAGAAACAGCACAAACGCAGACATCACTAAAATCCTTGAGGATCCTGTGGAAGCGGTAAACTCTGCGAATGAGTTTTTCAGTACAGTTGGTAAAAAATTAGCTGATACCATTCTGTCTGAGCTAAAAGTTACTGAAAAACAACTGGCGGATACCACAAGACTGGAAAGAACTACTGGAAACTCTTTCTTTTTTACTCCGACTGACCCAGAAGAAATATCTAGAATCATTGACAACCTAAAATCAGGCTCTGCCCCTGGAAGTGATTTGATTAGCAACACGATATTAAAACAGTGTAAAATAACTCTTGTCCCTGTTCTCTCTTACATATTCAACCTAAGCATGTCTACGGGTGTCTTTCCGGACTGTCTCAAGGTAGCCAATGTTTGCCCGATCTTCAAATCTGGAGACCCACTTTTAGTTACAAACTATAGACCTATTTCCCTTTTATCTTCAGTATCTAAAATACTAGAGAAACTTGTCAATAATCGGTTGCAAAATTTTCTAGAAAAAGAAAAACTGCTCTCTGATAACCAATATGGTTTTCGGCAAAAGATGTCAACAGAGGATGCAGTAGTATCACTGGTTGACCACGTCACTGAAAGGTTAGACTCTGGAAACAAATGCATTGGTGTTTTTATAGATATGGCTAAGGCATTCGACACCGTGTCTCGACCAATACTCCTGCAGAAGTTATCGCTAATGGAAATACGTGGTGTAACTCAGAACTGGTTTCACTCCTACCTTACAAATCGACAGCAAAGAATAGATTATAAAGGCAAAACAACAAGCGAGTATTTTGATGTCCACTTTGGAGTTCCCCAGGGAAGCGTTCTCGGGCCAACTCTATTCTTGGCGTACATCAATGACCTCTGCAACCTTAGATTAGAGAATGCTAAGATACTCACATTCGCGGATGACACGGCCATAGTATTCCATAGCTATGACTGGGCTGGGGTTGTTGACGTTGCCGAGAGAGCCCTAATGAAGGTAGTACAATGGTTGCAGCAGAACCTTCTCACGTTGAATGCAAGCAAGACAAAATACATGGCATTTAAAATATCAAAGCGCCTAGTGCCCGAAAACTCACTGCGAATCAGGCTCCACTACTGCAAGCACCTTCGTGGTGATCATTGCCAATGTGATGAGATTGAACAAGTTGACCATATCAAATACCTCGGTGTCTTGGTCGACAACCAGCTATCCTGGGTCAAACAAGTTGATGCTGTCACTGCGAGGGTTCATAAACTTATGTTTGTATTTAAAAAACTTAGGAACATTGGCGACCACAGTACTCTCAGATGTGTTTACTTCGCTTTATGCCAATCTATTTTGAATTACTGTATAGTGGTATGGGGTGCAGCAGCTAAAACTCACTTAATGAAACTTGAAAGAGCACAAAGGAGCATCTTAAAGGTCGCTTATGGAAGGCCCTATCGGTATCCCACTGACAAGTTGTACCAAGAGTGTGAGGTTCTCAGGATAAGACAACTTTACATTTTATTTGTCTTGTTACGCTTCCACCGACAAGCACCTCAAACCCAATCCTTATCTAGCAAGACGTGCAGACAGAAGAGATGGAAAGCGCCCGCTACTCGCACTAAATTCGCTCAAAGAGCTCCAAGATTCATGGGCCCATTTATTTATCAGGAAACGCATAAACTCCTTGACATAGCGGATTGTACAAAGCGTACTTGTAGAGTTAAAATCACAAAGTGGCTTTCAGCTCAAGACTATGCACGGACTGAATCTTTCCTTACTCCCATGCATTGATTTCTCCTCCAAATGCTCAACCAGGTGCAACACTTCTCCCAAACACCTCCCTTTAACACACACATTAGACACACATTTGTGCGGACGACGGCACATCGGGCTGCTACGGTCTGTCGGATTTCCTTGTTAGTTTTTCAACTTTATCTCTAAAGCATTAAGGCTCAGGGTTGGTTGGGAAAATCTGGCGGTTTGGGGTGGCTTGACCTGCTGTCGTCCGTACATGCATACTACACTACATTACACTCCACACAATTCTTACATGTTTTCTGTCATGTTTTGCATGTTTTCTCTAGTACATACTTTAAAAGTTTAAATATTGTTTAGTATAAGCAACCACTCGCACATATAAGGTGTCTACAACATTGAAGTAACTGGATCCCATGACACAGGGTATCCTAGTGTGGGATCTAGAGTTGCTACATTGCACGACATGTTTCTTGTTCATTTTGATTTGTATTTTCTTGCCTTTTGTCTTACTCTGTTGTGCTTATGCTGTCAACAAAATGTGTCTAAATAAATATTATTATTATCTTTTATTTCATTAAATACACTTATAAATTATATTTTTAAATATTTCTACATAAAAAAAAAATATATAAAAAACATTTAAAAATATAAAAAATAGTAGCCCACCGGTATCGGGAACAGGGTCCAAGCTACCGGCGGTCAGCGCTCCAGAGAGAGGAACTTCCTTATTATTATTATTATTATTATTTAAATGTACTGTTTGCAAGATGTAGATAGCTAGCGACCCCGACAACTGATCATATTATTATTATTCTTGGCTGAACAAACGGCAGCAAGAACGTCATGCTCCCTAAGGTGTCGCGGCGTACGATAGCTTCGGGAGTCGATGCTGCTTGTAGTGAATGGTCGTCTTGCAACCATGGTTTTATTGTTGTTGTTAGTATTCACTTTTAATTTATTTAACCCATATATGCCCAGTGATTCGAAAACGAAACAAGAGGTAGTACTTTCATAAAAGCACCGTAGATCATTTAAAAATACATTAAAATGTAAAATAATGCTATATATCGAACGGCTACATATGTTGGTTTTATTTGAAACCAAGATTTTTGTTCAGCGTGGATATTCCTTTCAAATATTAAACAGTGCAAGTTGCGTTGTATTTTACGTCAAGCAATAATCATGTCGTCTGGTAGAAAAAGTAAGTAACAGTTTTATTGAGTAAAGATTTGTGCTTATCAAAGGTTTTTAGTAAATTTGGGTAAATTATGAACCAATTCGTATATTTAGAAGGAGTAAATAATAATTTATAAATACCTATACTGTCCTTATAACTATCGTTTTTCGAAAACGAAACGTCGGGCAAATATACAGGTGAGGCTTGTACTACATCTGTTTTTAGGTTTTAGGTGGAACACAAGGCTAACGACAAATGAAATCATTGATGTCACCAATGATTTAGCCTCAGATGATGAAGTGACATTAGCTGACATATACATCGACCCTCCAGGTGATGATATTGTGTCGGATTCTAACTCGGGGGACGAAACAAATGTAAGTTCTGATAACTTGTCAACTATTGGCACCTGCTGAACTGATACTAAGTGGAAGAAATATCAGTGTTTGCAGCGAGTCTGAAGAAGAAGTTGCAACCCAAGCACGTCAAGCCGGTCTTAGTCTTTATCAACCCGTAACCTTGGCCAGCCATCACGATCTATAGATAATCCTCCACTTCTACCTCCGCTGCCAACTACACCAGCTAAGGCAGCTCGAAAATGGGTGAAGCGAGTCTTACTCCAACATCATGATGAAAGGATCACACCATTGCCAAGATCAGTAATTACTTTGTCCGATGCTTCAGAACCAGTTCATTTCTTGAAATTGTTTTTGAGGCATGAAGTTATCATGCCCATTGTCCGTCACATACAATCGTTTTACGGCAGGGGTTCATCGATTGCGTGCAAATACCGGTACTTATCGAATAGCAATGAGGGGTAAAAAAGTGGTACATTCCCTTACTTTTCTGGTTGATAGATGTTGTGGTCAACAATGCTACCCGGTTAGCTCGCAATTACTCAATATACGCTGGAGTTTCGACTTAGCATTCCAGAACCTTACTTCAAAAGTATGGAAATGATGAGCAGTATCCGGGATTTAGCAAACGGGTATCTATGAATGTACCTACATCAGTAAGAAAGCATAACGTTGAGCACATGATCGCCAGGGTACCTAGTTGGCTGCGATGTAGGCACAAACAAAAAGTGACAGAGCAATAGGCATTGTAAAAACCTAACTCTGTCACTTTTTGTCAATAATAATAATAATAATAATAAAATTTATTTCGGAATTAGGTACTTCCATAATTTGTTAGTAACAATGTTCTTAGCCTATGTTAGTAATAGAAAAAAACAATAAACAGTGAAAATATTTTAGGCACTGGGTTTAGTGTGTAGGCCTATACAATGCGCTATTAGCTGTGAGTCCCATCGGCCTGCGCACGCGGCCACGATGGCGTTGGGGCTGCCGCGCACCCGCGCCATTAAAGACGCACTTCGCTTGCGTATGACGGCGTGAAAGCCGTCCACGCGCGCCTCTGCGAACATACCACTGGCGCTGCAGTACCGCGGCAGCCCCACAAGCACCCTGAACGCATTGTTATATTGCACACGCAGAGCGTTGTATGTCCTCTGCGTGTAATTGGTCCACAAACTGCACGTGTAGAAGGTCTGACAGAAAGCTCTAAACAGTGTGACCTTCACTTGCTCAGTACACCGTGCGAATCTGCGAGCCAACATATTACAGCGAACAGACAACGCCCTGCGTTCCCTCTCCACATCCATGTCATCTTTAAGGTCCTCGGTGACCCAGTGGCCCAGATACTTGAAGTGAGTGACTTTGTTCAAAGGTGTACCATAGAGTGAGACGGGAGATACCACTGTGGCCTCTTTTTTCTGTGCTTTGAATACCATAATCTCACTTTTTTTAACATTGTATCTGAGCCCATGGGCTTCCGCATACTCTTCACATATACTGAGCAACTTACGCAACGCACCGATTGAGGGGCTGAGCAAGACCATGTCATCCGCGTAGCTTATATTATTTACGCAGATTCCATCTATGTGACACCCGATGCCGGTGCCGCTCAGCTCACCAATCAGGCGATCCATGTATAAATTGAACAGCTTCGGGGAGGTCAACCCTCCCTGGCGCACCCCACATTCTAACCTATATTCCTCGGACTTACTAGCCGCCCATCTAACAGCATTATTCTGGTTATTGTACCAGTACTTAAATAAATCTATAATTTCCGGGGGTAGACTAGTGTCTTGATTCATTTTTGTCCACAGCAGGTCGTACGAAACCAAGTCGAATGCCCTGGACAGGTCCAGGAAACATGCGTATACTGACGTTTTACGAGCGGTGTAATATTGCACAGTCTGCTTGAGGCACAAAATCGCACTTTCAGTGGATAGACCAGTTCGAAAACCGAACTGGCCATCGTGCAGTTTTATATAATAAGAAGTGAATGTTCATTCTTAATGTTTCTCTGCATTTCATTCTTAAGTTTTTAGTATAACTTCGTGTGAAAGTAAAATTTACAATAAAATAAACTCATTGTAACATATTTGTTTTAATTACGTTACGTGATGGATATTTGCCCATTGTTTCGTTTTCGAACATGTCTAAAATACATACTAAACAAAAATATTTTTGACCAAAACTACTCAATACTATTATGGGGGTTTATTATCATAAACATATCCGAAAATAACCAAAATCGGAATCCCAAATAGTTCTGGGCATATATGGGTTAATTTCGATGGTCCATCATCTGTGACTGAAAGAGACAAGGTGGTACTGGAAGACGCAGCGAAGGGAGGCCCCCAACAAAGTGGACCGATGACCCGGTGAAGGTCGCAAGAAGCCGATGGATGCGGGCAGCACAATGCCGATCATCGTTGAAAGCCTTAGGGGATGCCTTTGTTCAGCAGTGGACCTCTATAGGCTGAAGAAGAAGAAGAAGGGAAAGACAGCAAAGGAATGGGGACCCAGCAATGCACAAATAGTCGTACGATAACTGTCACGCTTTTTATGCCTGGATACTTTTATTTATATAGTTAGTTCTTATTGAAAGGTTTAATTTTAAGTATTATTTTTGTAGTTTGAGTACATAGAATTTTTAATGTATTTTTTGGTATATTGGCATGGCCGTTGACATTATGACAAATTATTTCTGCTTGTATACAAGTTTCTTTTTTTTGCAACGGAGCAAAGATACCCTGAAGGGTATCGTTGTTCCTGAAGGGCCGTATTATGAAAATACGGCCCTTGGATACACAAACAGCGAATAAATATTCACTTGACGGTTTTATTGATCAACCTACCTTATCGTCATTTGAATGTCCCAGCGAAGTCTGTATAAATTGTCTCTCTTCTAAGCTGATGATCTTCGACTTCTGCGGGGAGTCAGCTCCGAGGAAGATGTAGAACAGTACCCATACAGCAGCAAGGCTACCGTTCACGTAGAATATAGCCGGCCAGCCCCAGTAATCGGCTATGTAGCCTGACGTAATTAGCTCCATGCCTGTTCCTAACAAAGAACCTACAAAAATCAGTATAGATTTGTTTGTTAGGTTAAATTCTCGATCCGACAAATTATTTTCTTCACTTTTCTTGTCGTTTCTCTCTATAATGATTTATTAATTATGTCTACCGTTACACAATACCTCCATATATCAGTGTGCCAAGCCGACCTTTTTCTTCTAACGGAACCCATTTACCGATAAGATGATGCATTGTTGAGAATAAGCATCCTTGAAATAGACCCCCAATACCACGAAGTACGCAGAGCCCCTTCCAACCCCACTGGAAAATATAAAAGATTTATAGAATAGCAAATCGTTTTCTGTATTAAAACGTGCCGTCGCGAATTATGTGCCAAAAATGCAAACAAGTCATGGAAAAATAACCTTAACTCTTATTTATTACAGTTTATGCTATAACTTAAATATTTTTATATTTTTTTTTTCAAGAGTCACTCTAAAATTAACTTAATCTACATTGAAATTAAACTTCAAATATCATGAATATGAAAATTAAAAGTACCTACTATTATTATAAACAAATTTCTTAAGCTTTTCTTTGTTCTTTTAGTTTTGCCAACTAGATCAGTTAAAGTAAATGGCAAAAACTACTAAAGAGCAAAACCCAGCTATGCATACAAAACTACAAATGTAATAACAAAAACCCAAGAAGATTGTTTTGCCCCGAGTTGAAAGTGTTGTCAGCCCTTTCCCAACTTGAAACGTTATGTTCACCAAATAACAGTCACCCTAAATGGAAAACTTTCAACACAGGGGTATGGTACCCAAAATTGCATCACTTTACGGGTTCTAACTTATCGCAGTTGGGAGAGTGCCATGAATTCTGTGAAAATACTGACTAGTTGCTCACATGATGTGCTCCATAAGGTGTCAACAGCGATATCACCGAATTAACAGAGATGGCTGTCGTGATGAGGATCATGCCTCCATACCTGGCAGCCAGCAATCCACTCGGGATCTGCATAATTATGTACCCCCAGAAAAAGGAGGAAAACACCACACTTTGGGTTTGCATGTTCCAGTCAAATGTCTAAAAAATAAAATGATAAAAACTTTATGATGAAACTTGACACCTATATGGATTATAATAGGAATGTTTTTTTGGGTTAAAAAAAATGATTCTATTTAGTCTGTCATAATTATAGATTATAGAAAAATATTGGATACGTATATTTTGCTTTATCAAGTCAATAAAAATCGACAAATATAAAAGGCATCAAAGATCAGGAGTGGGGGCTGGTGATGTCACTCGTTGCTAAAAAAGTGTAGCGAAGAGTGACGTCACACGAGTTTTCAAATCACTGTATCGTCTTCATTTTTTGTTTATATGAAAAAATGAAAATACGTGTCTAGGTTTTTTTTGGATTTCTGACTGATGGACTAATTAGTTTTTTTTAGTCAACTACCCTATTAGAATTGACAAATTTCTTTATATGATATCTGCGCGGCCAGTATATTATTTGTTTAAGTTAAATATCTTTTTCAAGATAAATTGAAATTATGTAGCTAATAATATAATTATTAGTAAGCAGCTATTAGCAGTTTAATTCGAACTACAATAAAAAATCTCTACATTATACCTTTTATAAACCGCCTATAATGTTCCCATTGTAGGAATTGCTCTCTTTAGAGAGAACTGTAATCTAGGAAGGAAAGCCGGTTTGAAACCATTAAAGCAACACTTGATTTGATACTTCGCCACCACCGTTCTGTATTATCTCTGTACAATACAAAACAAGTTACCGAACATACTACGTAAAGACATAAAATCAGCAAACATCCCCAGATACTGATGTGACCTCGTTAAGCAAGGAGTACGTTACATAAAGCATACTTACATCTTCGCTACGTTTATCGGTCATGGCGACTATAGCCATGCTGATATTAACTCTCATCGAGAAACCCAGCACCATGGCAAGGAACAACATTAACGCCTGCAGGTGTCGGATCCCAAAGATCTTATCTTGAAACAATATGGGGTATATCATTATTTAGCAGTTAGACTGGTAAAGCGGACCCCAGACTAAAAAGCTGAAAAATTTTTGAATGCGACTGAGACTAATCTCAGCCACATGAAGTCCACTGCTGGACATAGGCCTTCCCCAAGGATTTCCAAAAAGAACGGTTGGACGCGGCCTGCATTCAGCGCTTCCCTGCGATTTTGGCCAGATCATCCGACCACCTAGTCGGTAGGCATCCGACGCTGCGCTTGCCGGTACGTGGTCGCCGTTCAAGAGCCTTTCTGCCCTATCGGTCATCGACTCTACGAGCAATGTGACCAATAGAGGATTCTCCTCCGTTCTTTGTAAAAACTTTTACGCGTCGGTGGCTTGTGATGTCCAGGTATCTCGTACCAGATGACTGATATACAAAACATCAACTTAAAATCCATTCAGTGTACAATAATATCATCATTATTCTCATGTCCTAATTTTCAACTTATTTGAAGTCGGCACAACTAAAGCTGTTGCTACTAGTGATACCTACAAAAGGCAATGCTTCAGTCTTAAAGTTTAAAGTATAGGTACTTACAGGAACACATCAGAGGCACTACTATCAATTGTCCAATAAAGTTTTAGATCCATGGAAGCTTTTTCTACGCTTAAATTGCTATTATTTGTACCATCACTTTAAACTATCACAATAGACCGTGTCAAATCCACTACTTTAGAAATTCACATTTAGCCCTGCTCAAAATGAATAAAACGATGTATTTTATAGAAAGTCCTAACGTAATCAAAAGGCATGTTAAAATTAATCTGTCAACATCTGACAAAGTCAGTGATTCAGTCAGTAGAGACGTGACAGTAATTATGTCAATATATCTTTTTCGTCGCCGTCGTCCATTTTTGTCAGCGCCTTGTTTAAAAACTTTTGAGATCTCATTAAAGTAGGCCGGTTTTATTCAGTCATGCATGACGAGAGGTCATTGTTAAAGTTTATGTACAGAAACTTTTTGTAGTGCAATGTGTGTCACCATAGAAACAGAGCTGTTATCTTGTCAGAAAATATAAAATATATTGAACATGAGGTCGCGTTTTATTGTATCTGATATTATTTAAATCGAGATTAATCATCTCATAATAGGTTATGGGCCCCTTTGCTTTCACTTAAATATTTGTTGGAAACTAAGCATGGAGCTAAGTAAAATACAAATACGTAAGCTTGATGGAAATAACTGGATACAATGGAAGTACCGCATGTCTGCTCTGTTACGGGGCATGGACGGACTTTTGGACATTGTCCAGGGAAATACTCATAAACCGAAGAAGCCTGTAGCTGAGGGCAGTGATGTTGATTCTGCGTCCGCAGTGGCTTTGATGAACTACAACAAAGAGTTGTCGGAGTATGTTAAGCTGGAAAGTATTGCGTTACTACTAATTACAAACAATATATCAAATGGAATTTTGAACAAGGTGATTCGATTCTCTCACCCTAAGGACGTATGGGATGAACTGCATAGACTCTATGACGGTGTCAATGAAGACAAGTTATACGAAGTATGCATGGAGTTCTTCAAATTTCAAAAGGATACTGCTGATGATATGTCAACTCATGTATCAAGGTTGAAAAATATGTGGCATAAACTGAATCAGGAATTATTAAAAACTGAAGAAGGTAAGCAATTACCAGAAATACTTTTAATCTGCAAGATTTTAGTTATACTGCCAGAAAGTTATTTTTCATTTCAATCGATTTGGATGTTGATGTCCAAGAAAGACAGAACTGTAGAGAATATTACCAGCCAACTTTGTGCGCATGAAAAAGCTCTAATAGGAAGCACGGAAGGCACGTCTAGCGAAGCGCTTCTCATGAAAACAAGGAAGAAAGGTGTTGAGAAAAAGAAGGAAGAGACATCAGGAAATAAAAATGTTACCAAGTTCAGATGTCATATCTGTAAAGAGGTTGGTCACTTTAGGAAAGATTGTCCAAATAAAACTATTAAGGAAGATAGAAGGAATAGTAGTGATAGCGCCAATATGATGGTACTACTAAATCTGTCTGAAAATAATATCCAAGATCGTGAAGCATGGTTTGTTGATAACGGAGCAACTCACCACGTTACGATGAGAAGAGATTTATTTGAAAGTTTTGAGCCCTTCAGTATACCTCACACTGTTACTACGGCTGATGGAAACGTAATAGAAGCCATAGGAAAAGGAAAAATTAGAATAAAATCTAATGTTGGAAAAGAATTTTACCTTAGTGATGTCTGGTTTGTTCCTAGTATTAGCAAGAATCTTTTTTCAGTGCTAGCGGCACAGGACAAGAATACAAACAGTGTATTTGAGTCACGAGTAACTATATGCTGTATTAAAGTGAATGGAATAGTTACTGTGACAGGAACCAGAACTAGGTATGGTGGGCTATATAAGCTGAATTGCAAAGCAATTAAACCAAAGGTAGCTGCATCGATTAATGCAGTAGATGCCTTGCAGCTGTACCATGAACGCATGGGCCACCAAGATAAAAGGCATGTGAAAAGTCTTATAGAACGAGAATTGAATATAAAGACAAAGGATAATGGCATATTGTGCGAAGGATGTATTTTTGGAAAAGCTCACAGACAGAAGTTTGGGAGTAGAGAAAAAGCTAAAATGCCTGGAGAACGCATACATTCAGATGTTTGCGGTCCTTTTCCGTTTTCAGTCTCGAAGTATCGATATTTCGTCCTTTTCAAAGATGAACACATTCGTTTTCGCTACGTCTACTTCATGAAAACAAAATCTGAAGTACCTGAAAAGCTGAAGCAAATGCTGGCAGAAGCTAGAGTAGCAGGACACACAATTAGAGAATTCCTGAGTGATAACGGTGGAGAGTTCGACAATGAACAAGTTAGAAAAGAATTAGCGAAATACGGAATACACCAAAGACTAATAATGCCGTATACGCCTGAACAGAATGGGTGTAGCGAAAGAGAAAACCGTACGATCGTAGAGTCAGCAAGAGCTATGATGCATTCTCATGAAGAGTTGCCTCAACAATTGTGGGCGGAGTTGGTACAGACAGCTGTTTATGTTTTGAACAGGACGGGACCAACTTCCGTGGAACACAAGACTCCGTTCGAGCTTTGGTTTAGGAAGAAACCTCGGATAAAGCACCTGAGAATAATTGGCTCAGTTTGCTATGCACATATTCCTAAGCAAAAACGAAAAAAGATGCATAAAAAAGCTACGAGATGCGTACTGGTTGGATATGATAATGACAAGGGGTATAGACTATGGAATAAGGAATCCAAATACATAGTCAGGTCAAGGGATATCATATTTGACGAAAAGCCATTGGAAACGAAATTCCAAGAGCTAGATGAGGAGGTCACAGAAGTGGAAATTCCCGTTCCAGTAAGAAGGGAGTATTTAGTGACACCCAATAGGATCAACAATCAAGTTGTAACGATCGATAATGAGACTAATAGTTCGGTTATAAAAGAAGACAATTTTGATGATGCTTTATCGACTCATGAAGAATCTTTTGAACCAAGGGGAGGAAGTGATGTTGATAATGATGATCTGGAGCAGATGGTTGGAAATGATGACGTTAATGAAGATGAAGATAATCTTGAGCAACTAATTAACGCACAGAGTGATCGAATTCTGCGAGACCGATCATTTATCAGACATCCGGTCAGGTTCAAAGATTATGTTATGGTTACAAACGGATTTGTCGAACCAACATGTTACAGAGAAGCAATATCCTGTAACGAAAGAGAACTTTGGAAGAAAGCCATGGAAAACGAGATAAATTCTCTTAACGAGAATGACACGTGGGTTTTAAAAAAGATGCCAAAAAATAGAAAAGCGATACCATGTAAATGGGTTTTTCGCGTGAAGCTGAATGCTGATGGATCAGTCGACAAGTTCAAAGAAAGACTAGTTGCTAAGGGTTTTCGCCAGAAAAAAGGAGAGGACTATGATCAAACTTTTAGTCCTGTTGCGAAAATGACCACGGTGCGGACTGTGATTAGCGTCGCAGCAAGCGAATGTATGAAGATGTGTCAGTTTGATGTGTCGACGGCATTTCTATATGGAACACTTTCAGAAGAAGAAATTTATATTAAGCAACCCGAAGGCTACGATGATGGTTCTGGAAGAGTATGCTTACTGAAGAAAAGTCTCTATGGGTTGAAACAAGCCCCGAGATATTGGAATCAGAGAATTCTTAGTTTCTTCAAGGAAGCTGACTTTAAAATCAGTGAAGGGGACACTTGTTTATTTGTAAGAGAGAAAGACCACCGGAAATTGATTGTGGTTCTCTACGTTGATGACGGGCTAGTAGCTGGAACAGATCAAGAACTCATTGATGAATTTATTGAAGAGCTGAAGGAAAGGTTCAAGATAACAACTAAACCAGCTACCTATTTTCTAGGTATAGAGATTTCAACCAGAGAAGGTATTGGAACAGTAATTTTTTCTCGGTGGTAGGTCACAACATCAACCGCCGGCATAAGTTACCACCCACCAGACAAAGACATGCCGCCAAGCGATTCGTCGTGTTCCGGCATGATGTCTGGTGAAGCCGTTCGGAGGTCGGGTCTGAGCAGTTGTGTTGCGATGTGTGCCGGGTGCGATGCGCCAGTTGGTGTTGTGTCGGGAGTTTGTTCGTGGAGGGTAGCGGGATCCGAAGCACGGTTCTCCGCTGGCCGACCGCAGGTAGTTGGGGGCCCAAGTAGTGTGCCAGCCACATACGAAAGGCTGCCCCGCCAACTGCGAAAAATCCCAGGGTGGCCCCATCGTGCCGGTTGGCGACCGGATGAGAGGACCCGATGGCGATCCCTGGGGGGGTTCGGGCGTCCCCGCAGTCTCCAGAACAATCTCCCTCTGGCCCAGCATCGTTGGTCGCATTGTTGGGTTTATCATTGCATCACCTCACTCAACTGCCGTCTTCCTTCCTATTCACTCATTTTTTTTTTTATGAAAAGGTTAATAAAGAAAAGTAGATGTGTACAGCGGGCGCACGTCCTCTCATTCCAAGTGCACCTCTCAAATGTTCGAGGTCTGCACTCCAATCTCATTGCAGTACATCACCACCTTGAGACTGAAAAGCCACACCTACTTTTCTTGACGGAGACCCAGATCAGATGTCCGACTGACGCGGCGTACCTCGGCTACCCGGGATACTCTTTGGAGCATCATTTCCTGCAGCGTGCCGGGGTCTGTGTGTATGTCCGCAATGAAATCTGTTGCCGACGCCTCCGTCACCTCGAAGACCCTCACTTCTCGTCCCTATGGCTGTTGGTTGACACTGGTGTGGACAAAATTGTTTACACCTGTGTCTACCGATCGCACAGCGGTGATCAGGAGACGACTCGTTTATTTGACCACCTCAGTGAGGCTGCTGACAATGCGCTGCATCGGCACCCTGACGCTCAGTTCGTCGCTCTGGGGGACTTCAACGCCTGCCACCAGGACTGGCTCTTCCCATACCAGAGGACCGACCACGCTGGGAGAGAAGCGCGAAACTTCGCGCTTTCTATGGGCCTTTCCCAGCTGGTAGAGCAAGCGACTAGGGTGCCTGATGTAGTTGGGCATACTGCCAACTGTTTGGACCTTCTGCTGACCACTGATCCGGACAGATGTGTTGTAACGGTTTCCTCACCGTTGGGAACTTCAGACCACTGTCTGGTGAAGTCTGTAACGTCCTTCTCCCCACCAGATCACGACTCTCGTGGTGAACGGCGAATGTGGCGATACAGGTCAGCGGATTGGGATGAGATGCGCCACTTCTTTGCGTCTTATCCTTGGCAGCAGGTCTGCTTCTCTTCTGACAATCCTTCGAGCTGTGCGGACGCTATAACCGATGTGGTGCGTCAAGCTATGGAGTATTTTATCCCATTCAATGACGTGCCCGTCGGTGGCTCGGCTCGCCCATGGTTCAATGCCGATTGTGTCCAAGCTGAACAGCGAAAGCACACGGCATTTCTCGCCTGGGTTGACGCTCGTGACCGCGGAGCTCCGGATCTAAGCTCAAAGAAGAGAGCCTTTAACCGTGCTGCCAAGTCCTACAAGAAGGCGCTCAAGAAGGCTCGCTTCGACCGCATTACCCATATTGGCAACAAGTTATCTGCGCAGCCATCCGGTAGCAGATCTTTTTGGTCCCTTGCCAAATCGGTTGAGGCGAACTTCTGTCGGCCCTCACTGCCTCCGCTGGTTAGGCCTGATGGAACACTGGCTCATACGGCGAGAGAGAAAGCAGGTCTCTTTGCATCTCTCTTTGCCCATAATTCGCGTCTAGATACTGGCAGTGCTACTCCACCTAATTTACCTCATTGCGGAGCTTCAATGCCTGAGGTTCGCATTAGAAACAAGGAGGTTCTGAGAGTACTGTGTCGTCTGGACGTGAATAAGGCTAGTGGTCCGGATGGTATACCAGCGATTGTTCTTAAAGCATGTGCGCCCGAGTTGTCTCCTGTATTGACGCGCTTGTATCGCCTCTCATTTAGGACTGGTATAGTGCCCAAGTCCTGGAAGCTTGCTAACGTGCAGCCTGTGCCCAAGAAGGGTAGTCGTGCCGATCCTGCCAACTATCGGCCGATTTCGATCACCTCCATACTTTGCAAAATTATGGAGCGTGTATTGAACTCGCGCCTCTTGGCATACCTGGAAGGTAACGATCTCCTCAGTGACCGACAGTACGGGTTTCGCCGCAATCGGTCAACTGGGGACCTACTAGTGTATGCCACTCACTTGTGGGGCGAGGCCCTCGAGAAGAATGGGGAAGCGATTGCTGTCTCCCTTGATGTCTCGAAGGCCTTCGACCGGGTTTGGCACGCTGGCCTTTTGAGTAAGCTTCCAGCGTACGGCATTTCCCCTAGCCTGACTGGCTGGGTAAAAGACTTCCTGACTGAACGGTCCCTCCGAGTTGTTGTCGACGGATGCTCTTCTGAGCCCATCTCAACTAATGCCGGTGTTCCTCAGGGGTCTGTTCTCTCTGCAACTCTGTTTCTGCTGCATATTAACGATCTGCTGATGCCCGGTATCTATGGGTATGCAGATGACAGCACAGTTGTAGAGAGATACCTGCCGGATGCTCGGGCTAGTAGGGAATCAATCCGGTCCGAAAGAGAGGCCATGGTTGAGCGAACGAGTGTTGCACTGCAGGCAGTCTCCGAATGGGGCAATGCCAATCTTGTAGCATTCAATGCCGCCAAAACACAGGCGTGTCTTTTCACCGCCAAAAGGAGCCCGTTCACCTTGGCCCCTACTTTTCGGAATGTGTCCTTGGAGTGTTCCGACCGCCTTCAGCTCTTGGGAGTTGAGATTTCCTCGAACCTTAACTTTGGGCGGTTCATTGAGTCCAAGGCCAGGGTGGCTGCCAGGAAACTTGGCGTTATCGCAAAGGTCCGGCAGTACTTCACACCTAGGCAGCTTCTAATGTTATACAAAGCACAGGTCCGTTCGTGTGTGGAGTACTGCAGCCACATTTGGGCTGGTGCTGCCAAGTGTCACCTGGCCACTTTGGATTCAGTGGAGAGACGTGCAAAGAGGCTGATTGGTGACCCTGATCTAACTCGAGTTGGTCTCCAAAGCCTAGAGCACAGGCGTAGAGTAGCCAGCCTTTCGGTGTTCTATAGGATGCATTTCGGGGAGTGTGCGAGGGAATTGCATGATTTAATTCCCCCATCTCCGTTCCACCAGCGGACGACCCGTCGTACGGCTGGTTTCCACCCTTACGTTGTTAACACCACTACGATCCGGACGAAGCGTTTCGCCTCCTCCTTTATACCGCGTACATCGAGGGACTGGAACAATTTGCCCGCGGCGGTGTTTCCGTCGGACTACAATTTGAGTGTCTTCAAGGCTAGAGTGAATAGGCTCTTAATAAACTAGTGCGCTTTACCATCAACGATTGCGTCACTGCTTACCATCAGGCAGGATTGCGGTCAAGCGCTGGTTTATAATTTATAAAAAAAAAAAAAAAAATAATACATCAAACATCTTATGTTAAGAATGTTTTGAACAGGTTTGGAATGCAGGACTGCAAACCTGTGACTACGCCAATTACCAAGGAGGATATAGTCTCTAAAAACGAGAACGATGAGTACGTTCTGAAAAACTATAGGCAAATAGTTGGAGCACTTGCATATTTAATGGTCGGAACAAGACCTGATATTGCATATGCAGTAAGTGTAGTGTCAAGGAGGCTGGAGAAACCGACTCAAGCGGATTGTGTCAGAGTAAAACGTATCATAAGATACCTTCAGTACACAATTGATCTCGGCATTATGTATAAAAAGAACTATACAACTGGAATTATAGAGTTATACAGTGATGCTGACCACACAGGCGATATGGAAACTGGAAGATCGACTTCTGGAGTACTTTGCCTATATGCCGGAGGACCAATCTCCTGGATGAGTCAGAGACAGCAAAGTGTCGCTATTTCGACGACGGAAGCTGAAGTTATCGCTGCAAGTGAAGCTGCGAGAGAATGCGTATGGTTGACTCGGCTCTTAGGAAGTCTTGTACAACTGAAAAGTCTTCCTATGTTACAAGTGGATAACGAAGCAGCAATAAAATTTGCTGAGAATCCAGAGTTTCACCGACGCTCCAAACACACCTGTACACGTCACTTCTTCGTAAGAGAGCTTGTGACTAATGGAGAGCTGCTAATAAAGAAGGTAACAAGCGAGCTTCAATTAGCGGATCTTCTAACTAAGCCATTGCCCAGGGCTAGGCTTCGTAAGCTTGTGGATATTATGGGACTACATTGAGAGAAGGTGTTAAAGTTTATGTACAGAAACTTTTTGTAGTGCAATGTGTGTCACCATAGAAACAGAGCTGTTATCTTGTCTTGTCAGAAAATATAAAATATATTGAACATGAGGTCGCGTTTTCTTGTATCTGATATTATTTAAATCGAGATTAATCATCTCATAATAGTCATCATCATTATCTCAGCGTTAATCCCAGTTGCATCCGAAACTTTTTCAGCTTTGGAGTCTGCGGTCCGCTTTATCAGTCCAACTGCTGATTTTGGCTAACCTTCGATATTTTCCGTGACGTGACCGCCTTCTGACGTCCACAACCCAAAGGCGATATCGAAGCATTGCAATTACACCAATTTTTGGACTTTGAAGGCTCCAACAACCCGTAACGACTGCCATTAGATGTTCCTATGCCAACCGGCACCAACCGCTTAACGTGCTTTCCGTGGCACGACCAGACATGCATTACGAGAAATATTTCTCGTATTTATAAGAACGTCAAGGTCTCAACACCGTCTTAATTTTTCAAAAATATTTCTAATTTCTTTACATTTTGACAAGATTGTGAACATTTGTTTGTCGCCGAAGTGAGACTGCTTCTGCTGTACGTTTAATTACGAAAATTGCCTTCCGCTTGTTTAGTATAGGGTCATAGTGTGAAGCTGCCATATGTGAAAACTTGGATGAAGTGAGCATAGATGGACCTCCGCCGCTGCCACCGTAGGGTTGGCTGGGTCTCTCAGACTCTTACTGACTAAAAACCACCCCATTGATCCATCTCACAACTGCGCCGGGGGTTGCGAGAACGAAAACTAGTTCCGCAACCCCCGATCGGTGCCGGCCCGCCACTGTGGGCCTCCTCGGATCATGGAGAGTGAGGTGTCTGACTTCCCCTACGACGTGTAAGAGCGGCGCGCATGGAACACTTCGCGCGCTTCACCTCGGGTCTTAATGTTTGGGGGGAGACTGACGTCCCTGAAACTATCCCATTTGTGTTAGTGCCTAGACTCATTCAGGGGGACTGGAAGAGGGCGTTATCTGTCCGTGCTGCGGGCTGGGTGAGTGGACGAGATACTGCGGTTTGACGGCCTCCGTGGCGCAGCGGTCAACGCGCCTGCCTGCGACGTGGAGGCCCCGGGTTCGATCCCCGGCCAGGTCATGATGGAAAACGATCTTTTCCTGATTGGCCTGGGTCTTGGATGTTTATCTATATATGTATCTATTATAAATATAGTATCGTTGAGTTAGTATCCCATAACACAAGTCTCGAATTTACTTTGGGGCTAGCTCAATCTGTGTGACTGGTCCGTATATATTTATTTTTAGGGTTCCGTACCTCAAAAGGAAAAAACGGAACCCTTATAGGATCACTTTGTTGTCCGTCTGTCTGTCTGTCTGTCTGTCTGTCTGTCTGTCACCACCCTTTATCTCAAGAACGCGTGGACGTATCAAGCTGAAATTCACATGAAATACTCGGGTCTATTGTCCCTTTAAGCTGTGAAAATATCAAACTTCTAAGCCAAGCCAATCAAAAGATACAGCCGATTATGACGATATTTTCAACAAATTTTCGACACTCGCAAAGGAATCAAAACCTACAGGATACTTCCCGTAAACTCAGAATCTTGAAAATTGGCATGAAGCATTGTCATATAATGCAAATATAGGAAAAATTGCGAAAATCACATTTTTTTAGTTATATAATATAATAAACATATTTTAATAAAATGGAACTTACTACCTTATTTCTCACGAACGAATAAAGTTATCAAATTGAAATTTATACCAAATACCTAGGTCTATTGTCCCTTTAAGCTGTTAAAATATCAAACTTCTAAGCCAAGCCAATCAAAAGATACAGCCGATATGTCGATATTTTCAACAAATTTTCGACACTCGCAAAGGAATCAAAACCTACAGGATACTTCCCGTAAACTCAGAATCTTGAAATTTGGCATGAAGGATTGTCATATAATGCAAATATAGGAAAAATTGCGAAAATCACATTTTTTCAGTTATATAATATAATAAACATATTTTAATAAAATGGAACTTACTACCTTATTTCTCACGAACGAATAAAGTTATCAAATTGAAATTTATACCAAATACCTAGGTCTATTGTCCCTTTAAGCTGTGAAAATATCAAACTTCTAAGCCAAGCCAATCAAAAGATACAGCCGATATGTCGATATTTCAACAAATTTTCGACACTCGCAAAGGAATCAAAACCTACAGGATACTTCCCGTAAACTCAGAATCTTGAAATTTGGCATGAAGGATTGTCATGTAATGCAAATATAGGAAAAATTGCGAAAACCACATTTTTTCAGTTATATAATATAATAAACATATTTTAATAAAATGGAACTTACTACCTTATTTCTCACGAACGAATAAAGTTATCAAATTGAAATTTATATCAAATACCCAGGTCTATTGTCCCTTTAAGCTGTGAAAATATCAAACTTCTAAGCCAAGCCAACCAAAGGATACAGCCGATATGTCGATATTTTCAACAAATTTTCGACACTCGCAAAGGAATCAAAACCTACAGGATACTTCCCGTAAACTCAGAATCTTGAAATTTGGCATGAAGGATTGTAATATAATGCAAATATAGGAAAAATTGCGAAAATCACAATTTTTTAATTATATAATATAATAAACATATTTTAATAAAATGAAACTTACTACCTTATTTCTCACGAACTAATAAAGGTATCAAATTGAAATTTATACCAAATACCTATGTCTATTGTCCCTTTAAGCAGTGAAAAAATCAAACTTCTAAGTTAAAGCGATCAAAAGATACAGCAGTTTATACCGACACCTTAGACGAATTTTCGTCACACGCTAAGGAATTAAAACCTACACGCAAAGACATTAAAATTATATTTACAATAGACAGGACATCACGAACAAAATCGTAAGCCAATACTTTTATCGACTTGATTAAAAGTCGCTCAGTCTAGTCTGCGCGTCAGGACGTAATTTGTGTCCACTAAGAATAAACTTTTTCTAAGGAAATATGCCATGTTGCGCTGTGTGTTACTAGTAGTACTTCTCGTTATAGTAAAACGACTGGACCTAACTTCGGAATGTTTTTCTATGAATTATTTATATTTCGTCTGCAATTCAAATTTTAAAAAAATCTTAGTTCTAGAAAATTTTCCATTTTGTAATAAGCGCCCTCTATTGTTGAGTAGTTTTACTATTTTCTTGTAGAGATGTAGTAATGTTGTTTATCGATTTAGTTATCGATAATACTTATTAAGATGAATACATTTTGTTGTATTTTATTGACATTTAAAATATAGCTAAATAAACTTAAAATATTACTATATTTCAAGTTTATTAATAAATAAACTTGAAATATAGTAATATTTTAAGTGTTAATAATAATTAACTCTATTTAAACATAATCATATCATATTAATAAACAAAATTGAATGAACAATTACTCTTCATTTACCTAGGTTTTTGTTATTTTTGGTTTCCGAATAAAAATAATGTAGGGAAAAAGTGGATACGATTTGTCCAGACAGACTGTAGAGAAGAAAATTGGCTTCCGTCTCATTCGTCGAAATTATGCTCAATGCATTTTAAAAGAGAAGTTATCTACTTTGGAAAGACTTGTCGATCAAATTTAAAAAAAAGAATCGGTACCTTGTATTGGAAATGAAATAGTAAATTATTAATTTCAGTACCTACTTTTTTACTTAACCGTAAAAATTGGAATAAAATTTACGGTTAAGTGGATAAGTACATAGATTACATAACTTATTTATAATGAAATATATTCATAAAATATGTAGAACTAATAAAGGTATCAAATTGAAATTTATACCAAATACCTATGTCTATTGTCCCTTTAAGCAGTGAAAAAATCAAACTTCTAAGTTAAAGCGATCAAAAGATACAGCAGTTTATACCGACACCTTAGACGAATTTTCGTCACACGCTAAGGAATTAAAACCTACACGCAAAGACATTAAAATTATATTTACAATAGACAGGACATCACGAACAAAATCGTAAGCCAATACTTTTATCGACTTGATTAAAAGTCGCTCAGTCTAGTCTGCGCGTCAGGACGTAATTTGTGTCCACTAAGAATAAACTTTTTCTAAGGAAATATGCCATGTTGCGCTGTGTGTTACTAGTAGTACTTCTCGTTATAGTAAAACGACTGGACCTAACTTCGGAATGTTTTTCTATGAATTATTTATATTTCGTCTGCAATTCAAATTTTAAAAAAATCTTAGTTCTAGAAAATTTTCCATTTTGTAATAAGCGCCCTCTATTGTTGAGTAGTTTTACTATTTTCTTGTAGAGATGTAGTAATGTTGTTTATCGATTTAGTTATCGATAATACTTATTAAGATGAATACATTTTGTTGTATTTTATTGACATTTAAAATATAGCTAAATAAACTTAAAATATTACTATATTTCAAGTTTATTAATAAATAAACTTGAAATATAGTAATATTTTAAGTGTTAATAATAATTAACTCTATTTAAACATAATCATATCATATTAATAAACAAAATTGAATGAACAATTACTCTTCATTTACCTAGGTTTTTGTTATTTTTGGTTTCCGAATAAAAATAATGTAGGGAAAAAGTGGATACGATTTGTCCAGACAGACTGTAGAGAAGAAAATTGGCTTCCGTCTCATTCGTCGAAATTATGCTCAATGCATTTTAAAAGAGAAGTTATCTACTTTGGAAAGACTTGTCGATCAAATTTAAAAAAAAGAATCGGTACCTTGTATTGGAAATGAAATAGTAAATTATTAATTTCAGTACCTACTTTTTTACTTAACCGTAAAAATTGGAATAAAATTTACGGTTAAGTGGATAAGTACATAGATTACATAACTTATTTATAATGAAATATATTCATAAAATATGTAGGTACGTATATGTAGTACAATGATTGCGAGCTACTTTGTGATTTTGAGGATTCCGTACCTAAAAGGTAAAACGAACCCTATTCATGAGACTTCTCTGTTCGTCTGTCCGTCTGTCACCAGGCTGTATCTCATAAACCGTAATAGCGAGACAGTTGTAATTTCCAGAGATTGTGTTAGTATTTCTGTTGCCGCTATAACAACAAGTACTAGGAATAAAAATAATGAAATATTTAAGGGGGCTCCCATACAACAAACGTGAATTTTTGCCGTTTTTTGCTCCATATTAATAACGGAAACAGATAGACGCTTAAAATGTACACAGAATATTTGGTTATATATTCAAATTACAAATAAATAATTAAAATAAAATAAATCCTGAAGGTGGGCTCCCATACAATAACCGTGATTTTTTTGCCGTTTCTAAAGATAATGGCGTACGAATCTTGTAAAGGTCTTGCTCCAGCAGACTACCATTTTTGTCGTGATTTGGACAATTATCTACGTGACAAGAAGTTTTCCTTCCAGAAGGCAGTTCTGCTTTCACACAGTTTGTGCAGTCTAGATCCTCAGAGTTCAATCACAAAGGCTTAAACGACTTTTCTATATATTGATTATAAATGAATTATTTAAAAATTAAAAAATAAGCAATTATTTAGATTTTGAGTACTAATCGGCAATTTTAAACTTTAACGCCTATTATATTAAAAGAATTATATAAATAAGAAACTTGTAAACTTGAAATTACCCATAATTATTCTGCTTCCTAATTTTTTATTTCAAGCTATCATAATGCGAAAAAACATCGTCGTAGTAACTTCTTTGAATATTATCGATAACTTTATATCGAAATGATACAAACCCTACCACAGTTTTTTGCATTGCCATTTAAAAATATTTGCAAACAAACGTGTAAAAAGAATAATTTTGCTAAAATTGAAATGCAAACGAAAATTGCAAAACAAAATGCACTTTATGCCTAAAAGGTCTATTACACTCAAAAATCGCAATAAACTGAGCGTTAAAATAATTCGTAAGCATAAAACATCTAAAATGCCAATAGACGGTGTCACGGTAATTGAATAGTACCGAATAAAATTCTAAAACAGTTTTTGTTTGTACAAGACAAGTTTCACTTAATTTATTTACTTTTCAATATTTATTTACCCGATTTGAACTATACTAGGGTATTAAATCGGATCTGGCAACATAGACCACACTGGCCACCTACCGGGCAATAGCTGAATATATTTTATATAAACTTATTTCATTTTTACTATTTGATGTCTCCAATTGTCGATCTAATTTTGCTATATTGTACTAGATGGCGGAACTGAGCCATGGGATCACAGTTTTTCTATGCCATTTTGACACATGCCCTCTCTATATATCCTAAATCTCTTTGCCTACAAGGTACTTCCCGTGAACTCAGAATCTTGAAATTCGGCACGAAGCAACGTTATATTATAGTACAGACAGATAAAGGAAAAATTGTGAAAATGATAAATTTGAAGTTACATAAAATATTAAAATATTGTTTTTGCTTACATGACATAAAATATTTTTTTAATAATTATAAACTTACTACCTACCCTTTTTCACATGAACGCGTAGAGATATTAACCCTTATGTGAGTGACGAGGTACCCGGGTGCCTTTGGCGTTTTCATATTCTAAAAAAAGTATGTTTTACACCCTATAGGTAGCTCTGACTTCCTGAGAGCTCTTAACTATTTATAAATTACATATTTTTTAAGGTTTTGACCAAGTCTACTATTTACAATGTTTTGTGGATACTAAAATATATTTCAAACGCACAATCGAGTGACGAGGTACCTGGGTACCTCTTTGTGTTTTGTGTGACTATGAAGATAGTTGTTTTTAATTCGTACAAAAATTAAGTAATAAGCATTTGCCAAAGTGTTTTATTTATATAAAAATTAAAAATTTTTTGTTCAGACAGTATTAGTATAGCTGTTGAAGCGAATGTTAGGTCATGTTGGACGAGTTACTGCATGTTCATCACAAATTGTTTTTTTGCAGTTAGTGCAAGCTTTCCGAGTTTTTCTTTGCTTGCGTTTGCGTTCTCTGTATAGGTAACAACTTCCAACGACTGTAACACGCCCTGTAGAATTTCGTCTAGACCGATTTATAGGAGTTTTGAGGCCTCAGTTCCCGGCCAAACACGTCCTGCATTGCAGATCTCACATGTAATTTTGATGTCATAATGAGATTTTTTGACTTTATATTTTTAACACAAAGTTGTGGACTCGATTGTTTCAAAAACTTTCTACGTTTGTCACTCGAGACCAATTATGGGTTATGTTCCATGTAAATGATATATGCTGCCAAAGCTGCAATATCAATGACATTATAAAGAAATGCTAAAGGCCACTGATTTGTTCTGCGTTAGACGGTATATTCTGCTAACAGCTTATCCATGTAGTCCACTCCACTTTTGGTTTTATTATAATACAAAAATATTTCTGGCTTGGCAGTTTCCTTATTACTTTCAATAACTGGTGACATGTGCATTAATGACAACAACAATACATTGTTGACTATAACATTATTACTGCTTTGTTGTTTTAGGTACGTAAGAGCACACAGTCTGTTCTTTGCTAAATAAGAAGTTAGAAGAACAAACAGCCCTCTCTTTATGTGCTTGCACATTTGCAGGAAGAACCCGTTTATTTTTTCTTACCGCTCCAACTAGTGTCATATTCCACGATTTCAAAGACTGAGCCAGTTGAAGCCATAAAAAAATTATCCGTAGTTACATTCAGCCCTGAATTTTTATATTTAGTCACGAGATCTAATACAGTGAATTCTCCTACATTTGTTAGACGTAAGCCATCACTTGACTTTCCTGTATATATTTGACCATTTAAGGGGTAGGAATTATTTGCATCACAAGCTCAGCGTTTGTACAGCGGATATCTGTATAGCTGTTCGTCAATGGTATTACATTCACGAGACTTGTAGTTTTGCATTATAGCATTTTGATTCTATCATGAGACATCGCAGTCCGAAATAATGGTAGGTGACTGGATTTCCACAGTTTTTCTGCGCCAATAACCATGTACCGCACTCTATCATTCGTACGCTTTTATGGCCACAGATTGACAACTGTTAAGCTTAGCTAAAGCAATAATATTCAAAGTATGTACATATAACATAAAAACAGATGTTGATTTGGTTACATTACGTATAAACTATATGAAGGTACCCGGGTACCTCGTCACTCTGTTAAAGGTGTTTTATTTGTCACTCATATAAGGGTTAAAGTTGAAATTCATATCAAACACTTCTTAAATTTAATTGCCTCTAAACTGTGAAAAATTCTAAATCAATGCTAGTATTATAAATGCGAAAATAACTCTGTCTGTCTGTTACGCTTTCCCGCCTAAACCTCTCAACCGATTTTGATGAAGTTTGGTACAGACAATCTTTAGACCCTGAGAAAGAACATAGGTTACCTTTTATCCCGGAAAAATTTGATGTTCCCGAGGGGAATTTAAACAGCGCGATATAACCGAACTCCACGCGGGCGAAGCCGCTGGCGGAAAGCTAGTACGTCATAAATTGTAAACCGCTACGTTTGTACAGCGGAACCCTCGGTGTGCGAGTCCGACTCGCATTTGGCCGGTTTTTTATTTTACTGTAACCTAACTTAACTTTTAACGATGAGTTTTTTACAGCTTAAGTAGGAATTTGATGAAAGTATAACAAACCTTGTTGAAATTGTAGGTAGGAAGTGCACCTGCAATTGCAGGTTTACCTCTCGGTGGTAGGCCATAACATCGGCTGCCAGCGAAGTTACCACCCACCAGACAAAGTCTTGCCAACAAGCGATTCGTCGTGTTTCGGCATGACGTATGGTGAAGCCGTACGGAGGACGGGTCTGTGCAGTTGTGTTGCGATGTGGGCCGGCTACGATGCGCCAAATGTTGTTGTGTCGGAGGTTTGGTCGTGGAGAGTCCTCAGATCAATCTCCCTCTGGCGCAGCATCGTTGGTCGTGTTGTTGGGTTTAATATTGCATCACCTCGCTCAACTACCGTCTTCCTTCCTATTCCTAAGTTTTTTTAAGTGAATAGGCTTAATACACTAGTGCGCTTTACCATCAATGATTGCATCACTGCTTACCAACAGGCGGGATTGCAGTCAAGCACTAGTTTACAATAATTAAAAAAAAAAGAAAGAATTCACACAATAAAGCTAAAATAGCTCAAGGGAAACATTGGTAACACATTTAATAATGTATTTGTATTTACAGTATTTACAATGCATAACATTAACTACTTTTTTATTTCCTTAAACTACTTTTTCAGCCTTGTTTTCTTCTCCTGAAAAGGAAAAAAAATGAATGTTATAAAATCACACCAATATTTTAAATAATTTTCTTCTGTATTGTGTCTCTCCCTTTCGGTATCTCTCACAAATTTATATTAATTGAAGTCTCTTCTCACCTGACGTAACTTCTTTGGTTTCCGGCTCATTCCAAGACTGTCGTTCACTGGTGCCGAAGATGACGAAGAATGTATTGGTGACGATGTAGATAGCAGACGCCACGTAGAACACTTGACGCCATTGCCCCGGGTCACTCTGTAACAGTTCAAAATATTAGAAATTATAACACTTCAATGAATAAAACAAATGTTGTGAGATTGATAGATAAAACATTTAACATTGGCCATTTGTATCTTTTCATAAAATTCATTTCGTTTCATAAAAAAGTAACTAAGTAAACTAAATAACTCTTCTTATTGTCTCTTCTTATTATTCTATTATTATCTAGGTATAACATACGCCCTAAAACTGTAGGTTGATAGGTTGAATCTAGTGTTCGGAACATATTATAAAACACATTCTACCATACATATCGGAGAATCAAAAATTCGAAAACATGCGACAACTACCAACCTGTTCTGTACACGTGTGGTGGATTACAAACTACTCCCCTTCAAAAACAGGAGGCCGTATGATGATGCTTATGCATATAAACTACTTACCTCATCCTGCAGTATAACTCCAGCAACTAAGGGAGCGATGATAGACACAATGTTTGCGAAGAAGTTGGTAATGCCCATCATTGTGCCGGCGAAGTTCGGAGCCATGTCGATGTGGACCAGCTGTCGAACAATTACTTTATATTAGAAAGAAGACAATATATTAAAATAAACCTATAAGACTTTCAGTTGGTTTTGATTATCGAAACTTAAGTAGATCAGACGCTCCTAAATAATGACCGGTAAGGGAGAACATATCTAACAAATCAGCCCTGGAATGTTTAAGCAAATAGTGAGAAGATTTACATCAAATTGAATGCAATTATTGAGAAAACAATTAAGTTTAGTGAGAAGCTCGCATTGAAGGCATAATAATATTTGTGAAGCGTGAAAGTCTATTAACAGTCAAAGCGATCGCAACATTCTGGTGACGTTCTGACGATCGTAAGCTGCTTGTGTCTGTTAATTAAAACTAACGGCCTGAATGATATTCAATAAATTAAAGTTTAGGTTGCAAGTGTAACCAATAATTAGTAATTAGTAATATAAGTGTCGAATTGCAACCTAAGATACTTAACATGGAATTAAACAGAAAGCCAGAGTTTTTTAAGGTCTACAGATGGCACATTTAATCTTCCGCATGCTTTAGAAGCTTCCTACTATGATAGCCTAACACTCAGCGGGGATAACCATCGGTTTACATTGCATGGAATGTAAACTGTGGGAATCAAAATCATTGGGAACTGTGTCTACACCTTCGAAGAGACCATGGGGTATAAAACCATCAAAAACATTTGGTAAGTCAATAGCTTGCAAATTTTAAATTCCAGTCTAATAGATAGAAAACTCACTATTTTTCTTTTTAGGATTGACATAATAGGTAATGATTTTGTAAAGTGCGACTGACAAATTAATTTGGGTATATTTCAGAAGTGACTAGAAGAATAAGATATAATAGTTGAACAAAAAGAACAATCGTAATGGTACTTACCAAATATCCCGTCATATGTCCAGCATTCAGTCCAACCACGATGGTAAGGACAGCGACCGCCATCACGATGTCCCCGGGGGGCACATAGCACAACCCTATCAGAGCTAACCCGGGGCCGTACTCACCTGGAGACAAAACAATATCAGAACTAAACCGGTCCCTACTCATCTCGATACATAAAACAATGCTATCAGAGGGTTAGCTCTGATAGCATAGTGTTATTTATTTTTGGGTCCGTACTCACCTGGACATATAACACAATGCTATCAGAGCTAACCCTCTGATAACATTGTGGACACATTTCATACAACATGCGATACAATCCTTACATACTCCTTTTGAGTATATTATATAATTATGGCACCTTGGCCTAACGGAAAATGTAATGAAGATAAATTAAATTGTGATAATTACCGATAGAACTGGAAAGTTTTCTGCACATGCTAATGCTGAGATATTTCTTTGTAATTAAATAATCTGCTAAAAATCCGAAGGGGAAGCTCAATAGATACATCGCCAAGTAAGGAAGCGCTGACATTAGACCATTCTGTGAACATTAGAAAAGGAAAAGTTAGCTAAATCTACCTAAACTTTTTTACCCGACTACGGCAAAGCAAAAGGAGGGTTATGATTTTGACAGGCTATGTATGTATGTATGTATGTATGTATGTATGTATGTATGTATGTTCATCTGTTCCCTCGTAACTTCTAAACTACTTATCAGAATTCGACAAATGACATATCATTAGAAGCGTCTTAATTGTCCGCTGGTTATAGGCTATATGAAGTTTCACAAAATTTAATGTGGCGCCCTCTAGCGGACAAAACATAAAGAGTAAAAAAATAAAGTTAAGATAAATATGCCATGTTTGATATCATTTTAAAGCGCTTTACGTGTACATTTTGAATATATATATATTGCTAGCATTTGCTTGTGACTTTACTTGTATTCATGGGCTGGTTGCATATAATTCACATCTTTTCGTTCATAGCTTCTTTACTACTTATCAGAATAAGACCACTGCGGTACATACCATTAGAAGGGCTTTGATATTCTGTTAGTTATGAGATATAAAGCTTGTAACCAAATTTAGTATTGCGCCCTCTAGCGGACAAAAAGTTCTATGTTAATATAAAATTAAAATAAATATAACGTGTTTGGTATCACGTGAAAGAGCTTCACGAGTACTTCATGCTTGTACATAATTACAAGAATGCTTTAATGATGTTAAATATAAGCGATAAGAGTAAAGTGTGGATCACGGGAACTGTGAATCACTTTATGCAATGTAGAGCAGTGTGAATATTAATAGAATATGTAATGCACTAATGAAAACGACATAAGCTGGCAGTAACTCCACGCGGTAAAGACGGAAACAATTTGATAACTGGCTAAAGCTCCCATAAAAATGTCCTCTGCACTATATGCCTTCGGGCTTATGTTGTTATATGTGCGTATAGATGTAATATGTTGTAGCGGTGCCTACAACGCAGCATGCGAACAATGCGTCATACTGACGTCAGACGAATTCTACATCTCGCAATCAGAGTTTACCGTGCAACTAGCATACAAGCTCGCGACATCAACCGGCGGGCAAGTGGCCCGCCAGACAACCGTCTGGTCGGAGGATTCTCCCTTTTCTATGGAGGATGAGTGAGCTTTACACGCTGCTCCTCATACACCCACACTGGTGACCCCGACGAACCGACCTGATCCCGAACCGATCTCGACCCGATTCCGATCCGATCTCGACCCGACCCCGATCCGATCGACGAACCATACCGATCTCGACCCGATCCCCGTTCGATCTCGAGGGGAGTAATGTAGCGGTGCCTACAATGCAACATGCGAACAACGCGTCATACTGACGTCACACGAATTCTACATCTCGCAATCAGAGTTTACCGTGCAACTAGCATATATACAAGCTCGCGACATCAACCGTCGGGCAAGTGGCTCGCCAGACAAGTAGTCTGGTCGGAGGATCCTCCCTTTTCTATGGAGGATGAGTAAGCTTTACACGCTGCTCCTCATACATCCACAATGTCAAGTACCTAGTTTTTAGTTCAATAATTTAACTTTTGTTAATATTACGCGCCACAAATACACTTTAACACCAAAATAGTACAAATAATAAAAAGTAAAAAACTAAAACCCAACTACGACAAAAAACGACGCTGAAAAAATATAAAACAAGATTTTCAGAATACTGAACTGAACAAAGTTGCTAATTTAGTTGCAAGTAATGGGACACAGTAGACTCTACCAAGATGCCTTCGTTGTAAATTGACAATAATGTCATACAATACTATTCTGAAGTATGCAATGTTCAATATGTAGAGATAAATTTTCATGTTTGGAAAGGCGTAGTCAAGGTGCTACGGTAGGTAGATATATGTGACGTGTGACTATGCCTTTCCAAACATGAAAATTTATCTCTACATATTGAACATTGCATACTTCAGAATAGTATTGTATGACATTATTGTCAATTTACAACGAAGGCATCTTGGTAGAGTCTACTGTGTCCCATTACTTGCAACTACATTAGCAACTTTGTTCAGTTCAGTATTCTGAAAATCTTGTTTTATATTTTTTCAGCGTCGTTTTTTGTCGTAGTTGGGTTTTAGTTTTTTTACTTTTTATTATCCATTTCTTTAATGGTGGTAAACAATATTGCTGAATATGAGGTCTTTGATTTGATTTGCAGGTCGAACCAGGGTTTTTGGATTTTTACATCAGAAATTGATCATTTGTAGGCTAGGATCGAGTCTGGATTCATACCCGATTGATGATAAAAGGCTTGACCCCCATTAAGAGGGTCTTAACTTTTACATAAATATCTGGCGAAATATAGGTGTCCTATGGATATGTACACTTTGACATAAATGTTACCCATCTTTTATGATTTCGTACTCACAGCTTTAATATCAACTCCAAGCACTTGCTTCATGTATGACGGTATCTCAGTCATGAGGGTCCAGTAACCCCAGTTGTGACCACAGTGTACCACGATCAGCGAGATGAACGACAAGTTTGTCGCTAGCTTCTTCCAAGGAGTTGGCAGTCTCTGAATGAAGATACGAGAAAAACATGAGCAACAGCATACCGTGAAGTAGAAGCCGTCAACGTGGTTGACTTAAATGCTTCAAACACGAGGAATACGTCAAACATAGAGGCACTGCAACCCTCGACGTTTATTACAAGCTGGCATCGATAATATATAGGGCGCATAACTCCTCAAATACACGAACTTAAGGTTATTGGCAGTTACAGTTTCTTCTGTCGTGGACAAAAATCTGATGTTTTAAATTTACTTAAGAAAGTAACACATTGTTTTAAATACATTTCAGGATTATATATAGAACTTGGCACTCAGTTAGATCTCAATTCTTTTGTCGGTGAAGTTGACAGCCACACCTTACCATAATTTGAACTTGGCTCCCATTTTTTTAATGTTTTCATAATCATCATCATCATTTCAGCCGAAAGACGTCCACTGCTGGACTTAGGCCTCCCCCAAGGTTCTCCACGACGACCGGTCCTGCGCCTCCCGCATCCAGCGGTTTCCCGCGACCTTCACCAGGTCGTCGGTCCACCTTGTCATGGGCCTACCCACGCTATGTCTTCCGGTGTGTGGTCGTCACTCGAGAACCCGTCGGCCCCATCGAGCATCGGTCCTACGGGCAATGTATCCAGCCCACTGTCACTTTAGTGTTGCAATTCTTCGGGCTATGTCGGTTACTCTCGTTATTCTGCGGATCTCCTCATTCCTGAAGTGAAACCCCAAGCATAGCCCTCTCCATTGCCCTTTGAGTGACTTTGAGCGTTCTTATAAGGCCCATTGTTAGCGACCACGTCTCAATTCCATAAGTCATCACTGGCAACGCACACTGGTCGAAGACTTTTGTCTTGATTTTTATGTTTTATTGGGGTTGATTTAGTATCTACTGCTTCGGTAATGGCCCTGGAATAAAATCTTTTTTTTTTAGGCTATCTTAAATCTATTGATTAAACCAACAACTTTTTGCTCCTTATTCCTGCTCGTAACAGTATATCCAGTTTGCCATTCTATTCATCATTAAAACTACATTTCTTCAGGTCATAAAATCTAATCGGTTACACTGTCCTTGATCTGACTCTAGTAATCATTCCTACAAGACCGATTCTGGATAATTTATATACCTGATGAGCAACTAAATTCTAATGAGATTTGACTATCGATTGAAAGATTTAGAGTGATCTGGATTACGTATTTGGGGCTGTTGGTTCTCGATGTTTCCCATAGCAACACACTAGCGTGGTTCCGGTTTGTTATTTTAATTTTTTTTTTAATTAATTTATCGCTTATACAAAAGAAAACAGAATTTCATATTAAATAGCAACCAAAAACCACTAGTTTTACCGTGTGCTATCATGAGTCGCAATATTGAATTATAAAATAGAGCATTTTACGTATAGGTATGCATTATTGTCGATACAAGTAATAAAATATTTATGTGTTTAATTAGAATAAAATCATCTACAAAATACTTTAGTAATATTGCTTACGTTTATACATATTTGATATTTTATGTATTTTACATTTTTCTGATGGTTGATTTTTAATAATTCTCCGTATAATATGTATAACCGATATTTTCCTCGTCCTAGGTATTGTTCGCGTGCGCGCGCTGTTTACGAACCCAATTCTTAGAAATTTTCTGGGCGCATACAGTACGTATGTTTGATTTTGTTTCTTAAACATTTATTAAAAAAATTGTTCTTCAAAAAAGCCGCTATTGTGGCGAGCTTTTTTCTTCTTCAGCCTATAGATGACCACTGCTGGACAAGGGCCTCCCCCAAGGCTTTCCACGCTGACCGGTCTTGTGCTGCCCGCATCCATCGGCTTCCCGCGAACTTCACCAGGTCGTCGGTCCACCTTGTTGGGGGCCTCCCTACACTTCGTCTTCCTGTACGTGGCAGCCACTCCAGAACCTTACTGCCCCATCGTCCATTGGTTCTACGAGCAATGCACCCTGCCCACTGCCACTTAAGTTTAGCGACTTGCAGAGCTATGTCGGTGACTTTGGTTCTTCTGCGGATCTCCTCATTTCTGATTCGATCACGCAGAGAAACTCCTAGCATAGCTCTTTCCATTGCCCTTTGTGTGACTCTGAGCCTTCGTATGAGGCCCATTGTGAGCGACCACATTTCAGTTCCGTAAGGTTTCCGTCATCACTGGTAACACACACTTTAGTCTTGAGACACTGTGGTATCTTGGACGACGAGAAGATGTAGTGAGCTTAAACGTGAATTATCTCACGCCCAAAAACAAATCATATGAAGACCACATGGATCAATGTCTGAACTGGTCTTTAATGGGTGTGCAGTGGCCAAACCTTTTGTGGGTACAAATATTTAGTTTGTGTTACCTACATGTTTCGAGACTGTATCAACTAACCTTTTGTTCTCCAACCTGTCCCAGGGAAGTTTGTATGTATAGACGTTCTGCACTTCCAATCAGTTTTGAACTCTGAGGGGAGCTAGACCCCAGGAAAACGTAGAACATCACCCAGATAGCTCCGAGGACTCCGTTTGCGTAAAAAATGGTCGGCCAACCCCAGTAGTCCGCTATGAAGCCGGACACCATCATTTGTATTGCTGTTCCGATCAAAGCACCTATAAATGAGAAGAGCGGTTAAATTCACAGGATAATAAAAACAATCGTTTCTTTCCTGCAACATTTTGGTATATACTACTACCCTACTACTACACTGCTTTACTCGCATATATAGAGTACTTCAAATACTAGTGATTCATCAGATGAAGCATAAATAATGTTCCCTGGGATACAGGCTTTCTCTTTTCGAGAGAGAGTGGGCTGTAATCTACTACGAGTGCCCACTGCGGGTTGGTGTAACATATACCTATTTGAATTTTGGTTTAATGACACTTCAACTAGAAACGAGATAATTCGAACCGTACATTGACGGATGTGTTAAGTCATCATCATCATCATGTATCGCTTCTGCAGTGCCGCTATCTCGTTCTAGATCATGTCCAGCCCCCTTGTTGTTTTATGAAGGGAACAAAATATGTTAAACCTTAAAGTCGTATCAGAATTACGAGGTCAATCATCCCTACTTATTTCGAAATCAAACAATGGAACTTTTCCATTTAGTTGATATTTAGCGATTATTATTTTTTTCTGGACCAATTATTGTGTATTCGAACAATAATCGAAAGACTCTTAACTCACTTAACAAAAAGAACAATGGGAACAAAATGCTATTTAAATCAAATAGAACTAAAGATAAGCATTTTCACAACCGTATTTTTTTCGAGATTTTTTTGTTTTGTAAGTAGTTTTACTCATAAATCCATACTAATATTATAAATGTGAAAGTAACTCTGTCTGTCTGTCTGTCCGTCTGTCTGTTACGCTTTCTCGCTTAAACCTCTTAACCGATTTTGATTAAATTTGGCACAGACAATCTTTAGACCCTGAGAAAGAACATAGGCTACCTTTTATCCCGGAAAAAATTGATATTCCCGAGGGAAATCTAAAAAGCGCGATATAACCGTACTCCTTGCGGGCGAAGCCGCGGGCGGAAAGCTAGTATTCTATAAAAATGATCGTATTTATTACATACTTGTCAATGATAACTCCCACATGAATAAGAAATTCATTATTTCACTTTAATATTCCAATATTTCGAAAAATTTATAAATCAAAATGCCAAAAGACTTTCGTTCCTCCAAAATACTTTCTTTCCGGACCGAAAATACATATCCAGGTTTCTAAAATATATGATACTAAACTATATGTCAACTAGAAACTAGATAACAAGGTCGTTTAATGTCCGTTCAATAGAACCGTACCTCCATATATCAGGGTCCCGAGCCGGCTCTTCTCTTGTACCGGAACCCATTTGCCTATCTGGTTGTGCATTGTCGGGTACAGGCAGCCTTGAGATAAACCTTGAAGGACACGACAAGCACACAGTAGCTGCCAGCCTCCCTGAAAAAATAAAGTGTTAAGGTCGATTCATGTCAGTTTTCACGAACATTTAAATTATAATCATCATCATCATCATCCCAGCGTTAATCCCAGTCGCATCCTAAGCCTTTTTCAGCTTTGGAGTCTGGGGTCCGCTTTTACCAGTCCAACTGCTGATATGGCTAAACTTCGACATTTTTCCGTGAAGCGACTGCCGTCTGACCTCCACAACCTGAAGGCAACATCGAAGCATTGCAGCTAGACCAATTGTTGGACTTTTAAGGGCTCCAACGACCCGTAACGACTGCCACTAGATGTTCGTATGGCAACCGGGACCAACGGCTTAACGTGCTTTCCGAGGCATGACCAGACCAGTGCAAATATTCATATTCATGCACACAAATACTTGCACTGTGCGGGGATCGAAACCGCGCCACCTTGCGCAGCGGCCGTGTTCGCTACCGCTACGCCACGGGGGCTGTCAAACATTTAAATTATAATGCCTAATTAAAATTGGCCACCACGACTTAAGTCGACTGAAGTCGTGGTGGCCTAATGGTTAAAGCACCAGCCTCTCAAGTATGAGGGCGCGGGTTCGATTCCAGGTCAGGCAAGTACCAATGTAACTTTTCTAAAGTTATATGTATTTTCTAAGTATATCTTGGATACCAATGACTGAAGGTGAAGGAAAACATCTTGAGGAAACCTGGACTTGTAAGTCTGAAATCGCCAACACGCATTGAGCAAGAGTGGTGATTACGCTCAATCCTTCTTTGTATGAGAGGAGACCTGTGCCCAGCAGTGGGACGATAAAAAAAAGGTTGTTGATGATGATGATGACGATAAATTAAAATTGCGCCGTTAGATTCAAATTTTCGTTAAAAATCGAGTTAAAAATCAGGTATTAATTTTAAATTTTGCCCGGATATACTGAAAACGGACCCCAAAAAAAAAGCGGACCCCAGACTCCAAAGCTGAAAAGGCTTCGGATGCGACTGGGATTAACGCTGGGATGATGATGATGATGATGATGATACTGAAAACGGGTATACGATGACATGAAATGAGATTTATAATTAGAACACCTTTCTAAATTATATCAATAAGGTCACTAAACATCTCTGTCTAGGAAGACTTTTGCTAATCTATATTATTACTAGCTGCCCCCGCGGTTTCACCCGCATAAATGATGATGTTCCCGACCGATTTCGGCCACGGCGACCACTTCGACTCCTAGCCGAGATTTGGCGCTCATGCGCCCGAAGATGGCTTATGTAGCCTATCTTGGCGGCGAAACTTCGTGCACACTGAGAGCACGTAAGCACGCCGTCGACGTATTTGTATGTGATGGCGCATAAATAGTATTGACATAAAAAGTACATAAAACCTATACTCATGCCTAGCGAATGTATATAGGAAATTTCATGAGAATCGGTAAAGCCGTTTCGTAGGAGTATGGGAACGAAATCTGTGACACGAGAATTTTATATTTAAGATTACGTTATCTATCATACTTACATAATATGCTCCAAGTGGTATCAACAGCGAGACAGCAGAGTTCACAGCAATGCAGATTGTAAGGAGGATCTTGCCGCCGAACCGGGCAGCGATCTCCCCGCTCGGAATCTGTAGCACAATGTACCCCCAGAAGAAGGAGGATAGGATCACGGACTGGGTCTGCATGGACCATTCGAATGCCTGAAAGGAAACGATATTGTTATTAATACGGTTTAAAAAAAAATAACGAACGAACTATATGGATTCATATAATTTGCAATTGCGACTTATTTGCTAAAAATTAAAAAAAGAACAACTTTAACTCCTACACAATAAAGTTCATTTCCGCTATAACTTTAAGCATTTTTATGTTACTTTTTGTAACTTTTGCAATAATATTATTCACTTTGAAATCTGCCTAAGTTTTATTGAAATAAAGTTAATATTCATTTAACGTTGGGTGTGTCAGAACCTACGCTACTACTAAGATAAAATTCTCTTTTTTTATCGCTTTTGTTATCTCAATGACTTGTCATTTCCATTAATCTTCTACTATCTTCTCTATATTCTCTTCCATTGAACTTATTATGACTGTCTGTTATTGAAAACAATCAATCTGTTAGTTTTTCCTATGCCTGGGTCGGCTTCTACATAGTTTAACCAGATGCAGACGAACGACAGCAAATATTTTGCATGGAGTGACTAACCATCTGACCCCCACCAACTAGTTACTGTGTAACATTATAGACCTAGGTCCGACAGCCCAAGACGTTACTGGATAACACAATAGCCCTTGGTAAGTCTAGTTGTCAAATTTTTGGTCTTCTGACAAATTGTAACAACTGGCAAAAATCTTGAACCAACGGCTTATCATATTTTCCGAGGCTATCGACGAAATAAATCTATATCCACTTGTGTGGCTGTTATCCTTTCAATGAAAACAAACACCATCAGTGAGTACTTGAATTTTAATCTCAATAAGACCAATGTCAGATACAAATCAATTCGTATCTAGCCCTTTGACATTTATATCTAGCTGTTACAGTGTTTACACCATCTGCACTGATCCCAGACTTATCCATAATAATATCTGTCTAACATCCGATAAGATTATTATCCGATTATTTTCCTTAAAGTTTCTCAAATAAATATTTTTTTCAAAGAGGCTTTCAAAGTTTGACATCTTTAGGCGATCTTTTCATTTTATTTGAGTGGGTTTTGAATGAAATTTAAAGTCTGCTTGACACGTGCTGTAATCAGAGTGTGCAGAAGAGTGTTGAATAAACTTTTGAGTGATCTGCACTAAACTTTCAACGCTCGACTGTGTGTGTGTGTGTGTGGTGTGTGGAATAAAAATCCATGCAATTTTTTAACTTCGTGCTGGAGAAGGATGCTCTCTGTTGATTTATCAATGCTCGGTTCAACACAATGATAAAATCTTTGGTGCAAGTTTTTGAGAGTGTGGGTTAAACACCTAATATAAAAAAATTATAATAGTACCAATCAATAATAAGTTGTTTTTAGTTATTTCTGTGTTACATATTATAATTTTACAATTCAACAAGTTATTTTAAAGGTATATGAGATAAACACGTGTTTAACAATGGATATTGTTGAACACGTGTTGAACTACATAAGTCACACAATGGCTACATTATAATTACAAAGTTATGACTGGCAGCTAATTAACTCACAATAAACGAGACACTTATGAAATAAATACCTTTGTTACAATAATATACATATTTATTGTTTTGAAAACAAAATGCAATGGAATTTGTAATTGTGTTATTTCTGAATGTTTTTTATTTTAATTTTAAATATGACTGTCTTGAGGACAATATTATTTAAAATTTTCTAAACGATATAAGTATATATTTTTGTACAATAATAAAAATAAATAAAATAGCTTTAATTTCCTAATACATCTATTTCTTATGTATCTTATACATACTTGTTTATATTAGTAAGTAAAACTACATGAATTATATTTTTAATTAAACCAATAGTACTACAGTGTACAAGGCCACCGCTATCAATAGCGGTAAAAGCCTTCTCCAGCCGTTGCCATGCCGTTCTATTGCTGGCAATTTTACTCTATGTTCTGCAGGCTAACTTTGTAATATCGTGTATACATCTTTTATGTATCTACACGTTTACGTTTTTTAATTACGTTGCACAAATTGCTCAATAGTCTATTAAAATTCTATTATCCTAACCTTGCTCATACTAAGTAATATAGGTATGGCATTGACAACATTATTCACATCAGTATCTATTGATAGCGTTAGTAGCCAAGAGGCTGATGCCATAGCTATGTTGTATGATTATGCTTCAGGCCAAAATAATTTGGTATAAAATATTTATATAGTGCTTATTTTAACCTTTACTTATTAACAGACTTCAAAAAAAAGGAGGACGTTCTCAATTCGTCGAAATATTTTTTATTTATGTATGTTCCCCGATTACTCAAAGACGTCTGGACCGATTTGAAAAATTATTATTTTTTTTTGTTTGAAAGGGTAAACTTTCCAGTAGGTCCCATAGTCACCAGCTCAGGATCTGGTAATGGAAAACCAGAGAAATCAAGGGGAACTATAAAAATCGTATGGTGGACTAATGAATTTCAAATTATTTTCATAAAGTATTTTACAGCATTACGATGTAATAAAGGTCTGGGGTAGATCTGATGATGGAGCTGGGAGACAGTCAAAGGAACTCCTCAACAATTCACAACTGCTACCTAGTGTATGTGCTTGATTAATTTGTATTGAGAAGAACTTTACACCTCGGTGGTTGTGATTGTGACAGTCATAAGGGCTCTGATGATGAAGACAAAGGCCAGTTCCGGGAACTCCTCAGTGATTTACAGTAGCTACTTTGTGTTTGCACTTAATTTTATTTATATTGATGAGTACTTTACACCCATGTGGTTTAATATGAAGATCTGCAGTAGATCAGATGATGAAAACCCTAGACATTTGAGGGAACTTTTCAACGATTCACAGCAGCTACTTTGCTTTGTGATAAGAGCTTTACACCTAGATGTATTGTGATTGTCATTAGGGGTCTTATGATGAAGACAAAGGACAGTTAAGGGAACTCCTCAACGGTTTACAGCAGCAACATAGTGCTTGGATGGAATTCCTTTACATTGATGAGAACTTTGCACCTATATGGGTTGAAATGATGGTTTGCAATTTTGATGATGAAGACCATAGGCAGTTGAGGGAATTCATCAAAAATTTACTGCATTGAAGTTTAACATAGGACAACCACTACCTACTCGTCACGCTTATGCAACAATCTTTACTAATATATAAAGCTGAAGAGTTTGTTTGTTTGAACGCGCTAATCTCAGGAACTACTGGTCCGATTAGAAAAATTCTTTTTGCGTTGGATAGCTCATTAATCCAAGAAGGCTTTAGCCTATATAACATCACGCTGCGACCAATAAGAGCGGAGCATAATTAAGTCCACGCGAACGAAGTCGCTGGCCGCCGCTAGTCAATTAATAAAGAGACCTGAATTTAAGTTCCGTAATCGCGTCATGTCTAGAATTGTTCATACTTTCATTTTCGTTTCATAGGAACTTTATAGAAATCCGTTCAGTGGCTCCATTTTTAAACTAAAATTACGGGTAAAAATTAAAGTAAACAAAAGTACGTCATTTGCTTACATGCCTTTTCCCAACTATTTTAGCGTCAGCATCCAGTCTCACCGGTTGCAGCTGAACAGTACTTTTCACAACTAAAAAGTGTAAAATAAAAACTTTTGTTACAAAAAAGAAAAAAAAAACAACCGACTTCCAAAAAAACACTAAAAAGTGAAAAATAACTAATTTCGGATGTCGGTGTCAAAAACTAATATACAAAAACCAAAGACATCGACTTCCGAAATCAGTTATTTCTGTGTCTTCACCCAGCCTTTAAAGCTTGTATACAGTCCACAATCACCAAACCCGCCAATCACAGAACAACCGTTCTGTGCATAGAAAGATGATTAACAACATTAGCTATGCTGATGAAATTTTACTTACTGCTCAGCCTCGGCTTTGCCAAAACTAATAGTCTGCTATTACAATAGTCTCAAAACTAATAGTCTGCTATTACAATAGTGTCAAAACTAATAGTCTGCTATTACAATAGTGTCAAAACTAATAGTCTGCTATTACAATAGTCTCAAAACTAATAGTCTGCTATTACAATAGTGTCAAAACTAATAGTCTGCTATTACAATAGTGTCAAAACTAATAGTCTGCTATTACAATAGTCTCAAAACTAATAGTCTGCTATTACAATAGTGTCAAAACTAATAGTCTGCTATTACAATAGTGTCAAAACTAATAGTCGGCTATTACAATAGTGTCAAAATGGTCAATCAGTGATCTCATAACGATCGATTTTAACAAATTTCGTAATCTATCAAAAAATGGCGTCATTATGACTTTCCAGTGGTCAATCACTGACACTTCACTCCATATTAATAAATGTTCAAATTGAGTAGTAGTTTTTGGAAAATCACTCTTGAACAGGTTTTAAAATTAATATTATAAAACCCATTAGTAGAAATGCATTTCAATACAAGACGACTGACCGATAAATTGATTGATCATTATGAATCACGCGAACTTTCAGCACAGTGACAATGGTATAACATTAGGATGGTGTTGGAATACAAATTTAAAAAAAATTGCAGACTAAGACCCCAGTATTTTAGGTACACTGGTGGACAAGGTTGACGAACTTTTTATTAGGTTCTGGGCTGGCAGACATGTGCGTGCTCATTATAATGTCACCAATTAGGAGATATTTTTTATATTATTCTTATTTGTTATCCACTAACTCAATAATGAATAATACAATCACAAGCATTCGTTACTTTATTATGCACATTAGAGTCACAATTCGTTTTTGAATAAAAAAACCAAATTGAAATCCAGCTTTTTATGTATTTTTGTATGCAAATTTCATTGGTAAAATTTATGCACGTTTCAGGGAGTTTTATCAACGTTTTAATACATACAGTGTCGACCAAAAATCCATAGGCAATCTCAGAATGCTAACGTTTAGCTAAAGTACTTCCACTTTCAAGAAAGTATGCACCTAAATCATTATTGTTCACAAGTTCATTATTGTTCAACTAGTTATACATATTTCAATGATGAATGATATGCGTGAAACAGTGAGCCATGAGTCCAAATTTCACATAGTACATAAACTATTTGTAAGTTTTTACTCGATTGGAAGTAATGAGATACAAATATTATATTCCCTATCTTATACGCTTTATTCAAATATTTCTTAAAGTTACAGAGTAGGAAACAACAGAAACCGAATTTAGAGTTCTGAGAAGTAGTAGAGAATTAAGAATAGTTACTTACTTACTTAATCAGAAGAAACGTTAATATTTAATTGTGGTTATTGGTTAGTGACATGTGATTTGAAAGATAGGTACCGGTATTTTATTTATTCTCATAACGCAGGCAAATAAAAACATTGGGCGGCTTTTATTGCGCTGCATAACAGGTCTTAATAGAACACAAATATCTGACTAAACCGGATTAAATGTGATCATATTAATGAAATCTAACAATAGATATTTTATTTAGGCCTAGCGGCCGCCAGCGACTTCGTTCGCGTGGAATTAGTTATGCTCAGCTCCTATTGGTCGCAGCGTGATGTTATGTAGCCTAAAGCCTTCCTGGATTAATGGGCTATCCAACGCAAAAAGAATTTTTCAAATCGGACCAGAAGTTCCCGAGATTAGCGCGAACAAACAAACATACAAACAAACTCTTCAGCTTTATATATTAGTATAGAGTATAGATTAGTATAGATTATTTGGTGACATATAGATTAATGATTTTTGAATCTGATTTATGTGTAGAGTTTAAATATCATACACAGAAAATAGCTGAATAGCTGGCTGAATAATATATACAAAACTAGCCACGATTCGCAAGGGATTATTAATCTCCTGCGAAATGTAGATTCTGAAGATCAAAACAATCAAATATTGTCAGAAGGGTAGGCTTCGTTTATGGTACAAGGACACCGACGTAATCTTAATGCCACAGAAAGTTGTTTCGCGTAGTGCGACGACGGTTCATTAGTGTGTGTTGTCTGTGGAATGTTGAGACATCACTCACATACAGGCACAAGCACTGGCTGCGCGCTCACACAGTACATAGCAATATTATCCCTAGCATGCCACTGAAGTTTTGAGCTCTTACTGAAAGTAGTACTAACATAATTAGGTAAAATAATATTTAAAAGGGTCCTCCGTACGGTTTGTTTAACCCGTAGGTATCTGTCACAGTTACACATACGTACCCGAATTTTCATAAATTAACATAATATCATAAAATAATAATATCCAGGAAGGTTCATAAGTGACTGTTTTCAAATTTCTAATGGTAAACATAATCCTGTTTGTGGGGTAGTCGAGTATAAAAGTATTTATTTTAGGCCTACGCAAATAATGCACAAACATATATAATATTTATAGTCATCTCTGCCTAAACAACCACATTTAATTTGATGATCGGTATATATACTTTTGGGACTACATGTGTCATAAAGGTTTTTCAGTTTTGCCTTCGACTATTCGGGGTCAATCAACATGTCGTAGGAAACAACTTTCGATATGTTTTTTTTTTAATAATTATAGACTAGCGCTTGACTGCAATCCCGCCTGATGGTAAGCAGTGATGCAATCGTTGATGGTAAAGCGCGCAAGTTTATTAAGCCCATTCACTTAAAAAAATCTTAGTGAATAGGAAGGAAGACAGCAGTTGAGCGAGATGGTGCAATGTTAGACCCAATAACACGACCAATGATGCTGCGCCAGAGGGAGATTGATCTGGAGACTCTCCACGACCAAACTCCCGACACAACAACATTTGGCGCATCGTACCTGGCACACATCGCAACACAACTGCCCCGACCCGTCCTCCGTACAGCTTCATTTGTTTATATTTTTTTACACATTCTTTAACACTCGGTTACACGCGCAGGGCACAGGCGTGCTACAGCTGCATATTTTTGTCGATAAATCACAAAACTTAACAGCCACGATTTTGAATTTCTGAGTACCTATTGCAAATCTCTTCGAGTGACCTTCAGTGAAGCGCCGACTGCGCCAGCGTACGGGTCTGCCCTGTGTAATTATTTACGCTTCCCTGGGGCACGCATGTGCCCCACGCGTGTAGTTACATAACTATTAGTACGCGGTGTATTTGGTATTTAAAATGGATTTCTATGGACTTCTCGAAGGTATGGAAAGCAATGTCACCATGGAAAACTTTTTACGAAAACGGTTTATTAGTAAACCGTTGTTAATGGAGCTGGAAATGAAGAAGATTACTGCTATTGGGACACTAAAACCTAACAAACCTGACATTTCACTTTGTTTCAAGTCATCCAAAGGTAGACCCATCAACGACTCCTTATTTGGTTTCCAAAAGAAATGTACTTTAGTATCTTACGTACCAAAACCAAAAAAAGTAGTTTTACTGGCATCCACCATGCACAATAATAATAGGATTGATCCTTCTACCGGTGAGGCCTGAAATCATTACTGAGTACAACAGGACAAAATGCGGTGTTGACGTTCTTGATAAAATATACAAGCATTTTAGTGTACCAAGAAATAGTAGACGTAGGCCTCTTACCCTTTTTTGACATGGTGAATATCACTGGCATAAATGGCTTGATAAAAATTGATACAATGGTCAATCACAATTACCAGCGCAAACCTCGACGCGACTGCTTACGTTCGGTGGCTATAGAACTTACAAAGCCTCAAATGTGGCAGAGACTTATGATTAAAAACTTACCTCGGACTATCAAGGAGAAGATCACGATGTTTTTAGATGTAAAAGAGACTGATTTAGTGCCTGAAGATGATGTTATACCAAAAAAGAGAACTAAAACAGCCAGATTTTACGACTGTGGAAGAGCCAAAAATCGATCAACCAGAACATTTTACCACAAATGTCAGAAGCTTGTGTGCAATGACCATAAGTATGCTATGTGCCTTAGTTGTTATTATAAATATGCAACTGAGCTTAGAGAATAGTTAAATTATGATAAAAATCTTAATTACACGTATAAGTGCCATTTTTCTTAAGTTTAATCGGTGGAAAGCCAAATATTTTTTTTTTGTTTTAGTGCCGAAGTGTCTATATTTTTATTGTTTTTTGATGAGTAAATAAAGACTAATTATGAATAAAAAACTAAATTATTTCATTTATGTACATAAATTACAAAAAAATCATAATAATATTGGACCACAATTGTGCCCCGCGCGTGGAATCGTGTTACTATAATTAGAGTGCGTGTAATGGAGTGTTAATGTACACCAAAAACATACATTGAACAAAATACATTTAACACAACAAAACATACCATAGGTGGCCTTATCGCTAATGAAATCTCTTCCAGGCAACCAAAGAATGTTCAAAATGAAAGTACAAAAATTCTCCCGAACCACAAATGGGACTGTCGTTGGTGTAAATATTATTGATATTTTAACATTATAAACTAGTACTTCACCGCGATCCCGTCTGATGGTAAATAGTGATGCAATCGTTGATGGTAAATAGCGCTAGTTTATTAAGAGCCTATTCACTTTAGCCTTGAAATTGTTATCAGACGGGAAGACCGCATTGGGCAAATTTTTCCAGTCCTTTTCGATGTCATTGGTATATAAAAGGGGAGGCGACACACTTCGTCCGGATCGTAGTGGTGTCGAAAACGTAAGGGTGGATACGCCGTACGACGGGTCTTTCGTTTATTAATTATTTCAACAAATTTCGTTGCATGTTGGAACGGTTTATTTTTACAAATCTGAAATGGATTTCGTTAAAAAAGTTGTTCAGTAGGAAGGGTACAATCAGCCCTTAGGCGGAATACGCATGATTAATTCGCCACTCTGTATGAGTAGAGCAATTTATTTTATCTATTTGTATTGTATAAAAGGCCTGCAAACGACCACATAGAGACCTTTGATTAACCATTTCAATAATCTGAAAGGCCTCCTTTATTAATACAATCTGAATAGATTACTGATGGATAATTATTTGATAAATGAATAGGTAGGTAGCTATGTAGATTGTAGGTACTTAATTTTGCACCCTAATTATGTAGTACATTATTACTAGCTGCCTATTGAAATAATTTTGAAGTATGTACATATATTTCTCAACAACTTTTAAAACGCAATGAATGTTGTTGAACTCTTAAAATGAAACCCATTGCTACTGATAGTGAGTTACGCAATTACCCTGCTGATCCTATAATGTGCACGATTAATCTAGCTGATGCTTGCTCATGCATAGCTGTGATCTGAGAAGCAAAGAACTCATGAGAATGACAATATTTGTGTGTTAATAACAGTTTACATGAAAAACACTACAATCTATGTGTTATAGGTAGTAGTCATTTAATTAAAGTGAATAAAAAATGTTAGTATAGAAAGATTTTCCAACGTCACATTTGAAGTGGGAGCAAAGTATCATAATATATTAACAATTCAAATAGATATCACGTGTCTCTTTTTATCAGATTAATCTTTATCTTGAAACTTATATAACTTTTTGATGAGGTTATGTATGTTATTCACTTTATTATTATTGATTTTTTACTATTATTGATTGTAACCAAATATGTACTCCACCTGTCAATAAGTCGTATACAACAGTCCTTATAACGTTTCTCTATCTTACATAGTATCATCTTACATATATAGATAAACATTATCAACGACATTTATTCGACATCATTCAACCTGCCATAGCCAACAATTTTCGATATAAAATTTCTATAAACAGATTTCTACAAATTTCGCTACATATCAGGGGCCCGAGTTAGTACTCTTGTTGGAATGTCAAATTTATAAAAATAGTAGTCTATTTTTATAAATTTAACATTCCAACAAGAGTCAATTGTCATTCCATTCTCACTGTGATAAAGTTCGTAATCTGCTAAATACACAATGATCGATCAATTATCGGTCAGTCATCTCGTAAGGGCGTACTGATGGAATGACAGTCCCGTATTGCTAATATTATAAAACTCTTTAGTTGAAATTATTTTCTAAAAACTACTCTATTAATATGGAGTGGAGTGTTAATGAATGTCTCCTAGAAAGTCATAATGACACTATTTTGTAGTAGATTACGAAACTTGTCAAAATCAATCATTATGGGATGACTGATCGAGCATTCTGGCACAATTGCACTATTAGACTAACAAACGCCCCTGAACGATTTATTTTTACGAATCTGAAATTGAGTTCATATAAACAGTTGTTCAATAAGAAGGGTACAATCAGTTGTAGCGAAATATCTACTCCACCTGTCAATAATTGATATTCAACAGTCTTGATAATGTTTATCTAACTACATATGTACTAACAATAAAATAACAAAAGTTGAGCTGAGCTAAACACACACCAGTTGGATATAATTCTTTTTGTTTTTTGTAATTGATAGCCCACATCTTGAAAAAGGTTTCTGTGCATACTATTTAACCACCACCCTTAGAAGTCAAGCAAATAGAAAAGCGAAAACGGAGTAACAGCGGGGACGGGCATAGATGCCACGAATTGGAATTGCCACGAAATGGAAACGAAAAAGATTTTATTAGTAGACAGAAACTGGTATTAATCTATTCATTTTGAACCTTATCATGATAAAGATAAAAACACGAGATTAAAAAATTATCTGTCTGGAGATGAAAAACATTCCCCAATCATAGGTGTATTTTGAAGTTATGATGGATGACCTCAGAGATCAACTTATACATTTTTTTTGATAACTGTTGTGATTACTTGAGATTTCCCGATTGATTACTTGAGCTCTTAACTGTTACACAGACTTCTTGTTATTATTAATAAAAAAATTATGTCCAACAATTTAAAATTGTGGGAGATTTGGTGTCTAAACTAGGCCTAGGCTTATACATTTTGGAACTGCAGGTCCCATATTATATTTTCTAGTAAGAGATGAACATAATCAAGAAATAACTGATAGTGTATTCGATTTGACAGAACACCAGACACACGCTTAATCTTATTCCATTCATCCACAAACACGTCACATTCAGGGTTGGCCGTCAGAAGGGCATTCAACACCCTTAGGGTACGACAGACCGAAGATTTGGCTCTGGCTACAGTTTTTGCTGGGAGTTGCGCAAACAGATTGTTCTGGTCGCTCTGGTGACGGTGACCGATGTATTTGTCAGGCACAAATAGTCGACTGAAAAGACTGCAGAGCTCTGGGCAGTCTGTACGTCCCCGAAACGTCTTACAAAGCTACAGTGAGCTGGTTGAAGGATCGTTTTTGTACCTTTTCCAGCATTAGTGTTTGAGTCGCGTGATATAAATCGAAGTACAGAGGATTAGCCTGCCCACCAAAGTCCAAGACACGGCGGTCTCATAAGTCTATCCAATAACAAAAAAAGCGGTTACTTGGCAAATGACGATCTGGGAACTTAGTAGGTACTCTGACGGAGAGAAATATTCAAACGCACATTAATGGGTGTGGTGTATTTGTCTGCAACGGTCTACCAGTCCGATTATAATTTAAGTGTCTTCAAAGTTAGAGTGAATAGGCTCATAGTAACTAGCGCGCTTTACCATAAACGTTTGCATCAAGCGGAATCGCAGTCAAGTAAAAATTTATAACATAAACAATTACTACAACGCATGGTGGTACAAAAGTTTAAGGTTTGCTTCAGGTGCGACGTGCGACGTGCTTGGTAATTCGGAAACACGAAGATTCCCGAAGCGTCTAATACCTTATCTAGTTAAACTTTAATTAATTATCTATTACCGTTCGTAGTGTATGGCTTCAGCATACTAGAGTAACGAACATTATCGAAAATACTTACGTCTTCTGTATCCTTGTCTGTCATGACAACAATGGCCATGCTCATGCTAACCCTCATGAAGTAGCAGATCACCATCGCCAGGAACAGCATCACCACCTGGACGTGCCGGATCCCCAGGATCGGCCCTGAAAATGTAAGAGAAATTACCTTTCTTATTAATATTATACAATATTCTTTACATCATTTTTTTAAAGTTTTCTTTTCACATAACACCTGCGAAACCATTTGTAGAAAGCAATTGGTGCGCTTTTGGTAGTAAGTGGTTAGTAAATAAAAATGGCAAACATTTTAAGTATCCTTATGATACACCTGTAGGGGGAACATTAATCAAAAAAATAACTGAATATTCTGACATGAAGTTTTCTATTTATCCTGTAAATAGAAAGTGGGGGTAGTCAATACTACAGAACCATCACTGCTCTCAACATGTAATGAAACCAAAAATGAGCAGTCAATTGAGGAAATCGTTGGATGTCAGCTCAGTGCGCGATTATGTATGTGTGCGCATCTTGTCTCGTGGTATATCTACCAATACCTTGTCTTTCTACCAATCTATGAAATGCCATCGATTTTAGAATGTAATTAAGACTTCGCCTTGAATCGACTTCATACCAACATCCGTTAGAGAGTTTAGCAATTTCTGCTTAATATTCTAGTAGGGCGATCAATTCGTGGGTGGAAATATTTTCTTTGGTATTTATCGTGTTCACATTGCGTTATTTTTTACTTTGCTGTATCTGTGTTATTATATACAATTGTGGATATAATTCGTCAGTACTAGAATTGCTGCACGCAAACAGAATTTAGCATTTTCGTGATAACTACCTTTCGTTGTTAGTAGTTAGGATCCCTAGACCTATGGTATTAAAATGTGAATACTCAATACGGTTTCTTTTTTTTTTCAAAACAAAAATATTTGCAACTATAACAAGGTATTAGTGCATTTGAATTAATTCTCGTTTAAGCTCATACGTAATAAAAACATCATTAGAAGCATTTGTTGTAACTTGTATCGCTAGTATGAAGATAATCGTGGTCATTGTCTTATGTTTACATATCGATGTCGACAGTTCTAGGCGTTAGTTCTTTTGTGGCTGTCTTTAAGATGTGATGTTGATGAATGGTGTGAGAAAATTAATGACCATCATAAGTAGTTACATGTTTATAAGATCATTTTCAATATTTATTAAGTACTTATTGAATATTTTCATAACATTCTTTTGAATTTATCTCAATCATAGATGATTGAGACAAAAACGATATAATTGTTAATCACAACACAGTCTTGCGTGGAATTCGTAGTATGATTGAACAAATACGCATCATCATTCGCCATTTCAGCATTATTATCATCAATATCAGCCTAGAGCAGTGCACTGCTGAAGATAGACCTCTCCTTTTGCACGATATTCAACTCTATTTTCGGCAACTCTCAACCAGCTTTTACCAGACTTCCCGCGAAGATCGTCACACCACCTAGTCTGAGGCGTCCCATCAAGGTTTGCCGATTCGCAGTCTCCACTCAAGAACACAAGTCTACCCATACGGTTATTGGTTCTACGGCTAACATAGCCGGCCCATGGCCACTTCAGTTTGTTTACTACTATGAGCTATGTTAACTGCTTTCCGGAGCTACTGATATTATATTCGCGAATTTTATGCAATGGTACCTTTCTACAATAACTACACCTCTAGAAAATACCGTCGTACTATACTATATACTATTTTTTTTTCTTGGGAACCGCATATGAAGTCGACGGTATCGTAGTTATGCAGCAAAATTAATAAAACAATGTTAGACCTGATGCCATCCCATCAGCTCTTTCTTTCTTTTCTTTAGAGTGAATACTACTTCAACTCTTCAATGGCCTCTGTGGTTAGATACCACAATTTTGCCAATAACACGTGTAACGAATTATAGAAATTCTTTAAAAAAATATTTCACAATAATGGCGGATATCGCCAATGACAGTTGAAAAAACGGCTGCGTGCGCCGACTAAGAGGAGATTTGATGCTAAGCCATTATGTGGCCACTATGCTGCGATATTTCAATGTTCTTTATGCATTATTTACTAAATGCACTATTTACTACATAAATCACGCACTTTTATTTAGTAAACGACACTATAAATAATTTTAAAAGTCCAATGAAAAATGCGCGTGACACTCATCTTAGCTTCCCGTCAAAATCCCCCTCCCATCAGGTCAAATAAGCAGCAGTCAGATGTCAGATTGACAACGGTGTTGACAATCCTTTTTACTTTTATAAGCCTGGTAGCAGATAATTGGACATTTTATTCTGTTTGATTGTGTCGTAGGTACTTACTAACTCCATGCTATCTTCAAGTCCTAGCTAAAATTCACAAATAGTCCCACTACGGTTTTTTTTAAATTTTTTTTAGATATAGCCATAGCCTATACATATACTAATGGACATGCCGTACGCGTATAATCTGCAGTATTTTTTTTTTTTTGTTTGAAGAGAGTGAGAGAGATGACCTATGCTTTCGGTCACGCACTATTTCTTTCCTCATAGATGATTGATGATTTTGAGAGAAATAAAGATAGACGAAACTTCGTTTCCTCTCTTTCTTTCGGAGTGCCACAATTCTCATCTCTAAGGCATGTCTATTAGTATATGTCGATGGTCGAAGCCATGGGTTAAAACAAGTCTTAAGTCTTGTTTTAAAATTCCACTATCTGTCCACCTGTGTCCGTTTACCACTAGGCTGTACCTCATGAACCATCATAGCTAGGGAGTTAATTTTTTTGCAGATGATGTATAAATTTCTTTTGCCACTGTAATAGGATAAAATAAAATATAAAAATATAAATTAAAATTAGGGCAAATTATCACTGTTCGGATGTCAGAAGGGGTGTTTACGAAGAATAACAGCAGAAAAAGCAATTAAATATCACTAAAACTACTTAACTGTTCTTGTAACGGGAGTGAGGGTACTTTATACGGTACAGATATTATCTTAACATCAATATTGAATGATCAAGGGTCACAACAATGCCCATTAGGAGACAAACAAATTGTTAATCACTATATGAGAACGATAAATTGTGAAATATACAAATCGTTACTTACTAAATAAATAAATACGAATTAGGTTAATATAATCAATGTTGTGCCCGTGATATCACTATGTGAAATGTACACACATTATATTTTTAAAAACAACTCAAATTTAATATCAAATTTTATAAATATCACCACCAACATAATTCAAACAGTGACGCCGGTTCTGGTGTTCACGACCTAAACTACTTTTAAATTAAATGTATCTTTTCCTTTCGATTTCATTAAGAAAAAGTTAGAAAATAACATTATAGTTTAATCCTGTCAAATTAAGATATTCCATAGACAGTTTAGACGTGATTGTAAAGATGGCGACCAAAAATACATCGATTTACGTCAGGCGCAGACTAATCTGACAGGTCATAACTGACATATTATTAACCGACTTCAAAAAGGAGGAGGTTACTCAATTCGACCGTATATATGCTTTTTTTTTATGTTTGTTCGCGCGTAACTTCGTCCTTTATGAACCGATTTTGATAATTCTTTTTCTGTTAGAAAGAAGACGTTCCCAAGGTGGTCTCTTGATAAGGATATCAGGGTTTGATGGTGGAAGACCAGAGAAAACAAAGGAAACTTTCAAAAATTGCAGGGGGGCTAGTGCATTTCTTAGCATTTTCATTAAGTATTTTAAAGCACTACAATTTAAGAAAGGGTTGGAGTAGATATGATGATAGAGCCGGGAGACAGTCGAAGGAACTCCTCAACAATTCACAGCAGCTACCTTGTGTTTGTGCTTGAATAATTTGTATTGACAAGAACCTTACACTTAGATGGGTGGTGACTATCATTAGAGAGCTGATGATGATCACAAAGGTCAGTTCAGGGAACTCCTAAACGATTTACAGTAGCTACCTTGTATTTGGACTCAATTCATTTATAGTGATGAGACCTTTGCACCCATTGGGTTAAAATAATGGTCTGCAGTAAATTTGATGATGAAGACCATAGGCAGTTGAGGGAATACTTACAGGTAAAAATTAAAGTAAACAAAATTACGTCGTTTCCCAACTATATTTGCGTCAGCTTCCAGTCTGACCGGATGCAACTGAATAGATAGTACTTTTAACAACTAAAAAGTGTAAAATAAAAACTTTTTTACAAAAAAACAACCGACTTCCAAAAACCACTACAAAGTGAAAAATAACTAATTTCGGAAGTCGGTGTCTTTGGTTTTGTATATTCATTTTTGACACCGACTTCCGAAATTAGTTATTTTTCACTTTGTAGTGGTTTTTGGAAGTCAGTTGTTTTTTTCTAAAAAAGATTTTTTCTGTCCTTTTCTTAATAGAAAGAATAGAAAGAAAAAGATGTATTGAACTAAAATTTAGTTTAGTTTGTGAACAATGGAAACTGAGCCAATATGTGAGAGAGCAAAGCATTTGACTAGAGTAGGTACAGGTTACAATATTCATTTACGAGCCAGCAGCCGACGTCGCATTGATTCAGTTTGTAGAGCGACATGTTAAAACATAGAGGTTCATATGCTACATATGTGTAAGGGCGAATTTCGATGCACTAGTTAATTATATTATGCAAGTGCATCGTAAAATTTACCATTGAATGTTCAGTCACTGTAATGAGATGGTTAGCGGATTGTTGGCTGGATTATCTTCACGCTCGTGTGGGTTTGTGTGTGAGCTGTTATTTGTAAACGCACACAATAGCTACGTCAACAAACAACTACTCATTAATCTTTATGTATTTTGACTGTATCAATTAGTTCTAACCAGGATATTTCCACGGTGTCGAAACTTATGTGGGCTAAACCGCAGGGCGAAACTAGTAAAATTAAATAACGTCTTGTCTTCATACCTTTGTACCTAAGTACCCAAAACAATATGCAAATAAATCAATATTTATTTTATTGTTCATAAACTATCGACTTAAGGAAAATCATAATAACCACAGCGGGATGTTTCCTTATTGAAAGGATGAGAAAATTAGGGAATTACAAACTACCTAAGTTCTGATATTGAATCGAGAGAGGAACTAACTATGACTTGAGTCGAACCCGTTTCGTTTTATTGTGACCGAGGAACACTTGGTCTTAATGACCAACGACTTGCTAAAGATCATTTTCTTCCATTTTTTTTTTATATTTGTAATTCGTATAAATTATGTGCATTTTTATACCTGGTTTGTTCCGTTTGATTCATCATCATCATTTATTTATTCATAACAATTTACATTGTGTTGAACATTGCATATAAAATTAAAATAGGATTGCAAAAATGTCGAATTGGAATATATTGGTATGAGGGGAGATAAAAGTATCTATACACAGAAATAATACATATATTATGATGATTGAGTTGAAGACACCTACCTACTCTTGATTAGTAAATAGTGATAAACATTATTGACCCAGAAAATATTTTTATGGACATACGAAGACCCAAATAAAGCAAATACAATTAAAAAAATACATTTAGGTGATGTATGTAATAATCTTCATTTGGTTATTGTGAATTCATTTTATTCAAAATAAGTTTTTTTTTTTTTTGTAAATATAACAAATTAAAAAAGAAGTTCTCAAGCAATAATACAGTGCATTGACTTACCTTTGCTAAGTTTATACGATTCTGCTTCAGTCATTTTTACTATTTTATTTAATTAAACTAAAATCACAAATCAAATACTAAACTGGCTGTTGGCTAAATTATAGTCTTTTATAATACTATTTCATTTTATTGTAACACTAAAATAAATAATTAATATGTGCATAAATTTCTTATAATTTTAAATTTAGAGCGCGCGGTCTTCGCGCCCGTGTTGCGCGCGCGCTACCTGTCGATAGACTTGACAGATTTTTTTAATCACAAGCAAAGGCATCTCAGTCAATGCCATGTTCAAGTTATGCAATAGCGAATCCAATGTACTCTGCATTATTTGTGGCATAACAGAGTAGATGTTACTGTAGACAGCTGGTCAAGACGCCTATAGGCTGGTAAACGTTGTTTATTTTTTGTACAAGTTTTTACAGTGTAAGTTTTTTGCATGTAATCAGTCATCCATATAGCTTCTTCCACGACAATTAATGTTTTCTTTCTTACTATACAGAACCATAACTACATACCTATAACCTCTAAAACCGAAAAGTAAACGTGATCAATTTTTATCTATACAACATACACATTGTAGATTGTACATAGTTTAGAAAAAATAGAAGTTTTTTATGTGTTATTTGTGCCATACTACATGCTAGGAGGAACAGTAAATGGAACGAATCTATTTGTCTGATTTTTCGACGCTCTGATATCGTAGGTAAGAAGACAAGACGAGACAGGCTGTTGTATGCTATCATTTTCGATTTAGCTGTCTCTTGCTGCCTTCTTCAGCCGACGCTCTCGCCGACGCCCTAAGCCGAGGTTCGTACCCACAGAGGGTGCTTTGTTGTTCAGTAGTTTTAAGTGCCCCTGGTTGGTGGAGGCTTTAAGTTTACTTCAGGCATTCACGACCTTTCCAGGTCAAATACAAGATGCCATACATATAAAACGGACCCACAAAGGACGATGATAAGTAAAGAAGATTCCAAATATTCCATAGCTCATACCCGTCCCGGTCCCATCAACTCAGTAAAAGTCTTAACTATGCGAAGTATTCCATAGTACAGCGCCATTTCTCGAGGAATTGTGTTATTTATTTATACAAAGTAGACGGCATCCTGATTGCGTAACACATACCTATTTACTATCAGTTGGAATCATTTTTAAGCTTTTTGCTGTTCCATTTCTCCCTGTTTGAAAATGTTTCTGCTCAGCAACGTAAATAACGCATTGAATGTTGTTTATCTGTCAAAATTAAACCAGTTGCTACTAATAATGTTTTACGCAATCACCCTGCAGGTTGTTGGATTTTTGATGGTAATTTTGGATTGCGTGAAGTGATTTTAATAATTATTTTTTTATTTGAAAGAAGATACGTTCGTGATAATAAAACTATGTAAACAAGATCAGAAATTATTTTGTAAAAATTAAAAAAAAAATCAACTTATCGAGTTCAAGATATTTTTTCTAGAAAGTATTTATAAATTTCTACTTTTAACTTTTTTTTTTAGATTTTTTTTTTATGTTTCAAAAGCTAGACGGGGTAACGTTTTTATTGTTACTTTTAAAGCAATTATTTCCAGAAATGTTAACATTATTAAAAATAGATATTAGTAAAGCCCTATTCATTTCTAAATTCCTATCCAAAAATATATCACACGTTAGGGTTGAAAACAAAATATAATCGCTTCCATTTTATGGCGAAACTATAAGGGTTCCTAGTTTAGTACGCACCCTTAAAATGTTTTATTTTTTTTTTATTTTTTTTACAAATTATAAACCAGCGCTTGACCGCAATCCTGCCTGATGGTAAGCAGTGACGCAATCGTTGATGGTAAAGCGCACTAGTTTATTAAGAGCCTATTCACTCTAGCCTTGAAGACACTCAAATTGTAGTCCGACGGAAACACCGCCGCGGGCAAATTGTTCCAGTCCCTCGATGTACGCGGTATAAAGGAGGAGGCGAAGCGCTTCGTCCGGATCGTAGTGGTGTTAACAACGTAAGGGTGGAAACCAGCCGTACGACGGGTCGTCCGCTGGTGGAACGGAGATGGGGGAATTAAATCATGCAATTCCCTCGCACACTCCCCGAAATGCATCCTATAGAACACCGAAAGGCTGGCTACTCTACGCCTGTGCTCTAGGCTTTGGAGACCAACTCGAGTTAGATCAGGGTCACCAATCAGCCTGTTTGCTAAAGATATTGTTCTTGTCGGTAAAGATGGATCTTAAAATGATGAAAGACCGTGACAAAGTGGTGCTGCCGGTCATAGCAAGGCTTAGTGAGGCCTCGTTATAACAGTGTCATTAGATCATCGGGATGGTTTTAGCAAAGTCAAAACTCTCCGCCCTCACTCCCGGAAGTCGGGTACCTTTTAAAGGTTACCCCCGAAAACAATACTAACACCTACGATTTGTCATTAACTCTTTCTATACAAAATCTTACGTTATGTTATTTACTCTTACCTACTTACATAATCCTACGTTTTGTTATTTATTCTTACCTACTTACACAATCCTACGTTTTGCTATTTACTCTCACCTACTTTCACAATCCTATGTTTTGTTATTTACTCTTACCTACTTGCACAATCCTACGTTTTGTTATTTACTCTTACCTACTTACACAATCCTATGTTTTGTTATTTACTCTTACCTACTTACACAATCCTACGTTTTGTTATTTACTCTTACCTACTTACACAATCCTACGTTTTGTTATTTATTTTTACCTACTTACACAATCCTACGTTTTGTTATTTACTCTTACCTACTTACACAATCCTACGTTTTGTTATTTACTCTTACCTACTTACACAATCCTACGTTTTGTTATTTACTCTTACCTACTTATACAATCCTACGTTTTGTTATTTATTCTTACCCACTTACACAATCCTACGTTTTGTTATTTATTCTTACCTACTTTCACAATCCTATGTTTTGTTATTTACTCTTACCTACTTACACAATCCTACGTTTTGTTATTTACTCTTACCTACTTACACAATCCTACGTTTTGTTATTTACTCTTACCTACTTATACAATCCTACGTTTTGTTATTTATTCTTACCCACTTACACAATCCTACGTTTTGTTATTTACTCTTACCTACTTACACAATCCTACGTTTTGTTATTTATTTTTACCTACTTACACACAATCCTACGTTTTGCTATTTACTCTCACCTACTTTCACAATACTATGTTTTGTTATTTACTCTTACCTACTTACACAATCCTACGTTTTGTTATTTATTTTTACCTACTTACACAATCCTACGTTTTGCTATTTACTCTCACCTACTTTCACAATCCTATGTTTTGTTATTTACTCTTACCTACTTACACAATCCTACGTTTTGTTATTTACTCTTACCTACTTACACAATCCTACGTTTTGTTATTTACTCTTACCTACTTACACAATCCTATGTTTTGTTATTTACTCTTACCTACTTACACAATCCTACGTTTTGTTATTTACTCTTACCTACTTACACAATTCTACGTTTTGTTATTTATTTTTACCTACTTACACAATCCTACGTTTTGCTATTTACTCTCACCTACTTTCACAATCCTATGTTTTGTTATTTACTCTTACCTACTTACACAATCCTACGTTTTGTTATTTATTTTTACCTACTTACACAATCCTACGTTTTGCTATTTACTCTCACCTACTTTCACAATCCTATGTTTTGTTATTTACTCTTACCTACTTACACAATCCTACGTTTTGTTATTTACTCTTACCTACTTACACAATCCTACGTTTTGTTATTTACTCTTACCTACTTATACAATCCTACGTTTTGTTATTTATTCTTACCCACTTACACAATCCTACGTTTTGTTATTTACTCTTACCTACTTACACAATCCTATGTTTTGTTATTTACTCTTACCTACTTACACAATCCTACGTTTTGTTATTTATTTTTACCTACTTACACAATCCTACGTTTTGCTATTTACTCTTACCTACTTACACAATCCTACGTTTTGTTATTTACTCTTACCTGCTTACACAATCCTACGTTTTGTTATTTACTCTTACCTACTTATACAATCCTACGTTTTGTTATTTACTCTTACCTACTTATACAATCCTACGTTTTGTTATTTATTCTTACCCACTTACACAATCCTACGTTTTGTTATTTACTCTTACCTACTTACACAATCCTACGTTTTGTTATTTATTTTTACCTACTTACACACAATCCTACGTTTTGCTATTTACTCTCACCTACTTTCACAATACTATGTTTTGTTATTTACTCTTACCTACTTACACAATCCTACGTTTTGTTATTTATTTTTACCTACTTACACAATCCTACGTTTTGCTATTTACTCTCACCTACTTTCACAATCCTATGTTTTGTTATTTACTCTTACCTACTTACACAATCCTACGTTTTGTTATTTACTCTTACCTACTTACACAATCCTACGTTTTGTTATTTACTCTTACCTACTTACACAATCCTATGTTTTGTTATTTACTCTTACCTACTTACACAATCCTACGTTTTGTTATTTACTCTTACCTACTTACACAATTCTACGTTTTGTTATTTATTTTTACCTACTTACACAATCCTACGTTTTGCTATTTACTCTCACCTACTTTCACAATCCTATGTTTTGTTATTTACTCTTACCTACTTACACAATCCTACGTTTTGTTATTTATTTTTACCTACTTACACAATCCTACGTTTTGCTATTTACTCTCACCTACTTTCACAATCCTATGTTTTGTTATTTACTCTTACCTACTTACACAATCCTACGTTTTGTTATTTACTCTTACCTACTTACACAATCCTACGTTTTGTTATTTACTCTTACCTACTTATACAATCCTACGTTTTGTTATTTATTCTTACCCACTTACACAATCCTACGTTTTGTTATTTACTCTTACCTACTTACACAATCCTACGTTTTGTTATTTATTTTTACCTACTTACACAATCCTACGTTTTGTTATTTACTCTTACCTACTTACACAATCCTACGTTTTGTTATTTACTCTTACCTACTTACACAATCCTATGTTTTGTTATTTACTCTTACCTACTTACACAATCCTACGTTTTGTTATTTATTTTTACCTACTTACACAATCCTACGTTTTGCTATTTACTCTTACCTACTTACACAATCCTACGTTTTGTTATTTACTCTTACCTGCTTACACAATCCTACGTTTTGTTATTTACTCTTACCTACTTATACAATCCTACGTTTTGTTATTTATTCTTACCCACTTACACAATCCTACGTTTTGTTATTTATTCTTACCTACTTTCACAATCCTATGTTTTGTTATTTACTCTTACCTACTTACACAATCCTACGTTTTGTTATTTACTCTTACCTACTTACACAATCCTACGTTTTGTTATTTACTCTTACCTACTTATACAATCCTACGTTTTGTTATTTATTCTTATCCACTTACACAATCCTACGTTTTGTTATTTACTCTTACCTACTTACAAAATCTTACGTTTTGTTATTTACTCCTACCTGCTTACTAAAAGCATACAAAGAAGAGTTACAAACGCTCGCACTGCGGTGTTATTTATTAATCACATATTCATGCTAAATAAAACCACATTCATTAATATCATTCTCGAAGCAATTATTTACCGCATTTCGCGGCCTCTACTTTTTGGTAATATTTACAGATTAATTATTAAACTTCGTGGTGTGTGCTTAGCTCAAATGCATTTGTACCGCATTTTGTATAATCATTACGGTTAAGAAACGTTGTAAGAGATGACATGCGTGCTAAAAATCTCACATCAGAGGATGCTAAAGATTACGCGAAATCGAGAAGAATGAGCAAGAAAGCGGACCCCGGGCTCCAACGCGAAAGTCGCGGATGTAACCGGGATTAAATGCGGAGATGATGATGACTGCGGTTAACAAACACATATAGATAAACATATATTTATGGCATAACTGTCCGCATTGTGAAAAAAATTTATTCATTTTTGTAATTGTAAAAACTCACTTGAACTTTAATTATTATTTTTGACAACAAAAAGAAATCAAACATTTCCATTCAATTATACTTGTAGACGTGGCGTTAATTTAGGTTTACATTCCTAGGCATCTTAACATTCATCATTAAATATTCGTTCCATGTGAGAATCGAACTCGCGATGTTATTAGGTGCTGTTCTCGTGATTTTGAAAGAGCTGACGCCGACAGTAATTTCCTTTTTTTTTTTTATTATTCCATAGCTGCCAAGGACCTATTTTTATTAAAGAAGTCCAGCTTATCTAATCATCTCCGTCTGAGTCTACTGCAATGTTGTTTGCTTTCAAAATTAAATTCCAATACTTACAAATTAATTACCCATAACTTTTAAATAATAAATTCTAATATCGCTGGAGGCTAAAGTGCTGCTTTTCGCTGTCATTCGAACTGACGGCGATGGTCTGCAAACTGAAATAAAATCTTCGAAGATTTGATTATACTGTTTCATCATCATCATCATTATTAATTGTGGGATATATATTATTGGGACTGTATGAAAAGGCCGCTGGTAGGGATTATTATGTAATGTCAACTCACTTGAAAAACAAAAGCTTATAAAAAAACATAGATAATAAAAAACACACCAGTACTAAAAACGAAGAAGGTGCGTCAAGCACATGCTCCCCCTTTTAAACTAAAGGAACAACTTTCTTTACGGGCCGACGGAGCACGCCTGCCTGAGTGGCTATATCAACCACCCGTATCACGCCATCTTTGCCTGGGTAGGTGGCAACTATACGTCCCTTGGGCCAGGACCCTCGCGGCAACGTTCCGTCGGCGATTACCACTAGGTCTCCGAGGGTGATTGCAGGAGGCTGTCCAGTTGTCCTCCTGGGTGACAGGGTTGGCAGGTATTCCAGAACCCATCTTGTCCAAAATCGGTCGGCCATGCGTACTGCCCGCTTCCATCCCGATCTGCTGCAGTCATCTCTGTCATTTAGTACTGCTGGGATAGGTCGTCCGGAGGAGCTTCCTAAGATGAAGTGTGATGGAGTGAGTGCTTCCGGATATTCTGGATCACATGATATATGCGTTAAAGGGCGTGAATTCACCAAAGCTTCGACTTCGCAGAGAAGTGTGGAGAATACTTCCTCTGTCGGCGTACGTACATTAGCCCCCAAGGTTACTTTTAAGGCTGTCTTGACTGACCTGATTAATCTTTCCCAGGAACCTCACATGAAAGGAGCCGATGGGGGAATAAACTTCCATTTTATCATCTCATTAGCAGCAAAGTCAGGTACAGCTTGAGCGTAAAGCGTTTTTAATTCTCTGTTAGCGCCAACGAAAGACGTGCCATTGTCGGAGTGGATTTCAGTTGGAGTACCACAACGAGCTATAAATCTTCTAAGAGCCATTATCGCAGCATCGGATGATAGTGAGCGTACGATTTCAAGGTGGATAGCTCGAACGGTTAAGCAGGTATACAATGCCACCCACCGTTTTTCAGATCTTCGTCCGACGGTCACGGTTGTGGGACCGAAGTAATCTAAGCCCACGAACGAAAAGGGTCTGCAGTGATGGGCTAGCCTGGCAGCTGGGAGATTTCCCATGGGCGGTTGGTAGGTGATACTTCGACGAATTTTACAAAATTGACAGTTAAATGCTACTGTTCTTACAGTGTTTCTGAGGCTCAAAATCCAAAATCTCTGGCGAAGCTCGTTCACAACCAATTCGGTGTTTGCGTGGGCCGACCGTTGATGGTAGTTGAGGACGAGGAGTCGGACAGTAGGATGTTTACCATCGAGAAGGGCTGGCTTTTTCACCTCTTCGTTAACGTCGACGGCTTCAACAATTCTAGTTGACAGACGCAGAACTTTCTCATTATCAAGCGTAGCCGGTAATTTAGCCAATCTACTATGACTTGATACGGGTAGTTGATTTCGAATGGAGTTGATCTCCTCAGAAAAAGAATCTAACTGACTTTGACGTAGAACGTGCGTTGTCGCTAACTGTAAATCATCGAAGATTAGCATCGTGGGCAGAAGGCCGTGATTATGTTTAACGTTTGGAGTTGGTGTTGATTCTAAATGAAACGTGAAAATGAGATTGGGAACTTTATGGCTGAAATTAACATGGATACCTTTCTTTCGTAGTGAATGTAGTCGCAGCAATGATAGATATTTATGGGCGTATGCTGTGGCTCTGATTAAGCGAGACCACGAACTGAAACGTCGTGAATCCGCTGAGAGTGGTTGATCGAATGATTGGTTAATGATGATATGAGTTGCAACCTCATGAATTGATCTCATGGTCTGAGTTTCGAGTACGGTTGTGTTATGAGAAGTACCAGGTGCGATAATAGGCCATTCAGATTCTGGAGCTAGTAAAAAATCAGGCCCCTTAAACCAACGAGATTCTGGTGTGATTGGACCACGACCTAGACGGGTCGCATCATCAGCAGGGTTAAGACCGGTTGGGATCCACCGCCACTCTATCACTTCTGTGAGTTCTATTATCTCACCCACTCGATGAGCAACGAAAGGCTTATATGTGCGTGCGTCATTCCTAAGCCAACCCAAAACGTTCATTGAATCGGACCAAAATATACGTCTAGAAATATTTAATCTAACTGCATCTACAATGGACGTACCTAGTCTAGCAGCTATTAGTGCAACTTGTAGCTCTAACCTAGGGATACTAGATGGTTTTAGAGGAGTTACGCGTGACTTGCTACAAATCAATGCGAGCTGAATGTCTCCGTTTGAAAAGAGGAAGCGCCAGTACGCTACAGCTGCGTACGCTTGCGCACTGGCGTCTGCAAAGACATGCAGTTCGGCTTGACTGGGTTCCATTCTGCACGGATTGTAGCAGCGTGGAATTTTTAATTGTGATGTTGAAATGAGATCTTGGAACCAGTTGGTCCAGGATTTGATTTCAGATGAAGGGAGTTCGGTATCCCAATCTAAATTCATTCGCCATGCATTTTGAAATAAAATTCTACCACGGATAACAACGGGAGCGAGGATACCCAGTGGATCGAAAATACGCATAATTAAAGAAAGTACTATCCGCTTGGCAAGCAGTTGAGGCAGAAATTCTTCTCCGATTTTGGTCGGAGTGTTAATACTTAATAAGTCAGTTGATGGATGCCAGTATAGTCCCAATGCTCTGACACAAGGTGTGGAAGGTGGAAAATTCGCGAGATTAACATGAGCCGCCACTGTTTCCGATATAAGGTCTCTTGGTAAAAGTTTCAGTGCTAGTGGGTCATTCGATACCCATTCGCGCATTTCAAGACCCGCACGAGCATGGACATGTACTATATCGGCAGCTAACTGAGCTGCTACATCACTGGAGGTCACAGATCCAATAAAATCATCCATATAGGTGTCATGAATGATAGCTTGTACTGCTTGTGGAAATTGATCCTTGACTTCCAGTGCATTTTTATTTTTCAAATAAGAAGCTGTGCATGGGCTGCATATAGCTCCAAAAATCATTGAAGACATCCTAAAGGTCTGAATTAAATCGTTAGGACTGTCTCGCCATAAAAATCTTTGCGCATCACGGTCCTGTTCCCTAATTTTAAATCTAGGAAACATTTTCTTGATGTCAGCTGTCATTGCTACCTTTCCCTCTCTAAAACGAACTAAAATATCATAAAGAGATTGTAATAAATCCGGCCCTGTTAATAAAAGAGAATTTAGACTAACCCCTTTTATCTTTGCAGCGGCGTCGTGAACGAGGCGCAATTTTGCCGGCTTATTAGGATTTACCACACCAAAATGAGGCAAATACCAACAAATTGAATCAATAGGATGTGCAGTGTGACATTTTTCTGCGTAATCATTATTTATCATGTCGTGGATATTTGCTTTGTAGCGCTCAGCATACACTGGGTCGCTAATCATTTTCTTTTCTAGGCTAAGAAATCGCGATAATGCGAGCGGGTAACTATTAGGTACAATAGGGTTGTCTGATTTCCATAGCAAACCTACTTCGAACCTACCACACGGAAGACGACTGGCGGTACGCTCCAGGATATGGATAGCGCGCTCGTCATCTGCACTACGTGGCTCCTTTTTAGAAATACCAATAGAGTCAAGCTTGTATTGGTCCTTTAACAAAGTTTCAATTGATTGGTTTTGTAAAAATTCAACGGGTTCATCAAAGTGCATATGATTGACGAACACAACTGGTTTTGTCCTACTGGAACAAAATCCGAATAAAACCCATCCTAAGTGAGTTTTAATGGCCGCAGGTTGAGCGTCGGAACCTTTACGTACGGCTAGGGGTAAGGTCAGATGCCAGTTGTCAATCCCTATTACAATTTTAGGCTGGACGTTGTCGTAACAAAGAATGGATTTTAAATCAGAAAGATAAGGATAGGCATTGACATCTTGAGGACAAACTGACTGTTTAGCTAGCTGAAGAGATTTTATAGATCGTGCCTGACAGACTCGGTGCGTCTTGTGGGTGTGGTGACCCTGGATGTCGAAGTCTACATATTCAACTCGTACATTCTTTGACAATCCACTAACACATTTTAACTGGGACTCCACTGTTGGACCCTTTGCACCTATCTGTCTTGCCAGTTCAGAGTCAATAAACGTGGCGGTAGCGCCATCGTCTAGGAGAGCGTAAGTATCAGCGCTACCAGCCGGGCCTGAAACTGTAACCGGGAGAATCTTAAGCACGGGTCGAGATGATTCTAGATTTTTAGACTGCGTAGTTGAGTTGCTAGCATGGGCAATAAAATCTGTTACCTCATTTGTATTATTACTGGCTTCCTCAGGTTGCTCAGATGTTGATGAGGTCGCCTCGTGTTGGTCGTCCTCATTTTCTACAATATAGGCGATATGCAACAACTTATGATGCGCGGAGTTGCATTTTTTAATATTACAAATATCTTTGTCATTTCTACAATTTTTATAACTATGAGCTCCTTTGACAAGACATTTATGGCATAGTTTTTTATCTTTGACAAACTGCCATCGGTCAGTAACTGTCAATGATTTGAAAGAATCACAAAGACATAAGTCATGATTTTTACTGCAAAAATAACAAAATTTTGTTGCAGATGAAATTGAATTATTTTTATGAATTTTAGAGGTAGAAGGAAGCGAAATTATAGTATTGTCGGTGGTACCATCATATTGTGCTGCGTGAACTTTGTCGGTTTTCTTGATAAGGCTCAATGGCTCATTAATTAGACCAAATCGGAGCTGAAGGTCTACTTCACGTGCGAGAAATCGAGCTAGTAGCTGCAGCTTACTGTCCCCGCTCGTTGTGGGGAAATGAATGTATGCGTAGTCTTGCCATCGTGTTCGTAACAGAAGTGGAAGCTTACTTAAAACCGTTTGGTAGATATCAGGTGAATCTAGATATGGTTTTTCATTTAAAAGTCGCAATACTTCCACCGAGTTACGGACGCGATAGGCAAACTTGTGCAAATCTTCCCCTTCAGAGTTGTTAATTTTTGGAAGGGCACGAAGGGCTGCAACCTCTTGTAGTATTATATGTTCAGGTTTCCCGAATCTAATTGCTAAGGCTTCCATCACCTCGGAAGGGTCCCGCGCTGAGACTAACAGTACAGAGACCGCTTCCCGAGCTGCTCCTTTTAGCGCTAAATTGATGCGCGTTAGGTTATCTGACGCCGAATACATTACCTTTGTGTCTTCGTACGTTCTATTTAGTATTAACCAATCCATGGCTTTTCCATCAAAAGATGGTAGACGTCCGTCCCCAAATTTGGGTCTGGATGTATTATTATTTGACAGTGATGCTATCGCTTGAGCTAATTGAGCTATTTCTGTGGAAGGTAGTATTATATTATTAGAGGAACATGTAGGGTGTTTTAGGTTACTAGGGACTGACGGGTTAGAAGTATTATTGGCTATTGAGATACAGCTGTTATTAGGTACCTCTACTGGAGATACCGAGGCAACCGTAGAACGCTGTGTGAAATGGACACTTGGTCTATTGACAGACAGATCTGTTAAAATATTAACGTTCTGTGGCTCCTTTGTTATTTCTGTATCTGGTATAGCTACGTTTACGCAATCATTTACCCATTTTTGTATATCCCCGTGGGAAACACGACTTGACCGACGACTTCTATCACTACACATGTTACCTGTTTCTTCCAAAGCAGCAATTTCTGCCTGCTTACGTAGCTCTAAAGCAGCGCGCTCATGTTCGAGAGTTATACGTTCACGATCACGCTCATGTTCGAGAGTTATACGTTCACGATCACGCTCGCGCTCCGCTGCAGCTCGCTCTAGCATTACAATTTTTTGAGCGTAGTCCGCTTCAATGAAAAGAGTACGGCTCCTTACCGTACCAGATCCTGAAACAGAGCTGCTTCCGCAGCTGGGTAAACCAGCTGGTTTTTGAACCGTAGATGCGGTTTCGTTTTTGTTTCCAAATTTTTTGGAAATGTTTTGAGTCGCACTCGCGGCTTTCATTTTAGCGGCACTTGACCGCGTCCCTACCATGGCTTAAAACGGGAGAAGGACCACTATATTAATTGTGGGATATATATTATTGGGACTGTATGAAAAGGCCGCTGGTAGGGATTATTATGTAATGTTAACTCACTTGAAAAACAAAAGCTTATAAAAAAACATAGATAATAAAAAACACACCAGTACTAAAAACGAAGAAGGTGCGTCAAGCACAATCATCATTATCATCATCATGTCAGCGTTTATCCCGGTTGCATCCGCGGCTTTCGTGTTGTAGCCCGGGGTCCGCTTTCCTGCACATTCTCCTCCATTTCGCACGATCTTTAGCATCCTGTGGTAAGAGCTTGTTGGCACGCATGTCATCTCTTACAACGTCAAGCCAAAAAACGAAACGAAATGAATAAAAACGTGATAATAAAATATCAAATTCTGTTGTTGCGTTGAAACGGACGGTAGTGTTATTTAAAAGACTTTTATTTGGTAACACAATTTATTTACAAATATTTATAAAATTTACAAAACTGTAACAACATTCTTATTAAACAATTTTCTCAGCCTTCTTCTCTTTTCCTGTAATAGACAAAATAATCTTCATTTAACATGTTTTTCTTTTCTTTTTTATTATTTAATTAAATACTTCTAATAAAAGAACAGCTAGGTCCGTATTACAGAACCTCACTCAATATTCAAGCTTTACTTAAATCTCGTTTGAAGCTATTTGATTGGTAGAAACTAGTCTTAAGTAATGCTTACATCTTGAGGAAGATTCTGTAATACGGTCCTTAGTGTGGTTAAGAATACTTAGTGAATATTGTTACTGTAAAAACAAGGTTTTTATCAGTATGAAATTCTTATTCACGTATAATATAGGAATGTATAAGATTATAGACGATAGAATTAGGTTAATACATTTAATCCTAACGTTATTAATGAAAGTAATGTAATGTATGTACGATCTTAGAATTTTGTCGTTAGCTCAACCAGAGTTTTATATTTATCACTTAACAATTTTTAATACAGGTTCATTCTCTCTGAAATCATTCACTCTATTTGCAGTCCCATCTCACCTGACGTAACTTCTTTGGTTTCCGGCTCATTCCATGACTGTCGTTCACTGGTGCCGAAGATGACGAAGAATGTATTGGTGACGATGTAGATAGCAGACGCCACGTAGAACACTTGACGCCATTGACCCGCGTTACTCTGTAACATTTATGATTTTTGACTTAGTAACTTCAAATATAAAGTAAATGTTGTGAGAGCGTATGATAAAACAGATCATTATTAACTTTCTAACAAGTTTCAAAGAGATATAACATTACCATGTTAAAATATAAAACAGAAAAATAATAGTCTTCATATTCTGCATTGAATAAATTAGGATCCTTTGCACTTGCTTATGGTAAAACATTATTTTTTTCAATACGCTATCTTACACATCTTAATTTAATATATTTTATTTTCAAAACGATAAAGGCAACTGACATATCACAGCATGTACATTCGTAAACATACGACATCCACCAACCCGAGAGGGGTTGGTTAATGTCACTGAGATTAGGCTTTTTTATTGAAAATCATTAAATGACCTCTCCCGTTCTGGTTGGAGTGGAAGGGCGTGTCAAAGTTTTATTGATTAAAACAATTTCTTTATTTTGCACATGCGCCAGCGACCACGGCATCTCTTTAGAATAACCCACGGCCTAGCAGGCATCTGTACTCGTGAACCCGGTCACGATGTGCTGACATCTTGCCGATGAGAACTTGCGTCAGGCGGATGGTGAGAGCGTTGTGGCGCCTCTGAAACCACTCCTCAAAGAGGGGGCTTACCGCCGCTATTGTGGCGTGCCCAGCACTGGGTTGCAACAATCGCACTCTTCATAACGCCATGAGATACCGCCAAAACTCTATCCGCGTTCACCGTACCTTAATTTCTTGCGGCAGCTGAATATACAGGAATTAGGCCTGCCGCTCGATTAAACTTCTCAGAGTAAAAATTTAAGGGAAGAGAGCTTACAATGATCAATATTGTCAATCCCTAGCATTAGTTGGAATGAAATCTTATTCCATGATCACTTTCTTTTTTCCGGGGTGGAAATTCTCAATGGATGTCCGCCGCCCTGGGGTGGGCGACGGGTTCTGTTAGACTCTTACTGACTAAAACCACCCCGGTGTCTCTTCTATCACGAGCGCGCGTGGGGCCGCGGGAGTCTAAATTCTTCTATGGTACTATACCCTAGTGCTGGCCCGGTATGTCCGGGCCTCGTCTCCTGCACGGGGTAGTGGGGTGTTAAACTCCCCTGTGCATCGCCTCAGAGGCGCGTGCCGATCCACGCGCGCGCCTCCGCGGGGTCCATCGAATAGGGGGCAGGGACTTCCCCATGTCCCTCGCCCCTGGACTCATTCATGGAGGGCGGAAGAGGGCGTTATCCGCCCTTCCTCGGCACCCGGTGTGTCTTCTGTGGCCCAGGAAAAGAGTTGAGATCTCCCTCTCCCGTTTCACAGCTTCCTTCTGTGACATCACGTCCTCGCAAAAGGACAACGGTCACTTGACCTAAGTTTTTAGGGTGAGATGGTTAAAGTAATTATGATGATGGTTACAATAATACTGCTGTCCTAGTAATAGGAGCATTTCAAGCTGATAATTGCTTACCTCATCCTGAAGTATAAGTCCAGCAACTAAAGGAGCAATGATGGACACAATGTTTGCAAAACAGTTGGTAATGCCCATCATGGTGCCCGCGAAGTTGGGCGCCATGTCAATGTGGACCAGCTGTCGAACAAGCACTTTATATTATTATCTTAAGACTTTCAGCTAGTTTCGTTGGAGACTGTATCGGTAAACTACTAAGGACGAATTTCACTAATTTAAACGGTGCATAAACCTATTTCATGAGCTGTTAGTCTAAATTATTGTTGTGGATGATGACGATGTCATGATTAGTATATAAAATAGGTACGAACAGCTCTTGAACATAGGTTTCGATTACATTAATACATACAAACGTTCTGATATCATTAGTTGTGTTGTGCGCCAGACACAACACCGTCTGGTTGGAGGACCCTCTATTTTCTATGGAGGGTGAATGAAATTTTGCACTTTATTCCTCATACCTCAATATAATTAAACTAATTTTTGATTGCTTCTCAGGTGTTAAATAAATTTTCTATTAAAATCTAACTGATGAAAACTAGCTGTCTATCATAATTAACTTCGTATAAGTATTTGGTAAGTGCCCTTTACCACCCGACAATTAATTACCCAACTATTGTGAAGCAACTGGTAGATTTACATATTAATTGAAATACGTAATATGATATGTAGATAGAATAAAAACATAATCTTTCTTCTTACCAAATATCCCGTCATATGTCCAGCATTTAGTCCAACCACGATAGTGAGTAGAGCGACCGCCATGGCATTTTCCCCGGGGGGCACGTAGCACAACGCTATCAGAGCTAACCCGGGGCCGTACTCACCTGGACACATAACACAACGCTATCAGAGCTAATCTGCTTACCTGGACTCATAATACAATGCTATCAGAGCTAACCCGGCGTTTACGATTATAAATATCCAAATCCATCATCAACATATTTCAGCTAAATCACGTATACTGCTGTACATAGGCCTCCCCTAAAAACCTCCACTTTAACTAGTTCCAAGCTTTACGCACAAAATCTATCCTGTGGCAAGGTCCCAGCTCCACCTCTTAAGAGGTCTTCCAATGCTACGTCTACCGAAAGGTACGTTCTCGCTAGTCTAGAACCTTTGAATATGAATATGATGATAGGTACTAACCAATAGAACTGGAAAGTTTTCGGCACATGCTAATACTGAGCCACCTTTTTGCGATGAAGTAATCTGAGAAGAATCCGAAGGGGAAGCTCAACAGGTACATCGCCAAGTAAGGAAAAGCTGACATTAGACCATTCTGTAAAAAAAAAAGAAAACAATTAATTTCAGCTACACTCCATCCTCTCGCAATTAATTGTATAAAATACAAAAGTTTGTGAGGATGTCTATATGGATGGATATTTTGTTACTCTTTCACGCATAAACGACTAAACGGATTTGGATGAAATTTGGATTGCTTCGATATCGCCTTCGGGTTGTGAAGGTCAGACGGCAGTCGCTTCACGGAAAATATCGAAGTTTAAATAAAATCAACAGTTAGACTGGTAAAGCGAACCCTAGACTCCAAAGCTGAAAAAGCTTCGGATGCGACTGGGATTGACGCTGAGATGATGATGGCGATGGATTTGGATAAAATTTGGCACATAGATATTTTATAATCAGAAACAATAGTCAGATGCACTGCTGAGCAAGAACTGATACTGAGAGATTATAGGAAATTTTTCGTTAGGTAGGTACATAGCAAACAAGATTCTGGATTCGTATACAATTTCTCGACGTAAATGATCAGACGATACATGTCATAGCGTTCACACATCACACTTGCTGTGATGTCATGAATAATTAATATGTTGAATCTATTTATACCCTGTATTTATGACTTTCTACTCACTGTTTTAATATCAACTGAAAGCACTTGCTTCATGTATGACGGTATCTCTGTCATGAGCGTCCAGAAGCCCCAGTTGTGACCACAGTGCACCACGATCAGCGAGATGAACGACAAGTTCGTAGCTAGCTTCTTCCAAGGAGTTGGCAGTTTCTAAAAAAAAAAACTTTTATTCATGTAAGAGCATAATGTACAGAAGTAGGTAACCATTTGGTTGGCTAGATTTTTTAGTTTGTATCCATTCCTTCTATACGTCATAATATAAATCAAAGTCACTTTTTGTGCGTCTGTATGACGGAATGTCTGAATGGAGGAAATTAAGCAAGAAAGCGGACCCCGGGCTTCAACGCGAAAGCCGCGGATGCAACCGGGATAAACGCTAAGATGATGACGATGATGATGTATGACGGAATGTAACTGAACGGATTTTGTTTTTTTTTGCGATCCGTGACACGGGCCATATAATTCTGAGGGCTGGTATTTGTACCTGAGAATGCCCGCCTTACAAAGCGCATCACTCTAGGACGAGTATTTCCCTCCCTGAAGCAGATTAGTTTACCGATGAGTGCTCTGGCCCCACCAATACGACGTTCAATCCTGTGCTGCCAAGCTGGTACTACTGGTTTCGGTCGTGTAGCTCTAGAGTAACTAAGAAATTTGACATGAGCTACATGACAAGCTGCTACAGCTGCGCAGTACAGGATTGAATGAGTATCAGTGAGGTCCTCGCAGGTATCAAGATAATTTGATAACTGCGCATCCAGAGCAGCCATCAGTGCCCTATCTCTGTTATGCATGGGCAAAGCATTATTATTATTATATTCCACTATTTTTGATATTTTGTCTTAACATCAAAATTGTGCAAAACAAGGCTTGCAACACTTCGTGACGGGGTCCACGAAGACCGATGCCTCCTGGGTCAGGGTTGCGGGTTGGTTAAAAAAGAAACAGTGGCCTTAGCCATCGCACAGGTAAGTGAAAAAACACGGGTGGGTTTTAGTCAGTAAAAGTCTTACACGCCCTTCCGCTCCACCCAGAACGGGAGAAGTCATTTGATGATTTCCCATCCCAACAAAAAAAGAAAAAGAACAAGGCTGGAGAATTTAATAGGCTAGTGAGCCTCGCTCCGTTCCACCAAACTTATACTATGTAGGCGATTTATTTGCCAAACATGGAAGCAAGTATGCATGAATTAAAAATAATAGAAACAAAACATAACGTTATACAATAAAATAAACTTAAAATAAGGTTGGCCATTGATAGCAGAAGATGAAGAAAAAGACGAAGAAGATTAACTGCTTATCACTTGTCTGCATCTATCGTTTCTAATATTCGTTTATTGAATGTCTGTTTATTACAGTAAAATAAATCGACCCTGAGTTCCCGATACATTCTGATTCTTACCCCATTCATCAGTAAACCTACATACATCTGAAAATTTTACCATGATTTTGTAGGTATTCAGTAAATAAATCTAATTAGAAACGGTACTATATCTGTTCTAGACCCTTGTTATCGTTCCTATCCGAGCCTACAAGCCAGATAGAATGTTCTGGATAATTTATATACCTAATATAAACCCAAACTGTCGATTGGAAGATTTAGGGAGATCTGGATTACTCTAATGTTAGCTATTCGATGCTATTGGCTCTCAATTTATTGTAATTATTAAGTACGTTTCTGTTTTCTGACCATTGAAGTAGACGTGTTCTTGAGGGGAAACGACGATCCTGGCAGGGTAACAGCTGTATGAGAGGTGCCGAGAATCGAGTTAAATGACGTTAAAATACACAGGCCTATCCTCAGGAGTGGATTGCTGTAGGCTAATGATGAACCCATGGAAAATATTTGTTGCTGTAAGAAACATAATTCTTACAGCAGCAAATATTTTCGATAGGTTACATAGGATATTGAAGGTTTTTTGTTAGAATATTTTTGTCAAAATTTGATTTGTTATTAATCTCAATGTTGACTTAATAATAATAAATCCATACTAATATTATAAATGCGAAAGTAACTCTGTCTGTCTGTCTGTCTGTCTGTCTGTTACGCTTTCCCGCTTAAACCTCTCAACCGATTTTGATGAAATTTGGCACAGACAATCTTTGTACCCTGAGAAAGAACATAGGCTACCTTTTATCCCGGAAAAATATGATGTTCCCGAGGGAAATCTAATAAGCGCGATATAACCGACCTCCACGCGGGCGAAGCCGCGGGCGAAAAGCTAGTAAATAATAATAATAAATATATACGGACAAATCACACAGATTGAGCTAGCCCCAAAGTAAGTTCGAGACTTGTGTTATGGGATACTATCACAACGATACTATATTTATAATAGATACATATATAGATGAACACCTAAGACGCAGGCCAATCAGGAAAAGATCGTTTTCCATCATGACCTGACCCCATCAAACCCGGAGCCACCACGTCGCAGGCAGGCGTGTTGACCGCTGCGCCACGGAGGACCACAAAAAATTTGTCAGCATCTGACTTAAATTATGGTACTTTTACTAGCCATCTTTTAATTACGTTTAAATCTGCAAATTGCTATGGAGTATCTTAATTTGCCAACAATTACCTTCTTTCCATGAGTGACTATAAAAATTTAAATCATACATATCGGTGTTACGTGAACGGCAAAAGCTGTTCAACTTACCGTTTGCTCTCCAATTTGTCCCAAAGACGTTTGTATGTACAGTCTTTCTGCGTTCCCAATCATCTTCGACTGCTGCGGGGAGTCAGACCCCAGGAACACGTAAAGCATCACCCAGATGGCACCGAGGGCTCCATTCACGTAGAAGATGGCCGGCCAACCCCAGTAGTTTGCTATGAAGCCGGACACCATCATTTGTAAAGCTGATCCAAGCATAGCACCTAAGGACACAAAACAACGCAAAAGTTAAATATTAGTACTTGGTAAAGCACTGTACTCTCAATTATGAAGGTATACGAAAGGTATATGAAATTGACGTTTTGTATGGGAGGAATAAAACTCGTTTATTTGGACTGCCTCATCAGAGATGAATTTTCCCCTGCAAAAAGTTCTCCAAATTAAAAAAAAATGGTAGTCTGTTGGAGCAAGGTCCGGGGAGTTGGTGGAACGGTGGATGTCTCAAACATTCCAATTGAAACTCCTCTAATTTGGTAACAGTCTGTTGTGCAGTGTGTAGTCTCCCGTTGTCCTGAAGCAGCAGTGGCCTTATGCGATTGACCAGTCTCGGTTGTTTAGCGGCTAGTTTGTCCATCATTACGTCTGGCCAGATTTAAGGAAGCTGTAGTGCACCACACCGGCACAAGTCCACCAAACGCTGACCAATAATTTATTTTTAGTCAATTTTCTCTTGGGGCAGAATTTGGATGGTTCACCGGGGTTCAGCCATTCCGATGTGCGCTTCCTATTGTTGCAGAATATCCACTTTTCATCACAGGAAATGATTCGATTTAAAATCCTTTCATTATTGTGCCGATTCAGTAATGTAACGCAGCAGTCGACGCGCATTTGTCAGTTTACTTCACTCAATTCATGAGATACACATCTTTCGAGCTTTCTTACCTTTCCAATTTGTTTCAAGTGCATTAAAATAGTTTTGCTAACACCGCAGCCTGCAGCTACCTCAGACGCAGTTTGCGATGGAACCACTTCCACAATAGCCTTCAATTCTTCATTGTCGACTTTGGTCTCCGGCCGTGCACGGGAATTGTTCTGTAGGTTGAAATTTCCAGAACGAAAACGTTGAAACCACAAACGCAGTGTGCTTTCTCTAGCGACACCACTGCCATACACATCATTAATTCTTCGAGCCGTTTCTGCAGCACTGGTGCCACGGTGGAACTCATACGTAAATAACACTAAATTTTAAATTTCCATTTTGTAAACTCAATGACGCCGAGAAAAAACTAAAAGAAAAAAAAAAATAGAAATACGGTTCTCAAGACACAAACTGATGAGTAAATAGCTGTTTAAATTAGAATTTTGAATTCTAAACCAAAGAGGAGATATTTGAGATCAAAGTGGCCAGTGCGACAAAACGCCAATTTCATATGTAAGGACGTAACACTATAATAGACAATCCCAAAAGATCTCTGGTCAATTTATCTTGATTTGACTAAAACCTTTTATAACTCTTTTTATTTACTTACTCTTGGACTTAAATTGGTCACTTTGTGAAGCCTATTTATCATTAACGGCTTGGTTAAGAGATTTTCATAAAATCTATTTTATCTATTGATTTGTAAAGAAATCATCAATAAAGTTAAAATATTGTTAGTGTCTAAAATTATTAATTATCAACTTTAATTATAAAATAATTATTATATTATTAAGGTACATTCTCATGACCATGTTGTACCGACTCCTATAAAGATTGGAGACTCTGTTCTCGAAGTTGTTGATAGTTACGTACTCCTGTATTACAGGTGCCACCTAGGACGGGGGTCAGAGCTTCAAATTAAGTGTGACTCCTTTTTATGTCAATAAAACTTATTATTATTCCTTTATTTTATTGTATATACATATAAATTACATTTTTAAATATTTCTACATAAAAAATACATAAAAAAACATTTAAAAATATAAAAAATAGTAGCCCACCGGTATCGGGAACAGGGTCCAAGCTACCGGCGGTCAGGGCTCCAGAGAGAGGAACTTCCTGACGATGCGAGCCGTGTCCAGCAGTACCGCTTTCTGAATCAAGCCCTTGATCCAGCTGCCTAACGAGAGCCTCCTGAGGTGTTGGTCGAGGCTCTTGGCTATTAAGCCATTGGCTGTCACGACTATCGGTACAATAATTGCTGAATCCACTTCCCACATGTCGACAACCTCGTGAACCAAATCAAGATACTTGATTTGTTTATCTTTCTCAGCTTTCACGAGGTTCTCATCATGTGGGATGGTTATGTCGACAATCATTGCACGCCGCTCTGATCGATCCACCAACACTATATCAGGCTTATTGGCAACAATAGTCCTGTCAGTGATGATGGATCGATCCCAGTACAATGTGATATGGCCATTTTCGAAAACTGGGTCGGGCATATACCTGTAGTACGGCACCTCCGATACCACAAGTTTGTATTTAAGAGCAAGTTGCTGATGAATTATCCTGGCTACAAGGTTGTGTCTATGCAAGTACTCTCCATTAGCTAGATGAGAACACCCGGAAATAATGTGTCTAATTGATTCTCCCGGCCGGTGACATGCCCGACAGATGTCAACTGTGCCGTCTTTCACAATGAATCTCCGGTAATTGTTCGTCATCATAACTTCGTCCATAATTGCAAAGACAAAACCTTCGGTTTCCCCAAAGAGGTCGCCGAAACGTAACCAGGCTACGGACGCTTGAAAATCTACATCCGGCCCGTGAAGGGCTCGGAAGAAGCGTCCGTGAAGCTCTTTGCTCTTCCATACCTCCAAGCGATCATATTTTGTGTCAAGCACTACTGGTTTACGCCAGTTCTCTTTAGCCAAGGAGAGCGGAGTGAGGCCCTTGTCAGCCGCAATCACATCTCGATGCATCCCCACGTCGGTTTCTAGAAAATATTCCCTTAGACTGCATATCTCGCGATTGTGGAGGGTCTTGGCGTTTAAAAAGCCACGACCTCCACATTTTCGCGGGATATACAGCCTCATAACCGATGATCGTGGGTGATGCAATCGATTTGCAGTCAGTAGCGTACGGACCCTCTGATCCAGGGCGTCAAGTTCGGTTTGAGTCCATTTGAGTATGCCGAAAGACTACATCAATACCGGCATGACCCAGCCGTTGAAAGCGCGCATCTTGTTTCCGCCTGATAGAAGACTATTAAGTACTTTTTTCAGGCGGCCAAAGAAGCGTTCCTTCAACGATTGCTTCATGTCAGTAACATTGATACCCAATGCTTCCGACATACCCAAATACTTATAGGTTTCGGATGCGGAGAGGGCTCTAAGGTTTATGGAACTCGTGAGTTGGGTTCCCACGGATTCCATAATCTCTCCTCGCTTTATATGCATGACCGCACATTTGTCCACACCAAATTCCATCCTGATGGAGCTACTGAAAGTTTCAGTAATTTTCAATAGCTCCTTCAGTTGTGAATCGGTGTGAGCAAAAAGTTTCAGGTCATCCATGTAGAGGAGGTGCGATATAACCTGACCATCTCTCCTCAACCGATAGCCTAGACCTGAATCCTCCAATAGTGTGCTTAGAGGATTCAGTGCTAAGCAAAACCAAAGTGGACTCAAACTATCGCCCTGAAATATACCTCGCTCGATCCTTATCGGTTCGCTATTCCTCTGAATATTTCGACATCCTGGATAGCGAAGGACTGTCCTCCATGTCCTCATACACGTCATCAGGAAGGTGCGTAGAGTTGCATCCACTTTTTACAACTCCAGCACCCGCATGAGCCATGTATGTGGCACTGAGTCATAGGCCTTCTTATAATCTATCCAACATGTCGACAGATCCTTTAGGGAACGACGAACCTGTTGGCTAATGGCCATATCAATGAGGAGTAGCTCCTTAGTACCGCGGGACCCGCTCCTACATCCATTTTGAGAGGCAGACATGATGGAGTTGCTGTCAATATGCGTGTTAATTTTAGATTTCAAAATGGATGTAAAAACTTTATAGACCGTCGGTAAACACGTGATCGGCCTATAATTTTTGGGTTCCGCGGTGCTACCTGATTTATGGAGCAGGTGGGTGACTCCAGTTGTTAGAAACTGGGGTAGCGAACCAGACTCTAAAGCAGTCTGGAATTGAGATGCCAAGCGAGCGTGCGACCTGGAGAACCATTTGATCCAAAAGTTGTGCAGCCCATCCAGCCCTGGAGACTTCCAATTAGGCAACGGATGGACTGCACGAGCTACATCTTGGGGGCAGATGGTAATAGCCCCCATTTCTGGTACTGGATCGCAGCCTCGCTCAACAACCCGAGTCCAACTACCTTCGGTGTGACTGACAGGCACCGACCAGATATTGCGCCAGAATGAACATGTGGCATCATCATACGGTAGGCACGTGTCAGTGACACCTTGGTCTGATCGCTCCCAAGCTCTATAGACCCGCCTTTCATCGCTTTGGAAATTGCGATTCTGAGAATACCGCTCAACTCTTCGCTTGTACCGACGAATACGGTTTGCCCATGCATAAATCTTCTGCTTAAAAAAGTCGATGCGCTCTGTGACGCGGAACAAATAGTCTCGAGTACTAGTATCAGTCCCCGAGAACGCCCGCCTCACAAAGTGCATCACTCTAGGGCGTATATTACCCTCCCTGAAGCTAGTTTATTATTATTATTCAACTGTTCAGTTACGAAGGTCCAACTTCGAAAAAGAGGTCAATCGTCGAATCTAACTCGGCTGGGCTGCTTTCGGGAAGCTAGAATCTTTTCGTCCGAAATACCGCGATGTTTCAAGACAAAAGTCTTCGGCAAGTGAGTGTTACCAGTGATGACTTTGGAATTGAGACGTGGTCGCTAACAATGGGCGTTATAAGAAGGTTCAAGGTCACTCAAAGGTCAATGGAGAGGGCTATGTTTGGGGTTTCACTGCGCGATCGAATCAGGAATGAGAAGATCCGCAGAAGAACGAGAGTAACCGATATAGCCTGAAGAATTGGCAGTGGGCACATTGCCTTTAGGACCGATTCCCGATGGGGCCGACGGGATTTCGAGTGGCGACTACGCACCGGAAGGCGCAGCGTGGTTACGCCCCTGACAAGGTGGATCTACGACCTGGTGAAGATCGCGGGAAACCACAGGATGCGGGAGGCGCAGGACCGATCGTCGTGGAGAACCATGAGGGAGGCCTATGTCCAGCAGTGGACGTCTTTCGGCTGAAATGATTATGATGATGATGATGAAAGCACATTCTCTGGGGTTGTTCTCGTCTAGCTAACGGAGAATACTTGTATAGACAACCCCTTGAAGCCAGGAATATTTATCAGCAACTTGTTCTTAAATACAACCTTGTGGAATCAGAGGTGCCGTACTACAGGTATATATAAAATGGCCATATCAAATTGTACAATTGTTGCCAATAAGCCAGATATAGTGATGGGGGATCGATCAGAGCTGCGTGCAATGATTGCTGACATAATCATCCTAGATGATTGTTGTAACATCACTATTTAGTAAGATGTACTGAAGTCACATCACTATATGCATGTCAGTTTCATTCTCTTGGTAGCTGTGTGGACTTGCTTGTATATCTTAAGACAGGAAATGATTTTGTAAAATGAACACAAGTGTTTAATTAAATCAAATAAGAACATAACAATGATGAGACCATTAAAGCCGAGACAGACAAAGCAAGTAGCTATCTTGACTTGGTTCGCGAGGTTGTTGACATGTGGGAAGTCGATTAAGCAATCACTGCACTAATAGTTGTGACTTCCAATGGCTTAATAGCCAAGAGCTTCGCCCAAAACCCCAGGAGGGTCTCGTTCGCCAGTTTGATCAAGTGCGTGATTCAGAAAGCGGTACTTCTGGACACGACTCGCATTGTCTGGAGGTTCCTCTCTCTGGAGCCCTGACCACCGGTAGTTTGGACCCTGTATCCGATACCGGTGGACTACAATTTTTATATTTTTCAATGTTTTTATTTTTATTTGTGTATATATTAAATATTTAGAAATATAAATTACTAGCGGCCGCCAGCGACTTCGTTAGCGTGGAGTTAGTTATGCTCCGCTCCTATTGGTCGCAGCGTGATGTTATATAGCCTAAAGCCTTCCTGGATTAATGGGCTATCCAACGCAAAAAGAATTTTTTAAATCGGACCAGTACTTCCCGAGATTAGCGCGAACAAACAAACAAACAAACATAGAAAAAACAAACTCTTCAGCTTTATATATTAGTATAGTTATGTAAACAATATGCAATAATAGAAATAAAATTAATTCACCATTTAAGCTTGTTACTTGTTATTATAAAATATAAAAAATAAACGAATTTTTACTTTACTTTTACATAAAAACAAAGACACAATAAAAAATTACACAGTTTGTTTACGCATAATATAATAGTTAATTTAATTTTGATTATATTATGCCATCATTCAGAAAATTGGCTTATGTGTAGTTACATTTTTCACTGAGCAATTTATTAAAAGCCTTTTTGAATTTTAATAATGATATGTTTTTAAGCGATTCGGTATTTTGCTACAAAATTTTTGGAGCGTTGGCAAAAAAGCTTTTACGCATCTAGGTTATTTATTCGTCTTTATTAATATTACAAATGTGGAAGTGAGTTGTTGGTTTGTTGCGCTTTTACGCCTATACTACTGAATGGATTTGGTACACAGATGGTATATAACCAGGAATTAAACATAGGATACTTTTTATGTATAATGTGTAAGCGCGGGGCAAGCTAGTTTGTCAAAAAAAAAATGATCAGAGCGCTATACTACACATTATAGTTATGTAGTTAGTAACTAACTATAATAAAGGTATTATACATGGACGCATAGTTAGTAATTAACTTTACTACTAAACCATGTTCATTTTAATCAGAGTGTAATAACTAAAACTGTACCGTCCTTATAAATATTTTGACACTACTATGCAAAAGATCAAAGTGAGCATCGTAAAATTCACAAATATTGCCATTACAGGCGAATTACACAAATAAAACAACCACCGTTCTTTCTGCACGTTTTCTCATAATTATCACATCTGACATTGGCATAATCGTCGACGCTGGCACTATTGCCATAGTATAAAGAGAGGTTGCCATTAAGGAAAAATATAATAGAAAACAAACTCCATCAGTACTACTTTACCACGTTCAAGCACTGTCCGTGCTTATATTATTCAACATTGATGACACGGATAGCTCTGAAACGCAGTTTAGATAATTATGCTGCGTTCAGTAAACCCGAACTATTTAGTTCACTATACAGTTCAATAAATTCATTTGTTCCGAAGCCTAGGATGGATTCGAGTTTTCTATTATAATAGTGAAAGCATACGTTCTAATTTATAAACTGCACAAGGTTGTTAAACCATACAAGTGTATTAAAACAACTGAAGATATTCATTTTAGGTAGATATTTAATTATTTTTTTATAAAGTATATACTGGTGCTTGACCGCAATCCCGCCTGATGGTAAGCAGTGATGCAATCGTTGATGGTAAAGCGCGCTAATTTATTAACAGCCCTGAAGACACTCAAATTGCAGTTGGTCAGAAACACAGTCGCTGTCAAATTGTTCCAGTCCCTCGATGTACGCGGTATAAAAAACGAGACGAAACGCTTCGTCCGTAGTGGTATCAACACCGTAGGAGTGGACACTCGCTGTACGACGGGTCGTCCGATGGTGGAACGGAGATGGGGGAATTAAATCATGCAATTCCCTCACACACTCTCCAAAATGCATCTTATAGAACACTGACAGGCTGGCCACCCTACGCCTGTGCTCCAGGCTTTGGAGACATTTACAAGCCGTTCAACCGATTTTGACATCACTTGCGTTGGTGACATGTGGTAGCTGCAGTCAAAATAAAATTATAATATATATTTTTTTAAGTCAATTAACCGATTGTGACTTCTATTTTGTATATAATATACAGAAGTGACATTACATGAAAAAGTGGTTGCAATGCTAACATTGTAACTACTTTTTATGACGTGACTTAAAAAAACATATATTATAATTTTATTTTTGGATACATTAACTAAAAAACTAACTAGAAAAATGTTACAAGATTAGCTTTGCCCTATTTGGAGACTGCTTAAAATTGTTTTGTCAATAAAAACATGTTTCTATTACGAAGGCCATTCAAACTTTTTAAAGTTTTTATTTTGATGATACGATTGGTGTAGTGGCTGAGCGATCGGCTGCTGCGCTGAGTGTCGGGGGTCGATCCCCGCACGGAACAAATATTTGTATGACCTACATGTAGTTGTTCCGGGTCTGGATGTTTGTGAATGTGAGTTTAAATATTTGTAAACGCACCCACGATACAGGACTAGTTGCTGGTGTGCGGCAACGTTTAGTTAAAAAAAAATTCTATCATTTTTTATTACAGCTGACAATTTCTTGTGTAACGTAAGTAATGCAGGTATATTGGAAGCTCTGATGATTGAACAAGTAAAACTTTAAATCATTAAAATAACAAGTATATTTGGATACCGGTTAAGAAACCTCTTATAACAGAACGTAAACGCTATTTATCTCACATAATAAAGATAAGCCGACATAACCATGTTTATCTCAGTCAATGTTTACTGGCAGTTCTCGTTAAAAAAACCCAAAGAATAGATTTAAATATAAATCTTTAAGGTAAAAAATATTTGTATAAACTAGGCATAAAATATTGAATTAACAAACTAACTATCCATACTAATATTATAAATGCGAAAGTAACTCTGTCTGTCTGTCTGTTACGCTTTCCCGCTTAAACCTCTCAACTGGTTTTGATGAAATTCGGCACAGACAATCTTTGGACCCTGAGTAAGAACATAGGCTACCTTTTATCCCGGAAAAATTTGATGTTCCCGAGGAAAATCTAAGAAGCGCGATATAACCGAACTCCACGCGGGCTAGCTAGTTAAATACAATAACTAACTATTATCACTAATTATAATATACACTAATTATAATTATATTACACTAATTATAATTATATTATTACTAATTATAATAATTAATTCAATATTTTATGCCTAGTTTTAACAAAAATGTTAGTAACTAAATATTTTATAGCTAAATCCCTACTAATGTTATAAATGCTAATGTAACTCTGTCGGCCTGCCTGTCTTTCTGTCTGTCTGTTACGCTTTTACGTCTAAACCACTGAACTAATTTTATTGAATTTTGGTACAAAGATAGAGTTGACCTTGAGAAATAACATAGGATAGTTTTGATCCCGGACTTTTGAAGAGTTGTCTTGGAATCGCGATGTAACCGAACTCCACGCGGGCGAAGCCGCGGGCGGAAAACCAGTATTAAATAGGTTTAAGAATTTTTGAATATTAATTATTTTATCGATTTTTTTATGTTTTTATCACATTGTGACATCAACTTCAACTTCAATTCTTGATCAATGGCTGTGACATCTACCAACCCACACTAGGCCCGCATGGTAGATCATGGCCCTCTTCCTCTCACCGAGAGGAGGTTTGCGTCCCAGAAGTGAGAACATTATGGGCTGATTATGTATGTATGTACATATGTTAGGAATTGTATTGTCCTACATTAACCATTACTGTTAATCGTTCTTAAGATAGGTCAAGGAAACCACAACATCTTTAGATAGCAAGCTAACCAAATGACTGCAGTGTTGACGAGGGCCGGTGACGGATACTGCTCGTTATATTATAAAAACTTCCTCAAAATAGGCATAATGCATTGAGCAAACGTGGTGATTACGCTTAATCCTTCTTTGTATAAGAGAAGACCTGTGCCCAACAGTGGGACGGTAAAAAAAAAATTAAAAATGTTTTTTGATTGCCCTTGTGCAGGGCCTACATGGAAGCTAATGTTACCATTGTATGCGCCCTTTGAGTGTCACCCAGATTATATCAAAAACGCTCAAGACAGTCAGATCCTAATTAAATATTTTCCAGCCAGGAGACTTACGTAGTAAACTTGTAGAGGGCCGTCATAGCCCACCTGCAATACTTAGTGCGGAATCCACACCCGTAACAATAGAACATAGAGTATCGCTATTATTATTTAAGGATTTCTTATTTCGAGACGTTATGTATACGTTAAATCCTTAGCGAATACCGCCAACCTCGCGTACATTTCACGCGGTTTCGTTTATTGTGTTATAGGCAGTAAGCCCCCATATTTATGAACATAAACGAGGTAAAAGAAATATGTAAGATTTGTAGCAGCTGGCGTTCTCTAGTCCCTCCCTAATCCACATGTGACGAAATCATGAGTTTATGTATGTATATTGACATTCATTTATTTCCGGACATAAAGCCAAAAAAGGGTCATGTTTCCTAAAATCTATAAACACCTAACCACAGGCTCACTCAGAGGCTATTTGACGATGTCATTTAATTTCCGTTCATCATAACTTTACCTCCATATATCGCGGTTCCGAGCCGGCTCTTCTCTTGTACAGGGACCCATTTGCCTATCAGATTGTGCATCGTTGGGAACAGGCAGCCTTGAGACAAACCTTGAAGGACACGACAGGCACAGAGTACTTGCCAGTCGCCCTGGAAAAAAAAGTAACGATCGGATTACATTTATTAATAATATTACACCGAACACATTTCAGCGTCGTGTTGGCCTAGTGGTTAAAACACTAGCCGGCACACCCATACTTGAGAAGTATGGGTGTACCGGTTCGATTCCAGGACAAGCAAGTACCAATGTAACTTTTCGAAGTTATATGTACTTTCTACATAAGTGTATCTTGGACACCAATGACTGATTACAAGGTGAAGGAAAACATCTTAAGGAAACCTGGACTTTTGAAATCGACAACCCGCATTGAGCAAGCATAGTTACGCTCAATCCTTCTCTGTATGAGACGAGACCTGTGCCCAGCAGTGGGACGATAAAAAGTAGGTTGATTTATCATCAAAAATGCTGAATTTTCATCCAAATCGACTGAGTAATTTTTGCGCTAAAGATTATGACAAGTTCTTCAATTCTCAGAATCTTCGCGTTTATCATATTAGGTGCGAAGTAGGATTTTGGTTTGGCGGTCGTATAATAATAATTATGTACTTAATCTGTTTATAATAATTTAGAACAGAATATTAATTCCTAACCTGTGATGTATAGCTGGGCTAGAATATTAAACATGTTTTCATATAATTCTGGATTAAGTTTGAATCCGTTTAAGCCAACACGAGAGTAACGAAAACTTTGGAATGCGCTTAAAACTTAAATATCTTATTTAGAACTTCATCCTTATATTTCTTTCTTGGTAACTTGAGGCAGCACTGTCAAGAGAGCGTTTACACTTAGTATTTACACGTCATCGGGCAATATCCGATGGACGTAGTCCGGTCCACGAGCATAGTTCAGCGGATGACGGATTAGGTGTAGACCTCGCATTTTTTCACAAATAAAATATATCTGATTTCTGATTTTTGTCAGATTTGAGCCACTACTATTCAATGTAGACAATTAAACTGATTACGTAAAAATCTTCGTACTTACATAATGAGCTCCAAGAGGTATTAGAAGCGAAACAGCAGAGTTCACAGCGATGCAGATTGTAAGGAGGATCTTGCCGCCGAACCGGGCAGCGATCTCCCCGCTCGGAATCTGTAGCACAATGTACCCCCAGAAGAAGGAGGACAGAATCACCGACTGAATCTGCATGGACCAGTCGAATGCCTGTAAGAGAAAGACTTTATATTACTTTTTATTTATTATCTGTTTCTTGATTTGGCTGGCAGGTGGAATGAGTTATATTCATTTATCAAACACTAGCAAGTCCTGAATTCGTAGTGGTGGACATTTTTTTATAACATTTTGGAATAAATAAACATAATTTAATTTAGAATTGTTTAAATTTTAAATCAAAATTAAAAACAGAGACACATTTAAACTACATAATTTTCATTGAATCAATAAATTTTTTGGAGTTTCCTTTTTTTTACAGTTACAATTGGCAACTGCAACACACTGGCACTTGTTTCATTTAAACGATATTCGGGTACTTTTTGCACTGTTTGCACTAAAACCAGTACCAAATTTGTCTTTGGTTGTATTTCTTTATACCTATTAACGTACTAGTTAGTTAAAGTATAAAGGTCTTTTAAATAACTTTTTTTGTTTCGTAACCTTGCCACGACTAGTTTAATTTATGCAAAACTAATTATTGTTTTTTTTTGCAGTCATTAAATTATTTAACCTATTATCCCTCTGTATTTTTAAACTCAATAAATATTATATGAAAATAATTCCACAAATATGGAAAAACCGGAACAGGTTTTTAAATTGGGTTTGTTGTAATTAAAAAAAATACTAAAGTTGTGGCGAAATGGTGCTTCATCACCCAAACAATTCGTTTCTCCTGCTTTAAGATTTTCAAACTGAATTTGAAAGTGTTCTAGCTTTCGGACTGTCGGGGTTCTGAACACCCAAAGATCTATTAATGCCACCTGGAAACAGAGGCTTAACATGATTCCCAAACCACTGAGAGATTTCTGTATGTAAAAAAGGCCACACAACACTCATAAACCAACAAGGGCAAACGTAACATAATCTGATCGACTTGTGGACCTGTTATTATTTAGCCACCGGGCTCTCATAGACATTCAATTTATTATTCATTAAAATGTTCCTGCCAAAATTAAATAAAAATCGTTTTTTCTGTATTTGTGTATGCAAATTCCGTCCGAATCTGCTTACGTTTCAGAGAGTTTCATTAGTCGCATTTCAGGAAAAACCAATAGCAAAAGTATACAAATAAGAAACGAATCAGTTAAACCCAACATTTGAAGTTAAGACTATCTTAGAGACAAGGTAGATTGGCAATGATTCCTTCTGCACACCTGGCATCCCAGAAAGCTCATCAATGGCATAACTATGAACATGTCTATTACGATGTTTGTTTTTTATTACAATTCTTTATTAGTGACTGTAATGGTAATATTTTATCTTTTGATAGAATTTTTAAATTTTTTAAAAGTGAGGTCTTTGCAGGCCTTGTCGACAAGATCTGTAGACCATTTATATTTTATCAAATACCTAGTAGGTACTTGTTATTTGAAATATTGTAAATTTCAATTATTTTTAACAGAGTAACCATGGAATTTCTTGCCAGCTCTTCTCCATAGGAGACGAGTTTTTGACGTTTTAAAAGCGTCTATATTGATTTTTGTGAAATATAAATATTCAGATTTTAAAAGGGATTTCCTTACAATTCTAAAAAAGTAACATATATTTCAGTAGCAGATAAATAATGTAAAAACATATGCTTATTAGGGCCCACGGCACAGTGATCCCTGAATATACATTTGTGAGTCAATACGAATATGACAGGAGTATATCATCACCTTACAAACATCTATTTCTGAACGTAGTTTAACCGCTTCAATTAACCCAAATATCTACCTAATCAATTACAATCTCTATAATACGAGAGATTAATGATCTCAAATTATTTGATGAATAAATAAATATCTTATTATCTCTGATTCTATTATGAGGACGATTAATCTAGCTAATCTTTGAGAACACACAAATTACCAAGTTGTTACTCTTAATTAATACAATATACATCGTCTACTGTTACTAATTCCTTAATTCTTGTAATTAATGTTCAAAATGAGAAAATGGACGAATTCATCTGACGTCTACAGTTTTAAATTTTACATAAATTGAGGAGGAAGCGAAGAGATATCTTTACCACTCTTTAAATAAATAGGTTTCTTGTTTTATCTTAAACTCCTTGTTTTGACATTCGTCAGTTGCCATATTTTTTCGAAAGTCGTGTACATATGGTTACATGTGAGATTGTATGCCCTTCGGCAAATTTAGTGTTTCTGAATTACCACTGTTCGTGTCAATTCAGAAACACTAAGTTTGCTTGACAGGCTTCTAAGTAATGTACCTATGTATAATGCCTGTATCACGTAGCGCTCCTATGAAATGTCCTCTCTGGCATGTGACCTACTCTGGTTTCACTTCATCGTAATGTCACTTCTTGTCAAAGTTTTAAGAAGGTTTTTGAATTGGTTCACATATTTAATGAATGTCAAAATCTATGATGAAATAGATTTTCTTGTTTGTCGCTTTTCAAAAGTTAGATTTGTGTGTGTGTGGAGAAGATTGGGCAAGAAACTGTGAAGTTTATTTTTGAATGTAAATCCTGTGTGATATTAGTTCACAGGCCAGAAGACTTGGCCTAAAATTCTACTAGAACTACGTTATGCCAGCTTAAGGTTAAAGTATTACCACTGATGAACATCTCATAGTGCCTACCAATTATCGTTAATCTTGAAAAATAATTATAGAGTAAGAGAAATCAAGGCCGTTATCATTTCAAGAGTAGATTGTGTAATCTGAGCCAATTGTACTATTATCGCGATTATAACTGTAGCAATTAATATCATTACGATTGTCTACAAACTCAAAACTTAAGTACTAGATACTACGACTAAATATTTATATAAACTGATAAAAAGTATCACTTTTTATCAGTTTCTATAGATATTTCAATTTAAAATCCGTTAATTTTATTGAGCAGAGGTGGTGGCCAGGTCGGGAAGTCCGTGATTTACGAGTTGTTTGATCGACGTAGGTTCGATCCCAGTTAGATGTTTTATTTTGTGCAAATTATTTCATCACCAATGCTTTCAAAACGGTGTAGGTATAGGCTCAGTAGGAAAAACTGTAAGTCTTTGAAGTACAACTTTGAAGACATGTGACATCTACCAAGCCACACAGGGACGGCGTGCTGGGGCACACTACCAAGGCATAGAATAAAGAGGGGAAGTAGGTTATCTGCGACCCAATCCGCGATTTAATTGCCTACTGTCTTAGGGTTGACGACTGTCCGCGCTTCGTCGGTTACGGTTGTCGCCCAAACCGCTAACAAATATTTATAGACTAAGAGCTTATGTTTAAATTATTTGCTTAGTATTTAGTTTACATATACTAGTCAGTTTTTTTTTTTGTAATTTTTATTTTTAGTTTTGTACACATAAAGAACCATATTTATTTTTATTTTTAATTAATACAAATATAAATAATACAAACATAACATCTATTGAATCACACATTTAATACAAAATTACAAATTAGCTACAGAAAAATACCTACTTTCTTCGGTTTCGACTATTACGAAACGCGTTGTTATTAAACTTTAATGTGTAATATATCCGTATCCTTGTAAATAACTTTTAGAAATATAATTTGAAAAATATGTCTTTTATTTGTTCATAAATAGACATACCAATTTTGCAGTTTATGTGATCATTTTTTAAAAGCTAATGTGCCGAAAAGCCGTGACGCGCGAACCTCGTTCCGTGCTAGCCGCGACTAGCGCAGTCATAGGCACTCTAATATTGTGTTTAGGTGTGCGTGCGGCGACGCATAGATATTATGGCGCACACATACAAGCCGCGCGCGGTCCGTTTGTATGAAGATAACGTACTTCCCTCTCTTTATTCTATGACGCATAGAATAAAGAGAGGGAAGTACGTTATCTTCATACAACCGTATCCGTAGCCGTATCGTCACGGCTTTTCGGCACATTCGCTATATCACAGATTACAGAATACTACTTAGCTAAATTAAAGAACAATGTGTGATTATCGCAGGAGAAATTTTATTAGTGGTTCCACCTGACGACTTTGTAGAAAATATTAAGAGGATGGAGCAGATGTTCCAAAAAGTATTTAAAAATGATCACATAAACTGCAAAGTTGGAATGTCTATTTATGAACAAATAAAAGATTTACATTTTTCAGCGCCCTGCCCATGCTTTCCGAGATTATATTTGCAAAAGTTATTTATAAGGATGCGGATATATTACACATTAAAGTTTAATAATAAGGCGTTTCGTAATAAACGAAACCGAAGAAAGTATTTTTCTGTGGCTAATTTGTAATTTTGTAATAAATGTGTGATTCAATAGATATGTTTGTGTTATTTATATTTATTAAAAATAAAAATAAATATGGTCCTTTATGTGTACAAAACTACTAATAAATTACTAAATAAAAAATACAAAAAAACTGTGTATGACTATATGTATACTAAATACTAAGGAAATAATTTAAATATAAGCTCTTAGTCTATAAATATTTGTTAGCGGGTTCGGTGACAACCGAATCCGACGAAGCGTGAACAGTCGTCAACTTTCCGACCTTTGCCAATTTATAGACACTGAATTAAAATTTTGCTAAACGTGACAACCCTAAGACGGTAGGCAATTAAATCGCGGATTGGGTCGGAGATAACCTACTTCCCTCTCTTTATTCTATGACCAAGGTCTGTGTGAGACCTGTGTTCCAACAATGGAAAAATTATACGCTGATTTTGCTGAGCAATGTTATTGTTACTGCAATATTTAACGCTTAATTCTACAGACATCCCAACTGAATGATACATTTCGGGGAAAGAGAATTTATCTTCGAAAATATAAACACGCTGTGATGATCGAATATATGTACAACGTGTAATGGAAAGAGATACAATTTCAAAGAGCTGTGGATTTAGTGAATAATAAATAAATATCAAGGGAAGGCTTCTTTGGGTAATATCAAAGATATTACACGTTGTAAAGCAGTTACGATCGTTATTATACTTGCTTATTTTATTTAATCAGTCAAAATCAATCAATGCGCCTAGTTTTTTTTTCAACTACAGATATTGAGGTCGGTTTCCAGCCAGTCAGATGTGGCTGAAAACTACTAGCTTTTTACGAGTGTGCTGCGGGATAATTCCGTAACACATTATCAGTAGCAATGGGGTTCATTTTGACAAATCAACAGCATGCATTGCGTTAGTTACGTTGTTGATCAGATACATTTGCGAACATAGGGAGCAATGGAATAGCAATAAGCTTCAAAATGATTCCAACTGTTAGTAACGGTGTGTTACCTACGTAATTAGGATGCTGATTCGGAAACACGGAGATTATCGAAGCACAATCCTTTTCTGGTATACCTGTCTCGCTCATAAGAGTTATATTAAATGTTTACAATTACATACGCCTTCAGTATTTTTATCTGTCATAACCACTATGGCCATACTGATGTTGACCCTCATGGTGTAGCAGATCACCATCGCCAAGAACAGCATCATCACTTGTACGTGCCGGATCCCTAGGATGGGCCCTGGAAATATACGAGAAAAATCTTTAATATACAATAGACATTCATTAAGTTTGGATGTAAAGGCAGCAGAGACAATGAGAGATGTATTCCAAGACAATTTTGAAATTATAAAATCGTCAGTAACGTTTTGCCAGTAGTTGAAGTAAAAATTAGTTTTGTTTTAGAATAGACAACATCGAACTTTGATAAATCTGCATTCATTGTTTTATACCGAAGTTCCAAAATTCTAGATCTACTCCTTATTCCTGTACCACTCAATTCATACACAACATAAACTCAGTGGGTAGGTATAAAGTTCCGAAATCAAAATCCATCTTCACAACAAACAGTAAATCATAACAACAGATCGTTTTGACTCGCCCGAGTGTCTAGACGTCACGCGATGCTGTATTTCACCCGCACCCATCGACACAGTGCAGACGGGTACAGAAGATTCAGCGTAAATCAACTAGTGAAAATGCACGTGTTTAATATTTAAGTTCAATATTTTTGATGATTTTTAATTATATTATGATTTTTAATTATATTATGATTTTTAATTATATTATGATTTTTAATTACATTATTAGGATAATGTTGGGTGGTTAATGGCATCGGCCATACTATGATGTTAGAAGTACATATTTTGAGATGTTGTATCATCAAAAACAACAGTCTTCTAAAAATCACTTAGATGTTATGATTACAAATAATTAAGTGAATAATTAAGTAAGTATTTAATTATATTCATAGTATATCTCATTCTATACTGGTATTTGAATATAGGTAAGATATTGTCAGTTGACGTTGTTATACTTTTAATATTACCTAATCAACTCTTGCTGTATTGATTATTAACTTTATAATATTTTAAAATGATTTCAGTTTTGCCAACGGACGACTTTGTTTTCTTGTTGTTGCATAAATTTAAATAAATGTCTGGGCTTTATCTGTGCTTTGCTTCATAAAACCCTTTCCCAACAAAGCATATTCATAAAACTATTCATACACAGTAAATAACGAACTAGCTAGGCTCAGCGCAAATGAGCCACCGATGGCTGAAATGAATTTGAGTTTGAGTTTGTCTGTCGTGCGCTACCGCCACATTTCTAAAAGTGCCAGAAGCGAGCGAGAGCCGCCGGTGTCTGGAAGCCGCCACACTTTATAACCCGCTCGTTGCTGCGCAGTCTGAAGATGGTTTCTGACACGGAAACTCTTACTTGGAAGGTCAATTAGTATAAGGATAATTTTATTATTAATGAATTACTTTATTTAGTCTAATTTAATTTAAATGTTTATGATAAGGTTGGGTTGGGCACCGGGGTGGATTTAATCAAGTAAAAGTTTAAAAAAAGAGGTTGGGCAGCCTCCGTGCCGTAGTGGTAGCGAACGCGGCCGTTGCGCAAGGGGCGCTGGTTTGCAGGTGGCTCTACATGGGAATCGTGCGATCGATGGCCCTGTATGGGGCCCCGGTGTGGGCTTTTGACCTGACGGCCGGAAGCATCGCTGTACTGCGAATACCGCAGAGAGTGATGGCCGTCAGAGTCATACATGGGTATCGCACGATCTCCTATGAGGCGGCCTGCCTACTGGCTGGAACCCCGCCCTGGGACCTGGAGGCGAGGGTCCTCGCGTCTCTGTACCGGTGGCGTGAGCAGGCGCGAGAACAGGGCGAACGGCCGATGCAGCGTCAGCTTGAGCAGCGTCGGTCGCAGCTCAGCGAGGTCTTGGTGGCGGAATGGCGGGACAGGCTTTCACGCCCTACTGCCGGCCTCACCACCATCGAGGCCATCCGGCCGGTACTGGCGGACTGGCTCGGGAGAAGGCATGGCTCCCTGACGTTTCGGGTGACACAGGTGCTCTCGGGGCATGGTTGCTTCGGAAAGTACCTGTGTCGCATAAACAGGGAGCCGGACGCCCGGTGTCACCACTGCGTCGACTGCCGGGAGGATACGGTGCAGCATACGCTGGCAGAGTGTGCCAGTTGGGAGGAGCTGCGCCGTGTCCTCATCTCTGAAATAGGCAGTGACTTGTCGCTGCCGGCCGTAATCAAGTCGATGGTCGGCAGCGAAGAGTCCTGGGATGCGGTGGTTTCCTTCTGCGAAACAGTTGTCTCGCGGAAGGAGGCTGCGGAAAGGGAGAGGGAGATCTCGTCCTCTCACCCGACCCGCAGCAGGCGTACCGGGCGTCGTCGGAGGGCGGATAACGCCCTCTTCCAGCCCCCCTAAATGGGTTCAGGGGCGATGGACTCGGGGACATCTGTCGCCCCTCAAACATCAGGACCCGAGGTGGCGGCGCGAAGTGTTCCACGCGCGCTACTCTTAGACGTCACGGAGGGAGTCCTACACCTCACTTCCCCCCTTGACCCGAGGAGGTCTACGGTGGTGGGCCAGCACCAATCGGGGGTTGCGGAAGCAGTATTAGTTCTCGCAGCCCCCGGTGTAGGTGTGAGAAGGAACAACCGGGTGGTTTTTACTCAGTAAGAGTCTGACAGACCCCGTCGCCCGCCCCAGGGCGGCGGACATCCATGAGGATTTTTCACCCGGAAAAAAAAAAAAAAAAAGGGGGCGCTGGTTCGATTCCCACACAGTGCAAATATTTGTATGCATGAATGAGATTTGCACTGTTCTGGTCGTGTCTCGGAGAGCACGGTTGCCATACAAACCTCTAGTGGTAGTCGTTACGGGTTGTTGGTGCCCTCAAGTCTAACAATTGGTCTAACTGCAATGCTTAGATATCGCCTTCGGTTTGTGGAGGCCAGACGGCAGTCGCTCCATGGAAAATATCGAAGTTTAGCCAAAATCAGCAGTTAAGACTGTTAAACCGGACCCCAGACTCCATGCTCCGGCTGAAAGCTACGGATGCGACTGGTATTAACGCTGAGATGATGATGATGATGATGCTTATTACAAGGTTGGCTTTATAATTATTTTAATAATGATATTTTGTGCTGTTCCTATTCAATGTTTTGTTTTGCTCATTGAATTTGCTTTAGTTAATTTTGACAATATTATTATATATTTTTTAAATAAATTGTATTTTATAATGATTTTAATGGGAATATTTTTACGCCTTCGACGGCAAGACACTATGTCTTTCATTTTATGTTGACATCACATCTGTATTTTACCTACCTATGTTCTACAAATAAAATATCTGATCTTGATTGTGAAAGTTTGCTCGCGCGTTAGTTAATAAACAGAAGACGTAGACGACGTCGTCGCCGCCTGTATTGGGTGCATGCAATTTTAACTGGTCTACACATTGATATAATATTAAACGGATATGATATGCTCTAACAAATTAACCGAAATAAATGTGCCGATCGGAGCAGCAGTACACACATGCAAATTTTTATTCTGCGTACATTTCACACGTTGGTACAGCGTGAGTAAGATGGGGCGCAATCTAAAGCATAGAGAAGAAAAAGATGGCTAGTGTTTGTCATTTGCGAAGGAAAATCTGTGAATGAATGTTGGAAAGAGATGGCGGACTATATAAGGAGAGTAGCTAAAGATGTGTTTGGAGAATCCAAAGGGAAAGGTGTGATAGAAAAGGATACATGGTGGTGGAATGAAGATGTGCAAAAGATACTCAAAGAAAAGAAAATAGCTTTTAAAGAATGGCAAGGTGTAGAAAACGGGAATGATAGTTTAAAAGAGGACAAGATGAAGATTTATAATGAATGGAAGAGGAAGGCAAAAAAGGCGGTAGCAGTTTCGAGGGCTAAGGCGCAGGAGAAGTTGTATGACTCACTGGACAGCCCTAGAGGCCAGAAGGAGCTCTACCGGATTAAAAAAAAAGAAATCAAAAGCAAGAGAAAGGAGAACGAGAGATATAAGTAATATCAAATGTATGAAAGACGATGCTGGTAAGGTTCTGTCCAGGGATGACGAAATAAAAGAGCGATGGAAGGTTTATTTTGAAAAGCTAATGAACGAAGAGAATAAATGGAGTGGCGTGCTCAAAGAGGTACAAGAGACTAAGGGTTTAGTAAGAGAAATTAGCATGGATGAAGTAAGAATAGCAGTTCAAGGTATGAAAAATGGAAAAGCTATGGGCCCAGATGATATACCAGTAGAAGTATGGAAGTGTTTAAAAGGAGATGGATGTATGTGGCTGACTTTATTCTTCAATAAATTGTTGCATGAAGGAGAGATCCCACAAGAATGGTGCAATAGTTCACTAGTGCCCATCTTTAAGAATAAAGGTGATGTACAGGACTGTAACAACTATCGAGGGATAAAGCTCATGTCACATAGTATGAAGGTATGGGAGAAAGTGATTGAGAAAAGATTGCGAGAGGAGAGTGAGATTACCCCAAACCAGTTTGGGTTTATGCCAGGTCGAGGAACAATGGACGCCACTTTTGCACTCCGCCAAGTGTGCGAGAAGTACAGACGTGCACACAAGAACTTGCACATGGTGTTCATTGATCTGGAGAAAGCGTATGATAGGGTACCTCGTGATGTGCTGTGGTGGGCCCTGAAAGAGAAAGGTTTGCCAGGGAAGTATGTAGAGTTAATTCGTGCTATGTACAGTCGATCTCGTACCTACGTCCGGTCGGCTGCTGGCAATACCGACGAGTTCAGTGTGGCGGTAGGCTTGCACCAGGGATCGGCTTTAAGTCCGTACCTCTTCCTGTTGATTATGGACGCTCTTACGTGGGACATCCAGGAGGAGGCACCCTGGTGCATGCTGTTCGCCGATGACATTGTTCTCGTCGGTGAAGATGGACCTGGGATCCAGAGCAGATTGGAGAAATGGCAACAGAAGCTGGAGAATGTTGGCTTGAAAATCAGCAGAACCAAAACCGAATATATGTTCTGCGATTTCGGCGGTCTCTCCACTTCTGGAGCCATAGCCCTTGATGGCGCACTCCTATCAATCTGCTCCGACTTTCGGTATCTCGGTTCACTCGTGCAAAGCGATGGCGAAATAGATCGGACGGTTAAGCACAGAATTAACACTGGGTGGATGAAATGGCGGCAGGTCACGGGAACAATTTGCGACTCCCGCATTCCCCTTAAACTTAAGGGGAAAATATATAAACCTATGATCCGACCTGCTGTCTTGTATGGATCAGAATGTTGGGCTACGAAAGGGATCAATGAAAGGCAATTGCATGCAGCCGAGATGAGAATGCTTAGAGGGATGTGTGGTGTTACACGAATGGATAGAATAAGAAATGAGTACATAAGAGGAAGTCTGAAAGTGGCACCGGTAGCTGAAAAGTTGTGTGGAAATCGGTTGTCATGGTACGGGCATGTGTTACGGAGAACTGAGGAGAATGTCGTGAGGAGAGTCTTAATTATGAATGTTGATGGCTATAAGAGTAGGGGAAGACCAAAGAAACGATGGATGGAATGTGTGAAGGATGATATGGCTAAGAAGGGGGTGACTGCCGAGATGGTTTCTGATAGGGATGCATGGAAGAAAAAGACATGTTGCGCCGACCCCAAATAAATTGGGATAAGGGCAGGAGAATGATGAGTGTTTGTCATTTGCGCTGTTAGTGTTTGTCGTTTGTTTTTACGAGTATATCGAGAGTGACTAAGGCAAGAGATTAGAATTATAATCTTTTGTACGCTTCACCGTCCGTATAACCGGGAGTGATCACCGTATTGTTAGAGGCATCTTGAACCTCAACATTAGGCTCGAACGCTCTCGACTTATGAAGTCTACGCTCCGTCCAGCGTCAACACAACTCCAAAACCCCGAGAGCTTTCAGATCGAACTACAAAACCGCTTCGAATGCCTCGGTGAATGCGTAGATGTGGACGACTACAACAACAGGTTTGTGGAAACTCTCCAAACGGAAGGGTCTAAGTTCTACAAAACCCTCCGTTCAAAAAGACAGAAGAAGATCTCCGGTCCCACCCGCCGGCTAATGGAAGAAAGACGGGAGGTGATCTTAAAATCCCCTGATGACGCTTCGCGCATCAGATGCCTTAACAGACAGATCTCAAAGTCTCTGACTCGCGATAAACGCCAATTTAATACAAATTGTATTAAAGAGGCTATCGAGCGGAACAAAGGCTCCAAAGTCTTCGCACGGGAATTGTCTGTTGGACAGAGTCTACTTGCGAAGCTGAAGACTGGGGATGGTAGGATCGTCACTTCCAAGCCCGAGCTTTTGGGTGAGATGGAGAAATTCTACGGAGAGTTATACACATCAACACACGCACCTGTTGTAAGCCTGGCTAATGATCCTAGAGCCAGACTAACCCGACACTACACCGACGATATCCCGGACGTCAGCCTGTACGAGATTGGTATGGCCCTGAAACAGCTCAAGAACGATAAGGCGGCTGGAGATGATGGAATTACGGCTGAGCTTCTGAAAGCGGGTGGCAAACCGGTTCTTAAAGCGCTTCAGAAGCTATTTAATTCCGTCATTCTTAAAGGCGAAACGCCTAAGGCGTGGCACAGGAGCGTGGTGGTTTTGTTTTTCAAAAAAGGTGACAATACCCTCCTGAAAAACTACAGACCGATATCCCTCCTGAGCCATGTCTACAAGCTGTTTTCTAGGGTCATCACGAATCGTCTCGCTCGCAGGTTCGACGACTTCCAGCCTCCCGAACAAGCAGGCTTCCGAAAAGGCTTTAGCACCATAGACCACATTCATACGCTGCGGCAAGTTATACAGAAGTCCGAGGAGTATAACAAACCACTATGCTTGGCGTTTGTGGACTATGAGAAGGCCTTCGATTCGATTGAGACTTGGGCGGTGCTACAGTCTCTCCAGCGGTGCCAAATTGACCATCGATACATTGAGGTGATAAAGTGTTTGTACAAAAACGCCACCATGTCAGTCCGTCTCCAGGATCAGGACTCGAAACCGATCCAACTGCAGCGTGGAGTGAGACAAGGAGATGTCATATCTCCTAAATTGTTCACTGCTGCGTTGGAAGATGTCTTCAAGCTCCTGGACTGAAAAGGACTTGGCTGGCATCAACATCAACGGCGAGTACATCACTAATCTCCGCTTCGCAGATGATATCGTGGTCATGGCTGAGACCCTGGAAGACTTGGGCAAAATGCTCAATGACCTCAGCAGAGCTTCCCAACAAGTGGGTCTAAAAATGAACATGGTTAAGACGAAGATCATGTCGAACTCTCATGTCGCACCCACTCCAATTGTAGTTGGTTGCTCTGCACTCGAAGTTGTTGACGAGTATATATACCTGGGACAGAAAGTCCAACTAGGTAGGTCCAACTTCGAGAAAGAGGTGTCTCGGCGAATCCAGCTCGGTTGGGCAGCGTTCGGGAAGCTACGCAACATCTTCTCGTCGTCCAAGATACCACAGTGTCTCAAGACTAAAGTCTTTGACCAGTGTGTGTTGCCAGTGATGACTTACGGAACTGAAACGTGGTCGCTCACAATGGGTCTCATACGAAGGCTCAGAGTCACACAAAGGGCAATGGAAAGAGCTATGCTAGGAGTTTCTCTGCGTGATCGAATCAGAAATGAGGAGATCCGCAGAAGAACCAAAGTCACCGACATAGCTCTGCGAGTCGCTAAACTTAAGTGGCAGTGGGCAGGGCACATTGCTCGTAGAACCGATGGCCGATGGGGCAGTAAGGTTCTGGAGTGGCGGCCACGTACTGGAAGACGCAGCGTAGGGAGGCCCCCAACAAGGTGGACCGATGACCTGGTGAAGGTCACGGGAAGCCGATGGATGCGGGCAGCACAAGACCGGTCATCGTGGAAAGCCTTGGGGGAGGCCTTTGTCCAGCAGTGGACATCTATAGGCTGAGGAAGAAGAAGTACGCTTCAAGTTCAATGCGCTAGTGATTTATCTACCTTAGTTTAATATTATATCAATGGGTCTACAGTGAAACATAACTTACATTCGGATAATCTACAAACGTAACCAAAAATTTTTTTTAAACATTTTCGAATGAGTTTCTTTACATTTCAAGAACTGCTGCTGGTGTTACATGATGGATTAATATGACATAATACCAATATGCGGCAAACGGACGGTTAACTGCGTCGAGTGGTGGAACAATTCGACAGTTGCGGGTGTCGGCGTTTTGTGTGGCACCTAATGACCATTAGTGGCGAGTGGAGGACACTACTGTAGCGAGTGGCCGCCACCGAATACACGTGTGCGGCGCTTCTATTCAAAATATATTAAAATGTGTGTTAAGTGGCCGTCGCTGGCCACCGGTAGCTGTGGTCGGTGGCCCATTTGCGCCGAGCCTTATTGTTCTGATATACAAGGCTTGTTATTCGAGGATTTGTAGTTACATCCATACTAATATTATAAATGCGAAAGTAACTCTGTCTGTCTGTCTGTTACGCTTTCCCGCTTAAACCTCTCAACCGATTTTGATGAAATTTGGTACAGACAATCTTTAGACCCTGAGAAAGAACATAGGCTACCTTTTATCCCGGAAAAATTTGATGTTCCCGAAGGAAATCCAAAAAGCGCGATATAACCGCACTCCACGCGGGCGAAGCCGCAGGCGGAAAGCTAGTACATATATATTTCTGTAATACGCCGAATCAACCTAACACAATATGCACAAAACATAGACACGTGTCTGCAATAGCGAGTAAAAACGATGTGTCAAACAAATGTCAATTGAGAGCACTGACACAAGGACCTTTGTTAGTTGCATATTGGATTTCTCAATAATTCCTTTAGAGAAGAAAATTGATGCTGTAAGTAGCTTCGTCCGCGTGGAGTTCGGTTATATCGCGCTTTTTAGATTTTCCTCGCGAACAACAAATTTTTCCGGGATAAAAGGTAGCGTTCTTTCTCAGGGTCTAAAGATTGTCTGTGCCAAATTTTATAAAAATCGGTTGAGAGGTTTAAGCGGGAAAGCGTAACAGACAGACAGACAGTGTTACTTTCGCATTTATAATATTAGTATGGATGTCTACGCAACTGTCCTTTTTTTTTGGTATGGTTCACAGTTCTAAAGCAGCTCAACGATTTGATCTTGAAGCTGCTTTAGTTTTAAGTTGAGCTACAAATTCTGACATTTGCCACAATTCGTATTATATAATACTAGCTATCCGCCCGCGGCTTCGCCCGCGTGGAGTCCGGTTATATCGCGCTTTTTAAATTTCCCTCGGGAACATCAATTTTTTCCGGGATAAAAGGTAGCCTATGTTCTTTCTCAGGGTCTAAAGATTGTCTGTGCCAAATTTCATCAAAATCGGTTGAGAGGTTTAAGCGGGAAAGCGTAACACACAGACAGACAGACAGACAGACAGACAGACAGATAGACAGACAGACAGACAGACCGACAGACAGACAGAGAGACAGACAGACAGAGTTACTTTCGCATTTATAATATTAGTATGGATTATCCCCAGTACATAGTCAATATAACAAGAGTTGGTTAGTAATCCATACTAATAGTATAAATGCGAAAGTAACTCTGTCTGTCTGTCTGTTACGCTTTCCTGCTTAAACCTCTCAACCAATTTTGATGAAATTTGGCACAGAGAATTTTTAGACCCTGAGAAAGGACATAGGCTACCTTTTATTGAAAAAAATTGATGTTCCCGAGGAAAATCTAAGAAGGGCGATATAACCGAATTCTACGCGGGCGAAGCCACGGGCGGAAAGCTAGTATTTAATATGATATAAAAGTAAAACAACGTCCAATGATTGTATTAAACAATCTATTATACCTATTCAAATAGCAGTATAAATTTGTATACATTTGTGTGCACTGGCTAGACAGGACACCTTTTATTCTGTGTGGTTCTCTCCTCAAAAGATACATATCATTCATCCAACTCGGACACCTATTTTATTTGGTCTCCATAATATAGAGGTAATCAAAATTATGTCTGGACTTTGAAAGAAACTGTGACTCCTGAGCTTGTTTCGGGTTTTCTTCTCAGAGTAGTCAGATCGAGATCGCTGGGATCATCGAATTAATTAAAAAAAAAAAAATATTATTGCGGCTAAAAGTGTTTCTATAAACTTATTTACATAAAAAAAATCATTTATCATTCGTGTTTTCAGTCGCTTCGCTGCGCCGACTCGTTCTTCCGCTCCAATCTATGCGATACCATCGCTGTCAGAATTTAATTAAGACTTCTCCTTAAACCGAACGTAATTAATTCGACTTCATTTCATACCAATATCAGCGGTAATGGGTTTTTGCAATTTCTGCATAATATTCTTGAAGTGCGATCAGTTCTTGGGCGGAAGTATTTTGTTTGGTATCCCTTGTATACTTTGCTGTATATTATACATTTCTATATTGCTGTATATTATACATATCTATACATTTGTTTACGGCCCTAAAGCTTAACTTCTATGATGGCCGAATTGAATTATATTTTTCACTCTTCGTTTTCAAACAGGCTATCTTTGTACGGAACAAAAGCGAAGAAAAAATTGGATTTGTTATCCTTTAGAAAAAATAACTACTGTACTGTACTGACCGTGCCGTCTCAATATATTTATGAAAATCTTTTGTATGCTCATAAAAATATAAAATTGTTTAAAAAATACAGCGATGTCCATAATATAAATACTAGGAACAGGCATACATTTATTGTACCTACAACAAGGCTCAAGAAAATAGGTGGCTCTTTCAGATGCCAATATATACAATTTTACAATGGACTTCCAGAGGTGGTTCAAGATCTGAGCCTGAATAAATTCAAATCCTTCATTAAACGTAAGTTGTTTCAGAAAGCATTTTATAGTGTGAAGGATTATATTGAGGGCAAAAAGGCTTGGGCTTGAGCTGCGTCCGATTTCTATACACTGATTGTTCTTTGATTTTTCCTCTTGTAGTTTTAATATGTAATTGTTTATGTTATTAATTCAAAGCCTGTATTACACACTATGTAGCCAAGCATATTGTACGTTACGGAATTGTATCGCTGACAGAGGTGTTCGGCACTTGTACAGCTACACAGGAGCTAAACTTAGTATTCGGGAACACTGTTGGAGCTGCTGAACCTTGGACAAAACTATCTTAGCATTGTGTAGATTCAATTTCTTAGTATTGTATAATTACATGGCAAACGTGTGAGCACAACGTACGAATGTGCTGTAAGGCATTTATTTGTTGGGTTAGTCTTTTTTATTGACTTGATTGTGCTCTGGCCGTTGAGAGTATGTCATGCTCACTCAAATGTCTCGCTGATGGTGGCGTGTGTGTTGTCATGGTCATTGGTCATTAGGTTCAATATGGTTGAGCTGAATGATGCTGATCCATACGTCATGTTCGTGGACGGACGCCGTCAGAGGGCATTGGTCATCTCTTAGCTGCCACGGCGTATTTTAATTTCTGAATTGATTTTTGTGTGTTTTCCATAATGGACGCTCTCAGCGTACAATATATTTCTGCATCGTTCTTACACGGTTGATTTCAACATGAATGATGTAATCAAATATTTGTAACAATAGCTTGAAAATTTAAAGAGTGTCCATGGAGTTTCTTGCCCGTTCTTCTCCATAGGTACCTACTCTTTGGAATGGGCGACTAGCTTCATCTTATTGACTGACCGACCTTCTGACAATTCAAAAGTGCCTGTAACTGGTTTATTTGAAATAAATGCTTTGATTTGATTTGAGTTTTTTCCAAAATCAAGTAGTTATCAATGTCAAAAACTTTTAGAACGAATGACCCGAAAAGGTCAAAACGAAGTTTGCAATCGTGGCCCTCAAAGACATTACGATAAAACACTAAATGATTAAGTTAAAGGTATTTGTGAAAGTGAACACATTTATGTCCAAGCTGCTACTTAAAAAAAACATCATTAGAAGCATCCATTATAATATGTATAACTAAAGATAATCGTACTCATCGCATTGTACATATCGGAATGGAAATACTATAGGTCTGAGTACACAAAAATATACGATCACACATTATAAAGCTATATTTGCACTTGCGGACCAGACGACATATAACAAAAAAATTGTTTATTGTATAACAGGAAAATATGACAGTAAAGGGAGGAAGGATTCCTATATTCAATCGTTTGTTTTAAAAGGCCGCAAATTAGTATTGCATGGTATATTATTAGGTCTATTTTACGTTAAACAAATATTAACTTTATTTCGATGACAATTACGATGACTTTAGAGTGACTAGCATTATTGAGAAAATTATGAAAATATTAGAATTTATAGTTGTAGAAGTGTTAACTGAACTTTCATTATCAACCTTTTTTATCATTCCACTGCTGGGCACAGGTCTCCTCTCATACAGAGAAGGATTGAGCGTAATCACCACGCTTGCTCAATGCGGGTTGGCGATTTCAGACTTAGAGTCCAGGTTTCCTCAAGATGTTTTCCTTCACCTTCAGTCATTGATATACTTAAAAAGTACATATAACTTTAGAAAAGTTACATTGGTACTTGCCTGACTTGGAATCGAACCCGCGCACTCATACTTGAGAGGCTGGTGTTTTAACCACTAGTCCACTACGACTTTATTATGAGTTAAAATTATTGTTCCAAAAACTTGTATTTGTTTTCATTTTTGGCAAAGTAGACGCGATTGCAAATTCAATTCTGCCGTTCAGTGCCCTGTTTTGAAGGGTCTCCGAATCTATCACATGAAATTAATTATTATTGTAGTAATATTGTCAATCAATTTCATTTCATTTGACTGACATTCAACTTGCGCATCTATGTATCAATCACCTAAATATATTGACAACTGCAATTGATCGTTTCGGGGATTGTTTAGAAGTTTCTTTTGAAATTGCTAGAAGCTAGCTCGAACCCTATCGGAATAAAAGCAGAGCATCTTTTTTTGTCTTGGCCTTACTAATTCATTCTTCTTTTTTTTTTAATAATTATAAACTAGTGCTTGACTGCATGCAAACACAAACAGTTAAGTGAATATTTTAATAAACTAGCGCGCTTTACCACTAAAGATTGCATCACCGCTTACCATCAGGTGGGATTGCAATCCCACCTGATGGTAAGCGGTGGTAAGCGGCACTTAAAAAGCTTAGTGAATAGGAAAGAAGACGGCCATAGAGCGAGGTGATGTAATGTTAAACCCCACAACACGACCAACGATGCTGTGCCAGAAGGAGATCGATCTGCAGATCCTCCACGACCAAACTCACGACACAACAACATTTGGTGCATCGTACCCGGCACACATCGCAACATAACTGCTCAGACCAGTCCGCCGTACGACTTCTACTTATTGACATGGTTTTTTTTTGTGTTCTAACTTATATATTCCATGGTGCTCAGTTTAGTTGTATGATTATCCTGTACGAATCATGATACTTTTTTTTCTCTCTTCTTCAACTATGTAGCATCATGTGTGCAATCAACTAGACATTTATGTTGATAGTAATCTAAGACTTATCTAAGCACATAGCCATTACGTCTGTTCACAAGTGACTGCTAATAAATCTGTTTCTTTCCGCTGCATTAATTAGGAGATTATGATTGACTCAATAGGGTTATCAATTTTTATATTTTTTTTTATCATTTGGATAAAATCCTGTGTTTACGTCTTTAAACAGTGGGAAACATCTAGACCATAAGATCATAATGATATATGGGAACATTAGTGAAGCGACTAACATCATGGATTAGCATTTGCCAAATATTTAGTAGTTTTTAAACTAGAATTAGTCAACTTTATATTTATTTGACATTCACTTTTAGCTCTTATCAAAAATTGTTAACATTAGAAGATCTAAGAATACACCACAGTTACATTAATTTAAATGTTACGTTGATATATTCGTTTATGGTCGAGGTATTATATTGTGACAATGTTATTTATTTAGTATTCACAAATTCCACAGCTCTACACACACACACACTCACATACATACATTGACCCTCCTAGGAACACTGTGCGAACTACTAGCTACTCGTAGTTGTTTTTTGTTTCAATTGTCTGGGTAGTAGTTATTCTCACACTGATACCCTGTATTGTCCCTCTCGAATCTCTAAACTGAACTCTCCCGATGAATTTTAAGTCTTTCGATCCCGGACTAATGTGGATCACTGCCTCTTTGTTTCAGCTCAGCTTACCATCTTCCACGGGATCTGCCGCGAAGCCTTCTGGCTGTATCAGGGCCACACGTCATGACTATTTTGGCCCACTGCACATTGGATATGCGATAGATAATTGTCAATAAAATGAAGAATCCCTCAGCAACGGTAGAAGACAGATCCACAATAATTGCTTAAGATATTGAAAATATTTTTGACTAAAAGATATTAATAAAGCTTACCCTTGATTGTAACCACAAAAAGATCTTTCCTTATTCAAAGAACGAGATAAACATAGAATTATAAACGAAGAATTTGGATTTATATTAAAAGAGACGCATTAATTACCTAAATGTGAATATTATCTTGGTCTATTGACCAATAATATTATATAATAATAAAATATATTTCTTTCATTGGATTATTTTTGTGTTAATAGAAATAATTGAACTTATTAACCAGTCTTTATACAGTAAGCAAAATACTAATAATAAAAAAATTACACGGAAGTATATGTAAAAAAATACGTAAAAGATTCGTAGCGTATTAGAAAATTGGGCCACATAGATGTCAACAGGAATATTGTCCAATAAGGCTGGCATCATTGCCGCATTGTCTGATGATGATACTGCTTCGTTCAAAAGCAGTTCACTAGCCGAGTCGCAATATTTCCAAAACCCAAAAGGCAACTTGGACGCCATGTTCCTACCAACTCGAACATAATGAGTTAGGAATACTGAATACCAAATTAGTATCAAATTGCTATGTATTTGATCGAGGAAAATATCAAACCTTACAATATGGGCTCACGATTTTTTCATTTACAGTATTTTGATGATAAAATATTGGCAATATGCAAATTAAATTGAGAAAAAAAATTAAATATTGGTAAACGTACGGAATTCTCCTTAACTCGTTTAAAAATATAAAATTGCCACAGCGGTCGATAAAGCTGTTGAAATTAAGAAGATGTAGGTAGTGTAAAATTGACGAAAGATATTCTCTCAAATAAATAAAACTATATATTGACTTACCTTTACTAAGTTTATACGATTCTTCTTCAGTCATTTTTTTATTAATTTTACTAACTATACAACAATCACAAATTAAAAAACTAAACAGTGAATCTCGTTTTTTTTTCCTTAAAGGATTTATGTTTATCACCAAAATCTAATAATACCGGTTCTATTTTTTATTTAAATTTAAATTTAGAGCGCGTGGTCTGCGCGCTTGTGATACGCGCGCGCTACTTCTCAATAGACTTGATTGTTTATTTTTTTTAATAACCGGCAAAGGCATGTCAGTCAATGCCATTGCACACCGGACAGTTGCGTAATAGCAAATGCTTTGCAATATTTGCAGTATAATAGAGTTGGTGTTTGAGTGGATAGGTAGTCAAGAGGGCCTACAGAAGGTTGGTGAACATTTTCAGGGTTCTGTAGCTCACGTCTATGAACCCTTATAATTTCGTAATGCCCATTCATATGCTCAAATACCACGTTGACATAGTGCTAAAATAAAATCATGAGTTAGATGTTGTTTGGGGTACCTCCCATATACGTAGAGCGGGGATTTGTTTTTCTCACGTATGAGAATTTAGAGCACTTTTAAACTAGTATTAAAGTTTTAGTATTAAAGAAGAAATTTAAATTTCTCGAGTACCAATTTGCATAAATACGGACAATTATAATAGGATGATATTATGAAATATATTCTAACTCATAAAATGGTCACCTAGTTATTATTTATGTACACTTAATAAGATTTATTTGAAATAAAGGTGATTAGGCTATTATGTGTCACCATTTTATGAACATTAGATGAATTGCTAATTATTTGCTGGTATTTTAGGAAAATAATCGTTTTTAAATGTATTGATTTAAGTGGCTATATTAGGCCCCTTGTTGAAAATGCTTATTCGTTAAAAAAGTATACATGTCGTATTCCTAAAAATGATAAAGTATAATGAAATTGGATACAACCATCCAAAATACTTTACAAAAACTTTCACTGTTGAAAATGGACCCATTTGTACAGCGTTTAGTATGATGACAGCTGTTAGCAAACACATGCATCACATCTTCCCACCCTTGCTTCGGGATAATGAGTGTAGACGTCACGTATATGTAGGTACACATTACGAAGGGCTTGCTTAACACTCGCAATATATCGTGTACTTTTCCCGGCTTGTATTTCCTCAACCGTAGTCAAGATCGTAATGAACCTGTACGTATGAGCGCTGCGACATTTATTTTTTTTAAATGTCGGAGTCTCATGCTGAGATAGGAGCCTTTTGGTCTCGTATAGGAATTCATGATATATTTTTCTGTTTTTTTTCCCTTTGTTATTATTTTTAGTTTCGTTTAAGTTATATTATCTTCCTGAACGAGTAAAAAATTTTTTTTCTTTTCTTTCTATGACAGTCAAACTGTTTGTTTACTTCTACCACGTCTTATTCAGTAAATATGAGAAATGTTTGGTTATTCGTTTGAAATTCTCATTCTAAGGCCTGATTTTTTATAGTCAAATACTAAAAAGTAAAAACTGCCATTAAGCAGATAAAAAACAATACTTAGACACAATAAGAGATATGTACATAATATGTAAATGAGATAACAAATATGAAGTTTAAATGTGTGTGAAAATGTATATATAAAAGTTGCAAGTAAGGGTGTATGTATGGGAGTGTGTGCTGTTTTACGGAAACTATGCCAATCTGTTATAGTTATTATTTAGATGACATTTATCTGACTATCCATAATTTAGCCCTGAAAGCAATAAAAACTAGAATTCTTTGTAATAATCAAGTATAATAATATAATATAATAAATAAGTCCACTTTATTTACATCATAATTTCAAACAATTTTGTCATCCATTTTTTCGGTTGTTCCACCTGAAAAAACAATGTATACATTAATTAATGACATTAAAATTATTGATCAAGACAACTAAACCGATTGTGTAAATAATGATTCTCTCAATAGTCAGTTTTTTTACTTATAAAAAAAAATAACACTGGGTTAATTATGTAACACACTGACCATCTCATCGTTAATCCCAGTCGCATCCAAAGCTTTCTCAGCTTTGGAGTCTGGGGTCCACATTACCAGTCTAACTGCTGATTTTGGTTAAACTTCGATATTTTCCGTAAAGCAACTGCCGTCTGACCTCCACAACCCGAAAGCGATATCGAAGCATTGCAATTAGACCAATTGATAGCCTTTTGAGGATTCCAACAACTCGTACCGAGTGCCATTAGATGTTGGTATGGCAACCAGGACTAACGGCGCTTTCCGAGGCACGACCAGACCAGTGCAAACATACGATTCATGCAACCAAATATTTGGACTGCACGTGGATCAACCCGTGCCTCCTTGCGCAGTGGCAGCGTTCGCTACCGCTACTGAGGCTGTCAATTATGTAACACACTAACATTAGTAAAGGTTTCAAGTTAGAGAGATCGATCACATTCATGTTCTAATACTACGTTATTGAACAAATCAATTTCCCGAACATAAAGATCAACTTCATCAAACTCGAGTGGAGACCGTGTCTCGGCAAACATAGCGTAGGACGCCCTTGGGCGAGATGGAGCGACGACATCAAAAAGGTGGCTGGTAGTGGCTGGCGGAAAACTGCTCATGATCGAGCTTGTTGGCGTGCCTTGAAGGAGGCCTATGTCCAACAGTGGGCGAGTAGAGGCTGATGATGATGATGAAAGATCAACTAGCTGCGCCCTACGGTTTCACTTGCATAACTTTCCACCCCAAAAATATTTTAGGTATTAAACCTATTAATAAACTATTTGTGTACCACATTTGATCTAAATACGTTAAGAATTTTTGGCTCGAGAGAGTAACTTACATAGTACATCTGTTTCAACACAAACTTTCGTGTTTATAATATTAGCAAGATAAAATAGCAATATTCTTCTAAACACGTAAATATACCATAAATAAACTTCAAAATCAAGTCTTGGTGGCCTAGTGGTTAAAACACCAGCCTCTCAAATATGACTGGGCGGGTACGATTCCAGATGAGGCAAATAGCAATGTAACTTTTCTAAGTTATATGTACTTTCTAAGTATATCTTGGACACCAATGACTGCTTTACATTGTGAAGGAAAATATTTTCAGAAAACCTGGACTTTAAGTCTGAAATCGCCAACCCGCATTGAGCAAGCGTGGTGATTACGCTCAATCCTTCTCTGTATGAGAGGAGACCTGTGCCGTATAGTGGGATGATAAAAAAGTTGATGGTGATCCTTCAAAATATTTGAAAATGTGTTACGTAATCAGGGTACAGTTTATATGAGTGGCAATTTCTTTACCGTCAGTTTCTTCCGGTGGTTCGTTCCATTTCTGTCTTTCACTGGTACCGAATATAAGATAAAATGTATTTCCCGCAATATATATCGCAGATGCTATGTAGAATACTTTGCGCCATTCATTAGGGTCCGTCTGTAAATGTAAGAAAGTAATTTATCAAGAGCGAGAGATTTTCACGATTTTCATTACTGAGATGCTATCGATACAAAAATCCATAAGCTAGGGGTACATAATGAAATGAAACAGTACAAAACAAGAAAACAATACTGCAGCTATAGTTCATCGTTCAAATAGTTACCTAAAGGTAAACAAAAACACTACCTGATTTAGTTTTCTGACTAAATGTAATACCACCCACTGCAGTTGTCATGCTACATTACAGTTGTACTCCCCAACTTAGCAACGTTACAATACCTAGTCGGTTACCTAAGTCGAGTGATTTTTAGAAACATCTCCTTTAATGAGTTTAGTTTTTTTTTTCATTTAAAAAAAGGATATTTACATTAAACCAATGGACAAATTGAGAAAGTGCATTGTTAACTTCGTCAAAATTTGCTAGCTGACGCTTGACTTTAAAATAAGAGAAGTGTCATACGTCAACAATACTATGTTGTGATTATCCCTCTCGTGATGAGGTAGGTCATTAATATAAATTACAAACAAGAAACGACCTATCATTGAGCCCTGCGGAACGCCCATGGTGATCGCAGATCCTGCAGATATCTTGCTATTAACATCAACCCTCTGAATTCGATTATTCAGATAAGAAGTCAGAAGGTCGAAAGCTCAAACCATAATGGTATAATTTCCTAATAAGAATATCATGATGTACGCAATCAAAGGTCTTGGACGAATCACAAAAATACCAAGAGCATCTTGCGATTCCTCTCAGGCTTCAAATAAAACAGTGAAACATCAATACTATTCCCTTTCTTTACCATTAAAACACTAGAAATTGTGATTTAGTGGTACCAAGTCCGGCTTACAAATTCTATGTCATGGAAAAGTCATTACCATTACTCTCAAAATGATGAAAGAAGAATTTCGTAGAAATGTATGATAATTATCAACCCGCATTTGGCCTGCGTAGTAGATTATGGCACACCCTCTCACTATAAGAGGAGGCCTCTGTTCCAGTGTTTATTACATAGGCTAATAATGCTATTACTGTGTATGTGACAGCGTCTACTGACCTCATCTTTTAGCACGACTCCAGCAACCAGAGGCGCTATGATAGATATGATGTTGGCGGCCATGTTGGTGATACCCAGCAGAGTGCCCACGTAGTTAGGAGCCATGTCCAGGTGCACCAACTGTTAGTAGATCAGATTATTAGTTTAATTGCGCAAAAATGATGCTTAAGATCGCGCGAAATGCAGAAGATTGAACAAGAAAGCGGACCCCGAACTCCAACGCGAAAGCGGCGGATGCAACTGATGACTAAAAACATTATGAAATCAATATTAATAATGGGCTTCCATGCAACAGACTTGATTTTTATAGTTAATGATACGGAACCCTTGGTGCGCGAGTTCCACTTACACTTGTCAGGCTTTTAGGTCCAAGTTCACTTCTTATTTTTTCTCTTTTGCTAGGAACTGATTTATTACATCTTTTTGGGTTTTCATTAATATTTACAAGTAAATAATCTTAAAGACTTTTTTTTTGAATTTTACGAATTTGTAACGAATTTATGGTCGAAAATCCTCAATTTAATTTAGTATAGCCTGATAAACTCTTTATGGAGCTTCCACCAATATTCACCGTTTGACATTGGTTCAAGTTGCAATACAACACTTTACTTTAGCCAGTCAACCGCTCTTGCCTGTGCAGTGGTTCCTTTATGAACCTGAAGTTTGCAGAAGAAAAGATGATCATACCATAAGTCCAGTAATGTGTCCGACATTAACTCCAACTACAATAGTTAGAAGAACGACTACTAAAGTAACGTTCCCAGCTGGTACGTATGACAGGCCGATCAGGGCGATGGCTGGACCGTAGAAACCTGATGAAGATTATATCCACACATTTTATTTCTTTGCCAAAAGTTATTTAACATCATAACATTCCCTAAAGCATCTCATGTTGTTTATTGTAGGTCATCTCACTCGGTCAGTCTCTGCACTTCTTGTCATGGATAAAGTAAATAATTCTATGAATGCGTCTAAATTTTCACAGATTATGCAAATAACAACATAATGTTAAAATATGATTTTTATTTATCTCGTTTACCTATACAAGATAAATAAAAGTCATATTTTACTCAAGTCCGACTCACACCTGGTCGGTGTTTAAAACGCCATGCACACTTTTTACTTTTCTGGGAACCGGTTTATTACATGTTTGGGTTTTCTATTAATATTTACAAGTCATTTATCCTCAACACTGTTTATCTTCCTCAAGTTTTTTCCTATACACGTGAACACAGAATACGCATTACTTTTTAAACCTCTACAAAGGGGAAAGCCCCTTCAATGATGTCTATATGAACATCAGCTACCTGTGGAATCATACTCGCCTATAGAATTAGAAAGTTTCCTCGTTGCTGTAACACTAAGGTACTTCCTGTTCGTGAGGTAGTCAGACATGTAGCCAAAGGGGAAGCTCAAGATGTACACAGCCAAGTACGGTAGAGCAGACATCACGCCATTCTGAATAGGAAAAAGGTTAATTATTTCAATCGGAATTGATATTGTTTTAGTAACATTCAAGTTTGGTTATCTATTTCATTGGTGTAATGATTATTCACTTTTGAGTTAGGAAATAACAGAACACTCTGTATTATGTACTACATCATATAAATTACGGAACATAAATTTGAAGATTTTACAATGGCTGCTCCTATCGGTATGAAAGATCTTTTGTAGACAACCTTTAGATGGACCAAGGAGAAGGAGAGACAAATAAAATAAGCAGAGTGAAGTCGAATTAAGATTAAAAGTAAATGAAACAAAAGGTTTATTGCAGAAACTTTTACAGTAAATCTAACAAATCAATCTCCTTTAAAAGGAAAGATATATCAGTACAAGGAGGCCGCGCTCCTCAATGACAAATTATGAAATAAAAAGAAATGAAATAAATCAAAAAGAGAAAAAGGTAATAATAATTCAAAGATAGAATCACAAGTCATTTAATTAATACAGTAAGACATTTAATTATTGCTGCAATAATTAAATGTCATACGTCTTCGGCTACATAAATTGTCAGATGTAAAATGTGATATCGGAAGTTTGTACATCTGGTAAAAACTCTGTATCAGTATCAAATATTTATTTTTGTGCAAAAATGACAAGTTTTTTTGCCGAATAAGCGTCATGTGTGGGATCTTTTGGTATTTCTTTAATTTGAATAAATCTGCTGCTGAGGCCCATTTATTGATTGTAGAAGCTTATGGTGAAGCTGCTTTAAGCGAGAGAAGTTGTCGTGAGTGGTTTCAAAAGTTAAGAAACTGTGAAGACAAAGAACGTAGTGGAAGACCGAAATCGTACGAAGACACAGAATGGGATACATTATTGGAGGAAAATAGAAGGACGAGGAAAAACGCGCCCATTACTACTCCAAATATGACAACTTTTTTCTGCTACATGATAATGCTTGTTCCCATGTTTAAAAAACGGCGGAAACTTATTTGTACACCTACTATTATGTTAAAGGTGACTACTTAGAACACAAAATATAATGTGGGAGTACTCCCACATTTTTTTTGAACCAAAGACAATTGGAAAATAATAGCTTTGTGTAACGACGTTTCTTTAACAAAATTACGTACTTACTGCTTTTATATCCACCCCCCACACTTTCTTCATGTATGAAGGCATCTCCGTCATGAGAGTCCAGTATCCCCAGTTCTGACTGCAATGCAGCACGATCAGCGATATAAACGGAACAGACGTCCATATGGCCTTCCATGGAGTTTTTAACTTCTGAAGCAAGAATATAGTTACTTGGGGTTAAAAAAGTCAGTGGTAAGGGCCAAATGTTCAACTGCTTTTCAATTATATTTAGTTTAGGCACATGACTCGTTATTTTGTTTAAATGTCTAAGAATGTTATAATGTACCTTCGGCTCTCCAACCTGCCCCAAAGAGGTTTGTATGTACAGGCGTTCTTCCGGACTGATTAACTTTGACTTCTGAGGGGAGTCCGACCCCACCAAGCAGTACAACACTACCCATGCTACCCCAATTGCTCCATTTACGTAGAAAATTACTTCCCAGCCCCATGCGTCTGCTATAAAACCTGATATGAGTAGCTGAATTGCGTTGCCCAGATGAGATCCTGGAAGCAAACATCTTATTTCGAATGATTCCCAAAACACGTTTGTCCTACAGTAGAAAAAAATCGTCATCATTCTCTTGTCTCTCTCCAGATACCTGTAGTTAGCGTAACTTGTCTTTTTCTCCCATACTATTTGATTAGTTGTCATCTCAGTATTTACCCCTTGTGACGTCCACTCGTTACAAGGTTAAGTATTTGATGTAATAAAACGACCATAGTCAAAAGTACCTACTATCCGCACCGGTTGGCGATCCGTTCGCTACTGTATATACCATTGATTTATACATTAATCATCACAACCCCTTGTCTAATAAGAAACCTTTTCTACGTTACTTTTCAGTTACCGGTGTCAGTTTCAAACTCTCTTCCAGATCCCACACGAAATGAAATTCTTAAGCTGGAAGCTTGTAATTAGCAAATTGTGCTATCAATTAATGATATTCATGGTAATTAATCAGTCTGTAAGCTTTCTGTAAGAATAATATAAATAAATAAATTACTCTTAGCATTCTGCATGTTTTTTATTCAACCTTTTGCGGCTCAAAATCCTGATCCAAATAAGACAGCAGATCTATTTATGGTTTTATTTATCTTCTTGGAAAGGAAATGCGGCAGTTGTAGAATAATTATAGACATATAGTGTCGCTTACGCCATTTCATTTCACAATTTTGGGTGATTTTAAAATATTTTCCTAGACGATACTGTGGAACTTATGACTGAATCTGAGTTCAATCCATACTAATATTATAAATGCGAAAGTAACTCTGTCTGTCTGTCTGTCGGTCTGTCTGTCTGTCTGTCTGTCTGTTACGCTTTCCCGCTTAAACCTCTCAACCGATTTTCATGAAATTTGGCACAGACAATCTTTAGGTCCTGAGAAAGAACATAGGCTAAATTTTATTCCGGAAAAATTTGATGTTCCCGAGGGAAATCTAAAAAGCGCGATATAACCGAACTCCACGCGGGCGAAGCCGCGGGCGGAAAGCTAGTAATTTCATATATATTTTTTAAAGGCATTCTTACCTGAATTGATCATGGCTCCTGTTCGGCTCTTCTCCTCAACTGGCGTCCATTTACCTATCAGGTTGTATATTGAAGGCACTACAAGCCCTTGCGATAGACCTTGAACAACACGGCAGGCACACACTAGTTGCCATCCACCCTGGAAGTTAAAGGCAGGTAGGTAAGCCTTTTTTAATTTGATGACATGCCTTAGAAAGTCGACAGACTGAAGCTGCAAAACCTGAGGATACCAAGGCTTACTAAAAGGTTTGAGTGAATAAACTTGGTTGAAAGATTATGCAAAATTAGGGGCGTGGGAGATATAATATAAATCGTGTATATACAAATAAGTTACATTTTCCTTTCGAAGTCAGCAATGTCCATTTAGTTACAAGTGAAATCGCTTTGTTTGTTTTTTTTTATGTGTTTTATTTATTTTAAGTCTACTGATAGTGTTGCTTACTGAACTGTCGACGCAAGTGTTCTTATCGTCATCCGTATCACTAGGCATCTTGTTAAAGTTTCTTGACGGAATACTCTTGACATGTTATACAGAACAAAAAGTTTTGATCGTAAAAAAATAAATCGTAAACGTATGACTTGTGAGATTTATTTCATCGAAGTTATTTAATTTACTTATTGCATTAAAATAAAATAAGTTGAACATTTCGGATACTTATGTAGCGGTATGTATAATGCTACATTGGAACTGCGCGATATAGTGAAGTCATGCATATTCAGCTTCGTGCAAGCAGAATTCACTAGGCAACTAGCATACATAGAACTTCCATACATCAATCGGCATCATAGTTACCCACCAGACAACACTCGTCTGGTTGATCTCTCTTTTCTATGGGGGATAAGTGAATTTATACCCTGTTCCTAATAATTCTATACTTACATAGTAAGCGGTAAAAGGCACTAAGAGTGATACGACGGCATTAATAGCAATCGCTAAGGTAACAAGGACCATGCCGCCATATCTGGCGGCCATCTCACCAGCCGGGATCTGCAGTATAATGTACCCCCAGAAAAATGATGAGAGGATCACGCTTTGAGTCTGCATACTCCAATCGAAAGACTGAAAAATGTTAACATGATTACTTAAATTTTTAATCATATAAACTAAACAAAATCGTCTTTAATACTTTTTTGATATATTTTTATATTGTAAACGTAAAACAATTATTTAATACCATCTGCGCCCAGAGGTTTCTCCCATATAAATTTGGATCCCGTAGGCATATTGACGAAAAGAGTAACTTATGAATGTAGTCTAGTAATACTAAACTATCTTTGAACCAAATGTCATCCAAATCCGTTCAATAGTTATAGCGTGAAAGATTTAGAAACATCCATCCACCCATCATCATCATCATTATCAACCTTTTTATCGTCCCACTGCTGGGCACAGGTCTCCTCTCATACAAATACATTATATTATTTATACAATTTATAATATTAGAACGATAGGAAATACAACGATTATTTTTACCATAAACACAACAATGTCACATTTCACTATCGAGACGAATACATACGACAGAAAAAAAAAATAATAATAAAAATAGCGTACGTAGGTGTTCTGTCAATTTCAGCTCAAATATCTGACGTTTGAATAGCGATTCCAAATTTGAATATATTTCAAAATTAGGCTTGTGTATTTAATTAAGTGTTTCATTTTTGTTTTCGCGGAATTTGATTTCCTTTGAGATCGTTCTTTTCACAATATAGAAATCTGAAAAGAACGGTTTATTAACGAAAACGAATTCCACCGTGTCTTCAACGCTGCAGAAATGACTCGACGGATTTTTTATTTAAAAATAGGGAGAAGCTACTAAGAAAACACGTTACGGTCTTGATTCCAACGGTTTCGGTCTGGAAATTAAAATCGAAAATTTAAATTTTGATAATTTTGATTATTCGTCAACGCGGTACATAAGTAATTAAGTACTTCATTATATGCTCCACGCTTATCGCCATCATCATTCGCAAAACTTTCTTGTCATCATAAAGAAATAACGATACATAAGATAAGATTTTAAAAAAGAAAAAGAAAAGTAACATATCAGATCAAATCTTACTGTTTTTTTATCAGACTGAAGAACTGATATTGCAGAGTTATTTTTTTTCTTTAAGTCAAAGTAGATTTTTATTCTATCTCCTCGATCATGAGGTGTCATAACTCAACTTTTAATTTTTCTGTTAGTACTTACATTTTCAAGAGTGCTATCCGTCATGACAACTATAGCCATGCTCATGTTGACCCTCATGCTGTATGCTATCAGTAGAGCGAAGAACAACATGATCGTCTGGACGTGGCGGATGGCACATAGCGCTGCTAACAATAAACATTGGGTGAAGTAATGAGCATTGCGTACGGAGGACGGGTCTGAGCAGTTGTGTTGCGATGTGTGCCGGGTACGATGCACCAAATGTTGTGTCGGTAGTTTGGTCGCGGAGGGTTTCCAAAACAATCTCCTTCTGATGCAGCCTCGTTGCTCGTGTTGTTGGGTTTAACATTGCATCACCTTTTCCGGGGTGGAAATCCTCAATGGATGTCCGACGCCCTAGGGTGGGCGACGGCGTCTGTCAGACTCTTACTGACTAAAACCGCCCCGGTGTCTCTTCTATCACGAGCGCGCGTGGGGCCGCGGGAGTCTAAATTCTTCCACGGCCCCACAACCTCGTGCTGGCCCAGCCTGTCCAGGCCTCGTCTCACACCAGTTGCTACACACTCGGAGAGCGTGTGCTGCGCCGTGTCCTCGCCGCATTGGACGCAGTGGTGGCACCGAGCGTCTGGCTCCCTGCCTAAGCGACGCAGGTACTTGCCGAAGCAGCCGTGCCCTGACAGTACCTGCGTCATCTTAAACGATAGGGAGCCGTGCCTTCTCCCGAGCCAGTCGTCGAGTACTGGCTGGATCTCCTCGACGGTAACATTACATCACCTAGCTCAACTGCCGTCTTCGTTCCTAATCACTAAGTTTTTTAAGTGAATATGCTTAATAAACTAGCGCGCTTTACCATCAATGATTGCATCACTGCTTATCATCAGGCGGGATTGCAGTTAAGGACTAGTTTATAAATATAAAAAAAAATGTAATCGCCATTATATATTTTGTAGTGTTAAACGTATTTTTCAAGAAATTTATTTTTTTGCTTTACAACGAAGTACATAATATACAGGAGGATTTTTTAGTCACCGTCCAAATTTTTTCTAGGCGTTAGGTATCATTCACTAATTCCATTTTTGAAAAAAACGGCACCTATAATTATCATATTAAATCATTTTCTGGAGAAAATTATCCGCTCTGTATGGTCAATAAATTATGCTGGCAAGCACGCAATTAGTATTTGTGCACTCAATGAATCATCAAGCTACTCGTATTCTTTTACATCCGCGGCCGCGCCCCTACACACCTGCGGGCTGCACAAGCGCGACATTTCTGTTAAGTCGGCCTCGGCCCCCGCACGCTCAATCCTGTGTGACGCTAGCACCCCTACTTCCCTGTTCCCGCGCACTCTGGGGGCGGTGCCGCGCGTGATTTGTTTGTACAGGCCTTGAACGACGCAGACGCTGTTCTGCGTCAGCCTACTGCGAGTGGCTGATCACACACCCCGAAGCTAACATTTTGTGGACTGACGAGGCACAGTTTACTCGTGCGGGGCTGTATAATTAGCATAATTACGTAACATTGATTGTCATTTCAAACCCCACACATGATACGAGAAACATATCACTAAGTGCGGTTTAGTGCAAATGTATCGGCTGCGATCACCATTGAAGAAAGACTGACCGGGGGCACGTACCTAGATATGATACACACTTGATTATTTTTGTGTTGTGTTGTTTGTGGGGTGAAATAAAACGACTACTTAGTGGATGTGGTGGAAGCCCAAAGCCTAGACATAAAGACGTTAAAAGAGCAAATTGTACGTGCATTTGACCAAGTGAAAAGTGACACTGTAGTGCTCAGCAAAGTTAAAACGTGCAAGACTCTGTTTGGAGAGGGACGGTAGGGATTTTGAACATTTATTAAATTGTTATTATGATTGTTCTGAGTTTGATTTTGATTAAATTTTTTATTATCGGTACATAAGTTGTTTCATTTTTTTTAAATATGCCTTATATTTAAATAGCAAAAAGTTCTGGCACGGTTTTAGTAAGGTTTACAGTTGGTCCTTATTTATGTATTTTTTTATTTACTTAATTGATTACTTTCTAACAATAGTGAACATAGCATAAATTGTTTGCTAATTGACGGTCCTAACTTAGGACCGTCAATTAGCTTCATACATTCACGGGCTTAGGACCCCTAAGCCCGTGAAAGTATGAAGGGAAAATTTGCATCTTTGTTTACGATTGTGTTCAATGAACTTTGGGGGCTTCTGGCCCGCGCAGTTACCGAGCGCGTACGCACGGCGCGATATCAACAAACATCAACTTTTTATAGATAACTTTGTGAGGTGTTATCCTTATCTAATATTTTTGTATTGAGTGATACTAAAAGAAAAAAAAAACACGTATTAAAAAAAATGTTTTCGCCAAAGATACATTTTATTATTTATAATATAACGAAATTTGGACGGTGACTAAAAAATCCTCCTGTATAAATGATTTGATTGTAAGGTTTATATTTTATGTTTTTAGTGAAATGACTTTGTATCATTTACAATCTGTTTTAATACAAACAAATTGCCATCATCACAAAGTGTTTGATGAAATAATAAAATATATGATCTTTTTCATTTAATTATATATTTATTTAGTATAATACTCGACATACAACATATGTACAAATAACATTCCGGTAGAGGTTTTTTGTACGTCCGACATACTATACAATACAAATATTAATATTATTAAAAAGGAAGAGCGTTGAATTCAGTTGAAAAGCAGTGAAGCAAACTTTCTTTTCATTTTCTTGTGTTTGGATGGCTCAAAACTTAGCACATTCAGTCTTCAATATTTTCACTACTAGAAAACAGGCATCCTCTATTCTCCTGTGGGAGGGAAGGATTCATCTACTTAACTTTTATAATTCGGTGCAAATGGGCTATCAACCACAGCCACCTATGGCCAGCGAAGGCCAGTTAACACACTTTTAAATATTGTATTTTGTATTGACGCGCCGCACACGTGTATCCGGTGGCGGCCACTCGCTACAGTAGTGTCCGCGACTCGCCACTAATGGTCATTAGGTGCCACACAAAACGCCAACACCCGCAACTGTCGAATTGTTCCACCACTCGACGCAGTTAACCGTCCGTTTGCCGCATATTGGTATTATGCCGTATTAATCCATCTTGTAACACCAACACCAGTTCTTGAAATGTAGTCAAATTCATTCGAAAATGTTTAAAAAACTTTTTTGATTACCTTTGTAGATTATCCAAATGCAAGTTATGTTTCACTGTAGACCAGTTAAAATTGGATGCACCTAATACAGGCGGCGACGGCATCGTCTACGTCTTCTGCTTATTAACAAAAGCGCAAGCAAACTTTCACAATCAGAATCAGATATTTTATTTGTAGAACATAGGTAGGTAAAATACAGATGTGATGTCAACATAAAATGAACAATATGTTTTGCCGTTGAAGGCGTACATAAATATTCACATTAAAATTATTATAAAATACAATTAAATTTAAAAATAAATAATACTAATATATTCAAAATTAAGTAAAACAAATTCAGAACAATTATCAAAACAAAATATTGGGTAGGTACAGCACAAAACATCATTAATAAAATAATTATAAATTCAACCTTGTAATAAACATTTAAATTAAATCAGACTAAATAAAAAAAATCCTTAATAATAAAATTGCCCTTATATTAATATTGATCTTCCAAGTAAGAGTTTCCGTGTCAGAATCCATCTTCAGACTGCCTAGCAACGAGCGGGTTATAAAGTGTGGCGGCTTCCAGACACCGCTGGCTCTCGCTCGCTTCTGACACTTTTAGAAATGTGGCGGTAGCGCGCGACAGACACCGGTGGCTGTGGTCAGTAGCCCATTTGCGCCGAGCCTTAACTAGGGTGTATATGCTAAGCAGGCAATTAGATACTAAGAAATCACCTGAATTATGCTTTCTGTAGTCGTAAGGTCGACCAAACAGTGGTTTTTGCTGTTTAAGAACAGTCGTAACACTTCTTGATGGTCCAAAACTTCCATTTCTGTTACGAAATGAATGTTAAATAATTGTACTTTCAACTTGTCCCACAATACCTTGTTTTGAGTAAAAAAAATATTATAAATTGTTACAAGGGACTTGCATTCACTCACTACCACTTTATAAGTAAAACATGAAATAAATCAAAACCACTTACTCGGTTTTTTGTTCTGCACTTCTTCTCCACTCATTTTGGATTTTAAACTTTACATACATACATACGTTTAAACTAACAAAACAAAAATGAATATACAAAACATAATATATTATATAATAATATTGTCAGTGGATATTTTATAGATAACACTTTGACACAATCGGTATACTGCGATAGTGTTAAGAGATCACCAGGGTGATCCGAGGTGATAACACGTCTTAAATATTTTACCTTGAAATTATTGTAGATATTATAATTTTTATTTTCATTGAATTCCAATCGCAAAAAGGCAAAGTACATCGACTACGCTGAGTAGTCTTTAAGAAGGTTGATGGTGGAAGGCTTTCCATACGGTGCCGCGGAAGAAGAGACGCCGGTGTGGTTTTTAGTCAGTGAACGTCTGACAGACCCCGTCGCCCGCCCTAGGGCGGCGGACATCAATGAGGATTTTCCACTCCGGAAATAAAAAAAAAGAATACGGCTTTCCATGCGGTGGACCTGGTGAAGGTTGCAGGGATCCGTTATATGTGAGAAGCACAGAAGGTCAGGCGGTCCTTATCCGTCTATATCCGGCAGTGACCGTTTTTTGGCTGAAATGATAACTAGACATTAAAATTGACTTGAACACCGTCTTCCCTAGTAGTGTATTTTAAAGCAACCTCCATACATCAATATGGAATACTACTTTTTATGTTCAGTATATACATAAACTACAGACAACAATATAGAAAATTTACAAAGGGTTGATATAATTGGCGTTCTTATCGCTAAGAGCTATCTTTTTTATAGACAACTTTGGATAGATTAGAAAGTTAAAGCGGAGATAAATACTGCAGTCCCCTACCTAATGATTTACATAGTACAATATGTACATGAGTAAATGATACTAATCTAAATAAATGTATGTACATGTTTTTCCTTTTTGATATCCAATAGCACACAATGTCGTAGATGTGGTCCAAAAATTCATAGTTTAGAAGATATAAGATAAATGTATAATAAGTATATGTATTAATATGAGTAATTCATTTTCACCAACTAATCACCAAACCAAGTTTATATTTTAAGGCAATTTAAATGCGACGTTGTCATATTTGAAGTAAGGTTCATTAATAATCGTGAATTTGTAAATTTGAAAAAAATAAAAGAAAGAAACAACGATGATTGAAAAATAATTGACAAATGCCAGTTGATTCTATGATATTTGTAGTTCATTGATACCTTAGAATCGAGGGACATATGTTTATATGTCCATGACCTATGCGCCAAGGTCCACGGTAACTCTTTCAAACAACCCGTGTCCCTGGCAGGCATCGGTCCTGGTGTATCCCATCACGATGTGCTGACATCTCATAGAGCTCTAAAATAATCTCGACGATAGCAACGGTGTGTTGTAATCCTATCGTCTTTCCAACGTTGCTATCGTCGCTATTGTGCCGTGCCCAAAAATATTCATGCTGCCTTACTATTCACACTAGGAAGTGGAGTGCCGTTGGGCGATTATCTTTTGTAATTTTGACGTACAAAAAGCGCTGATTTTCTTTTCAATCTAATCTGAATGAATGACTTTTGATTTTGTTTCAGACAGTTAACGTTATGGTAACAGTTCATTTTTAAAACTCAGCAACAAAAGTTCATTAACCATTAAAAAGTAGATTAACAATTTGTTTTCACAATCTCAATTACTGAGCAAAATATTTTATTAAAATTGAAACCTAAGTGACTTTAAATTAAAGAACAGCACTCTGATAATACCTTATCAGAGTGGTAATATCTCTCTCCACATTAATTCTTAGCTTTTATTAAACAACGTTATTTTTTGTTTACCCGAAATGCGTGTCCAGTATTTTTAAGTATAGATTCTTTGTACAAAATTTCAAAAAGGTGTCATAAAAAACCACAAAGTTATGAGCTTGTAATCTTACCTGGTCTTCCCAATAAAATATGATCAACGCACCGCTCGCCCGCCTGGCGTGTCACACTATGCATCTAGTACTATGCTCTACTGTGCGCTCAGTAACTACATCGCAACAATATCTAAATGTTTTTGCGACAAAATATAACATGGTGAAAAATGTTTGGAATCGATTCAGTTGATTATTCTGAACAAACTATATTCAGGTTACCTGTAAAAAAAATGACGTAGTAAAACGCCAAGATAATCAATAAAGAATCATATTATTATGTTAATTCACTTTTGTTGCCAACTTTAATAAGCCACAAACACATAATTATTATTGACGTTCATTGACAGACTGCAATTAAGTATTCTTCTTCACAAAATTGAATGTCGTGTGGAATGTTTAAACACAAGACGAGTGTTTGAAACAATTAAATATATTGTGTTATATTGATATGGAAGCAGATAACTACTACATTTTTATCTTGCTTTTTTTTTTAATTTTCGCACAAAGGCGGACTGAGGATGATTAAGAGATTAGATGTTCGGTGCCTTGATAAGGAGAGGATGCAAAAATACTCTTAAATCAAGTTAGAACGTAATCTACTTATGTTCCCACTCCAGGGACACAGGACTCCTCTCGGTGAGAGGAAATACGCCGTAATTTAGCACGCGGGCCCAGTGCGGGTTGGTAGATGTCGCATGTCTTCGAAATTTGACCTCAAGGACATGCCGGTTTCCTCACGATGTTTTCCTTAACCGTTTTGTTAGTAGTGGCAATGAAATTAATTTACACAAAATAACGCACCTTATGGGGTTCGAATATTCGGACCACAACTTGAAAAGTGCTGGCGATATCATTAGAGCACCGCTGTTCTCGGCCCCCTCTGTTCTCTATTTACGCACTTTTAAAATCTGGTTACATAAATACGTTATAAATACTTATACATACTATTTCCATAATAATACAATACTAAATCAAGGGATAGAGTTTTTCGGACTATTTTACGCTATTTGTTTCAAAAATGAGTGCAATTTTCGCTTAATATACTTTTTTTATTGCTAATATCTTATTATCTCTCGTCTGGGCTAAAATTGGAAAGATAATTATTAAATGAAAGATAAGTTTACTCCCAAATTCATTCACAGACAAAGTACAAAATGAGTATCCATTATAAACCTACTCTTCTCTTCGTATTATAGAGGTCACAGCTGCAAAAATATTTTAGGCTGGTCTGTACTATACATACGAATATTTATGATGTTATTTAATTTGTTCATTTAAAATTTGCACATTAAATGTTTGACATTTCACTATATTTTGTTATAATTCATACACACTTTGACGAAATATTACAAATTTAAACTGGTTGGGATTACACATTAGTTACATGTAAATTTCTAACATAAAATTTACGAAGCTTCAAAACAAACATAAATTAATTTTAAAATTTAAAGCCCGTTCTTTATGTATTCACGGTATCTAAATGAAAAGTGACGTGAACTTTTACGATATTACTTACATTTTGTTTTATTTCATTGTTAGGTTTTCTAAATCCAAATTAAAATAAGGCTATGTACCTAAATATTGCTGTCTAGATTCGTTTTATGGAAACTAAAAAAGGACTTTAATTCTAAGTAATATTTTAACATTTATTTTCGACATCATTAACAATCACTAAAATAAAACCCAGTTCAATCAATCCCAAAACAATTTAGGCAACTCCTTTTTCTGATGAAAACTAGGGCGGACAGAATTAGGTAATGTACCCATTTCCGTTTAATTATCGGACGACCCGTCGTACGGCGTATCTCCGCCCTTACGTTGTTAACACTACTACGATCCGGACGAAGCGTTTGGCCTTGTCTTTTGTACCGTCTACAGACTGGAACAATTTGCCAGCGGCGGTGTTCCCGTCTGACTACAATATAAGTGTATTCAAGGCTAGAGTGAATAGGCTGAACAAAAAATTATAAACTAATACTTAACCGCAATACCGCCTGATGATAAGCAGGCGAGAATTCCAAGAGTAGAACTCTCGCTTGCTTATCATCAGGCCTGATGATTAGCAGTGATGATTCACTCAAAAAAACTTGAGTGAATAGGAAGGAACACAGCAATTGAGAGAGGTGATGCAATGTTAAACCCTACAACACGACCAACGATGCTGCGCCAGAGGGTGATTGATCTGGAGATCGTCCACGACCAAACTCTAGACACAACAACATTTGGCGACATCCGAACCGGAACACGACGAATCGCTTGGCGGCAAGACTTTTTCAGTTGGGCAAATATGTTTCAACTTCGTTTAGCCCTCATTGACATGTTTATAAAACCAATAAACTTCTACTTACCCTTTCCCTACTATGTTGGGATCGGGTCCTAGTCTAACCGAATGCAGCTGAATACCAATAATTTACATGGAGGGACTGCCGATCTGACCTCCACATCCCGGTTACTGGGTAACGATATTCCATAGTAAGATCGTTTCTCAGACTTTCGTTTCCGAATCCGTAAAGACTGCCAAAGATGATGATGATGATTAATGACACCTGAAACCAATGGCTAAAAAGGGTGTAAAAATGGTTTATCCACGCACCACCTGCGGCAAGCATCTAACCCATGCAGTTGGTCTTACTTAGCCACAAACCCCCCACACTATGGGGATTTTTCATAAAAAACTTCGGAAATGTGTGGTTAAACAGAACTGATATATGGGGTTATGGTTTAACAAACTGTATATTGTAAGATCTCAGACACTCTAACTCATTATCATCATCATCATCTCAGCGTTAATTAAAGTCGCATCCGAAGTTTTTTTTCAGGTTTGGAGTCTGGAGTCCGCTTTACCAGTCCAACTGCTAATTTTGGCTAAGCTTTGATATTTTGCGTGAAGCGACTGCCGTCTGATATCCACATCTCGAAGGCGATATCAAAGCATTGCAATTAGACCAATTGTTGGACTTTTGAGGGCTCTTACAATCCGTAACGACTGCCACTAGATGTTCATATGGCAACCGGGAGCAACGGCGTAATGTGCTTTCCGAGGCACGACCAAACCAATGCAAATATTCATATTCATGCATACAAATTTTTGCAATGCGCGGGGATCGAACCCGCTCCTCCTTGGGCAGCGGCCGCTTTCGCTACCGCTACGCCACGGAGGCTAACCTCAGACATTGTACCTACCTATCTACTTTTATGTTTAAAAGTTCAATTCGAAAGCCAGCCGAAATATGTATTAGGAGCTCAAAGAAATATTTGAAGGAAGCCTACGAATAAAAAAAATATATAATTTAAGTTTTATTTTAATTGTTGAATTTTATGTTTAAGTATAGTTTAGAGATAGTTTAACAAATGTGTATAAATAACATCATATTGTACTGTAAATGTTCTAAAACATCAAGTAAAACAATAAACAAATAATATGTCTGATTCTAAATCTATGCTACAACTTCGCAAAAGTAGGTAACACGTTTTGTGTAAATACCATTAAAATGCCATAGCAAATATACGAGGTACATCAACTCAGAGCTAATATTATGGTATGTGGTAAAGGCTGATACTGTTTTATGTTGATACTAGATAATGCGTAATGTCCTGTTTTTCAATTGTTTTTTATATCTTCAATATTTCTGTTAAATATCGGTTCAGTTAAACGTCAATACAAAATGTACAAATGTGTATTTATCAGCGTGAACATGCGTAAACTGTATATTTTGTATTTATACTTTCTATTATTGACTGACGATAGAAGATGACATAACATAAAACGTTTTTGTAAATAGATTGAAGATTTTTCCCTAGATCTGAGGGCACGGCAGTGCCCTCGCCAAGTCGAGCGCGAAGCAAACACTGCCGTACCATCTTTACCCGAACCATTTCGCTGCATTTTCAGGCCCCTAATTAAGAACCTCTGGATAGTACCAGAACGCTGAAATTTTGGTCATCCAGTAAGCTGTATTTACACACTTTAAATCTAAAATTTCAAGTCTGTAGCTCATCCAGTTCTAAAGTTAAGCGAAAGTAAATTTCCGTGTTTTCGACACTCACTCACTCATGATCATCAAAAAAGAAGTAGTACTTCCCATAATCTCAGAGAGCTGAAATTTGGTACAGAGCCAGAGTTTAATGGTCACATAAAGGTAAAAATATAAAAACTAGAAGAATCGAAGATCTGAAGTACCTGGTGACCTTGATTAGAAAGCAGAAGAGCCCAACCAAACTAGTAGAGATTGACGTACCACCGTCAATAAAATATTCAACTTGGTGGGCCGCTTCATGACTTCAAAAAAAGGAGCGGGTTCTCAATTCATCGTAATCTTTTTTTTTTATGTAGGTGTGTTCACCGATTACCCTAAGACGCCTGGATCGATTTTCAAATTTCTTTTTGTTTGAAAGGGTATACTTTCCAGGTGGTCCAATAGTTACCAGGTCAGGATCTGAAGATGGAAGACCAGAGAAATCAAGGGTAACTTTCAAAAATCGTAGGGGTGACTAGTGCATTTCTAAGTATTTTCAATAAGTATTAGAAAACACTATAATTTAATAAAGGTATGGAGTAGGACTGATGATGAAGCTGGGAGACGGTCGTGAGAACTCCTCAACGATTCACAGCAGCTACCTTGTGTTTATGTTTGATTAATTTGTATTGATGAGAACTTTACATCACGATGGGTTGTGACTGTCATAAAGGCTCTGATGATGAAGACAAAGGTCAGTCCCGCATACTCCTCAACGGTTTATAGTAGTTACTTTGTGTTTGGACTTATATCATTTATATTCACGAGGACTTTGCACCCATATGGGTTATAATGAAGGTCTGAAGTAGATTTGATGATGGAGTCGAGAGACAAACGAAGGAACTCCTCAGCGATTCACAGCAGCTACCTTGTGTTTGTGCCTGATTAATTTTGTATTGATAAGAGCTTTATACCTAGATAAATTGGGATTGTCATTAGAGATCTTATGACGAAGACGAAGGGCAGTTAGGGGATTCCCAACGGTTTACAGTAGCTACTTTGTGTTTGGAATAAATTCATTTATATTGATGAGAACTTTGCACCTATATGGGCTAAAATTATGGTCTGCAGTAACCTTTGAATTAGATCAGAAGGAAGAAATATTCGTCGTTCAGTAATCTATAATCAAATCTACTATTGCTACATAAAAAAAAAAAAAAATGATTGTCATTGCAAAAATCCAGCGTAGTGGGACACATATATCTTCTAATTTAATCTAGCTTAGAGCGCCCCACTGCTGGAAATGCCTCCCCTTCTGCTTTGATAAAAACTGCGGAGAAGACTAGACTGGCTTTTATATTTTTTAGTTTACACGAAGAAATAGTCGAACGATTACTAACTACTACTAACTTTTCAACTCGAACATAAACATTACACAAATGAAATGAACAAATTACCCTAAAATAAATTTCCCTCAAAATTTGGTTAAAATATAATCCACTAGCTTTTCCCCCGCGGCTTCGCCCGCGTGGAATGAGGTTACATCGCTTTTTAGATTTTCATTAGGAATATCGATTCTTCCGGGATAAAAACTACCCTATTATCTAACCCGGACTTCTATCTTTGTGTGTACAAAATTTCAAAGAAATCGGTTTAGTAGTTACGGCGTGAAAGCGGAACAAACAAACTCACTTTTCTTTTTTTTCATAAATATAGAGAAATTGGATACATTTTTGACATATAGCGACAGAAATCAGGAATATATAATAAGCCTAAAATATTCCCACTCCTAGGACACATGCCTCCTCTCGATGAGATAGAGTGGGTCGTAATCTACCCGTGTAGTTTTTTTCACTTAAGACCGTTCATAATTGCTAAACTTTTATATCCCAATAAGATTTAAAAGTAAAAATTAATTAATTCGCTAATTACACAAAAAAGCGCAATGAAAACAAAACTCGAAAAACTGTCTTATCGGCTGATTTGATAGAGTTTACATCAGGGATCAACGTCAAACCCACACGGCGGCACGCTTGCAACGTTCAAATGCCGAGCCGACACTTTTTTTTAACCACTGTGAATTCTGTAACCGTTCATTAACGACATAAATTACTGTCATAATTTTATTAGTGGCATGCGGTGTAGCCTATCTGCGATGTTTGCGTTACGGTGTCAGATACACCCTGTATAATAATAATAATAATAACGTTTATTCAGAAATTATTTACATTGTTACACAAAATATATTATGGGCTATAATTTATTGTTACAATCGGATTACACATCTGTAACCGAACTAGGCAAAAGCCTGTGTTTCACTTATCAGCGCCCAATCCCTTAAAAAGTAGACACTAGATAGGTATATGTAGGTAGCCATTGAGTACAGTCAACACTTTGTAAATTTACATGTTCAAAAATAGAATAAATCAATTAAATTTAATGAAATAAAATAAAATAACATTATACCAAATAAAATTAACATTTTTATAATTTACCAGAAATAATAAATTAGCTTAAAATTAGATTAAATTAAGAATAAGCACTAAACAGTACGTGTGTCCTCTATTTGTGTGATATGATTATGTGTGTATGAATGTAAGAGGGTGTGTGTATGTGGTAAATAGTCAATCACTGTGGTATATCAGTCTCTTCGTAATTAAGTTTTTGTAAGTATTTTGTAACCTTTTCCTTACATTGATTTTTTGTTAAAGGGTAGATATTAATTGCTTTATTTATCTTATTATAGATATAAGGTCCAATGAAGTTTGTAAATCTTGAACTGAATTTAGAAGTATTTAGTATTTATATAATTTTCATAATTTGCCAGCGGCGGTGTTTCCGTCACACTACAATTTGAGTGTCTTCAAGGCTAAAGTGAATAGGCTCTTAATAAACTAGCGCGCTTTACCATCAACGATCGCATCACTGCTCTGCTTACCATCAGACGGGATTGCGGTCAAGCGCAAGTTAGAGTACCACAATCATATTTATTTAGAAAGGTTCAACTTATAGTGCACTGGACTTACGAGTGGCGGTGATACCCGCTTAAGGAACTATCGAACTATTTATTATAGGTGAATTGTCTATGATATCTAATTAACCTACATAAATCTTCGTTTATGCAAAGTGTTTGATTCTTCTGATCTAGAAGATGGTTGGTTTGGAAAAAAACATATTTTAGTGCTTGGGGATCTTTTGCAACTCAAAACAGCAGTGTATTTACGTAAAACGCCATCAGTAGCAATGGATTTCATTTTGACAGATCAACAACATTCATTGCGTTATTAACGTTTTTGAGCACTCATTTTTTAAACATATGAAGCAATGGATTAGCAATATACTTCAAAATGATTCCAGTTAATATTAATGGTGTGTTACGTAATTAGGGTGTCGTCAGAGAAAAGTAGCTGTTTAAAAAACTAATCCTCTTAGAAAGGTGGTAGGCCTTGCCATCCGCCGCCGGCAGAAGTTACCACCCACCAGACAAAGTCTTGCCGCCAAGCGATTCGTCGTGTTCCGGGCATAATGACTGGTGAAGCCGCACGGGGGACGGGTTTGAGCAGTTGTGATGCGATTTATGCCGGGTACGATGCCTGAAATGTTGTTGTTTCGGGATTTTGGTCGTGGAGGGTCTCTAGATCAATCTCCCTTTGGCGCAGCCTCGTTGGTCGTGTTGTTGCGTTTAACATTACACCACCTCGCTCAACTGCCGTCTTCCTTTCTATTCACTCAGTTTTTTTGAGTGAATAGGCTCTCAATAAACTAGCGCGCTTTACCATCAACGATTGCATCACTGCTTGCCATCAGGCGAGATTGCAGTTAAGCACTAGTTTATAATTATTAAAATAAATAAAATGCCAATCTTTTGTACTGACTTTTTTTAAACAATGATCTTACGTTGTATATTAGACCGCTGGATGATTCTACGTTTGTTGAGATATCAAAAAGAACCAAAGTAGGATTGACAACTCAATCAGACAGAGATATACTGCCTAACCGATTGATACCTCTGCTCTCGCATTCTAATGAAGGAATGTTTAATGGAAATATGTAACACAATGTTTGAGGGACGTACCAGAAGGTACTGTTTGTTTACTACCGTCGAGAAATATGTTTATGCATAATACTATATTCAAAGCAGTCCCGCAATCCGAGATAAAGTTAATTGCTAAAAATTCCTTGGATAAAAAAATATGAGGATGATGCGACGATGACTGCTGGACTGGAAGAAACTATAATCATTGAACAGGGAGCTAAAGTAATGCATAAGAGAAACATTGATGTTTGGTTTAGTTAATGGTTCGACAGGCTAGTACAAAAAATGAGGTGGGACCCGGAAGGCCGAATAAAGCCTAAACAATTGTTAGTAAAATTTGCTTATAATTTGATTCACGAATTATTACTCATTATGTAAGTTACAATTTGAGATCATACCCCGGGCATGCTTGTACAGACAACAATTCCCAATCTGTGTGGCGTATGACCTAACATTTCACAAGAACCAAGTTCTAACTCTAAAAAATGGACATTGGCACCTCCATATTCTCTCGTGGCCAAGCTTATATGGCGCTTTCACGAGTAAACAATTTTCATTGGGCGCACCTCATATTGATTGAAGAAGTAAACATAAATGTTGACTTCAAGATTATAAAAACTCAAGCTTCAGCGATCACTGAATATAACCACGCGCGCCACGCGAATGGGTAATACATAAAACTATTGCTACTGTACAAGAATCAGAACTGGAAAAAAAACTTTTTTTTACAAAAAAACAACCGACTTCCAAAAACTACTACAAAGTGAAAAATAACTAATTTCGGAAGTCGGTGTCTTTGGTTTTGTATATTCATTTTTGACACCGACTTCCGAAATTAGTTATTTTTCACTTTGTAGTGGTTTTTGGAAGTCGGTTGTTTTTTTGTAAAAAAGTTTTTATTTTACACTTTTTAGTTGTTAAAAGTACTATGTATTCAGTTGCATCCGGTCAGACTGGAAGCTGACGCAAATATAGTTGGGAAACGACGTACTTTTGTTTACTTTAATAAATAAACGGATAAAACCCGTAAGTATTTCCTCAACTGCCTATGGTCTTCATCATTAAATTTACTGCAGACCATTATTTTAACCCAATGGGTGCAAAGTTCTCATCAATATAAATGAATTGAGTCCAAATACAAGGTAGCTACTGTAAATAGTTTAGGAGTTCCCTGGACTGACCTTTGTCATCGTCATCAGCTCCCTAATGACAGTCACCACCCATCTAGGTGTAAGGTTCTTGTCAATACAAATTATTCAAGCAAAAACACAAGGTAGCTGCTGTGAATTGTTGAGGAGTTCCTTCGACTGTCTCCCAGCTACATCATCAGATCTACTCCAGACCTTTATTAAATTGTAGTGCTTTAAAATACTTAATGAAAATGCTAAGAAATGCATTAGTCGCCCCTGCTATTTTCGAAAGTTTCCCTTGTTTTCTCTGATCTTCCACTATCAAACCCTGATATCCTTATCATGGGACCACCTTGAGAACGTCTTCTTTCCAACAGAAAAAGAATGATCAAAATCGGTTCATAAACGAGGAAGTTATATGCGAACAAACATAGAAAAAAAAAAAAACATATATACGGTCGAATTGAGTAACCTCCTCCTTTTTGAAGTCGGTTAAAAAGAAAAGGAAGATTTGTAATAACTACTTCTAAAAAGAAAAAAAAACTGTGTTAAATAATAAAATCAATATAATACGCTTCTACAAAAAGAAGTGAAATCCAACCAAAAACATTCTGTAAAAAAATGCCAAGCCTCGCGGGAGCTGCTGGTTTATCTCTAAAAAGTAATGAAATCTAGACAAAGCCGTGCCAAGTTGAAGGTTCCTTATTGCGATTTCTTCAATATTATACTTAATATTGTGTGACTTGGCCGTTGAAGGGTATACAAGCCTACAAATTCAGGTGCTCCATGACACCATTGCACCAATCTGTCGCCAGAACCGCTACCCATTGACGATGGAAAATTGCCACTTGGAAAACGTTGATTCAATAACCAGGGCTTGATAAAGTTGCGCATTTCAAAAATACCTACGTATAGACGAGCCGGAAACGAACAGCAAAAAAGTCATTTCCAGTACAGATGGACTAATCATTCATAGAAATCCGTCTGTACGTCTATTTTATATTAGATAGGTGGTCGATTTGACGCTCCAAAAAGAACAGAAGTCACCATTGTCAATGATTAATACATGTGTTGCACAATGTATTAATAGTCCAATTACAAATACTAGTATGGGCTATTATTCTCACATAACAAACATAGGTAGTTATAACAGATATAACATTACGTGTTAACAAAATCGCACTAACGTATAATGTTCAACGGGCAAGTCACACAATATTAACTATAATAATATTGAAGAAATCGCAATAAGGAACCTTCAACTTGGCACGGCTTTGTCTAGATTTCATTACTTTTTAGAGATAAACCAGCAGCTCCCGCGAGGCTTGGCATTTTTTTACAGAATGTTTTTGGTTGGATCATGATTTACTTCTCATGGTTACAATTCACAAATTATTTTGTTCTTGCTGGCTCATGGAACCTGCGACTACTATGACTATTACTTACTGAATTTAAGGCTTGTTTCTGCCTTTCTATTCCTAATTCAATTATTTTAAGTAGCCACTTTGGGCATTTTATTTTTATTTGAACTGGGTGTTTTATTTGAACTCAGCGTGTTTGCTTGATAAAATAGTTTTAGTGCGTGTTGAGACACTAATAACTGTACCTTCATACGGCGAAACAACCGTTCACCTACTAAGTATTCTATTAATTTAATTATTGTGAATAAGATGACTTTCAAATATATGATAGTCGTCTCAGTCATACTAATTTATTTTTCTATTTATTTTTCTCTGTTTCGTTAATTCTTGTAACGAACTGGCAGTTTGAGTAATTTATTTGGTCTACCCAAATCTCCTGTCATTAGTATTTCGTCGAATCATTGGGTTTTTTGAGTTTTGAGTTGAGCTGCACGATTTCTGGCAAATGCGTGCCCTGGTTGGATGGGTCCTCTCAATCTCAAAGTCCGGCTGGACTTCAAAAGATTGTCTGATCTTTGTCTGAACTCATCTAATTTAAAATAAAAACCTGCACGACGGGTACAAATGTTTAGGTATGTATATGTACAGTTGTACACACAAAAAACGCTCCTCCTTAAGTCATTCTCCTCATTCCTGAGGGTCGTGATGTCCGTGTAGAATTATCCTCTTCTTCACAATAGTTCGCCATTTGTTACGATCCCTGGCCGTGAGTATAGCATCATGCAGGCCGGTGTCCAGAGATGAATGAATTTGATCAGTTCACCTAAATGGACTGCGATCTCTAGAACGTCGCCATCCACATTTCCAATAACCATGACATGTTCGAGGTTGTCCCCATCCTTTCTGGCAATATGTCCAAAATATTCCAAAATTCTTCGAAAGTCTACAGTCTAGTCAGTAGTAGTAGTAGTACAGTCTAGTCGTGAGTAGTCTAGTCCTCTGTCTACAGAGGAGAGTCATATTGTGACATCCAGCTCTCGAAGGATTGACTGACTTGTGCGGAATGCTCTACAATAATTCGAAGCTTTCTCTAGCACCACATCTCGAAAACGTCAATGCGGTCTCAATCGGCTTTCTTGATCGTCGTAGACAAAAAAGCTAACAAAAAATTAAGTTTTCCTAATACTCATCTCTACTATACTCTATCATAATACTCATGAATTTATGAGCAAATTTTACTTTAATTTTTAGTTTTAACTCTGCAAATAATGTTTCAAAACTTGTTTTCCTTAAAAAACCTAATTATGAACAAACTAGAAACTCCGTCGGCAAAAAATATAACTAATTACAATATAAGCATATAACTGAAAAACTAAAAAATTTGCATTTACTCATGAATTTATGAGCAAATTTTATTTTAATTTTTTGTTTTAACTCTGCAAATAATGTTTCAAAACTTGTTTTTCTTAAAAAACCTAATTATTAACAAACTAAAAACTCCGTCGGCAAAAAATATAACTAATTACAATATAAGCATAAAACTGAAAAACTAAAAATTTTGCATTTGCAAAAATAAGGAGCTGGAATCTATATCAGCTTGTTGTAGTAGAGAAAGATTTCAAGGCATTTCATTTTGGACAAAAATCTGGCATTTTAATTTTCTAGATTTTAATGTGCTTTCATGACAAAATTCCTCCAACAGTTCGAGCTGTAGAGTGGACCTGAAAATTTGATATACATATTAAATACATACATACTTACGATCGAAAAACATTAACCTCCCTTCTAGACGGTCGGGCAATTAGATTACAGAAACACTCTTTTCGCATTGAAAGGTTGATATTTTATTAATCGTTGGGTCAACTTTATCTATCATGGGTTTCTCATTTGTTTCAAAAATAGACTTCACAAGACTCGTGTCATGGTGGAGACAAGTAGGGAAAGAGTAAATTGAGTTTCGTCCAAGGTACACGTTGGGTCTGCCATGGCTGCGGGGTGTCTGAAAGGGATATCGTGACCCTGGCACACAGGCAAGTGAAATAATTCATGTGGGTTTTAGTCAGTAAAAGTCTGACATGCCCTTCCGGTACTCTCAGAGCAGGCGAGGCTTTCGATGAATTCTTGTGTTCATCACTATACATAGTCATCATCATCATCGTCTCAGCGTTTATCCCGGTTGCATCCGCGGCTTTCGCGTTGGAGCCCGGGGTCCGCTTTCCTGCACATTCTCCTCCATTTCGCACGATCTTTAGTATCCTGTGGCAAGAGCTTGTTGGCACGCATGTCATCTCTTACAACGCCAAGCCAGCACTTCTTTGGCCTACCCCGCTTGTTCCGGCCCGGCAAAGGCGCCATGGCAAGACATTTGTTACCCACGTAAAATGCCGGTTTGCGTAAGACGTGGTCGTACCAGCGGAGGCGACCCTCCTGCAGTTTGTCTGCAATGTCACGGACACGAAGGCTGCCCCTAATGCGGGAGTTCCTGATGCGGTCTTTCCGCGTAACTCCACACATCCACCGCAGCATATTCATCTCCGTGACACGCAGCTCCTGCTTGTGTCGCTCAAGCACAGGCCATGCCTCACTGCCATATAGGAGAACGGGTCTAATGATGGTTTTATAGACCTCCCCCTTAAGCTTAACCGGAATTTTGGGGTTACAAATGACACCTGTCACCTCACGCCATTTCGCCCAAGCTGTGGAAATACGTGATTTGACGTCCCAATCAATGTCGCCGAACGCGTGGAGCACAGACCCCAAGTATTTAAACTGGTCTGTGCTCTCGACTATAGCTCCGCCTATGCGCACAGATATGGGGTTTGTCGTGTACGTGTCACTATACATAGTATAACATAAAATCATGTGTTTTTTAAATGAACAGACAACTGTGCTGCTGGGGAGTTTCTTCCGCCACTTCTTCTTCCCAGCGAAAGCACTAGGAAGTGTCGATGGGTGGGCGTTTTGGGGGATTGTCTTATGTAATATTGACGTTCAAAATTCTCAGCCTACTTTGAATAAATGACTTTTGATTTTGATTTAGATATAATTTTCAAATTATTGTTACGGGCTAGGGGACTAAAATGCCGGTTATGGGTTGCGAAGTATATTGAAAACGAGGGTACAGTCGAGAATAGGCAAGAAGGTACGTACAAGTAGAACGTAGCTGATGCCACACCAAAGTTTTCCCTTACGTCCACGAAGTTCGTGTCGTACACATACAATAACACTACATTATGTTACTTCACGTTGTCCTCAAATTTCTGGTTTCTCTATTGTTGTTGTGTTTTTTTTAAATATTGTTGAGATATTTATTACAGTATTTGCTTTTAGAGTTTTGCTTTCAAAGAATAGGACAAGTAAGATAATGAGTAACACTATCGTTTGGAAAAGACGATGGAGGACCTCCTTCAAGTTAGCTGGACATGAAAAGTGCCTGGAAAATGAAATTTATCCAAGAGTTTTAGAATTTCCAAGAAATTCTCATTATTTTCTCGGTGACTTGCGTTGAAGAGAATGAAGGACAGGTTTTGTTTTTATAGTTTTTTAAACGCTGTGATTTTATGAAGAAAATTACCTCATCCAAAGAGTAAAAATGAGAGTCTGTACCGTCTCTGTCTATTACCAGGCTGTGTGTCATGAATCGTGATAATTAGACAGTGGAAATTTTCAGTTGATATATACCTATATTTTCTGTTACTTACCACTTTAACAACAAATAGTAAAAACATTTTTTTTTTTGTATACATAATACTGTAAAACCACGCGAACGCGTCTCTTCGTCGCATGGCGAATCTGAAAGCTGTCAGAGCTGACGGAGTCCTAATTGAGGCCTGAAAGGCCATGGGTCCTCGCGGTGTGGGCATATTAACGAACTTCCTAAACCGCGTGCTCCTGACCGGCAAAATCCCGAGCTAATGGAGGCTTAGTATTATCATTCCAGTCTTCAAAGGCAAGGGCTCGGTACAGGAGTGTGGTAGTTACCGCGGTATAAAGGTCATTTCCCACACCATGAAGATCTTTGAGAGGAATTTAGACTCCCGGATCCGCCAGGAGTGTGCTGTCTCGACGCGTCAATATGAGGTCCGTCCAGGGTACGGACCATGGACCCTATCTTCGCCATAAGGTTCACCATGGATAGGTACAGATTGAAGAACACGCCTCTGATATGCTCTTTCTAGATATGCAGAAAGTCTTCGACTATGTCCCTCGGGGGGTGATCTGGTGGGCACTGAGCACTGAGGTCCAAAAGGGTACCGGAAGCCTAAATGTTGACATAATTCGAGACATGTATCTCAATTCCGATACCGTTGTTAGGACTGCTGTTGGCGATACTAAACCCTTCCCCATCACAGTCGGAGTTTACCAGGGATTCGTCCTTAGTCCGTTCCTGTTCAGCCTGATATGTCTGTGTGCATAGGCGGAGACATGGTCGAGTGCACAGACCAATTTAAATACTTGGGGTCTGTGCTACACGCCTACGGCGACATTGATTGCGACGCTAAGGCATGCATTTCCGCAGCTTGGGCAAAATGATGTGAGGTGACAGGTGTTATTTATGACCCCAAAATGCCGGTTAAGCTTAAGGGACAGGTCTATAAGAATATCATTAGACCTATTCTTCTGTATGGCAGTGAGGCGTGGCCTGTGCTTGAGCAACAGAAGCAGGAGCTGCGTGCTATGGAGATGAATATGTTGCAGTGGATGTGTGAAGTTATGAGAAAAGACCGCATCAGGAACTCCCGCATCCGTGGCAGTCACTGTGTTCGTCACAGCAGACAAACTGCGAGAGTCGCCTACGCTGATACGGTCACTTCTTACGAAAACCGGCATGTTGCGTGGGTAACAAATGTCTTGCCTTGGCGCCTCCGCCAGGCCGGAACAAGCGAGGTAGACCATAGAAGTGCTGGCTTGACGTTGTAAGAGATGACATGCGTGCCAACAATCTCACACCATGGGAGGCATCCGATCTCTGGCAAGAGATCGTGCGAAAAGGAGGCGTATAAGTAGGAAAGCGGACATAGACAATACAATAATACTGCAATAAAAACACATCTGAATTTGATATATTCAGTGACAAGCTATCAGCGTTCAAAAGTAAATCACGCTATCCTTGCCAAGAGCTCTGCGTTTTTTATGGTTTTATTATTTTTAAATTTTAAGAAAAGGCTAGAAAAATATAGTATATCTTTAATCCTGTTAAATAAATTAAGACACTCCATAGACAATTTAGAGGTAATCAACAACATGGCGACTAAACTTACGTCAATTTACTTTAGGCGCGGACTAATTTGGCAGGACTAAACTAAAATTTATTTTCTGTCCTTTTCAGAATGAAATAAAAGATAAAGGTGCACGGTACTTTAACTTAGTTTGTGTACAAGGGAATCGGGTCAATATTTTTGTTCTTAGCTTTTGTTTATATTTGTTACAATCTCACATACTTTAAGACTGTCTAGCCTATATATTAGTTTTAGTGTAGTTTAATACTTTCATGATAGTTGTACAAATTATAATCAATGCTATCCATGCCGTAATAATCATGTACGTGAGTCATTTAGTTATTCAGATTACACTAGTGTAAGTTTAATGTATGTGACGTGACTGTGTTTAACTTTAATTAATAAATAAAGACCGCTGAGAGTATATTCTTGTTTAAATTCGTCACTCATGTTTTGTTTAACCGTATTTGACATTTAAGAATCATTATTATATTTTTTTGAATTTTAGTTTTTATAACTTACCTATTGTTGTTTTTACCCACTATTAAAAAACGCAATACATATAGAATATCTCGGTCACGATAGATTTACGCTACTCCAACTGATTATGATGGGAAAGGTAGAAGGGAAGAGGCGCGCCGGGCGAAAGGGAAAATCGTGGCTGCGAAACATCTATATATAGATATTTTTTTCATTTTAATTGCCTTGTAAAATAATTAGGTAAATTATGTATATAAATGCTGTGCACTCCTCTAGTTGATTTGTTCACGGCAGCACATATTTTGTATGGTGTTAAAATAGGCTATCTAATAATGTAGTGAATTAATCGTCTGCGTGCCTTAACAAATTTATAAATGGAGATTTAAATTAGTTAGAACCTTAGAACAGATTACCTACATGATAAATACTGAAGTTATCAGTATTCAAACTGAATAATTGAATGAGGTAAACTTAAAAACCAAATCGATTTCCGTATATCCACTGTATCTTTTACTCTTTGAACTCATTTCACCTTTATCCGCTAAATATTCATAACATTGCTGTGATGTACCATTGCTAAACATTGTTAACAGAATTTCCTGCATTAAAAACAATCCATAAAGATCTTTGATCAAGAAAATGGGAGTAAACAAATATTTGAGCAAGCATGTTCAAGTCAAGATTTGGCAAAAGTTTAACAAAAACCTGGAAACGCAGCAGGAAAAGTTTTTCCATTTAAAAACAATAAAGTTTTGTGTAACTCCCTCCAATTAAAATCAGCTCAAGTTTGCTACAAGGAGTTCAAAACCCTTGGATGGAAATCCAAATCTTTCAGATTTATGCAAATTGACACGGAGGTAGAAAGAAGAAAAACAAAGTGAAATCTTTTTGAAAATAAAGTTTTTGGAAAAAATTCTTTGGAAAAATCACTTCCCTTTTCAAACAGATTCTTTGGACATTGTAATGAAATTCTTTCGTCGAAGGAAATTAATCGCTCCTCGAGTATTTTCACTGCTTTGGCCTTTTCCGGGTACCTACAAACATTTGTTTTTGCTATTAAATATCACGGGAACGAAACGTTTTTGATGGAAAAGTTTCCTAATTAAAATTCTCTTGAGTGTCCCCGTTAATGTCCTCGGGTCAATACCAAATCCGATCGTTACGATAATGTCCCAAGTTATTCTTAATTGGAAAGATTTTAAAATTGATGTCCATTAAGATTTCGACTAAGAGCATCACATTTCGTTGGCCATTATTTTTTATATTAATGAGCTTCATAAATTCATAAATAAACAGTTTTGGGAACATACATACATATAATATACCAATACGAATTGCTGTTTTGAAGTAATTTACGTTTCAAAACAAATTATATTGGTATATGTATGTATGTGTACAGACTTGCATTTCTAGAGTGATATTGTACCATTTATTTCCACACTGTTATTTTAAAAACTGCATAACTATGCTGCAGTATTTTCGTCTTCACAATCACTCACCCTTATTTTTCCGACTGCAGCAATTTCTCCTCAAACTATAGCTATTAGTCATGCTCTGAAAAGATTTCTCTAGTCAAAATAAATCGAATGCATTTAAAATTCTCTGCAGCTCGGAGGAACATTAAACCCAAGAGTATAATCTCCGGAAATATAATACAATCCCGGAACGTCCGTTAATCATGTCTTCCGAATGCTGTGACGTTCCCATTTATGTATAACACTTTAATTCCGGCATTTTCATGTTTGATGCTTACATCTGAAAATCTCGGTTTTCCCGTCTGCACTTTGAGAATGGATTTCTAGAGTTCTTTGGCCGTTTTTGTAGACTGCACTTTTTGGTAGTTATGATTGTGTAAACTTTACTAAACACTATAGCATACATAATTAAAGAAGGAATTGAAAAGCTTCCTTTATTTCACAAGATAATCTCAATTAATCCAAACTAGAGAGAATCTTTAATAATTAAATTACGTAAAAGAAAACAGGAAAATTTATTTTTTTAATAAAAGAGACAGTATTTGTTTGAACTTCCTTATTTGTTCTACATAAAGTTATTAACAAAAAAAATAAACATGATATTATTCTCTTATAATTTAGGGTTTTTCCATCATAGGCTGACCCTCCTCATCATTATTTCCCTGTAGAGGTGGATCGTTCCAGTTTGCCTTCTCGGATGTTCCCAAGATCACGTAGACTAGGTTAGTGACCAGGTATAGACCTGCGGCCATGAAGAACACCTGCCTCCACAAGTATACGTCATTCTGTAAAAAGTGATAAGAAGTACTTAAACCTACTATACCAACATCTACAATAAATTTAGTATAAGTAGTGTATACTACTAAATCAGCTAGTGTTAAAATAAAGTGTTATTAGGTACTTCAAAATAAATAAAAGAAAAGATAAAAAAAACTAAGTTTAATAAAAGTCGATAGACTTGTTAACAATGTAAGGCAGTTATTAAATTAGGATTTGATTGACGGTATAGATTAACTTGCCAATAATAACGTTATTATTGGCAAGTTATTATTGATACGTATCAATAATACGTATTACATATACTGACTAACGTATTATGTATACGTTATTATTGGCAAGTTAATCTATACCAAATAATAACGTACCAAATAATAATAGTTAATCTATACCCAGCTGTTAATACCCAAATGATTTACAGAAATATTGATTGATTGATAAATATAGGTAATCGTTTACTTACAACATCAGTAAGAATACATCCAATAATTAGCGGAGCGATTGATGCTCCGATGTTTGACATGAAATTGCTGATACTCATCAATGTTCCTGCAAAGTTCGGAGATATGTCGATGTGGTTGATCTGAAACAAAACAAAAAAGTGATTTCAAATTTATTGGCGGAATCAAAATGATTGCTGGGAAGTAATAGTCTGAGCGCTCTAGATCTTAATTACATTAAAGTTGATGTCAAAATTTTAAGAGGTCGTCTACATTTCCCAAGATTATGTAAACTGAAAGAAGCTAATGCTCAGCAGAAGACTGCGTTAGGCTGAGTTAATTGATACTTATCTAGGTATCATATATTGAAACTGCATAACAAATTATTCTTTTACATATTCGTATAAGAATAATCTGTTATGCATATACATTTGATATGTTTTACGTTACATGATACATAGACTACATAGATATACACTATTAGTTATAGTTATTTCTCTCATGCCCGCAATGTGCGAGGATTTTTATAAATGAAATTGGCTACATAAGCCACATTCGAGCACATCAACGGCAAAATCGGAGTTGAAGACGGTTGCCTTCATTGATAAAATATTAAACTAAGGTAGATATGTCACTAGGGCACTAAAAATGAAGCGTACAAAAGGACGTAAGTCCTGTATCTCGCTTTAGTCACTCTCTATACACTCGTAAAAACAAACGACAAACACTAACAGCGCAAACGACAAACACTAGCCATCTTTTTCTTCTCTAAGCTTTAGATTGCGCCCCATCTCACTCACACTGTACCAATGTATGCTGAATAAAAATATGCATGTGTGCTGCTGCTGTGTTCGGCACATTTTTTTTTTGGTCAGTTTATTAGAATATATCGTATCTGTTTAATATTTTATCAATGGTTGCCGTGGCCGAAATCCGTCGGGATTACATCATCATCATCATGACCTTCCTACCATATTCAATCATTTGATGGCATTTAAAATTATATTATTAATATTGACATTTCACTAGTTAATTTAGGAATATTACATAGGAATAGTCATTTCTTGTAATACATCATACAAAAGTAAAGTATTATTATAATTAAGGTATATTGTGTCATAAATTCGTCAATACTATAATTAGCATTTTCCATTTCTTTACTATACGGGGTTAATTCATTGTTAATTGTTGTCTGTGTTTCTAAATTAGTGGGGTCTTAAGTATAAAAATCTAATAATATGTGTAATATGAAATAATGTGTGTAAATGTTTTATAGAGCAATTTGTTGTGAGAGATACAAAAAAGGGAAAAAGCGTAGGCGTTCAAAATAATTGTATCATTCCCACCTGAAATCCTAAGTGAGCAGAAATTTTGAAACCGCATGTGAACACTAGTATGGACTCCACAATGTAGATGTTTTTAGGTGCAAATGCTAGAGCTATCAACCCAATAGCTGCTGGAATGTTTCCTGAAAACAAAATGAAAATTATCTATATATATAAAATTCTCGTGTCAGATTTTTTATTAGATACTCTAAACTCCTCAGTAACGTTTTGTGCATATTGAGTTGGTTTAAGAATAGGTCGTAATGTGATATTAGCTGATAATTTTATTTTTTAATAATATGTCAGTAAAACAACGTTGCTCGGTCAGCTAGTAACAAACGAAATTATGAAAATAATATTTCTTAAAGTTTTTTTTTTTATATATATAAATTATAAACTAGCGCTTGACCGCAAACCAGCCTGATAGTAAGCAGTGACGCAATCGTTGATGGTAAAGCGCACTAGTTTATTAAGAGCCTATTCACTCTAGCCTTGAAGACACTCAAATTGTAGTACGACGGAAACACCGCCGCTGGCAAATTGTTCCAGTCCCGCGAAGTACGCAGTATAAAGGAAGAGGCGAAACTTTTCGTCCGGATCGTAGTGGTGTTAACAATGTAAGGGTGGAAACTAGCCGTACGACCGGTCGTCCAATGGTGGAACGGAGATGGGGAAATTATATCATGGAATTCCCTCGCATACTCCAAAATGCAACCTATAGAACACCGAAAGGCTGGCTACTCTACGTCTATGCTCTAGGCTTTGGAGACCAACTCGAGTTAAATCAGGGTCACCAAGCAGCCTCTTCGCCCGCCTCTCCACTTAATCCAAAGTGGCCAGGTGACACTTAGCAGCACCAGCCCAAATGTGGCTGCAGTACTCCACACATGAACGGACCTGTGCTTTGTACAACATTAGAAACTGCCCAGGTATGAAGTACTGCCGGACTTTTGCGATAACGCCAAGTTTCGTGGCAGCCACCTTGGCCTTGGACTCAATGAACCGCCCAAAGTTAAGGTTCGAGGAAATCTCAACTCCTAAAAGCTGAAGGCGGTCGGTACACTCCAAAGACACATTTCGAAAAGTAGGAGCCAAGGTGAACGGGCTCCTTTTGGCGATGAAAATACACGCCTGTGTTTTGGCGGCATTGAATGCTACAAGATTGGCATTGCCCCAATCGGAGACTGCCTGTAGTGCAACACTCGTTCGCTCAACCATGGCCTCTCTTTCGGACCGGATTGATTCCTTACTAGCCCAAACAACCGGCAGGTATCTCTCTACAACTGTGCTGTCATCTGCATACCCATAGATACCGGGCATCAGCAGATCGTTAATATGCAGCAGGAATAGAGTTGCAGAGGAACAGACCCCTGAGGAACACCGGCATTAGTCGACATAGGCTCAGATGAGCATCCGTCGACAACAACTCGGAGGGACCGTTCAGTCAGGAAGTCTTTTACCCAGCCAGTCAGGCTAGGGGAAATGCCGTACGCTGGAAACTTACTCAAAAGGCCAGCGTGCCATACCCGGTCGAAGGCCTTCGAGACATCAAGGGAGACAACAATCGCTTCCTCATTCTTCTCAAGGGCCTCACCCCACAAGTGATTGGCATACACTAGTAGGTCCCCAGTTGACAGATTGCGGCGAAACCCGTTCTGTCGGTCACTGAGGAGATCGTAACCTTCCAGGTATGCCAAGAGGCGCGAGTTCAACACAAGCTCCATAATTTTGCAAAGTATGGAGGTGATCGAAATCGGCCGATAGTTGCACGTTAGCAAGCTTCCAGGACTTGGGCACTATACCAGTCCTAAACGAGAGGCGATACAAGCGCGTCAATACAGGAGACAACTCGGGCGCAAAGGGTTTATTGCTTTTACCACGAATCGTGCAGAGTTCCTACACACTTCCATGGGATTTTATGTATGCAGTATGTTTATATCATGTGTGTTGTGCGTGTCTGCTTGTGTGTGTACATATGCATATAAATTACAAGTCGATTGATAAATCAACCCCAATTCCATTTAAATGCTTACCTAGCGAATTTGCAAATTTCCTGGTGTTTGTAGGGCTGAGAATATTCTTCACAATCAGCATATCTGTCATCCAGCTGAAAAAAAAGTTTGTGAACCACATCACCAAGAACGGCAGAGCAGTCAGGAGCCCGTTCTGTAAGTATTTAATAAAGTGTTATTTGGATGGAACAGCTATAATAGGAATGATAGATCGAAGTGGTATAATAGTTTTAGGATTATTGTTTTTGCTGTAGAGTGGGTCAATCCTACTAAGCTAGCTCAAACTGTCAAAACTTACGAATTAACGTTGAACCTTAATGATTTAGACATAAAGTTGAAAATCTAATAAGGAAATCTAACAGATGATGTGATGTAGTCTGTACATTAAAAATTACACGCCAGCTCTGATTAATTTGTCAGGACCAGACTAATGTTTATCTTTTGTCATTGTCATAATGAAATAGATGTACTGAATTTTAACCCTAGATAGCTAACCTTCCTGCACTTCTATGTTATGCTAACCATTCGACTTTTTGACGACCATTTTTTAAACGTGATTTTTATAAAAATAATATGTTATTTTATCAGGTTTTTTTATATTTATGGGCAATATAGAATATATAAAATATAATTAGCAATAAATTAAAATTTATTTAACTTCTAAGTACTAATTCGCAAATCTAAAACGTCACATGTTTCTTGGAGGTCAATAAGGCACTAAATCTTACTATTACTAAATTAGGAAGATTTTTTTAGTAATTTCTTCTTTTCTTTTGTAATAATAAAATAAAAAGCTTAATATTAACAGTACCTAAGTATCAAAATTACTCAGATTTTTTTGGGAAAAGTTGGGCAAAAATCGACTGTACATTGGCCACAAATAGGAACTGTGCAACTATTGGAGGACTTCTTTATCAGGCTCCTGATGTTTGTTTCTTTATGGCTATGTCACCATTGACCCACTGTAGAATTTCCTCACATAATATTACGTCTGTCCTAAAGGAACGAAATAAAATGAAGGGATCTGCTATGTTTCTGACTGAACGGGCTGGCCCTCTAGCCGTGCAAACGATATTTATCACAGAAGTTCGGGAAGAAGTGTATCTTATTAGTTGTGCACAGGACAATGACGATTTTTGCCTCCAATATTGGTTTGAGTCAAGTGGATAATGTTGATGGAAGTCGTTGAAGAATTGTCATTGTGAATAAGAGCATTGGAAGGTGAAATTTCCTGTTCCTCTTCAATATGTGAACGTGGATATACTTGGGTGTCTTCTGTGTCCGAGGTTTCATAGAAAGTCACTTTCCACGTGATCAGCCAACAAATCATCCTTCAACACTACTAAAAAATATCAATTATGTTGGCACAATCGTCATCATCTAATGCACGAACTATTTCGTCATCTGTGGTCAACCTGGCAGCCATTCTTCACTAACAACGATATAACTAAAAAAACATAACAAAAATTAACACAATGCACGAACTATTTTGTCATCTGTGATCAAACTGGCAGCCATTCTTCACTAACAACGATATAACTAAAAAAACATAACAAAAATTAACACAATGCACGAACTATTTTGTCATCTGTGATCAAACTGGCAGCCATTCTTCACTAACAACGATATGACTGAAAAACAAAAAAGTACACAAACAAAGTAAAAGTTACGCAGAAGCTAACCATTCGTTAAAAATACGAGCATGCAGTAGGTATCTCAAAAACGAAAGTACTTACCGGCTAAATGTGACCACCATGAGATGCAGGCTAGAGGTCAATAAGTCGGCGCGTAACACCAAGTGTGTAGGTTAAACCATTAGAAAGGGAGAGGGAGATATTTATTAGATGCTCGTCATTTTGACGAAAGTTCATCTAGGGTTAAATTAGTTTAGTTGGTGAATCGACGACAATGGCGCTGATTCTCTTGTTCACAAACTAAACTAATTTTAAATTAAGTGCATCTGTTTCTTTTTATTTCATTAAGTATATAAGGTAACATTTAAGTTTAATCCTGTCAAATTAAGATACCCCATAGACATTTTTTTTTTTTGTTCATTTGTTTCCGTTCGGGCGAATGGAAAAGGCAAAGGCATAGTACGCCATACAGCCAAGTCTTCAGTAATTTTTTTCTTCATTATATATCTATCCTAACTTATCCTAATTTATCCTAACTTATCCTAGCATAACTTAACCTAAACTAACTCCTTTCGTTTTACGCGTTTGGACGATAAGGAGCGGTTTAGCGTAAAGACATGATGAGGCCACTATGCTACAATATTTCATTGTTCTTTTTGAATTATTCACTGAATGCACTTTTTACTACATAAATCACGCGTTTTTATTTAGTAAACGACACTATAAATAATTTTAAAAGTCCAATGAAAAATGAGCGTGACACTCATCTTGACATTCCCGCCAAACCTCCCATTCCATAGACATTTTTTTTTTTGGTTCATTTCTTTCCGTTCGGGCGAATGGAAAAGGCAAAGGCATAGTACGCCATACAGCCAAGTCTTCAGTAATTTTTTTTCTTCATTAAATATCTATCCTAACTAATCCTAATTTATCCTAACTTATCCTAGCATAACTTAACCTAAACTAACTCCTTTCGTTTTACGCGTTTGGACGATAAGGAGCGGTTTAGCGTAAAGACATGATAAGGCCACTATGCTACAATATTTCACTGTTCTTTTTGAATTATTCACTTAATGCACTTTTTACTACATAAATCACGGGTTTTTATTTAGTAAACGACACTATAAATAATTATAAAAGTCCAATGAAAAATGAGCGTGACACTCATCTTGACATTCCCGCCAAACCTCCATAGACAGTTTAGACTCGATTATAAACATGGCGACCAAAAATACATCAATTCAGGAGCAGATAAATTTGACCAGTCTAAACTAACATTTTTACTATAGTCCTTTTCTAAATGAAATAGAAATAAAAAGATGCACTAAACTTTAGTTTAGTTTAGTTTGTACACATGAGCATGCGGGCCCATCTTCTTTTAAAACTTTTTCTTACCGCTTTAATGTTGACACCCATGATTTTATCCAAATAAGCTGGCACTTCTGAGTATAGAGTAAGTTGTCCCCAAGTTTGACCAAAGTGTGCTATTATAATGGCCCAAACTCCTCTGTGTGTAAATATCTTCTTCCAAGGCACCGCCATTTTCTGCAACAAGACGTGTTGGATGCATTGACATATTATACTAATGGACATGCCTTAGAGATGAGAATTGTGGCATTCCGAAAGAAGAGAGGAAACGAAGTTTCGTCTATCTTTATCTCTCTCAAAATCATTAATCATCTATGAGGAAAGAGATAGTGCTAGACCGAAAGCATAGGCCATCTCTCTCACTCTTTTGAAACAAAAAAAAAATGCTGCAGATTATACATGTACGGCATGTCCATTAGTATATTATGTCTAAGGTTGGATGTATAGTTTGTAACGGATTAGTATTTATTTCAAGGCAATTTACGGTCTTTTATTGAAATGATTGCGCGTTTTACTTTTCAGAAATGCTAATACCTACTCAGTTAATAATTAATATTTTGAAGATTCCTAAGAACAACATGCTACTTTGGTATAGGTACTTCTACCTATTTTTGATTTTCTTACGCCATGTGTACCTTTATTTACCTTTATAATTTTCTCTGTCTTTCAAACAATAATGTAAGAAAAAAGAAATGGCAACGAAATCGCCAATACTGTAAACATGAATGAGTAAATGGAAAAATAACTTAATTCCTACGTAATAAAGTTTAGTTGACAATACAACTTTAAACATTTTTATAACTTTACTAATAGTGCCTGCTAGCCACTCTGAAATCAACTTAAACTGCATTAAAATAAAATTGATATTCATTTAACTTGATAATAATCAAAATCCTCTGTATAATATAGCTCACGTTGTGCCTTAAAGTACGTAGTAGTATTAATAATTTACATTACCTTTCTTTCTTCACCCGATCCCAGCTCTTCTTCTATATATTTCCTTTCGGCTTCAGATATTCTGGAATGTTTTGATGGAGTATCAGCTGCGAGCCAAAATAGTAGGACTCCTATGATTCCCGATAGTATCCCGTAGAACCTGAATATACCAGGCCAGCCCAGAGCCGATGCGGATATGAAACCTGTCATTGGTAGTCCGAAAACTGTTCCAAGAGCTTGCCCTGTAAACAATACGGCCAAAAGAAATAATATAAAATGACACATGTACTACGATTTTTTTTTATTTTAATCATTATTTAATACTAGCTGTGTCTCGCGGTTTCACCCGCGTAAGCTTCGAACCGAAAGAGCTCAGTTGATAATAAATAAGCGCCTGTAAAAATAATGGGAGCAATATGTACGTCTGCGTTTGCTACCGTTTTCGCAACATTTTTTGTTACTGCTCTGCTCCTATTGGTCATTGCGTGAAGTTTTATAGCCTATGTCCTTTCTCAGACTCTAGACTACCTGTGTACCAAATTTCATTACAATCGGTTTAGTAGTTTTGGCGTGAAAGCCGGACAGATAGACAGACAGACAGAGGGAGGTAGCGAACGCGGCCGCTGCGCCATGAGGCGCGGGTTCGATCACCGTGCAGTGCAAATATTTGTATGCATAAATATTAATATATGCACTGGTCTGGACGTGCCTCAGAAAGCACGTTAAGCCATTGGTCCCCGTTGCCATACGAACATCTAATGGCAGTCGTTACGGGTTGTTGGAACTCTCAAAAGTCTAACAATAGGTCTAATTGCAATGCTTCGATATCGCCTTAGGGTCGTGGAGGCCTGGAGCGGGTCATTTTGATTTTAGTAATTGCTCCGATGTTTTGTATAAAACTGTGGCAGTAATTATATTCAAATTTTATTTCAAATCAAAGTTGTTTCAAGTGAAACAAAAATCAACTTTATCTTTATGGTTGTTCATGTACACACACTTAGATGATGCGGACAGCGCGGCGGCGCGCGGCGTCGACTGCGGGACCGGCCACGTAAGCATCATTGCATCGTCCGACTAGGGTTAGCAGAAATAAAGTATATCTGATTTTAAAGGAGGTAAATAAAGAGTACGGACTTACAAAAAAGGGTATCATATATTTTTTTACTTTCAAAAAAGGTATTTTTTGTACTTTTTGCGGCACATAACAATTTTCCATTGTTTTTAAAGGAATTTTATGAATTCAAACATTCCAACTCTAAATTTATATTTATATCAAGAGCTCATTAATTTTAATTAGACTTAATTAGATTCAATGAAGCTCTGTTTCTCTCTTTTCGCCACTTCACATTAATGACCGAAAAGACTCTTTCAGTAAATGCTGAAGTTGCAGGACCAGAGAGTATATATTTTTTTTTAAGCAATCGAATTCTTCATGACATTTTTTAAAAATAAATTGCCGTTTTTCTGCAGTGGATTTTTGCATAAAATCTGTGTTATTATAATTGTAAACAATTCGGCTTGGAGTTCTTTTAAAATTGTTACTACCGAATATAAACTGTCCATGTGTATGTTTAGTCTTTGTAAATTAAGTTTTCCTTCTATAATTTATTCTAAACTAGCTTTCCGCCCGCGGCTTCGCCCGCGTGGAGTTCGGTTATATCGCGCTTTTTAGATTTCCCTCGGGAACATCAAATTTTTCCGGGATAAAAGGTAGCCTATGCTCTTTCCCAGGGTCTAAAGATTGTCTGTGCCAAATTTCATCAAAATCGGTTGAGAGGTTGAGGCGGGAAAGCGTAACAGACAGACAGACAGACAGATAGACAGACAGACAGAGTTACTTTCGCATTTATAATATTAGTATGGATGATTAAATTCAACATTAGTCTTTAAAGATATTGTATTTAGTGAATACAGCCAGTTATCACTACTAAAATCAAACCATTTTTGTAAATAAGTCAAACATTTGCCTATACACAATGAAAAATTAGTGTTAATTTTATTATACAAGTCAGGTGATGATTGTTCAAGAGGTTTGTTTTGTTGTATAGCCGAAATAGTTGTCTTTCTGTCTTTGCTGTAAATCTGATTTTAAATTTTCCATAACACCAAAAACATCTATATTTGTGACAGACCTTGCATATTATTGCAGACGTGCACTAGTTCTAGTAAACATTTTGTAAAATAGAGTATTTTAGCGTACTTTATTAGTGTTATAGATTATAGAGTAGGCCTACATGATATAGAGGACATTACTCTATTTTAGAGTACGGTTGGCAACCCTACGTCCGACACGACCGCACGCAGTCATCCCTTTAAAACTTTAATTACCTGTTGAAGATTATTTTAAATATACAGTATACAGTCCGCTTGCCTTAAAGACTCATTAACGTCTGGGCCTAAACAATGGTAATTAAGATGACTTCAGAGCGACTGGCACTATTGAAAAAGTTATAAAAAGTTTGAAGTTGTATCATAAACTGAACCTTATTGTGTAGGAATAAAGTAAATTGTTCCATAAACTCGTTTTTTTTTTTAATTTTTGACGAATATATCTTAAAATTATTTATATTATATCGAGTGAACAGTAGATAGGTAATTTGTTCAAATCTTACCTCCGTACACAAAAGCGGCTATTCTTCCTCTTTCTCGCAGAGGTGCCCATTTTCCAAGAGAAGTATGCAGCCCAGGTACTATGCAGGCCTGACTTAGTCCTTGCAATATCCTGCATATTGCTGTGCAGATCCAACCGCCCTAAAAACAATCTTAATCTAAATATCAGACTGACCCCATTGATGCTGAAATTTTTGACGTTTTATTACCTTAACCCGTGTTCGGATGGATGTGTACATATCGCGGTGGGATTAAATCGCGCATTGGACGTTCAATTCTAGAGCAAAGAAGAACTCTTGAGTTAAAAATCCAATCTTTGACTTTTGAGTTGAAAATTTCGATGTTCGGCTTTAGTAAGGCCGAACATCTACAATCCAACAGCCCGCATCCCAGCGAGTCAAATATACACATTGTACTATGTATATTGAAATCGCGATGCTGAACAGTGAGTTTAAAATTCTGTGCATGAAATTGACTCTCTAATCCCATGATAATCACCATCAATAATCTTCCATATAGGAGATTACTTCATATGTAGGGCTCCGCACCCAAAGGGGTAAAAAAGGGGTCCTATTTCTAAGACTCCACTATCCGTCTGTCTATATAAGACTACTAGCTTTCCGTCAGCGGCTTCTCCCGCGTTTAATTCGGTTATATCGTGCTTTTTAGATTTCCCTCGGCAATATCAAATTTTTCAATAAAAGCTAGCCTATGTCCTTTCTCAGGGTCTAAAAATTGTCTGTGCCAAATATCATCAAAATCAGTTGAGAGGTTTAAGCGGGAAAGGGTAACAGACAGACTGAGTTACTTTCGCATTAATAATATTAGTATGGATGTCTATCACCAGACCGAAACGTGATAGACATATCAAAATTTCACCCACTACTGGGACACAGGCCTCCTCTCGGTGAGAGGGAGTGGGTCATAATATACCACGCGGACCCAGTGCGGATTGTCATTGTCACATGTCTTCGAACTTTTACCTCGTCTAGGACTCGTGGGTTCGCTCACGGTGTTTTCCTTTGCCGTCTTGAGAGTAGTAGTGATGAAATAATTTACACAAAGTAAAGCGTCTGATGGGCTTCGAACCTACAACTTGTAATTCGAGGCCGATACCACTAGGCCACCGTTGCTATACAAATACTAAAAGCTTACTTCTTGCCGCTATAACAACAAATACTAAAGACTAAAAACTGTTTTTTTTTTTCAATTGATTGTGGTACGGAATCTTTCGTTCGTGTTACGCTTGATCGGTTTTTTAGTAGTTAACATTTATTTTAAGACTAACATAGTAAGCAGCCAGCGGCAGTAGTATGGACACCACACAGTTGATCATCATGGCACCGGTCAGCAGATATCTGGCTCCGAACCTGTGAGCCAGCTGCCCTGCAGGTATCTGCAGCGTCATGTAGCCCCAGAAGAATGACGCTATTACCGCGTCTTGGGTCTTCTTGTTCCAGTTGAATGTTGGGTACTGAAACATTGAAATTAAATGATTGAACCGAACAATGAGCGGAGGAGGCACATAGTGTGCTAAATTCTGAAATCACTCTCGCCAGTAGGTAGAATGTTTTTATATAAATAGTTCTGATCTCTACAACCGTATTCAGAAAACATCATATATCTATTATTTGACAAAAACTAAATGCAAAAAGGAATTAGAAGCCCTCTTACTTATATCAAGCAGAATAAAGATCTGCTCTAACTAATCCTTTATATGTACCTATAATCTAAAACAAACGAATCAAAACACTTATTCAAACATCTTCACACACACACACACACACCACTCTTACCTATGCAGAATTAGTCACCTGTGCACTCTCTTGTAGGCACAATCATAATTACTTGTCTGTTCAGTTTATTGCCATATTGTTTTGTTGGTTCACTATATAGCACAATAGTATTGTTCTCAGTCTATAGAGGTCCACTGCTGGACAAAGGCCTCCCCCAAGGTTTTCATTGCTTGGGGGGGGGTTGCCATAATCTTCACGCTTGGCAGGCGGGTTGGGGATCGCAGTAATTTGATATTCCACAACAAAAGAGCTGCTGCCCGCTTCCCTGGTGAGAGTTCCCTTAGTCCCGATAACACACAAGACATTCGTATGTTCTTATTAATTGTGTTAATATTGTAAGCTATCGTGTCAGATGTGACTGTGATACAATGATACAGGCACCAACGATATACTGTTTTCTGTAATGTTTTATTATAATTTTAATAATCTATTGCTCCATTCACTTTCAAAATGTATCTGCTAAACGCAATGTATGTTATTGAACTGTCAAAATTAAAACAATTACTTCTGATAATGTTACACAATTACCGAACCAGACAAAAAAATGAAAATAAAAATGAGTCTCTTTCTCCCATTCAGACATCTTAATATGCGAGTAAATATTACATGGAAAGCATAATATTTGTACATTGTTATGCTCAGATGTCACGGCTTATTTTAATTTCTCAATTGCTTTTAAGTTTTCTATAAAGGATGCTTTTAACGCGTTCTTCTCCATAGATACCTATGCTTTACAATGCGTAAATAGCTTCAACTTACTAACTGTCCGACCCTGAAGAGGCTTATAAATACATGTGCATACAGATATTATTTAGGTACAATTATATACATTTATTTTCATACACAAAAATATAATTCAAATACAATTTAAATTAATTTATAATAAAATAGAATATTATTACATTAAAACTCTGAGGAAGATTGTAATCGCTTAAAAGTTTTTAGACAATCTTGCATCTGGCAGAAGGAAATTGACTTTGTTTCGCTCAACCGGTTTCCTTTTTCTTAACATATTAAAACTTAGTTCTACTCCATTTGATCCAGTTATTATATGTGTACCTTATCTACTCACTGCTAGAGTGAAATATTTTCTTTACTCACAACCTTGTGTTTTGGTAGTAGTACCTACCGCAGAACTATAGCATATGTACTATCAAGGAAGCATGTCTATGTTGGGTATAATTTTCTGTACTCCATTTGGAAGTCCTTGAAATATCTTTGGACACAAATGGTGACTTGCAAGGCCAACCTGGTAAAGGGCTACCTTGACGAAACAGCAGTAGGGACGAACGATAACGGTATTATGGAGCTATGTTGCTAACCATATTCCACCTCCTATACTGCACTCTCTGTCCCAAAACATCAAAGTGACCTTTGTGTTCTCACTGACGACACGGCGGAAAAGGTCAAGGGCGTATCCAGCTTCTGGCCTAGTGGGGGACAATTCAGGGCTGGGGGAAACAAATTTTTAGAGTGAGTAATCTTTGTGCACTATTCGCATGCGGTTTTTTGGCAATTACACCGTACATTTTGTCAGTGTGGTGGCGTGGTTTATTGTTTTCGTTCAACCTTAGTTTAGTAATTAGGGGAGTTCATATAAATGTTCTGTGGGTTTCCACGGCCGTGGGCCAAGGTTTAGGCCAACAAGCTATAAAATTTATTCGTGATTATATAGACATGATTTTATAGTTATATTTAAACTAAAAGATTTTACGCTGTAAGCAAACTTACTGGTGGAACCAACATTAAAGCATTTAGTATCCCTTCTGGCCTAAACTGGTTTTCTTCGGCTGAACTTTTTGCTGTAGCATTTATGACCGGTTCTCCATATTTTGTCATAGCTACCAGTGACACTCCCATGCAGGATCTCATGCTGTAAGCTATGGTCAGGGTACAAAATAATATGAAACATTGCTGATGCCTGTAGCCCCATCCTGAAACTGAAAATAAAGGTTTTGTTATCCATATTATAACTAATATCTATCCATACTAATATTATAAATGCGAAAGTAACTCTATCTGTCTGTCTGTCGGTCTGTCTGTCTGTCTGTCTGTTACGCTTTCCCGCTTAAACCTCTCAACCGATTTTGATGAAATTTGGCACAGACAATCTTTAGACCCTGAGAAAGGACATAGGCTACCTTTTATACCGGAATAGTTTGATGTTCCCGAGGGAAATCTAAAAAGCGCGATATAACCGAACTCTACGCGGGCGAAGCCGCGGGCGAAAAGCTAGTACTAATATATAAAGCTGAAGAGTTTGTTTGTTTGTTTGTTTGTGCGCGGGAACTACTAGTCCGATTATAAAAATTCTTTTTGCGTTGGATAGCCCATTAATCCAGGAAGGCTTTAGGCTATATAACATCACGCTGCGACCAATAGGAGCGGAGCATAACTAAACCACGCGAACGAAGTCGCTGGCGGCTGCTAGTTTTATATATAAGGTATCATCATTTCAAAGGAAAGTTGACCTCTGATAGACATAGGCTAAGCACTGACACCTCAACTGATTCCGTGCTTCACACATCTAGCGAATTTCTGTAGCCCGAAGTTCTTGTTTTGGTATTCTAAGAGGTTATACCATCACTATTGTCAAAATAAAGAATAATTATTCATTTTTAGTACAGTCATGATCAAAATTATTATAAATATATTTACGAATTAGGTAATCTACTGTCAATGAGAATATTGTACATTCTACTTATCACCCTCAAAACCATATGATCCTAAAATACTCGAAAAGATAAAGACTGGATAGTACGTTCCCACAACTAAAACGGAATTAGAATATTCCGTTTTAGTTGTGGGGACGTACTATCCAGTCTTTATGTGTACAGACTATATAACTAAGGTTCAGCCTTCTAATATTATTCTGGCTAAACAATTAAATTATGTTGAAACAGTGTAACTTTGAAACGAGTGATCTAATAGAGTATGATTAAATAAATGAATAACATTTGTTTATTTAGTCACATCATGTACAATCAAAATTTCTCTCTCTCTCTTTCTATCTCAGACGCAAACAATCATAAAGCCACGCTCACATACACACAGACTAACACACGCGCCACACAAACACACCACATATGCACTCATACATCGCATTTTGTTATGTTTTCTTTCATTTCTCTCTTTTTTTGCCTGATTATTATATAAGTAATGGACGACCCCAGCCTTCTACTATAGGAATTTCTATGCCTAAAGGGAGACTCTTGCACATGCAATGTAAGTCAAAATATAAACTTATCTTAAATTAAAACAAAATTCAAAAGTGTATTCTCGAGAACAAAACATAACAATTTGGGGAGAAGACCTTATTCAGAATGATATACAGTATGTTAAATAACAGAGGGCGTTCCCTTAAACTCGTTAATATATATCATTAATAGATTAAAATAATAATATCAGCATAGAAAAATAAGCATAAAAAAATCCGAATAAAAAAAATTCTAATTGGAAATAAATTTGAAACCTCCTGTTTTAAATCAAAATAGTAGTCGTCATGTATAAATAAATTGCGACGTTGCCGTCTTTCATGTTCGCGTGTACAGTGTGTTTCTTTTACATGTCAATTTAAAATTTTTATTGAATATTTTCTTATTGGAAAAATTTTAAAACATTTTGTTTTCGAATGGAAATATTTTTTTTAGCATGTATGTATGCTATACTATTTCGGGTTAACGGGAACGCCCTCTATTAGTTAACATACTGTATATACTACAAACGCAATATATATTTGTGTTGCTTCAGAATTGTCCCAAGTCATATTTGAGTCAAATGAATTTTTAGTTTCGCAACACTAAGAAACCTTAATAAAATAATTAAGAAGTCGCAAATAGATATATTTATTTAAGGATGAGTGCTGGTTTTTTTAAAATCACAGTTTATGGCTTCTATCTAGTCACTTAGGTACATTATTAGAAGCAAATTGCAAAGTTTTTTTTTAAGTGAATAGGCTTAATAAACTAGTGCGCTTTACCAATAACGATTGCATCACTGCTTACCATCAGGCAGGATTGCAGTCAAGCACTAGTTTATAATTACTAGAAAAAAAAAGAAGAATGAAATACTTACTATGCTAGACGGGAGCCTAATTACCCAATAATAATAATATAGTATATATAGTAGTAATGGGTTTCATTTTGTCAGTTTTAATATTCATTGAGCTATGTACGTTGTTTAGCAGGCCCATTTTTCAAACACATGAAGCATTGAATTGGCAATATCATTCAAAATTATTCAGATTGACATTGATGGGATGCTACGAAATCTGTGTGAAACCTTAAGAATTTCAAACCAAATCGAATTTCTCAAACGTTCAACAACAAACTCAAAGACGCCGAACTTATCTAGTTTAAAAAAGATGTGATTGACTTGTAAAAGTCTTTGTACAAAGTTTCCGAAATAATATATATCATTAAAGTTCTAAAGTATTGGTCAAATGTAATTTATCCGTCAGGTGTAAAACAAATATTTTCAAGGTTAGTGCCCAAGAGCACATGACAATAGACGTTTCAGACAAACTCTCTGTTATTCATAAGTTTTCACTCACCTTTGAAATTACTTTCGCAGTCGTTTTCTATAACCTCTCGCTTCTCCGTCATGTTTATTTAATTTATTTATATTTGATTTTCATTCACAACATTAATAGCTCAAAGTTTGTAATTGCTAGAGCTAACTTGTGAATTTATGGTGTTATATTTTATGTTTCTTCTCGTACATCTGCGTCATTAACTTTGCCACATAAAACTTCAATATAATTTTGATGCATTAAAATCAGCTACATATCACTAATGGTTATAAGTTGCTTTAATTCATGAACACGTTTCTATTCCCGTATCGCAATATCTTTAACTACAATACCTTTTGAGATATGTACCAAACTGACATATAAGATCCTAGACTGCCTCTTTCATGCTAGTCAAACAATTATCTAATTGTCATTTATTATATTCTTGTGCAATAATATCAATGTTATCTTATGCAAATAATACTGAATTTATTGCTACTGTTTATACTTTAGGTATGATATTTTATCTTCGCCTTATCTTAAACTAAGTACACCTTTGTGTAAAAAAAATGCTAACAATACACTCCCAGACATTTAAACTTTATACCTGAGTCATCCCGTATATTTTTGTTTAAAAATTTTATTTTAGTTTTAAACAACCGTCCAAAAAACCTTACCCTTTCTTTATTTTAATTTACTTTAAAATTCCATTCCATTCATCTCATTTATCAATTCATTCATCTTTATAAACATATAATCCAGGGTAACATAACCTAGAGAATATAACAAAAATTAAAACGGGGCAGCCAATATTTAAACTATAAATCAATAGTTTTATTGCAGTCGTGAGACGCTTATTTGATAAAGTGCTTGACGATTTTTCAGAGACTAATTTGCATACAGCCTAAAGAAATTTTTTAAGAACTGGTTTACATAGAGATAATGTTTATTTAGTAGCTTGTGTTCATCCAAGGGCATTGACGACGGACGTCATGCTGTTTGACATGGAATTATCGACGTCACCATGATGTGCTATGGAATGTTCTCACATGCTTTCAATATGGTATGTATGTATATTTCATATTGTATTATTTTTATTTAAACAATATAATCGTGGAGGTATGGAATATAAAAAAAACCCTTCTATAATAAGAAATAATATGTAGTTATTTATGTACATAGTACATACAATTTTTGATGTAAGTATCTCTTATGTGAAAGAAGAAAGAAAGAAAAAACGTTTATTTGTGGTAAAAATGACGCAAAAGTTTACAAAAACACAAAATATAAGAAATAGTTGAGAGAAACATGCGTCACATCCACGCAAAATGGCTGTCGTTCAGCATTACGCTGCGACTCTATGCAAAACACAGCCCAGCGCTGGTTTTCAGCAACAACCGGCGCACTATGGAAAATATGGGTCTTTTGCTGATTAAAAATCTATATCTTTCTTATTTTTCAAGATAAACAGTTGAAATTTTGCACCAACATAGTTCATACTCTATATATTTGATTAAGTTTACATCTAATAAGCAATAAGTTTTGCTTGCGGTTTTGCTTGCGGTTTTACTCGCGTTTCAACTTACGATTTTATCAAAAAACCGTAGGAATATTTTAGTTTCACATGAATGTACTTATTGTCTCTTTTTGAACCCTAAATAGGAATAATAAAACAATAAAATATAAATAAATAATTTAATAAAAAATATTTATTAAGCTTACATTTTGAACTTAAGTATACTATATAGTTAGTCTAAAATATAAAAAAATAACCTTAATTACCTCAAGTATTATTATCTCTTAACATTATAATTATGTAAAAGGTAGGTATATAAATAAATAAAGGTAGGTTTCACACCTGAACAACCTCAGGATCCGTGATTAGTTGATTTACCTTCAAGAGATGCAGAGTATCTTCGTCCAATTCCTTACAGATGAAGGTACAGGATTTTGCCAGATAATAACGCCAGTTGCTTCATCAACTAACCTTTTAGGAACAAAAGAAGCAATAAACAGATTGGCGTCTGAAACAAGTTCAGACTCTTCTGGAAGTATTTATTTATACTCACTTTGTCCAGATGAGCCATCACATGTCCACTTGCTGGATAAAATTAGGTTTTTCAATCCTATTGATAGAGTCAATCAATAAAATTCTAGCTGCCGTATGATCCAACAAGTCTTGTCAAGAAATAATTTTTGCATACGTATTAGTGATTTCCATCGATGAAACAGGTGGCTAGCAGCTTTCTTTACAGTTCTGTATTTTGTAATATGGTGGCAGAAGAAAACAGTTTCTTTCATTTGTTAGGTTCCTAAGGTACAAATACTGTACTTTGGTAAGATCCAAGTCAATGTATACACTTAACGCTTCTTCATCGGTTAACATTCTAATGTTATCCGAACCAATCGAGCTCAAAATGGTTTTCTTATGTTGTTTGTCTGCAGTTCTAATAGCTTCTACAAGGTTGCCTCGATGCCTTCGCTCATTGACTGCAATCCTTGCAAATATGCTTCATAAATATGTTGAAATCCGTATTCATTGAGTAATGGAGTTATTTTTCGCCTTATAGTCGATTCAGAAGAGTCTTCGTAAGGAATACAAGGCCTTCCTCGTTTCTCATTAGAAGTTGAAGGTGTGCAGAGAGATGATTCGTCTTCTGTTGGTGAAGCAGGCAAAGTTACAGATACATACAGATATTGTGTGTCAAGTCAACTGCTATTGGTTTCAAGAAATGTATCCTTCTTGCGTGAAGCTTGAGCCCAACGATTATTATTAATAATAATAATAATCATTTATTTCAGGTAAGATACCCATAGTTTCACAAAAGTAAATATAAACACACAGCAGACATGAAACACAAAGTAATAAAATAAAATTATACTAAAGAAATTTCATTAAATATAACTACACAATAACTTATAGTTGACATCGCATCAGATGGTAGAAAATGTCAAGAATTATGATATGTCAGATCGAATCATTAAAAAACAAAATGTAAAATTTAAAAATGAAATAAAATGCCAAAAAACAAAATAAAATAAAATGTCAAAATTAAAAACAAAATAAAATGTCAAATTTAAACTAGGAATACAATATTATACGCCTTTGTCCAGTGCTCCATAAAAATGCAGTCTGAGTCCAACCTCTCAGCAATGAGCTGCAGGTAACTGTTGGAGCTATCGCGCACCCGGCGCATCAGGGACGCAGTTCTTTTGCGCATTATCGCCGCGAATCCGTCCACACGTGCATCAGCAAACATTCCCGATGCGCTACAGTAGCGCGGCAGCTCCATCAGCACCCTGAACGAGTTGTAATACAGGATTCGCAGGGTATCCCAAGACTTTTTCGTATGTTTGACCCAAAGGCTGCATGTATAAAATGACTGGCAATAACTTTTAAAAAGCGTCGTTTTCACCTGCCTAGTGCAACGCGCAAACCTACGGGCCAGCATGTTTGCTCTGATGGATAATACCCTGCGTTCCCTTTCCATGTCTTGGTCATCCGCAAGAGACTCGGTGACCCAGTGGCCCAGATACTTGAAGCAGGCTACTCGCTTTAACTCGCTGTCGTTCAGGAAAATCGGTGGAATGGTGTTATATGTTTTAGTGCCTGATTTGAATACCATGAATTCGCTTTTGCTTGCATTGTATCTGAGCCCGTGGGCCACCGCATATCTCTCACAAATCCCAACTGAACCAACTGATCCCAACTGAACTTATTGAACTGTGGTAATAATTTCTTTTGAAAATCGCGTATTATCACTTGTTGTATCTTCTGAAATTTACCGTACCGCAGTATTTTTACCGTTGTCGATATAGAAAAATATCAATTCACGTCTAGAGCAATTAAAATAACTCATTATAAGTATTTTGTATTGTAATTTAATAACGAACAATAACATAACAAAATGACCCATAGTGCGACGTAAAGACGTCACCCAGTGCAACGAACTTCACTATCTCCCATTGATCACCACCCCAAAATAAGTTGTCGGTGTCATATTAAATGTGTAAGCCATTGATATAATCCATTTATTGAATAACTGTACACACGAATCATAAGTTACTTAGTTTTTAACTCGATTTTCGATGGTTCCTATAGAATTGTAGTATTGATCGTACCACTGTATAACAGGCTCATCACCAAGCTTTCTCAGAGTGAGTTGCCAATTTGAAATCATGCACGTCTGGTTCATCACGAAATTATCTAACTCCTAATAATATTAATATTATTGGTTATTATGTAAATTAAAATAATCAAGACCTCAATTAATATTTAAAGGAGACGGGCGAAAGTTCATACAAAGTTGGGCCTGATTGTACAGCAACGATATTGCATTAAATCATTTCAATATTATTACTATTTAAAAAATAAAACTTTGTTTAGAATGACAGATTCGGAGAAAAAAGAAATAGGGTATTATTAGCTTGCACAAAACTAACCTCAATTGCGTTTTTATAAGTTTTCTTACAAGCTGTCAGCGCTCTTATGGTATAATTAAATAATTATTCAGACTTTTTTATAGACTAGATTTTATCAGAATGTATTTTTATGACATTAACACATCGAGAGTGTGGTTTCCAAAGGGCCGGCGGCGCTTAACTGCATATTAAATGTTACAAAGGAGGTTAAAAAAGAATTAGGAAAACCATTTACAATCTAATTATAAAAAACAGTAAGCAGGAATAAAAATCATATTTCTCTTATATCGATTTGTTAATCATCCAATTCATCATATACAATTAATGCTGGCAAAGGTGGCGAAGCTCGTGAGGGAGCAGGACTCTCAGCGCCCTCACGCCTCTAGCCGAAGCAAATGACGCCCTGATCGGGAGACAATATTGAACTCCCGGCCATCATAGGTGCTGGTATGAACAAAAAAAAAAAAAGAATCAAAATCAAAAATCATTTATTCAAAATAGGCTGAGATACAGCACTTTTTGAACATCGTTGTTACATAAGACAGTCCCCCAAAACGCCCACCCATCGACACTTCCTAGTGCTTTCGCTGGGAAGAAGAAGTGGTGGAACAAACTTCCCAGCAGCACAGCTGTCTGTTCATTTAAAAAAAAAACATGACTTTATACAATAATATGTTCATACAGTAGTGAAGACAAGAAAACAACAACAATGAAATTATTTATCATATGCCAGCTAGCCACGCTAAAATACCAACAAAGCAAAAACAAAATATCATTAAAATGGAAATGTAAAAAAGTAAAAACTTTTCAGTACCTAAATAAAGGCCCCAGGTATAAAAGGCGTGACAGCTCACATATTTATGCATTGTGAAAAAAAAATTATATGAATAAAGAAGAAAAAAGAAGTAGCGGAACAAACTCCCCAGCAGCACAGCTGTCTGTTCATTTAAAAAAAAAACATGACTTTATACAATACTATGTTGGTACAGTAATGAAGACAAGAAAACACAACAACAATGAAATTATTTATCATATGCCAGCTAGGCACGCAAAAATACCAGTAAAGCAACAACAAAAAATAAAATATCATTAAAATGGAAATGTAAATAAGTAAAAACTTTTACCTAAATAATAGCCCCAGGTATAAAAGGCGTGACAGCTCACATATTTATGCATTGTGAAAAAGAAAATTCTATGAACTCATATAATGTGTCAGTAAGCTAAATCTGGAGAAAGGTGTCATTTACGGAATAATATGCTTTTAAAACTAAGCTTGGATTTGATTTGTGCTTTAAATGCATTGTAAGGCAAGTCTAGCAAAGCAGAGGGTATGTTATACAAAGAAATACAACAGACTTAAAAAAAAAGCACCACAAAGTGAGATATAACTAATTTCGGAAGTCGGTGGCAAAAAGGAATACATAATATGTTCACGATCATGGTGTCTTTGGTTTTTGTATATTCGTTTGTTAGCTACATCGATATTAGACTATGAAGTTGATTCATCATGTTCACTTGTTACATCTACTGATGCTGAAGATCCAGATGGTCCAGTCCAATCCAAAAAAGTCCAGTGAAATCTGAAAAATAATTTTGTCATGAGACTTTTGTGTAAAAAAAGGTGAGAATGCAAACAGTGCTGGAAAATGTATGTCTCCTTTTATCTACACCTTACAACTAACAACAAATACAGGCTGCAATATAATTCTTTGCATTTTATTACATTGCCTAACTATATTACACTAGCTTTTGTTCGTACCTTTGTAAACCCATATCCCATTTATTCCTTTTCCAAATCTTTCACATGAATGTGACAATAATATACAAAAATTATTATCTAAATCTGACTGATATTTCTTAATTAGTGCGAAAAAATTAATAAACTATAGAGAATAGTAGTATTACCATATGGTAGTTTCAAATACAAAACAACTAAACCTAATAAAACTCACATTCTAAGGCAGTATCTATGAGGAAATGACTATGAATTCTTCTTTCTTGAACGGTGTCAGAACGCAATAAATAAGATATTGCCCGCAAAACTGAAATCCACAGTTCACGCACACTTGGCGATGTCCAGTCATTGAAGATGGAAGTTGCTCATCTGTGCTCAAAGTATTCACGACTAAATCTCTGCATCCTTGGCAAATATGATGTGATCCTTTGTCCTACAACAATATTAGTATGTTATTTACAGTTTCCACAAATAATAATTACAGATTTATGAATCAGAACATTGTATATGTTTGTTGTACAGAATAAAAACGGTGAGAAAACTGTATCTTTTCAAAAAAAAATATTGGATTGTTATTTACGGCTTCCACAAATAATAATATTACAGAATTATGATGCAGAACATATAAAAAGAACTATCTTCCGTAATTGATAATCAAACTGCAAATCTTACTTGGAACATAAATAAATCAAGTTCAATAGAGTGATAATATATATATATATATATATATATATATATATATATATATATATAGATATATATATAGGAATATTACTATTGAAACTTACTTCAATAATATACCTAGATATGTATAGGTATCCTTGCTGGAATAAACTCGGAAACTATCACAATATGAAGTTTTATTTAAATACATAAGTTTTAAATAAATACTTACGACTTGAGGTGCAACCCATTGCTCTATAACTGAAAGAATGCTTTCCGCTTCTATTTGTCGTAATCCGATAGAATTACCCTGAGAAATGCCGCAATTGATGCAATAAAGACTTTGGTCCGTCATTGTACAGTTGTTTCGAAACAAGTCACGCATTTCTCACAACAAAATAATAACCGTCAGAATCTTAAATACGTTGCCAAAGACGCAAAATAATATAAAACGACACAAAAATACAATAAAATACAATATCCACTACGGCAAGTTCAAACCCGGAATGGAATAATTTTTGACGTTTGGCGTCACGTTGTCACGAGTTTACTTTGTTGCCTGTATAATAAAAAAGTTGAATTGATTATTAAATCGATCTGTTGATCAATTTGTTTTAAGATGTTTTTGTAAATAAGTAAATAATAGGTAATATAATTAAGACCTTATATTAAAAGATTTTCTAAAACGAATCTATAGAAATGTACTGATTCATTTTTAATTTTATTTTTGTAATAATTTGATGTATCGATTAGAACTTATTAATGATTCGCATTTCATCTGGTAACATTGTTGAAAAGTGAAAGTAAAGAAAGTCAGTATTATTTCATTATCTTTTTTATTCTGACGAATCCAGAATTAGTAATAAATGATTGAAAACAAAAAAATAAATGAAAATTATTGACAAATAACTCATTTGTGTACAGTTCAGGCCCAATTTCGCCCGTCTCCTTTTACCGATTGCCAAAATTAGGTGTTAATATTCAAAGTTGACTGACTTTTCGTTGGTTTTAATAGATGAGCCTAAAAATCAACGACCTCAAGCTGTCATTATTTCATAATTGTACCGAGTGTGCGTTTATTACTAGTAATATTTCAAAAGGGAGACAGTTAACACTTTGGGGTATACTAAATGCCTCCAGACATAATAACCATAAAACTTCTATGCTTAACCTCAGGCTTTGAATGATATTTACATTGATCATAAGTTTACTTGCAAAATTAGCTTCTCATATTTAAATCAAACCCATATTTACTTTAATATTAACGCCCTTAATCTTATTCACACACTTGTGCCTTAATCATAGGTATGTTTATTATTTCACGTTATTAGATTCACTTGTTCATACGTCTGTCCAAAGGGTGAAATTGGCGTATATGATGATGGAGCATCTCACACCACCATTATTTTCCAAAATATCTTATTATAGTTGTCGTTGTCATTTTCTTTCATATCAGGGAAACAGATTCTCAAAATACCTACCAGACTCAAATTTCAGCCGAAAGAGTATCAAAAAATATTTTGCTCATGCCGTGACTCTCTTCAACTGGTTATCTGCTTCTTACATTCAGCAGATATCAACGTTTTTACTAGGTCATCGGTGCCCTAGCGGAAAGTCATTCACTTTTATGGAAACTGATATTTAAATTACTTTGTGAGGAGTGCACTGTTTGCTTTTTGGCCACAAAGCCAGATTTTGTGAATAATCTTTGTAGCATTATTTTTGAAGCATTATTCTCTTCTGTGAAACTAGGTTAATTTATAGTAAACCTCTGAGTATAGCAACTTTTAAATAGTGCGCAGTTTTCGTTACATTTTATTTTGCAGGTTTTATGTTACAATTTTTTGTTATAAAAATGCACTGTTATCGTGAAGTTTCTTCACGATAACAGTGCATTTTTATAACAAAAAATTGTTTATAATGATAGCTCACCTCAATCTTAACACCGTTTTCTAATTCATCTTTAAAGTAATATTTCTCTCGTCATACCAAGTCTTACGGTGCTGTGCTCATGCATCAAGCTGCCATGAACCATATCACAACTCCAAGCAGACTAGATAAAATTTCACACAATCAGAAGATGCTAGGTAGACCCATCGGAGAAGCTGCTATGAAGCCTTATATTGGTAGACCCAATAATGTGGCTAGAGCTTGACCAGAAACGAAAACATAGAATAGAATACTCTTTATTATGTACACCATATAGATTACAGAACATAAATAAAAATATTTTAGAAAGGGAGACAAAATGGGCGGTCTTATCGTTAAGAGCGATCTTTTACAGAAAATCTTTGGGTGGAATACTAAGGAGAAGGAGAGAGAAATAATGTAGGTAGTCTACACTCTACAGTATACTATTTCTATAGATTATACAATAAATATGTACGTTAAGTATATCATACTAGTTTAAATTATTTATAAATATATAGATCACAAGATTACGCAATCTCATAATTATGTTAAAGAGCTCTTTAACATAATTATGAGATAAAGCACTTTCTCAAGTGCTTTAAAGAAGACATTTCTTTTCAGAATTACATAAATTCTGACTAAATGGTAACAGACAAAATTCTATAAACACATTTTTATACAATCAAAGTGTTGCTATGGTATTTTTATAAATTTGCAAAAAAAAACTAAAATAATCTAAATATATATAGTGAAAGCTTGACTCAGACCTCGCACCATTCTGCATGTTGTGGGGAATATCCAATCATCCTATGATTTATTGTTGATCTATAATATATGCTTATATATTATAGATCAACAATATATATAATAATATAAGGCGGTATGATTTCGCAATCCGACAAGGAAATGTAGCGCCGCAGGTTCACTTCGTGGTGCAGAAAAAAATGGGAGGTCTTCGTAGGCATACGAACAACATCGACAGTCGAGCGCCGAGCTAGAGCACAGAGAGATAGACAACAGACTGTCGTTAACAACTAAGAAACGCAATCAAATTTTAGTTCATAATAATAGATCGATATTCAGTAACGACTCTTAAACGCTGCGATTTGAGTGCTGATTTGCTTATCAAATCGCAGCAATGAATAAAATATATCCCAAATATAAACAAATGGACAGTTGAAGCGAACGGTACCAGAAAAGTTATTTTTCCTAATACTCAGAGCCACCAACACTAATAAAAGGTGACTAAAGTAAATAAACATACATTATGCGCACATCTCTTGATTAGGAACGTATGTAGATACAATAGCCTCTTTGACATGACTTCCTTTGTGGCGAATATAATAATAGTCTTCTACCGCCATCTGGACAAATCCTTCAATTTCTCCAAATGTATTATGTTTTATATGAGATGCTGAACAACTTCTATTGCGATCAAATATGGTAATACTGGACTTTACAATCAAAAAACATTATTGTTATTTTCCCAAATGCATCTGTTATACTACTATCATTATGTAAAATTTTGCTCTATGAACTAACTACATATCCGTTCTTTATTGAAAGTATAGGTAAACTGGCGTGCGTACATTTCTTTGTATATCTGAAGCAGTAATGATATTCAAACAAATTATTTCCGTCCATATTGATATTTTACTTCAAAGTGACACGAATACGCTGTACCGACGAATAAGGATTCGGTTAGACGCATTTGTAAAAGTTAAAAGAGTGCTAATGTACACATTAGATATTTTTGCATTATATTAAGGTATTTACATAGTGTACTGTAATTAATAGTATCTCCTTATAGAGTAATCCTATAATGTGACACGCTACTGACTTTATTTCTGTTTTACTTCTCCTGTCTACTGGATGAAATTTTTCAAGAAACTTTTTACTATTTTCTATTTTTTTCTAGTATTTATTATTTTCGGTTGCTAGAAAACCCAATCCGACTCGGATACCTAAATTGGAACCTTTTGTTAAGAACCTTCATTTTACCTGTTCTCCAAAGCGAATCCGAACGCCTTTTACTAACACAGATGTATATTGAGTCTAATTAAGTTAATTAAACCAGAAAAGGATGCGGTTTGTCATTAGATACCACAGACATAATATTTAACTCTACCTACTCTCTGCTAATCCACTCTCCACTGTACACTGACTGCCGGCGGTTAGGTGTTTTTGCGAGGGGAGAGGGTCAAATTTGCTTTTGTAGATTATTTGCAGCATTGCTTGTTTATTAAATATAATAATTACTGAGAATATTTTTTGACACTGCACAGTAGGTATAGATTTTCACTCGCCAATAATTGGAAGGCAAACTGAAATAATCGATAGAAAGAGTATCTTAACAGTAGCTGATAAGATCTCTTTCCTACAGTGCAGCATGCATGATGATACCACGGAAATTTCAAAACAAAAGCTGCGTGACCTATCCGCCTGCACTAGCCATTGCATAAGACTCATGCAATCGGAACAAGCCCAAACAGAAAGTAAATATAGTTTAAAAACTAAAAAAAACAAGCTTTTAAAAAAATATCAAACTAAAAAAAGTATATTTATTTTCAACCTTTTAGTTCGATATTCTTTAAAAAAAAAAACGAACGAAGGAACATGTTGAAATTGAAAACGGTGGGGCATTTTACAGTAATGAGCCGCTCACTCATAGTCCAATGAGTTAGAGACGGACAAACAAACAAACAAGCAAACATACAAGTGAAGCTAATAAAAAGCACTTATAAAGGCTTCTTTCAGCGCTTATCCTTTCCTAATCGAAACACATCTAACAAGGAAGTCACGCTCATGTCGCTCATGTCTACACCGATTCGACGATATACAAAAAAAAAAAAAAAACAAGTACTCTAGTCATCAGTGTCAATGCAAGAAAACCTATGTACATTATGTAGTATATAGGTATTCTTGCATTGACATTGATTGCAAAAAAATATTGATAAATGAAAATATTACTCAAAATATTATCTGCTTCGTCAAAATACACAACAATAAAAGAATAAATGTAACATAGAAAGATAGATAGAATACTCTTTATCATATACAACAAATGAGGCTTCCGTCGACTGGGACCGCAATTAACTCGGACCGCGGTCCCAGTCGCCGGATTCATAAAAATTAAATAATTTTCTTCCGGCGACTGGGACCACTCATAAATGATAACTGAAATCAAATAATGTACAGTCAAACGACAAAGTAATAATTGAGTAAAAATCTTTTTTTAACCGACTCCAAAAAAAGGAGGAGGTTCTCAATTCTTCGTAATCTTTTTTTTTACATATGTTCACCGATCACTCTAAGACCGATGTGCAGAATTCTCTTTTTTTTTCGAAAGTGTATACTTTCCAGGTGGTCCCATAGTCACCAGGTCAGGATCTGATGATGGAAGACCAGGGAAATCAAGGGGAGCTTTCAAAAATCGTAGAGGCGACTAGTACATTCTGTACCATTGATTATGAAATTAAAGGATTTAAGTTATTTGTATGAAAGATTACGCGGTAATAAGCGGTTTACGATTTACGAGGTATTAAAAAAACATACTTACTAGATCTCTTTCAAAACAATTTTCGTTGGTAGTTTTTATAGTAATGTACATCATATGCTTTTTTAGATTTTTCATTTTCTTATTTTAAAAGTTAGAGGTTCAACTTTTTTCCACTTTGGAAGCGTCTGTCACGCAAACTATTCGGTTTAGAAAAAAAATATTTTAAAAAAGTCGATATCATTTTTGAAGACCTATCCATAGATACTCCACACGTATGTTTGACGAAAAAAAAAATTTGAGTTTCAGTTCTAAGTATGGGGACCCCAATATTTATTATTATTTTTGCATCAAAATCTTAATGCGGTTCACAGAATACATCTACCTACTAAGTTTCAACAGTACCTATAGCTCTTATAGTTTCGGAAAAAATGGCTGTGACATACGGACGGACAGACGGACAGACAGACATGACGAATCTATAAGGGTTCCGTTTTTTGCCATTTGGCTACGGAACCCTAAAAATGGCCGTTATGGCTTCACACAAAATCAGTATTAACTGTGTTAAAATTTAAAAATAATGTTATAATTTTATAACATCCTTTTTTCTCAAGTGTCCGGTCAAATATAGCCCTAAAGCTATAGTATTCGGTGATACTCGATACGAACTACGTAAATATTTTGTATGAATAATTTTACGAGTTAGAAAGAAATAGTAATATACTATCATACAATGCTATTGCCTTTGTGTGTGTTTACCTGCATGTGTGAATTATATAAAAACGGGCTAGGTCAATTTATAAGCGCATAGGATAAAATCATGAACATCATCTAGAACGACTCAATGATATTCATATCAATAATTTAGATGTTTATTCGTTTGACTGTACCGATTTCGGCTTGTATAGTAGACTTTTATTAAATTACCTATGAGTGGTCCCAGTCGCCGGAAGAAAATTATTTAATTTTTATGAATCCGGCGACTGGGACCGCGGTCCGAGTTAATTGCGGTCCCAGTCGACGGAAGCCTCCAACAAATATAATACAGAACATAGTTATAGTGCTAGGAAAGTTATTATCTATAATTATACCAAATACTATTGCATTCTCATTTACAAACACAATTACCTAATGGCAGGCTTTTATAAACTAAAATTCTCAGGAGTTCTTGGAAAATTATGTCAATAAGCAATCATTGTTGTGTGCTCATTTGACTGCGTTATCTCAACACAATCACTGCGCCAAAGTCAATGCTACTGTGTAAATTACTAGTGTTACGTTTATTTCTTTACTTATACGTAATTAGCTGACTGAAAAAACTTCTAAATGGTGAAATTATTTCGATTCATCATCATCTCCGACACATATTTATTGTTAATACCGTGAGCATGATTCATATAAATAGTTATACTTATCTGACATAATTTGTAACAAACAATTTTTCGCAATTAGAAATCTAAAAAAGTTTTTGAGGAAGTATGAACATTATGGAAGTACTATTACTATTTCAAGCAAAAACTATTCAATAGATTTGGATGAAATTTGTCACACATATTATAGTTTGTAAACAGGGATGATACATTGGATAAGGAACTTCTTATCCTGATAGTCTCATGTGATCGAAACTTATTGGGGGGCTAAAAAATATTAAACTCGTTTACGACACGTGAGTCTGATTGAAAATTCGTGAGACGGAAAGAGAGGACACCACCGGTGCAGCGTAAAAGATATGCCTACTCCTTCGTTAAGCGGCGCTGGACGCTTGCGTGAGTTTGTGTTACAGCCTGCTACGCGCATCCACAGATGGTAGGCACCATCAGTAGATGCTGATAGCAGATGATGGATGATGGATGATGCTGACAGTCATATAGCAATCTGTGCGAAATTAGTCTTTGACCTCCTCCTTCAAGTTTTCACTTCTAGTAGGATTACATTTCTTACTTTTTATGTCGCGTAAATTTCGATGTCATTAGCGATCAACAAGCAAAAAAACAATATCGATGAGGATGTAGGTTGTTGATTAATAAAGTAACCTTCTTAGTACTTGAGTGGATCCAAAGTTAATGTTACGAAATAACGATGGGAATTCTTACTTTTATTAGTTGCGTTAACGAGTCATACCTACTCAAAGTAATTACAAAGTTTTTACTGTTTTGTTTAATTACTTTATTTATAGAGATGGTTCCAACACGATTACCTGGTAAGGGTACCTGGTAAGGGTACCTGGTAAGGTATCCATTTTCAAGTAATTACCTAAATTATTAAATTATTCGAGAACAGTCATGGCCCGTTGGTTAAGATTTGTAGGTCGTGGTTGCTAACCCAGCCAGTCTCACACGACAAATACTTTGTAACGTTTGTCTTCACAAAAATTCATAACAATTCGTACTGGGTTCGCGTGGTACATTACGGCTCACTACCTCTCGAAGGGCGGCCTGTCCTCGCAGTGAGAACATTATAGCCTAATTTTGCTATTATTATAATCGCCACTCTATGCGAAACCCGAAACACGTGTCCAGTATTTTTAAGTAAAGAATGTATGTACAAAATTTCAAAAAGATATAATGACAAACCACAAAGTTATGAGGTGGCTATTCTACTTGGTTGTCCCAACAAAAATATGGTCAAAGCTCCGCTCGGGCGGGCGAGCGCGGTGCGTTGACCTCTGACGTCAGCTGTTCGCAGGCGCGCAAGTAATAGTACTTGCGCGCGTGAGGATCTATCGTAAGCTGCGTGCGCGCGTTCGATGAATGGGAAAAATATATCATGGTGTAAAAATTATTGGAGTCGATTTATGCCTAAAGAAAAAATAACGTTGTTTATGTCGCAGCTCATTGTTTAAATTAGCCGTTTGGTAAACCGCCTGGCTTTTGGAAGTAGTGCTCGCCTCGCTTCGCTCTCTCGGCTCGTACGCGTTTGTTTCAACCTAACTTATTTGGTCGGTAGTCCCCTGGCTTGTAATTGCAACCAATTCGACTTGCTCGTGATTGGTTGGTACCGTTCTATTCTAAACTATAACTTATTGAATTTCTTACAGGCCATTAGTTGAATGGCGGTACGTAATGGCAAATACATTTATGTAGAAGACTAGATGGTTAACTGAATGACTGATTAAATCAAAAGTTGGCTGCGACATAATTATATTCACGATATAACAGAGTAAGAAAGAAAGATAGGAAAATTGTTTATTCCGCTCAAACAAAACACATAATACAAGTTAATGATACTAATAAACAAGACATAAACTTATATTATACTCAAAAGCCTCGTACCCAAACACGAAAAAATTATAAACAATGTTTTCCTGATATCATAACTAGGGTCAGAGACATCGACATAATTATACGAATGCCTTAGAGATAAGAATTGTGGCACTCCGAAAGAAGTTGAGAGGAAATGAAGTTTTGTCTATCTTTCTTTTTCTTCTTCAGCCTATAGATGTCCACTGCTGGACAAAGGCCTCCCCCAAGGCTTTCCACGTTGATCGGTCTTGTGCTGCCCGCATCCATCGGCTTCCCACGACCTTCACCAGGTCATCGGTCCACCTTGTTGGGGGCCTCCCTACGCTGCGTCTTCCAGTACGTAGCTGCCACTTAAGAACCTTACTGCCCCATCGGCCATCGGTTCTACGAGCAATGTGCCCTGCCCACTGCCACTTAAGTTTAGCGATTCGCAGAGCTATCGCTCGTCTATCTTTATCTCTCTCAAAATTATCAATCATCTTGGAGGAAAGAAATAGTGCTGGACCGAAAGCATAGGCCATCTCTCCCACTCTTTTCAAACCAAAAACTTCTGCAGATTATACGCCTTCGGCTTTTTTTTTTAATAATTATAAACTAGCGTTTGACTGCAATGCCGCCTGATGGTAAGCAGTGATGCAATCGTTGATGGTAAAGCGGCCCATTCACTTAAAAAACCTTAGTGAATAGGAAGGAAGACGGCAGTTGAGCAAGGTGGTGCAATGTTAGACCCAATAACACGACCAACGATGCTGCGCCAGAGGGAGATTGATGTGGAGACCCTCCACGATCAAACTCTCGGTACAACAACATTTGACGCATCGTACCCGGCACACATCGCAACACAACTGCTCAGACCCGTCCTCTGTACGGATGTCCATTAGTATAATTATGTCTATGGTCAGAGACAACACACATTATTTGACCATTGAAATTGACAATTTTCAAAATATCCGTCTGTCATCCGTGGTGTGCCCGCGACTCCGACAGATGACAACAAACCAAACAAATACAAAAAATACAATCGCAGAGTGGGGAAATATACTTATTACTTTGCTTGCAGTTTCCTTTAGCATACCTAGAATTGATCATAAATGTAGCTTTGTTTTATTAGGTTGCATCAGATAAGAATAAATTATTACTGATCATTTATAAAACATTCCATGGTTCAATTTTTCAACCTAAATCCTGTCTACTCTTAATGACGCAATATTTGTATTATAAGTAGGTAATTCTTTACAAACGATACATTTGTTTTCCGGATGCTATGCAGGCTCGTATACAGGAGAGGTATAAATCAAATCAAAATTGTTTATTTCAAATTAACCATCACTTGGTTGTTTTGAATAGTCAATGTCGGTCAGTCCAAGAAAAGTGAAGCTAAATTGCACGTTCCAAAGCATAAATAAAAGCAGTAAGCGTAAGCGTAGTAAAACGTATAATAAAAGCAGTAAAGAAATAAAAGTCAGTTCATTATATTACAACTAATTTATTTCTTGATTGTGGTAATACTGTTTTAACTTAGTTTTATTATTTATTTTCTTCTTTGGATTCTGCGTCTTCAATAGGCTTATCTGAAAGCAGGAAAACAATTACTTGGTTTAATCTTCCCAGTCTTATTATTATGAGTTAAGATAAGCTTAACGCGGTTCAACCTCCCTATTAATCTTATTAGAAATAAAAGGCTATTTAACCGTCAAACCATCCTGGTGTTCAAATGGTGTCTAATTGTTTCTGAGAATTATCATTATTGTCTTATATTTAACCGACTTCAGAAAAGGGGGAGGTTATATAAAAGGCAGGTTATTGTTTCGTGAACGTATTTTAATTTCTCTGGATAATTAGGCTCATTCAAGTAATTATTTGTTAAATTTGTAATATGGTCTAATAATATTTCTTGATTCATTTTTAGATAGTGAAATTTGACCGTATTGCCAACGTACCAATGTTGTCTAGCTTTTGGGCATGTTTCTTATTGACAGTGGTGCGAATGAATTATTTTTATTTCCCTTTGATTATTGACATTCTTTTTTATATATTTGTAGGAACAAACAAATTTTTTAAAACTATTATTTTATTAAATCATGAACCTATTATGCCTGTTAATAATCAGTGTATATGAAATAGAAAAAAAAGCTTTATAATTATTAACCTTTCTGATGTCCAGAGTTCCACGGTTGTAAGTCAGCTGTCATCAGAATGACGTAGAGAGCGTTCGTTGCCATCGTCATACCCGCCATAGTTAAGAAAATGGTTCGCCATTGTGTCCGATTATACTGTAACAATAAGGGTTATAATAGCCAACCTGCATTGAGCAAGCGTGGTGATTACGCTTAATCCTTATCTGTATGAGAGGAGACCTGTGTCCAGCAGTGGGAATAAAAAGGTTGATGATGATGATGATGAAGGGTGACGTTGACAACAATGATAGATGTGTATTATTTCCTGGAAACTAAAAGGACGTAAGTCAAATTCAACGTTAAGTAACTGCTTTTTGAGGTTGTCTTTGGATTTTTGGTCAACACCACAAAAATCATAATAATTACTTTTTATTAAGATTTATGTAGTCGATACTGTAGAAAAGCAGACACAGAAAATCGAACTTCTAGTGATATTTTGACATTTGAATGATTGATGTTGACGGGTGGATGCTGTTGGTAAACCTTTGAGCAACTGTGCTAAGAATATAATGATAACTAAAATGCAGCGTTAGTTCCAGTTGTTACCACGCTCAAATTATGAAAAATGCTTTCCGATGTATATATTCAATACCAACCTAGTACATATTATATATTAGGTTGGGGAAAAAATCATTTCGCATTACAGTATGTATGAACTAGTAATTAAATCTCTGTGGTCATACTATCCTGGGTGGTTATCTGATATCTGGATCTGGTATATGGATATCTGGATGGTTTTGGTTCCAAATTACAGTACAATTACGAAAATGTGGGATTCTCATTTGTTTTTCGTAATGTCAAGACGAGTGAATCTAATTAAGAAATTTGATACATTTTAAAATATTACTACAAAAAAGGTAAAAGTGCAACGCAAGCCGCAAAAAAAAATCGATCGCGATAAAGTTTTCAATCTGGAAATTTTGATGTCAAAGATGCACGTAGCTCTGTATATCGGTCGCTGTATAACGGTTAAAATGGATACCATTTTTGAAAAATAGAGCAAGATCATAATTATCAGTAGTAACGACGTAGCTGAAGAACTGAGAATTGACCACAAAACAGTTTTGGCGCAATTGAAAAAAACTGGGTAGGTACACAAAAAGCTCAATATATCGGTACCTCATGAGCTCACTATAAGAAACCTAAAGAACCGTGTATTCATTTGTGATTCTTTATAACGACGTAATGAAATCGACCCATTTTTGAAGAAGCTGACAATGGTGATGAAAAGTGGATCACTTACGACAACAACTTGTAAACAAGCAATTATTTAAAAACAAAAAACCCGCCTGCATAAAACTCTAACGAACTGAAAAGGTAGAAATCGTCTGAAGACTTTTGGTCGACAATGACGAATTAAAAACGATTGTGGCAGCTGATGATACACAATCTACGGCTGATATAGCAACAGCTTTCGACAAAACAAACAAAAAATACAAACTATATTGGACCATATGTGTCGAATTGGCAAGGTAAAGTATCTTGCCAAATGGGTGCCCCACGAACTCAATGATCGCCAGCGCGAAGTACGCGAGACGTGCCTGACACTGCTCAACAGACAAACAAATGAAGTAATTTTGAAACACATTGTTACCTGCGATGAAAACTGGATTCTGTTTGCTAACCGCAAGCGCTTAGCAAGTTGATTAGATCCTGGTTCAGCGCCTAAACAATGCCCCAAACGAAATCTTACCCCTAGAAAAGCGATGGTCCCTGTTTGGTGGACTAACCGGTGTGATTCATCACATCTTTTTACCCAACGGGATGAGCATTACTGCAGATCTGTGAAGAACTGAACACAATGATGGAGAAACTGGCACATCTCCAACCAGCATTGGTAAATCGCACCTCTCCGCTGCTCCTGCACGACAAAACGCGACCTCATACCGCACAACAGACAGTCTTCAAGTTGCAATAGAAGGTTGGTGGGGTTGGAGACTCTTCATCATCCGCCCTACTCACCAGACCTTTCGCCTACAGACTACTACTTTTTCCAGAATTTGAATAGATTTTTTTTTTAAATTAAATTATAAACTAGCGCTTGACCGCAATCCTGCCTGATAGTAAACAGTGACGCAGTCGTTGATGGTAAAGCGCACTATCAGTTTATTAAGAGCCTATTCACTCTAGTCTTGAAGACACTCAAATTGTAGTCCGACGGAAACACCGCCGCTGGCAAACTGTTGCAGTCCCTCGATGTACGCGGTATAAAAGAGGAGGCGAAACGCTTCGTCCGGATCGTAATGGTGTTAACAACGTAAGGATGGAAACTTGCCATACGACGGGTTGTCCGATGGTGGAACGGAGATGGGGGAATTAAATCATGCAATTCCCTCGCACACTCCCCAAAATGCATCCTATAGAAGACCGAAAGGCTGGCTACTTTACGTCTGTGCTCTAGGCTTTGGAGACCGTCTCGAGTTAAGTCAGGGTTACCAATCAGCCTCTTCGCCCGCCTCTCCACTGAATCCAAAGTGGCCAGGTGACACTTACCAGCACCAGCCCAAATGTGGCTGCAGTACTTCACACACGAACCGAACTGTGCTTTGTACAACATTAAAAGCTGCCCTGGTGTGAAGTACCGCCGTACCTTTGCGATAACGCTAAATTTCTTGGCAGACGCCTTGGCCTTGGACTCAATGAACTGCCCAAAGTTTAGGTTGGAGGAAATCTCAACTCCCAATAGCTGAAGGCGGTCGGTACACTCCAAGGATACATTTCGAAAAGTAGGAGCCAAGGTGAACGGGCTTCTTTTGGGGGTGAAAAGACACGCCTGTGTTTTGGCGGTATTGAATGCTACAAGTTTGGCATTGCCCCATTCGGAGACTGCCACTTGCCTCTCGTCCAGCTGATTTCTTTAAGAATCAATAAACTGCCACTGTGTTGGCAAAAATACATTGATTGGATGGGTAATTACTTCAATTAATAAAAAAAAAAAATTTTCTATTAAACGGCAATTTCATGTTTGAAGGCTTTTTTATATAAACTATATTTAGAATCAATATATTTATTATAATCAGTGATTAAAATCCTTAATTTTGATACCCAACTCGATATGCTTGGCAGAAAAAAATATGTAATTCTTTTTTTTTTGTTCCATTTAATATTAAGTTATATACATATTTAGAATCAGTGTTTCAAATCCTTCATTTTGATATCCCACTCGATATGCTTGGTAAAAATTTATTTCTTTATATCTCACAATATGGCGTCATACATCCACCATTTTGTTTTTTTTAAATGTCACCTATCTAGTAGCAGTTGGGCAATTAAGGCAAATCTAACGATACCTCAAATGTGAAAATCCGTTCAGCGGTTCTGGAGATACTAGGTAATAAAGAATAATACATACAAGATAGGAGCTAAAAACATAACCCTCCTGGCAGTCGGGTAAAAAGGTCGTCGTCAAAGGCTGACCAGCGTTTGACGACGGCTTCACAAACACTGGCGAAACCCGGGTTAACTCGCAAAAAGGTTATGCTGTGTGTGTGTCGAGATTGGCAAGGCATTCCCTGGCTGTTTCAACCCGTCAGGAACATCGAATCTGAACTGTACTGCAATCAACCGATGAGATTAAAGCAATATGTTGAGAGAAAGCGGCCGGAAATAATCAACAGAAGGGGTGTGGTTTTTCATGATGATAACGCTAGACCTCACACATTAGCCACTCAGAAAAAATTAACAGAGTTTGGCTAGGATGTGTTAATACAGCCGTATAGTCCTGACCTTGCGCCTTCAGATTTTCACCTGTTTCGATCTCTTTAGAATTCTTTAGGCAGTGTCAGGTTAACATCACTAGAGTACTGCCAAAGCCACTTGTCGCGCATTTTGATTAAAAGTCAGTCATCTTGTATGGATATATCCCTACCTACAGATAGCAAAAAGTTATCGAACAAAATGGTACCTAAATACTTTAGTTAAAATAACGTAAATAAACTGCAGGTATTAAAAAATGTTTTGTATTTTCTTAAAAAATGCGAAGAAACTTTTCCGCAATCCATACTATACTAATATTATAGATGCGAAAGTAACTCTGTCTGTCTGTCTGTTACGCTTTCCCTCATAAACCTCTCAACCGATTTTGATGAAATTTGGCACAGACAATCTTTAGACCCTGAGAAAGGACATAAGCTATTTATTGAAAAAAATGATATTTCCGAGGGAAATCAAAAAAGCCCGATATAACCGAACTCAACACACGAACACTGAAAGTCTAACAACCGCTATTCCGAAAAGAGGCGGAGCCAGTGTTCTGACGATGCGATCTATTATTATAGTAGACTAGCTTTCCGCCCGCGGCTTCACCCGCGTGGAGTTCGGTTATATCGGGCTTTTCCCACTGCATCACTCGGGCCTGGGCCCGAGTCGATAGCACGTAGTGTTTCACGCACGCCTCAAAGATATATCAACACATCGTGACGGGCTCCACGAAAACCGATGCCTTCTGCGACAGGGTTGCGGGTTGGTTAAACAAAAAACCGTAGCCCTGGTGCATAGGCAAGTGAAGAAACACGTATGGGTTTTAATCAGTAAAATTCTGACACGTTCCGCTTTGCCCAGAGCGGGAGAGGTCATTTGATGATTTCCCATCCCAAAGCAAAAAAAAAGGGTAGGTATCACATTACGCAGTGTTTGTTTTGGAGGTCAGATAAGAAGTCACTCCTTATGAAATGCTGGATACATACTAAATAGCATGTATCCGGTTGGACGGGAAGTTGAACCCAACATATTTGAAAAGGCAGGCAAGTGATGATGACATCATTATCATTTCAGCCGAAAGACGCCTTCTGCTGGACATAGGCCCCCCCTAAGGATTTCCACGACGACCGATCCTGCGCCTCCCGCATCCAGCGGTATCCCGCGACCTTCACCAGGCTGTCGGTCTGCCTTGTTGGGGGCCTACCCACGCTGCATCTTCCGGTGCGTAGTCGCCACCCAAAAGCCCGTCGGCCCAATCGGGCATCGGTCCTACGGGCAATGTGCCCGGCCCACTGCCACTTAGGTATTGCAATTCTACGGGCTATGTCATATATATAATACATACCACATCGGTGACCACGTGTGAGACAAGCACAGGGAGCAGCACACTGCTGAGGTTCATCAAGCTGTTGCCTATCGTCATGAGAGTGCCGCTGAAGTTCGGGGCCAGGTCGATGTGGTTAACCTTCAAAAGAGCAAAATATAAGTAAGCAATTTGTTAGTTTCAAATTAACATAAAAACTGCATGGTACTTCAGAAATGTTAAACGATGGAAGCCTCACATTACCTCGATGCAATCAATCGTTGTTTCTATAGAATTGGATTTATACCCAATGAAACTGAAAGGCGTCATTAATCATATTAATTCAATTGTACGTCAGTTGTAGCACAACCAGTATAAGCTGACTTCGTTTTCTATTAAAACTTGCAACTACTGTAGGACAGCTGACGGTCAAAGTGTTACCACTGTCAAACACAACACTAAAAACTAAGGTACTATCAGAAAATATGGTATATCAAAAATGAATTTATTATAATATAAAAGCAAAAAAAAATGAAAATCGATAGCTACAAAAATATAATTTAAAAAAACTGTCTTACCATCCATCCAACATGAATGCCCATATGACATCCCATGGAGAAGACTAGACATGTAACAGCCACCGCCGTGCTCGTTGTGAACGTAGTACAAATTAAAGACACAGCTACCCCAACTTGAGCTGAAAGTTACATATTTATTTTCGTAAGTAATCGAGGAGAAAATTTCTCTATACCTATTTATACTAGGCGAAACAAGGGAAGGTGCTTTACTTGTTCACTAACTAAATATATAAATAAATATAAATATATACGGACAAATGACACAGAGCTTTTGACCTAACCCCAAAGTAAGTTGGAGACTTGTGTTATGGGATACTAACTCAACGATACTATATTTATAATAGATACATATGTAGATAAACGGAAAGCACGTTAAGCCGTTGGTCCCGGTTGCCATACAAACATCTAGTGGCAGTCGTTACGGGTTGTTGGAGCCCTCAAAAGTCCAACAACTAGTCTAACTGCAATGCTTCGATGCCGCCTTCGGGTTGTGGAGGTCAGACGGCAGTCGCTTCACGAAAAATGTCGAAGTTTAGCCATATCAGCAGTTGGACTGGTAAAGCGGACCCCAGACTCCAAAGCTGAAAAGGCTTCGGATGCGACTGGGATTAACGCTGGGATGATGATGACATATATAGATAAACATCCAAGACCCAGGGCAATCAGGAAAAGATCGTTTTCCATTATGACCTGACTGAGATTTGAACCCGCAGCCTCCACGTCGCAGGCGGGCGTGTTGAGCGCTGGCCGGAGGACGACAACTAACTAATCTATATTTAAGTATAGTGCATGTTTTTCTTTCTATTTTATTAAGAAAGGACAGAAGATAAATGTTATTTTGGTCTCTCTCTCTCGTTCGTCTGTCTCTGATCGGGCTGTATCTCGCGAACGATCATTTATTTCTGTTGCTGCTATCACAATATATACTAAAAACATAAACATGTTTGTATGACAAAAAACCCTTCGTGAGCGAATAATATATCGCCTTCAGGTTGTGGAGGTCAGACGACAGTCGCTTCACGGAAAATATCGAAGTTTAGCCAAAAATCAGCAGTTAGGCTGGTAAAGCGGACCCCAGACTCCAACACTGAAAAAGCTTCGGATTAACGCGGAGAGGATGTTTGCGAAAATAAGTATATTTTCTTTCTTTATTTATTTCTTTCTTTTATAAAACATAGGATTTTATAAAAGCAGCTGTCGGAAGTGTTTAAATTCTACGTGACTATGGGTTACCGGGCTTAGAATAGTACCAACATTTGGTTAGTACTATTCTAACCCTCCCGTAGGTGTCGTAAAAAGCGACTGAGGGAACTCTCACCAGGGAAGCGGCCAGCAGCGCTTCTCCTGTGGAATAACAAATTACTGCGATCCACAACCCGCCTGCCAAGCGTGGGAAATATGGCAAATCACCCCAAAGCACTTAAAACTTAGATACAATTGTAAACGATTACAGGACAGGAGGGACATGAGGATAGTTCACAAAATTTATATAAAAGGGTCATTGAAACTGTAAATGTGATCACTGATACTCACATATACTGTTAAATATTCTTCGTGCATTCTTGATACTAACAATTTTTCTATTAGTCAAGAAATCTGATATCAATCCAAAAGAAATGCTTGTGAAGAAACTGACCACGTACGGCAAAGATGATAGAAAGCCACTCTGAAATAAAAGAACATGGTACAGGTACGACCAAAAATATGTATATACACTGTGCTTCACTCAGAAGCAATTTACTCCTTTATTTTCGAATCAAATTTTATGTTCTTACGAACATAGCATTTTCTAACCCATAGGTGTATGTAATGTGAATTTCATCGTTATTTCACGAAAATATCATAACTGAAAGCTGCCAAGTGTTACATTCGTGCTCGTGACTGAACATGTTGGATATTGGTAATGTGGCCGTGATCGTCTACCAAGTAGAGTTCTAAGCACTAGCACCAATATAACGTTTGGCAGCTTATAGGTATGGCATGTGTAGGTACACATACGACCTAATGCTGAATTATTATTCCTTTTCTACACAATGTTTTGTTTTGTTGTCCGTCATTTGTTTTTTTTTTTTGTTTAATTAGTAACTCGATAGTAATCTCATCATTATTTTGTTTCTGTTTCTTCCTTTCATTCAAGTCGTTATTTATTATTTACTCATTAACTGTAATTCGTCGATTCGTCGAGCGATTCGTCGTGTTCCAGCATGATGTCTGGTGAAGCCGCACGGATGACGGGTCTAAGCAGTTGTGTTGCGATGTGTGATTGACGTTCAAAAAGTGCTGATTCTCAGCATAATTTAAATGACTTTTGACTTTGATTTTGTGCCGGGTACGACACACCAAATATTTTCTGTCGGGAGTTTGGTCGTGGAGGGTCTCCAGATCAATCTCCGACTGGCGCAGCATCGTTGTCGGGATGTTGGGTGCAACATTGCATCACCTAGCTCAAGCGGAAGCTGCCGTCTTCCTTCCTATTCATGAAGTTTTTTGAGTGAATAGGTTTAATTTTATTTATTTTTTTTATTTATTCATCCATTTCAGGCATTAAAGCCCATACACACACAAACAATACAATATTAAAATAACATCCAGAAATACAAATACATATAAAACATAATCAACTACAATGTACAAATATATAATGTAAAATTTTAAACGTCAAACATACAGAAATAAAAGAGAAAATAAATATTTAGTAGTACACCTGCCTCTGAGTCATTTGCTTGTTTGTCAGTACATTAATCATATAACAATGGTTAATATACTGGCAATCAAACCTATTCGCAAATACGCTCAGGATAGTGTTGGAGGTAATCCGGAGCCTGCGCCCCAGAGACGCGCACCGCTTTCGCATCGTCGTGTAAAAGCAATCGACACGGGCATCGGCAAACATTCCAGAGGCGCTGCAGTGCCGGGGCAGCCCCAACAACACCCTGAACGCATTATTATACTGAACACGGAGAGCGCTGTACTGCTTCTGGGTATATGACACCCACAGACCCGCCGCATACAGGGACATACAAAACGCTTCGGAAAGAGTTATTTTGACGGCCCCCGAGCAACGAACAAATCTGCGGGCGATCATATTGGCCCTCCCAGACAACGCCCTCCGCTCTCTATCGATGTCCCTCAGGTCTGAGGTCACGATATGCCCAAGATATTTAAACTGCTGAACTCTATTCAACCCAACACTGTTCAACGTAATAGGTGGAACAGAATCCAAACAGCTCCGACCCCTGGCCTGAAAGACCATGCATTCGCTCTTCTGTGCGTTATATACCAAGCCATGGTCCTGCGCGTAACGCTCGCAGACGCCCAGCAACCTAGACAGACTACACACGGAAGCGCTCAGCAGCACCATGTCGTCCGCATAACTAATATTGTTGACACAAACACCGTCAATATGGCAGCCGACATGGGTGCTACTGAGCTCCTCAATCAGTGCGTTCACGTACAGGTTGAACAGCTTCGGCGAGGTCAGCCCCCCTGCCTCACCCCGCACTCCAACCCGTACGGCTCCGACAGAGCACCCGACCATCGGACGACGTTGACCTGGTTAAAATACCAGTACCTGAAGATGTTTATTATTTCAAGGGGCATTGAGATGTTATTTAACTTTTCCCATAAGATGTCATAGTTAACCAGGTCAAACGCCCTCGACAGATCGAGAAAACAGGCATAGACAGATATGCTTCTATCGGAGTAGTACTTGACAGTTTGCTTCAGACACAGGATAGCCGACTCGGTAGACAGTCCCGGTCTAAACCCAAATTGATTATCATGAGTGACCAAATACCGGTCAAGCTGTGTATTAAGCAAACCGTCAAGAACCTTAGCAAGCACTGTTGCTAATGAGATTGGTCTGTAGTTGCTGGTGTCGCTTAAGTCCCCGGTCTTACTCTTCACAATTGGTACCACCACGGTCCTCATCATTTCCGCTGGTAGGTACACATGTCCTATACAGAATGTATATAGCATGGCAAGAACTCTGGGCAGGTGAACGCCAGCATTCCTCAGATGCTCAATGCTTAGTCCATCATGGCCAGGAGACCTACCACGTGACATTGTCTTTATAACTTCCCGTACACTCTTGGCTGTGAATCTGGTGTTTATCTCCTGTCCGTGTGACCCCTCTGCACCGATTGACCGTGATGGTCCCAATGGCGATTTAACTAAAAAGTGATCCCTAAATATATCAGCAATATATTTCGGTTCACTCACACCGTTGACGCTCACGGGTAAACCCGGCTTATTATTGAGCCTACTAGTAGTATTCCAAAAGTTACGAAAGTCATGTTTCGAATGTTGAGAAGCGAGGATGTCCATCTTTATCTGCTCCTTATTATTTTGGCACCACTTTAATCGTGATTCTACGACTCTCCCGCATCTCCTCCCAAACAATT